>ML681991.1:27846831-28512532 GCA_007922195.1 Podocnemis expansa
TGTTACTAGCTGACAACTGGGGGGTGTTGGGAAATTCAGGGAGGTGTTGGGGTGCTCACTAAATTGGTATAAGACTGTTACTAGCTGACAACAGGGGGGTGTTCGCTTCTTCCAGGGATTTCCCTACTGCTGGAAGTGCGCTGGATGTTTTAAAATGTAATAACACATTAACAGCTGCTTCCAGCTGTTCATCTGGAAACATGATAAAGAGGTTGAAACCTGAACGGTGGCTGTGATAAACATGCAAGTGTGCGTAACTCATCTCTGAGTCAGAGCTGGGAAAGCTGGGGTCTGATATGGGCAGGGTAAATTCCTGCTTCCTTGCTCCTCTCTCTGTTTTCCAAGCCATCAACCCATGTTTGCCTCATCCACCTTCCTTCCTGGACCCCTCTTCACAAGCCCCAGGCCAGTGCTCATGTTTTACACCTGAAAGAGGAAGCATGGGGAGGTTGATGTCTTTGGTTTTGAAAGTGCTGTTAATTTCCTGAAGCTAAATGCTTTGCACCTAAAAAAAATATATATTTTTCTCATTTGTAGAGAGACAGTCTAAAAGGTTGACTTTATTTGTCCCTTAAAAAGACTGCCTTATATATGCTTAGCAATATTTTCTTTTTCTCTCAGTCTCCCTAGGAAGTATCTGCTTCTTAATCAGTCTAGCTCCTGTAGCAGTTATGCATGGCTGAAATTCCTGTAATATAATCATGGTTGAGCTTCTAAGTCTTTTCAAGCATTATAAAAGCTGCATCAGACTTGAGGAGTGAAGGGATCAGACTCTTGGCTCGTGTTTTTATTCTGGCTATAAAATGGAGTACTGCTTTCCCCTTTTCTGCCACATTCCTCACTTCTCCCTTAGGACAAGCACAGTTTTTTGTAAGTAGGAAATCTGTGCCTGCAGGCAGGCTTTCCAAGTAAGAATTACCTAGCTCACCACTCTGTAATATGGCATGCTTGATTAATAATTAAAGAAAAATTTGCAGACCAGCTCAGGTCTTGTTCTAAATGGCAAAAGCAGCCTGTGCTTGAAAGTGTCCTGTTTGCTGTTGCTGGGGGGGAATTTATTTCTTTAGTGATTCAGGCTACGGGGCTTTTAACTTGACCTTCTCCCACTCACTCCCAAATATTGTTTTTAAAGAATTTCAGTGGAATAGCACATTTTCAATGGCAGCACCCTCTGCTGCTGGAACACTGAGGCAAACTACGAAGTTTGTTCCTGCAGCTAGAGCAGCTGGATCATGTCACTGTTCTGTTTTGATCATTTTTATTTCTGTTATGCTGAGTTATTGATGCTGGAAATCTTTCTGGCTGCTGATGTTGTGCTTAGAACAGGGGTCTGCAACCTGTGGGTCTTTGACAGCTCCCTTGTGGCTCTGGGCTCCAGGCCCCTTTCCCCCTGACACCGGGGAACCCTGTGGGGGCACCTGCTTCTGGTTCTGCCCCGCCTCCCCCCCGCCCCCCATGAGGGGCCATTTGACATGTGCCCTGGGCCCAGCTTCCCCCACCAGGAGGCTACATCCATTGCAGTTCTCAAAACCCTTGGTTATCAAAGGAATTTTTTTAAAATGGCTCTTATTATTTGTTGGGTTGCTGACCCTTGGATTAGAGTTTATTGCTGTGCCACTATGGAAACTGAGTTTTGAGTCTTGTATAGTGACTTTGGTCTCTGTTTTGATCAATTGGAAACAAACATAGCTTTAAAAAACACCCACAACATTTTTAGTGCATAGTCATGTGTAGTTCAAATCTTTCAAGCTGCTAGTGATTAGAAGATGTGGCCAACCAACTGTGTTTCAGTGGCCTATACGAAAGATGGGCTATCTCATTCCAGAGTCTAGTGGACTTCACAAAAATCACCAACACACTTAGAGACCAGATCTACACTAAGAAGTTATACCTGTATACTCTATTGACAAAGTGCTCCTAATGTGAACACTATTTATCCATGGAAATCTGTGCTTTTGCTGGTTTGGCTTATTCCAGCTCCCTCCTGTGCTCTTTCTTAGGCCAGCAGAACCATAATTGTGCTCCTGTAACTTCATGGAAGTTCTCCAGCTTCAAGTGTCTGATGAAGTGAGATTTTCTCCCACGAGCGCTCATGCAATAAATAAATTTGTTGATCTTTAAAATGCCACAAAACTCCTTGTTTGCTTTACTGAATTAGACTGACGCATTTCCCCTTCAGAACTTGCATCCACAACAGGGGTTTGGTACAGCTGTGTTGGTTATAAATCACAGCTCATTGCACCCTTGCCTTGACCAACATAGCTATGTTGCACAAAAGTCTGGCATTTGTGATTCTTGCAATACTAATGTTGAGGCCAAAGGACAAGAAGATGAAAGTAGTGCGCTGCTGTGGTCTTTCATTGTCATTGCTGGGCAGTGCAGCTCAGTCTAGAGTGCTGTCAAACTACATGGAAATGGTTTTCAGAGGAGGACTATTGACAATATACAATAAGTGAGGAAATAAAACATTTCTGAACTTTGCCTCTCTGTTTCCATGGATTGTATACAAACATTGGAAATCTGGATACTAAGATTGGTGAATAGACAATACCTGGCATGAAATGGAGATATTGATGATAATAGGCATCATGGTATGAGGCTGATCAATGGGCCATGTTAATATCAGAGTACAAAATTAATAGGTGTGATATGGTAGGCTGCACTAGTGAGGGATTGGCACTCTGTGGTTTAAAAAAAACACAGAATCAAATTACATGAGAACCTTAAATGAATAAACTTTTGTGGAATCTGTATGGATAGAAGATACATGCTTGAATAAAGAGACTGTGGCAGTAGGAGTAGTCTACTGAGCACCTTACGAGGATGGTGACTGTAATTGTGAAATGAGAAGGGACTCTGGAAAAAAAAAATGCAATAACAGTGGGTGACTTCAGCTTCCCTCAAGTTGACTGGATAAATGTCAGCTCAAGTTATGTACAGATATGAACATTTCTGGATACCATGAATACTTGATTCTTGGAGTGAGTTTTGGAACCCATAAGGGAAAAGGCATTTCTTGATTTAATCCTAAATGGATCACAGGATCTAGTTCCACTGGTAACTGTAGCTGAACTGCTCCTTAATAGTGACGGTAAGATAATTAAGTGAAGCATAGTTGTAACAGGGAAGATACTAAAAAATCATACCACAGTAACATTTAACTTGTGGTTATTCAAAAGAGCAGTCCCAGGGCTAATGGGCCTGCAAGCAACATGGAGAGAGGACTAAACAAATTCAGTCACAGCTAAACAGCGGAGTAATAGAGGCCATTTGTGGCGAAAGGCAGCCTGTAAAGTTAGATGCTAATAGAGAAAATAGGAAGATGCACAAACTCTGTCAAATAGAATATAAAAGCTGGTCAGGAAAGAATTTGAGAAGTGACTTGCTAAGTATGCAAAAACTAACAGTAATTGTTAAGTACATGAGAAGCAAGAATCCTGCCAAACAGGCAGTAGATGACAAAGGTTTTAAAGGAGCTATTAAGCCAGGCAGGGCTATGGTGGAGTAGGTAAATGAATTCTTTATACTGTTCTTCACTGCAGAGGATTGGGGAAGATACATCTGAACCATTCTTTCCAGAGCGATGAATCTGAAGCACTGTCCCAAACTGATGTCAATAGAAGTTTGGAACAAATTAATGAATTCAGTAGTAAGTTTCTAGGGTTAGATGGTGTCACTCAATAGTTCTGTAGGAATCCAAACATGAAATTTTGCAACTACAGACTGTGCAGTGTAACCTGTCATTGAAATTATCTCCGTACTAGATAAGTGGAAGATATGTAATGCCAATTTTTAAAGCGAGATCCTGGCAAATATAGGCTGGTGAGTGTAATTTCAGTACTGGACAACTCGGTAGATGTTATTATAGTAGAGAACAAAATTACCAGACATACAGATTGACATGATTCGTTAGAAGAGGCAACACAGGTTTTTAAAAAAAGGGAAATTGCTCCTCACTAATCTGTTAGAGTTCCTTGAGTCATCTAAGGTGGATAAAGATGATCTGGTGGATACAGTGTACTTGGAGAGCCTTTGACAAGGTCCCATACCAAAAGGTCTTAAGGAAACTAAGTTAGCATGGTATAAGAGAGAAGATCCTCCCAAGGGTCAAGAACTGGTTGAAGAATAGAAAACAACGGGTAGGAATAAAGGGTCAGTTTTCACAGTGGAGAGAGGTGAATAGCAGGGTTCCCAGAGGAATCTGAGCAGTTCAGAATATTCATTATTGATCTGGGAAATGTGGTAAGCAGTCAAATCACAAAGTTTGCAGAGGAAACAAAATTATTTGAGATAGTGAAACCTCAAGCAGATTGTTAGAGAGGGATCTCACAAAACTGGGTGATTGGGCAACAAAATGGTAGATGAAATTCAGGGTTGCTAAGTCCAAAGTAATGCACATTGGAAAGAATAATTGTGTGCATGTGTTTGAGAGAGAGAGGGGTTGTAAATTGGTTATTACCCTGGGAAGTGTTATGAACTTCAGAGAACTATTCTGAACAATGTGCCAGACAAGAATGGACTTCTGGAACAAACTGTGTCAACTGATTTGTTTGCAAGCTCTTTGGGGACTCTTGAGCAGTGGTTCCCAAACTTTGTCTTCTGTTAGCTCACCCCTCATGTTTTGCCAGAAATAGAATGTGTTGGCATGGCTGGGCCGGGGTCCGTCACAGAGGCTGGAAGTCAGTGGCCGGCGCTGGGGGCCAAGCCCATATTTGTGCTCCACTGGGCATCCCACACCTTCCTACACCTTGCAGTCCCCCCTACAGAGCAGGAGGGGGTCTCAGCCCCATCCCCGAGGGAGGGGGAATCTGTAGAGGATGGGCCCCACTGAGGGACTACAGGGGGTGCCAAGCTGGCTCCACACCAGGGCCGGATTAGAGGGGCCCCAGTTCGGGATGCCCAGTTTCAGGGTGCCACCCGGTGACCATACCCTACCACCACATAGGCCAGAATGGTGGTGGCCCTTGGTGCTGGAGGGGGCTCTTGGGTATGGCCATGTGGTGGGAGGGCAAGGGTGAAACTGGGCAGCCTGGCCTGGTGCCCCTTGCATCCTTGTGGCTTGGTGTTTCCAGCTCCCCCGTCCCCCCGTCACTATGCCACTAGCAGAAGTGGAGCTGTGGCTGGAAGTGGTGGCCAGACGCCAAGAGTGGGGGCCGGTGGTCGAGCCACGGCTGGGAGCGAAGCTCAGGCTGGGACTGGTGGCAAGGCCAGACGAGCTGGATGTGGAATGGGAGCGGGTGGTACTCCCTCCTTGCTATCCTCATGGAGGCTGGCCTGGGCCCTTCCTCTGTGCCTTCCTGGGGGTGACCGGAGGACTGCCCCACAGTTTGGGGACAACCGCTCCAGGAAGGTGAATGCAAATTTACCTCTACTCTCCTTATGTAAAAACCCAGACTTTTGGAGCCATGCCCTGAGGAGGGGACTGTTTCTGCTGATTGGCTGTTCTCTGAGTCTGAAGATCAAACGCCCAAGCAATAAAAAGCAAAGACTAACCTGTGCGTGGGTGTGCTTGTCAGAGCTAAGGCTGTTATGAATTTTTAAACACAGAATTACTCCTTTGTGCAGTTTAAAGGACCGACTCTGGCTAGAGCCCTTGTTGGAGTTAGTGTTAAGCTTATCAGCATGTATGTAGGGATTTTGAAAATTGTTTTTAACTTATTTTTTCTGTAGTGCTTTCACTTTAAGAATACACATGGTTGCATAGGAAAAACTGAGTGGTACCTTATAACTCATGGCCCTTTCCTGTATTCTCTTTTCACATCTTAGGGCTGTGGGAGAGGCTAACGATGAGGTGTCACCCAGACCGTTACAGAAATCCCAATAAAGAAAATAGATCAATGGAGTTTGTGTGTCTCCCGAGTAATGATGCTTTGTATCTTTCTAGCTGATTTCCTCTAGTCTAGAACACCCCTCCACCCCCCCCTCCACTCCCCATTAAAAAGCGTTAACTCAAAAGGAATAAAGTGAATCACGTGGGTTTTTACCTTCTCTTGTGTGTCCTGCCATGTGCTTTTGAGGTTTTGGTGGAGGTTTGGCTCAGTCTGTCCTCACAAGCAGAGCAGAATGTTCCAGCAGAAGGTGACATGATGCTTTGCTTTACTCAGGTGAGAGCAAATGCAGTGTCAATGGGATGAAGATGTGCTCAGGAGGAAGCATTTTTGTTTGTGGATTTATAGTCGTTCACAGGCATCCTTTCAGTGCAATAGTGGAAGGAAAGCCAGAATGCACTGTGTGGTACAAGGCTGAATAACGTTCACTGACATGTAATTCCAAAAGGCTTAAATAGATGAAGGATCTGTATTGATACTGTTTATCTTCTTTTCTGATAGGTGTGTTTAGTTCAAATCAGTGCTGCTAAATAATAGGAAGCAGGAAATACTGGTAGACATTTTATTTTTAGTTGTATTCTGAATAATCTGGTGGAGGCTTTCATTGAACTGCATAATTTGGGGGAAATTAGATGTATGTTATGTGAAATCAGATCTTTTAAGAACAATCATTAATTTTGAAAACATATTTATTGTGTTTAACTTATACAGCATATTACAATTGAGCCGTGACTTTTAATGGCCACAGTACTGAGTTTAGTAACAATCTTTTGTAGACAACAGCTGCATAATATATTCTTTTATATTGCTAGTAGCTCCCACACTGTCTCCCTTGATGGAATAATATTAACTAGTCTGAAAAAGTGCTTTTTAGGTGGTGGAAAATGAAATGTTAGATGAACATGTTTGAATGGTTACCAACGTGGGATGCACTCTCTCTTCTTAAAAAGCTTTCTTCCAAACCCTTGATGGAGAAGATGGAATGATTTTTTTAATATCACATTTTGATTTTTTTCAGCAAAATTCCAAATGTTAAACTGATTAGCAGTTGTTGCAAAAGCTACTCACAGCAAATTTAAGGAAACACCACAGTGGCAGGCATTCTATTGTTTTTGAATAGAAAGGATTTACTAAACACATGAGTCATATGTATACGGATATGGAGAATTATGCTGCAGTGTTAAGGTTGAAAAGAGCTTTCTGCTAAGAGTATTTATATACTGTGTGTATAACTATGGGAAATGCCTGCTTTCTGGGGGTATATTAAGATTACTTCATGTTTGCTCAGTGCTTTGATGAAGTAGGGTCCAATATTGGCAGGAATTGATTGGCTTCAACTCACTCTGATGTCAGTTGAAAGTAGATCCTCAAAACTTTGTAAGCTCTGACCCATACATTAACATATAAGTGCTAAGTATTTATTTATTTTATTAATAAATATTTGTGGAGTTAAAACAAATGTATTTATTTTCCCTGAGGCATTTACTGAAGTATTACTTATACTTGCAAACCTCCCACAGAAATTAGTGGACCTACAACATGTGACTTAGGGCTATGGGTGCCAAAAACAGACTGCATGGAAGGTGGGTTGCACAATTTATTATGTTGGTCATCCCCATTTCTCCCTTTTTTGGTTTTTCTTTTTGGAGGGGGTGTGGAAAGTATAAAGGAAGATGTTTCTGCTAGCTCTATTTTAAGTGGAAAATTCAAGGCTCTGTCTCAGATTACAGGAAAGATATTTATCTTTACCACAGACTTATGAAGCTACTGCTCTTTTTCCAGGAGCATCATGTAGTCATTGATAGCCTGACTTCTGTATAGAGCACAGGCCAGAGAACTTTCCCTACATAGTTCCTAGAGAAGATTTATAAAAGACAAAAATCAATCTTGATTTAAAAATCGTTCCAAAGGGGAGGCCGTGTTAGTCTAGTGCAGCAAAACAAACAAGGAGTCTGGTGGCTGTTCTAAAGACTAAAAAGTTATTTATCGCAGGAGCTTTTGTCTGACAAAGTGGTGTTTTCTCCCATGAACGCTGACGCGATAAATAAATTTGTTAGTCTTTAAAAGTGCCAGCAGACTCCTTGTTTCATTTAAAAATAATAAGTGGTGAAGAACCAACCACAACCCTTTATAAATTGTTCCTATGGCAATTGCTTTCACTGTTAAAAATTTATGCCTTATTTTGAGACTGAATTTATTTAGTTTCAGCTGGTGGCTAGTGTTGCTTTCCTAGATGACTGTATTAGTCAGTGAACTGGAAAATTAAATTATCTAGAACATATAGAACTGTTACATTATTTAAAAATGTTTATTCTTAAGCATGAAGCTGTCGTCTCAGGAGTGTTGTTTGCAACACTGGCTGTAGTCCTGTTTGAGGCGTAGGCACTAGTATTTTTGGGTAAAGACAGGAACATCTAAAAGGGAAGGCTTTAAAAGGCTGTAGGACTCCGCTGAAGGTAAAATGAATACCAGCAGTGAAGAACAAAACAGAGAGGAGCTGTGATCATATCAAGAAATCTTGGATACAGTGATGCACCTAGTCCTGATTCAGGAAAAGTCTTAAGGACCTGTGTAGTTCCATTCCTGTTTTGGGCTATCACTTCAGAGCATGCTTGGTGTGAAGGACCGAAGTTGGACTTAAATATGCTTTTGTGCTGCCCTGAGTAGGGATTCTCCTCTGCACTGGGGCTCTAGCGCTGGAGCAGTTAAAGGTCTGTCTGTGTTCCAGCATGGCTTTATGTGACTAAAAATTCACTAGGGTTGAGGGTTGGCAATTCTTTCTTGGCTAAAAAGAATTTTTTTTTTTTTTTTTTAAATTCACAGCTAATTTTATATAGTTATCTTGACAACCTGTAGAACTCAAAAGCTCCTGTGTTCATGTGGAATATATAATTAGTTGAAGGTGTTACCAGAATTTCAGGTCCCAGGATTGGCTTGGTGCCGTCAGAGCCAATAACCACACCAAGAGTGAAAAAGACTTCCCTTTATTTCATTTGTGATCACAGATGGGTCCCCTATTCTCCAACGCAGTGAGACCCCGATCAACAGAAACAGCCAGGATTTATACACTTTAACATTTGCATACATGTTCCCATTGGCTCCCATACAGAACTTGCATTGTTACATATTCATAAACAATTAGAATAACGGCCAAGATCGCAACATTAACTGTCAATCACAGGAACTAGAAGGTTCTATGTCACTCAAAAGCGGTTTCCGTTTTGTTTCGCCAGAAACCCCATTTTGTTTCATTAGCAGGTTAGATTGAGTCTTCAAACTCGGTTTACCCAACACAACGCTGACTGTCACAAGCCCTTAAGAATTTTATATGAATCTTCAAACTGGCTACAAAGGAATCATGGTTTAAACCATCAGAAAACTTAAAGAAGGAAAATTCCAGTCTTTTACTGTCACAAATGCATTAAGAGTATTTTTAGGTGGTATGATGCTTTTCCTCCTGCAATTGAAGAAACATGAGTTTTTCCATCAGATATGTTCCAAAAGTGGCTCATTGCTGTGCTTCGAACTACAGGAGACATGTTTACGGCAGCTAAGTTTCCCTGACAGATTTTTGAGCGTGCTCTTCCGTGGTGAAAAAGTTAGGAATGCCGAAAATACAGATAGAATTGATTACTCTTGATACCCTCATTCAGAGGTGGTCTTGCAAGACATATATTCTGTAAGAAATGGGTATGATGGTGTTTTTAAAAAGCCATCAGAAGTATTTGGTTTTCAATGGAGTTTTTACTTAAAGTGAGGTAGTTAGCCACACTAATAAAATTGTTGGTGATCCGAGTTAAAATGATTCATAAGAAGCACGTAGCCTTAGAAGAACCAGGAAAGACACCACGTGCATAACAAATTAAACATTTTCTTTACACCTGTTAAATGTGCCTGGAATTTTAATCAGAGCTGACTTTTTGCGGAGAGTTCTAGCTGGAAGTTAGATTTTGTAAAACATATGAGGCAAAAATGCATTTTGCTTTTTATTTCGTTTTCTGTAGAGGATTACATTCTCCTGTAATGAATCAAACATAGTCTCCCTGCTCCTCCAGATTCACTATTTTCACTGTAATCTTGCAGATCTCACTTTCTTTTCTTTTCCAAACTCCACGCATGGCTTTGGGATGGAGCAGAGGAGGAAAATGGGGTGGAGGTGGGGAGTGGGAAGAGCTGTTGACTGTACTTATTCACTGTATCTTAGGAACCAGCAATAGAAAATAATGAAGTTAATAATAATCTCCTCCTGGTTTCCATCCCAACAACTTCAGCTCCATTCTTGAGCTGAGAGCAAGACTAAGGGTTATGGTTCTATTTTTTTTTCACTAACACATGCAGGTTACTTACATAATAGACCTTCAGAACTTTTGGTGGCAGATAAAATCTTAAATGTCAGAAGTTAATTTCACCTACATAATCCAGACAGCAGACTGATATTTCGAGCTTTTGTTCTAAAGTTATGGGGCAGTACTAGTTCTTAGGAGACAGGATCCTGGTTTCAGTTATGGTGCCAAGGGGCTAGATTGCAGGTCTTCCTGCAATGTGGTGTAATCCCTGGGTGGCACAGGATCAGCAGGCCTTCTGCTGTCCTTCTCAGAACATCGAGCATAGATGGTTTGCTAAGGGGAAAAGGGAAAATACTACCGTCTTGGTATAATGGTCTCTGGGAGGCTGTTACCACCTGGTCTGGCTTGTAGAAGGCTCAGATGTCTCCCCATTGACCCAAGGGACAAAGGGGTTCAAGGCTGACTCTGGGATTGAGACCATGGAAAGGAAATATAATTTTGCATTTGCTTCAGTACTTGGGTCCTCCATAGTATACAGCTGATCTAGAGCCAGGGCCTGCATCCTCCATGTCTAGCATTGATAATAGTGCTGCTAGTTGACTGGGATCTAGCTGATCACCTTCACAACTGAAATGTCAAACTTCTGTTTGCTTTGATCTTGGATTGGAGGGAGTGTTTCCATCAGTTGCTTTAATGATGGCTGAAATTAGAGAAGTTAAAAGGCAGAATGTCACACATAGAAGAGCTGACCAGTAAATAAACCAGTGCACAGAAACCTTTATTTTACACATTTTAAATTCTTTTCACTCTAAAATAAAAGGTTTAAGATGGACATAGCTGATGATCTGGACCGTGTCATATACAGAGACTGAGATCAATCACATACTACACTTGGATCATTCTCAGACTTTGTGAGTGTGTATCACAGTCAGATATCAGACCTAGTCAGTACAGTAGGCCCTATTCTACGCTCACAGCACTTTTCGATGGAAGTCGAAGTGAGACGTGCAAGGTTTGTAAAGTGCTGTGCGTATCTCCCTTCACCTCAGTAACTCCCACTTATCTACCTGTATGCACTGTGCTAAGTTGAATGGAAATGCAGTCTGGGCAGTTTAGCACTACTTTCCTTATGGGGCTGGAGTTACAGCATCAAGCTCTAGACTGATTGAGCACATCTTGACAGACCACTCAGTCAAACCTGGAAGAGCATGCTGACAGCAGCAAATTTGCTACCATCCGTGTAGATGTGCCCTAGGTTTAATGAAAAAAAAATCCCTTGCTTTAAACATAAGTGAAAAGGCTGAAGCCTCCTAGAAACACAAAACAAGCAGCCTCAAGGGAAAAATAAAGGTAGTTTTCACTTAATTTTTATGTAGTTGATTGTTTTCAGGCTGCATTATACTTGCAGGATAAGTGCCCACTAAAGTCAATGACATGGACTCAGTGAGGCCAGAATTTCACTAGTGAGTGGTATGCAGGCCTTTATCATGGCACTGATCTGTTCCTTACCATTACTACATACATATTGTAGGCCAGAGCACCAGGCAATGTGATTACTGAACTACAAATGCTTTTAGAGTAACAGAGCAAATATGGAGGAAAATTTCAAATTTTCTTACTTGGCTTGGATGGCAGCAAAACTGAGGTCTGCTTATTTCTTTAGAAAGAATGAACACAGATAGGAAATACAGGCAATGTAAGTGACTAGAAGCTACTCTGAATATGTTTGTGATTCACTTCTTGTGAATGAGTATAGAAAGTCCTGCTTATAACCTGGAATCATCCTTCTGCCCTATGTGGCAGATAGGCAAAATAGTCTGAGGGCATAAATTAGCATACAACCTTTTTACTTGAACAGGTTTTTTTAATCTCTGTTTACTTTTAACTTGCACAGTCATTAGCAGGCAGATGTCTGTGTTACACACAAAGGACTGAAGTTTGAGTGCCTAAATGCTGTGTGAAGATCAAACTACATAAAGTCTTTGTGGTGTACATTTCATAGAGTAAGTAACACCTGTGGAAATGGAGAACGGATTGTATTAAACACATATTTTTGGCATTATGTGCCAAAGAAATGATGTTTTGGGACCATAATTAGCTGCAAGGGAAGTCCTAGGACAGGCCAGCATTTCATGATACTAGTACAAACACAGAGGAAGACTTGCGAGCATGGGTGACGCAGCTTTCTTGGCTGCTGTCTCAGGGCTGTAGACCTTCCTTTTTGCAAGGAATAAGGGTGTTTGTGGGTTATAGTTCTTTGAGAGCAAGAAGCAGAGCTCACTTCTGTGGTTTAGTTTATGCACAGGAAATACACAGTTTTTAATACTGTGGAGGATGGGAGAAAAACATGTGATAAAGTATTTAGACGGTGAAGAACATGGTCTATAAATAATGAAGAGGTGGGAGGGGAGCTTCAGAAGTGACTCACAGACTGCTGTATTGTCCTTGATCTTGTCTGCATTTTGAGTTATCATGGGTCACAATAATGGCCTGTTGTTCAGGACAGGATAGGAGTTATCTGTAATGCAAAAAGTTAGTACGAGTATATTCAGGGAGAAAATGATGGAACTGGATGAAAGACCATTCCTCTTGACTTGTCGGTAAGGACAACTGTGCTGTACAAGTTAAACTCTCATGTGCAAAACACCTTGTGTATCTCCCAACGACTTACTAAGACCTCCCAACACACTTTGCTAAACTGACTGGAAATGCTCTCTGATTGGCTTACCACAACTCCAGTTCTGGGATTGGAGTTGCTATGGTGATTTCCAGATTGATTGAGTTCATCTACACAGACCGCCCAATCAAACCGGGAAGATTGCGCTGACGCCCCTGCCGATATAGGCTTACTCTTAGGATTGACTGTACTGTCCTTGGAGTTTCAACCATATTGCTTTTGTCTGGTAACTTGCTTGTATTGTTTTCATGGTTATCTTTTCAAGCCACTCATTCTTTACATCGAGTGAGTCCTGTATTTTCATTTTAGAAAAACCTAGAAACTAGCTTTCTTTTCTGGTTATTTCTAGAGAAAAATGGGTGAGTTTTCAATATTGAAGACATTGCTTCAAGTTTTTTTATAAAATATGAACGTTAAAGATGCCAACATAGATCAGTAGCAGTCTGATTTACATTAGTTTCCTACAGGTTACATAACACATCTTCTTTAAAGATGATTTAAATACAAATACTTACAGTAAAGCAAAAATTAGTATTGTAAACTGCAGGTCTTTCAGTCTTACCAGAACATGTAGTCCCTGTGTCTTTGAATCTCTGTGTTTACTGGCTCTAACAATACTCTTTTCTTACAAACCACAAGAGCCTGGTAAGAAACTTGGTTATATTTTTAGCTTCATTTGTTAACCATAGCAAAGTTATTTTCATCCATCCTGTCCCTCAAAAAACAACCAACCCTCAAACCCTTTCTGCTCTGTCCCTCTGAATACAAGCTGATCACCACCAGTGTAAAGTTGCAGGCAAATATCACTTTCTTTGCAGCTGTTTCAAATAAAGAAACTTAAACTTTAGGCTTGTTTTGTCTGTCTTTTTATGGAGACTCTTGATTTAAGGCTCTGGTTGCTCCAACTGCTTCTTAAGGATGTGATAGCCATAACTGGTCAGGCTGTAGTAACTGGACTGAATATAACCCACAACTAAGTCTTTACTACAGCTCCAACATTCTGGCAATTAACCCTCTCCCATGTTTTAGCTCCTACCAACTTTTCATAGGCTAACATTCAAAATGCTTTCCTGGAGTCCCGTGTAGAATGTAAATGTATGGAAAGAGAGAGAAATAATCTTAAACTTACTGAAAACATGAGTTTGAGTGAGAAATTCTCTGGACCAGGAGTTCTCGCCTAGGCATGTAAATACAGTGGTTTGGTTTTCAGGAATGCACAGCACCTAAGCCACTCCCATGGCTTGCAGTAGGAGCTGCTGGGTGTTGAGCATTCTTGAATATCTAAATCTGGATTTTTTTTCATGGTCTCAAAAGCTGTTCTTGGCCTTTGGAAGTGCCTAATATCCCTCTGCACCTATGTTTCTGTTTGCCCCTGAGCATGGGCTTGTCTTGGCCCAGGCATCTGGGCACCTATCTTACACCTAAAAAGCCCCAGAACTATCGTCACAACAGGTAAAATTAGGCATGGGGCTGCTTCTCAGAACCTACTTAACTCCGCACAAACTCCTTGTCAGTCAGGGATTGCTGTCCTTCTTGCAAGGAACAACTTAGGTGCCTGGCTCCAAAGAGGGGGTTGCCATCTGATGGTCTGCAGCAGAGAGAGGCACCTTCCTCTAGCCTGGACTTAGGTGCCTAAATCCTTTAGGGTGGCAACTGAGGGATTCTGTTGTTGGCTAGCTTAAGTGACCTGTCACCTAATGTGCTGGCTTTTGTGAACCCCATTCTTAGGCCCCTGACTCTCCCTGGGCATTATATAGGGAGCCTGGGTGCTTATCTCAGAGCTGTGAATTCACTAGTCTCCCAGATGCCTAAAAGCTAGTCACAGCAATGCTTGTCATTGCTGCACCGAAGTCGCTTTGTGAATATAATCCTAAAGAACTTTTTCAAAGTCACACAGGGAGTCTGTGAATGGTAGAGGTGGGTTGAAAGCTCAGGAGCTCTTTGCCCTGTGCTCAGTTCATGAAACTATGTTGGCTCTCATAACATTCGCTGCTTAAGCCTTGCAATCCCCTTGTCGGGTACTTCACTGTTGTACTTATTTCAGAAGATGGCGGCAGGGGTGGGGGTGAGTAACTGGGGAATGAAAGGGGTCTTTTGCCTAGGCTGGATCCGAAGTCACTAGATGAGTCAGTCTTTAGTATTCAAACTTCCTGACCGTCAGCATTTATTTCTCCAGACTGTGGCGCGTGCCACAGAATAATCAGAAATATTTTACCATGATAAAATCTGACATGCAATACTAAGACTTAGAGTTGAAGAGTCTAATCCAGTTAGTTGAGCCAGGTTTTAAGCTAGGCAGCAGGTGGCAAAATAAAAACCAAGTGATGAAAGAGTGAAAATTTAAGAGGCAGGTGCAACAGATTTATGTATGGCTGAAGTGCTCTCATGAATTTTATTATAGGACTCCCCCTGGAACTCCTGTCTTTCTTGCTTACCTTACATTCTGCATGGCATTTAAGACTGGCCGAGGTATTCTTGCAATCGGTATCTGAAGCTGAGCTGTCATGGCTGTGTCAAAGCTTTTCTGCTGTGGGCGGGGTGCCTGATTTGCCGCCTTGTTCTCCTTAGGAGCGGGGCAGCCTTCAGAGGGTAATGTGTTTATTTGTTTAAATGTCTGTGTTGTTTCAGGCATTCTGATAGCTTCATATAATCTGACTCGCAGCAATTATGGTAATTTTGTGTTAGTTATTGTGGGGGGCTGGCATAATTTGTGATCAACGTGATGTGATATAGTACTTAATTGACATGACAAGAAGTGCTTTAAAAATAGAGTAAAATAAAACACACCTAGCCAGAACTGAAGCAGGTCTCTGGGTGTGTAACACAAGGGAGTTATGAAATGTGGATATGATGGGTTCATATTGGTCAGTTGTCCCTGTTTTTAATGGATGATTAGGATAAGAGTCTCTCTGTTCTTCTGTGTTTGTTCTGAAACTGACAAAGGCAGTTTTTAGGCTTGTTAAGAGTCAAATGTCAGCTGATTTATGAAAGTGCCACAGGCCAGGCTCTTTCATGCTATAAGGGAGTAATTTGCATTTATGACCATGGTAAGTTTGAGTGCTGCTCTGACTAAAAGGCAGAACACACCCTGGCGGGCATGATTTGGCAGTCTGACAGTATTTGGATTCTGGCCTAAACTGACAATGTCAGAGGATGGCTATCTTTATAAAAACTATTAGGAATTAAAACCTCTTCAGTCGTTGAAGTACAAAAAAGGTAGTTTTGTTTTGCGTTTAGTAACACCTTGCAGACTTCTTCCAGGAGCCGTGTGAGGACAAGAATGCAATTGGGAGAGCTGACTGAATGTAGGCGAGGAAGTGTGATATTGAGGGTATGCCTATACTGACGGCAGCAAAATCTCCGCCATCAACCCGACGTTCTGGGAGTGATTAGAGGCGAGTATGTACTCGCTCCTTTGCTCCCAGAAGTCCTGGCCCCGAGGAGATGTAGGGGAAAGCTGACTGTGTGGTCAGCTTTCCTGAGTATGTCCCGGCATCTTAGGAAGTTGCTGACAGTTATGCAAGGCATTTGACATGCCTTGCATAAATGCCTGTTGGCTGTTGCCAAAAAGCATAGGCTAGTGTAGACTAGAGCTGAATGTGTACAAGTTGCTGTCAAATGCCTGAAATGAACAGTGGAAGGAGAAAGCAACTTTAATCTGTAAATTTTACTGATTTTTAGGGATTAGTTGTAGTAGAAAGTAAATCTATTCAGACTGGAGGTTTCACTCTTTTTAAAGGCAAACGCTGCCCCTTTAACATAAGAAAAACAAAAAACCAGTAACAGAAAACTCCCCCAAAGCTTGTGGACCATTCCACAGGCAATCTCCCCGCTCTCTGTCTGCCTAGCATTCAGTTTATAATCTCTAAAGGGAAACCAGCATTAGTCTAGTTCTGCAGAATAAACAAGGAGTCCTGTGGCACATTTAAAAACTAAGAAATTTATTTATTGCATGAGCTTTTGTGGGTGAAAAATCCCACTTTGTTAAATGCTTTGAAGAGTATCATAAGAGCATGGCTCCTGCACTCTTATCACAGAGGCAGAGAAATTTCATTATTTCATGTTGACATTTGTAATTGGGGAAACACCCAGGCGTTTCAAAGAATCATTGACTAGTACTAAGAGGCAATAGGCTACACCGAAGTATAAAGTTCAGCCTAGTCACAGTGGTCCTGGTGAGTTTGTTTGCTGGAGTCACAAAATGGGAGATGTGGAAGGAAGCTAATGATGCCGGTCTTGTTTCACAAAATGATACTAGAAGCCCGTGGTTCATCATGATAATATACATAGCACAGAATGCATAATTTTACATGTAAATAGTGAGGCTTTTAGATGGGCTCATGTTGCACAAAATGACGTCTTCTGCCTGTTGGCTGTCCCTCTTCAGTGCACAGTACTTGGATTGTACAATGCTGAATTGAAGTTCTAACCCACATAATTAATGCAAGGGACATGTTTGTTTTCTCTGCATGAATTAGTTCTTAATCATTCTATCTGTCTAGGAAAAAAAAGTTGACTGTTAAGAAACAGTTGGCTATGTAACACCAGAGGAAGATGCACATAGTCTGGAAGCTATTTTGAGAGTGTATGTGCTTTATTCCAACTTTGGCTTTTAAATTGCTAAATTAATGTCTATAAAACTTTAAGAATTGTGTAATTTTGGCTTGGCACTTCCTTCTGAGTGCACTTCAGACATGAGCAAATAAATATCAAGCCCATTGTGCTGGGGTACAGTAGCATCTCAAATAAAGGAACACCAGAGGTCCAAACAGACCTCTCAACTGAATACCTGGTGAAACTGGAAGCAGCGGAGAGGAGGGTTAAAAAAATTAAAAAAGCAAACAGTGTGCAGAGTGGAAACAGTCCTAAGACAAGGATGCTGTTTCACTGACTCCTGTCCCACCCCACAGTTGGAGGGAGAAAAGCAGTTTTGACCACACCTCCAAAGCCTGGACTCCCCGTTCCCTTTGCAGGAAAGAAAGCTGTAGAAACCGAGCAGGTCATGCTGCAAGAAACTGAAGGCTGCAGCCACAGTCTGGCCTGGAGTTGGAGTGGGAGTCAGCCGCACTGTGGGGCAGGGGTCCAAATACACGGCCTGCGGGCCACATGCAGCCCATAAAGCTATTTCCTGTGGCCCGCAATGGATCATTACTGATATTTGCAATATCATTGTATGGAAAGGTTTCAGTGGTGAGGCCCTCGGGCTGCCATACTAATCCTTATGCGGCCCTCTACTAGTCCTCAATTGGCCCTCGTGGTGACTTGAGTTTGACACCCCTGCTCTGGAGGAATTTAAAAGAGCTACAGCCTCTGCACCAATGTGGCCCAAGCTTTGCCTGTGGGTTCACTTGTTCGTGCCAGCACCTCTGGGAGTTTGAGGCAGGAGAAGGAGGGGTGCTGGCAGAGATTGGCACCAATCCCCTGCCACTTTCTGCATCTGGAGCATGGCAAGCAGTGCATTGAGCAGGGTGAGCTCTGGGGATGTAGGTATGAGGGCTGGGTCTTGTAGTGCCAGGGTTATGGGGTAGGCCCCCCCACCCCCAGTTTCAGCCCAAAGGCAAGAAATAGGAAAAGGACAGCAAAAAAAGCAAGGAGTCCTGTGGCACATAAAGACTAACAAATTTATTTATTGCATGAGCTTTTGTGGGAGAAAACCCCCATCTTCAAAGCACCTGATGAAGTGAGAAACTTACAGAATTTCTTTAAGTTCCCCCATCTTCAAGCATCTGATGAAGTAGGATTTTCTCCCATGAAAGCTCATGCGATAAATAAATCTGTTAGTCTTTACGTGCCACAGGACTCCTTGCTTCTTTTGCTGAACTAGACTAATATGGCCGCCCGTTTTGGATCTCAGGAGTAGGACAGGGAATTTTTTGCAAACCAGGCACGGCAGCCAGTGTCATCTTTGCAGAGATCTCTCCCAGCCTCAGCTGTAAGACACTGACTGCCGGCTACTGCACCATCATGTTTTAGTTTGAGCTAGGAATGTTTGAGTTGCATTCCCCATCCCAAGGGGTTTGTATCTTTGAGATACTACTGTATGAATAAAATAAAGGAAAAAAACAAAACAAAAAACTAGACTTCAGGAAAATACTGAGAACTTCTGAAACTTATAATAGTTTTCTTGATGTCCATGGCCATGTGGTATTTCTTCCTCCTCCCCCACTGCCCATTCCACCCCTTAACAGGTCACATATGTTTAAATTTCACTGCTAGTGTGATGAAAGCCGTATAATCAGATATCTGTCATGCACAGGTCCTTACTTGAAAGTTGAGGTAAAACGGGGGTACAGCAGCTTTCAACAGTCATCAGGGTGGACGGCCCTATATTTATGTAGTTTGAAATGTTTAATTACATGTCTTGTTTTTGCCTTCAGATATGCTTAGACTGTACGTTTGCTATAAGAAGTGGGAGTGTGTAATGATATTTAGTGTTATCTGGAGCACTAACTCTCATGCTGACATACCTTAGTTTTGTTATGACTTTTGTCTGTCTGTAACTTATCACTGGGTGAGCTACCATCCTGAGAACATATGTCTATTAATTCAAAACATATATTTAAAGTTCTGCATTTAGATCCCTGAAAATAATTTTTTTGAAGTCTCTAGACCTGTGGTTCCCAATCCTTTTTGGCTAGAGAGCCACAGATATCATGTGTAGAGCTCTGAAGAGCCAACCATTTCTCTGGCAGCAGACCTCCACCATCCCCCAAAAGCAGTCTCAGTCCTTGCTGATCTCCTGTCTCCACGACTGCAGCAGGGAAACTGCATGCTGCTGTAGCCCTGTGTCCTCCACTTGAGTCCTGTAGGCCAGTGGTTTTCAAATTATTTTTTGTCGAGACCCGGTTGAAAAAAATCATTTATGCCCACGACCCCACAATTACATCTTTGAGCAATGCATTCGTCTTTTGGTGGCAGCAGCATGGGGTGCCGCAACCCAGTAGCTGGGTTCTGACCCTGTGTTTGAAACCCACTGCCCTAGGCCAGCAGTTCTCTACTCTTGTTTCAGGACACATTACTGTGCCACTACACAGTGGTAAGTGTGTTGTAGAAAGCAGGGGTGATGGCTGGATTTGGATGGGGCTGGGTGTGTGTCAGTTGGTGTGTCCTGTAGGGTTGCGATATGCCACCAACCTGGTCATAACCCACTAAAGGTTGAGAACCAGTGCTGTACACCAGTGTTTCCCAACCAGTGTGCCGTCAGGTCTGAGCAGGTGTGCCACAAAATTTTTTGAAAAACTACTCAAACAGCTCTGGATTGGCTCATGAATGTTTGAGAGTTCATTTGGAAGCTATATGATGGTGTGCCTCAAATTAATTAAAGGTAGCAAGGTGTGCCACAACAGGGAAAATGTTGGGGACAGCTGCTGTAGGCAAAGGAAGCCTCCTGCAGCCAGGAGGAGAGATCAGTGCTCCCCTCCTCCTGGCTCCAGCAGGGATCCCAGTGTCCACAGACTCAAGCAGAGTGCTTTGTTATGCTCCCTGCTATGGCTGGAGTAAGGGAGCCCTGATCTCTCCCAGCTACTTTGCTGCAGCAAGGAGCTTGCACTATCATTTAGCCCTGCAGAAAGTTGCTCCATCTGAGTCCTTGGCAATGGCTTCCTTGGACATCTAGCAGAAGGGAAGCCGTGGGCCACTTTGAAAGCCCTCCCCATTGGCCACTTTTGGACCCTCAGGTCATAGGTGAGAGAGACTGCTCTTGGCCATACACTGTAACAGGCCTACCAGCCACTACTGTTGTTTTTGCCCATGCAACTCGTATGCAAAATAAATGTTAGTCTTTAAAGTGCCACAAGACTCTCCTTGTTTTGCATGACAAAAGTTTCTCTCTTGTTACTTGGAAGGAATATATGTTTGAGTTCTGACTGATGAGCCTCATGTGCATTGTACGTCAGGCACTGCAATAGTGTCCGGGAATGTCAGTGTTTAAAAATCCAGATAATTTATTCAGTGCATTCACTGTCTAAACTGCACCTCTGGGAAATTGTTCTTATTCAAATATATGGCAGTTCTGGGGTTATTTGCTTTTGCATTTTAGCAAATAATATCTATTGTTGGCCTACCTAGCCCACAGAATGAATTGCACTTAATGTAACAATGTCCTAATGCAGGCTTTTTGTCAATGAGAGTTTAAACCAGCAAGGTTCTGAGTGATCTTGTGAAATGCAGGGCACCCTCTACTCCTATTGACTGCAATGGCGCTCAGCTGGGAGAATTGAGCAGTTAATCAACAGTCCTGAAATTCTTACCTCAAAAACCCTCTTCATTGCTGACGCCATTTATCTCTTGTTTAATTTCATTTCATTCTTTGAGGCGTAACTCCCTGATCTGTGCCACACACACCTATTATATAAATCTTTCTGCAGTGTCTGTTTTTATATAAATCTTTCTGCAGTGTCTGTTTCAGCTTTTAAAGTTTGACTCCCTGTTTAGCTTTAGCTCAGTTCTGTGGAAAATGTGCATGAAGCTTGAAATTTGTCAGCTGGGAGTCCTAGCTGACATCTGCCTCCCCATAGAAAAGCAACTGCCTCTTATTTTGCCTTTCATTTTGTCATCAGAAAAGATGTGTACAGTGTTCTGGTGATGTGGTTGGTAGCCTGAGTGGGGCTATTTCACTCACACTCACACTCACACTCACTCTGCATTTGAACTGTGTAACGTTAAACAATTTGTCCATTCAAAATAAGATTAACTGGAATGGACACATTGGTTTTAGTTTATTAATATGGTACACAGTGTTTAAAAGCATGGAGCCAAGAAAAGTTTGAATATAATGAATAGAGAGCTGAACTCTTGAGTGTTAACCCAGACACTACCTGGGCTTTGTTTGGCCCCAGGCTGTTTAGCAATTCAGCTCTCTCTCATAAACCTTGCCAAGATGCAAAGGGGTAGCCTTGCTGTGTCATGTATGGCCCATCTTAACCAAGGGGTAGCCTTGCCATGTTATGTATGGCCTATCTTAACAGAGAGAGGGCTTTTTTTGTACCATGGGCTCTGGGAGAAATGCAAGCGTGATAGTGAGACTTCTGCCTGTTTTTGTAATAAAATGCCAAAATAAAATAAATACTTCATATATGTTTGATCTTTTAACTAATTGATGGCATTTAGAGCTGCTAAGGCAGGGGTCTCAAACTTAAATCACCATGAGGACTGCATGAGGACTAGTATGTTAGCCTGAGGGCCACACCACTGAAACCCTTTCATACAATGATATTGGAAATATCAGTGATGATAGTGTTGTTGCGGGCTGTAGGAAATAGTGTTAGGGGCCACGTGTTTGAGACCCCTGTGCTAAGGAGAGAAGTGATTATAGTTATAAAATGCAATGAATTATGTTACAAGCTTTTGCTCCCTAAGGCATAGGAGGAGAACCAGATTCACCCTGAATGTCCAGTATAAAGGCGTACTGTGTTATCCTGGTTCTACACACTTGACTCCTGTCACCTTCTCAGTTTTTGGCAGGCGCTTGTTAATTCTCTAGTCTGCATATTTCTTCCACTGAACAATCAGGAGTGTGCATGACAAAATTCTCACTGAAGGAAAAGCACCAGTGGTGTTCTGCACAACCTGCAGCACACAGACTGCCTAGTCTGGATGGCCTCCATGTGTGCTGCACTCATGGGTTTTGTACATCTGTTTGGCACACTGCTCAGTTAATCTGAGTGGTGTTCAAAGCAGTCAAAATGCTGTTCTTGTGAACTGGCAGCCTAGGAGGAAGTGTTGAGTGAGAAGAGTATGGGAGTCACCTCAGTGTTCACGCAGGAGGAGGGGCGGAGGAAGAGCATAAGAGTAAGAGGGAGCTCCCCACAGGAGGCGAGAAATGAATATCCCTTTTTCCTCTGCAGCCAGGAGCAGGGCTGCAGAAAGGAAGAGAACCAATATTAAAAAACAAAACAGTGTTCTTTAACTGGCTTGTGTGAGGAAAGAATTGATGCAGAGTTGTGGCAGAGCATGCTCCTCTAGTAGAGCAACACTAGGAATTTAGTAGCCAGCTGTATTGAACTGCAGTGTTTATTGACAGAATGCCTCTCGCTGTATTAAAAGCCTTTATCCCTAGAGTAGTCTTTTGAAAGATTAATACCAAAGGACAGATTCTTCCTCAGTTGGACTGCTGCTTCTCCCATTGCTTGAGTGGGGATTTCAGCTGAACACTGGCTAATTTTTTTTTGCATAAATAATAACCAAATACAGCTAGTCCTCACTTAGTGACCTACTCGTTTAGTGACCCCTCGGAGTTATGACCAGCTCTCTGACGAGTTGGTATTATGGCGATGTACGAGAACTCGCATCAACTCTCTCAGATTCATCTCGTTCCCGCAGTCAGAACTAGTGTTTTTCGTCTATGTATTTTTACTTTATTGTGCACCCCAAAGTACAAGATGTCGGCGAAAAGGAAGAGCATGACTTCACCCGGAGAAAGCGCCAAGAAACAAAGGAAGGCTATCGATCTTGAGACAAAAATGAAGCTAATAAATGAAAATGAAGCTGGTAAGAAAGTTAAAGCGATAGCACGTGACTTGGAGCTGGCGCATTCAACTGTATCAACGATCTTGAAGGATAAAGATTGAGTGAAAGAAGCAGTGAAATCATCAAAAGGATATAAAGCCATAATAACTAGGCAGCAGAAAGGCCTCATTCACGAAATGGAAAAATTACTGGTGATATAGTTTGACGACCAGATACAAAAAAGAATGCCAATGAGTCTTTTAATAATTCAAGCAAAGGCACGCAGTATCTTTGAAACGTTGAAAGCGCGCGAAAATGAAGAGTCAATGGAAAAATTTACGGCAAGTCATGGATGGTTTCAACGTTTTCGTCGGAGATTCAGCCTTCATAATCGAAGTATCAGTGGTGAGGCGGCAAGCGTGGACATAGAAGCATCAGAAAGATTTGTGGATGAATTTGACGAAATGATCGAGAAAGGCGGGTATCGTCCAGAACAGATCTTTAATGCAGACGAAACCGGACTATTTTGGAAAAAATACCCGAAAGATCCTACATACACAAAGAGGCAAAAGCAATGCCCGGTTTCAAGGCTTTTAAGGACAGGGTCACGTTGTTGTTGGGAGGAAACGTTGCTGGATTTCAGTTAAAACCTTTTCTCATCTATCGTTCTGCAAATGCACGTGCACTGAAGCAGGTTAGTAAGCACACGCTGCCCGTTTACTGTCGTTCAAATAACAAAGCATGAATGACGCAATCTTTATTTGAGGACTGGTTCATGAACTGCTTCATACCCTCGGTCAAGCATTACTGTCTGGAAAACGGTGTTCCCTTAAATTATCCTCCTACTTGATAATGCCCCAGGCCACCCCCAGCATCTTGATGATCTACACCCTGATGTAAAGGTCGTGTATCTGCCTAAAAACACAACTGCTGTGTTACAACCAATGGACCAGGGAGCTATCTCTACGTTTAAAGCGCTATATTTGCGCGCAACGTTTTCCAAAGTGGTAGCAGCAACAGAAAATGGTGAAGTAACCCTGCGCGATTTTTGGAAATCATATAACATTTTACACTGCATAAAGAACATTGAATCAGCTCGGGCGGGAGTGACAGAAAAGTGCATGCAAGGCATATGGAAAAAAATGCCTGAAACGTTTTGTAAACAATTTCGAAGGGTTTGAGAAAGACGAACATATTGATGTCATAAATAAAAAAAGTTGTGGAACTTGCTAATGTGCTTAATTTAGATGTTGAAGTGGAAGATATTGAAGAATTAGTGGAATACGTCGAGGGAGAGCTAACTAACGAAGATTTAATAGAGTTGGAAGCGCAGCAGCACTTGAAAGAGGAGGAAGAAGAAGAAGAGGAAGGAGTGGAAGAAGTACAAAAGAAGTTCACTGTAAAGGGGTTAGCTGATGTCTTCTCCAAAGTGAATGCAGCGATGTTAGAACTAGAGAGTCTGGGCCCGAATGTTGAATGGTTCACGAAAGTGGAACGACAAATGAATGAAATTTTACAATGCTATGGTGAAATTTATGAAGAAAAAAAGAAAATTACAATGCAGACCACACTAACGAGATACTTCTCTAAAGTTCCATCCAGGACCCCTACCCCTACCCTTACCAGTACTTCCATTTCCTTGCCATCATCTCCCTTACCAGGGCCTTCTACAGCTCCTGATAACCCTGCTGATCTCTCAGACAATGACATTGATGACCCCCCTGCTGCTGAACCACACTTTGAAGGATTTGATGAGTAAAAATGTCAATGTAATCTGAATGTTTATTTTCATATTTCTTTGGTACATCATTTTTATAATTTTTGCTGATTGCATTTTTATGTTCTGTAATACAGTATGTAAGGACTTATGCCAATAAAAGAAAGTTATCACGATAGAGTTTATTTTAGGCCTTTTCTTTACAGCACTATTCAAAATATTAAAAACGATTACCTGTATTTACAGTACACTATGCAAACTAAGTTCAGTACATTAGAGCTTAAAACATTTAAAATATATATTAAAAATGTTATAAATGATGCAAAGGTGACATTAAAACTATCTACAGATGGTTGAAAAACCCACTACCAGTAAAGTACATTATGCCTGAAATACCGGTAAGGGCTGCTCCTCGTTTAGCGACCAATTCGTTTATCAACCGGGTTTCAGGAACGGAACCCGGTCACTAAGTGAGGACTACCTGTATATGCAGCTTTTGCAGGTCTGAGATGAGCTCAGTATTCTCGCCAGGACTTGAAATTAGGGGCATGTTGGGGCGCTCACTAAATTGGTGTAACACTGTTACTAGCTGACTGCTGCGGGGTGGGTGTTGGGAACTTCAGGGCAGCCTTAAGGAAATCCCTGGAGCTTCTCAAACCCTCAACATTTGTTTTTCGGTCATGCACTTCCTTTCCTGTTGACTTGGCAGTCGTTGCCTGGAATGTTGTATCTTCAGGCAGTGAAACCAAGCATTAGAGGAGATATCGGTGGTATTGATATGTGAAATAGCTTCCTTAAATAAGCCAGTCCAAAGATAAAGTTCTGCAATGATAATTGTGCAGTTCTAAAAATAGCTATGAGATAATGAGTTCTAACAGACTGTGAAATAAAAATACTGACACCTGTAGAATAACGGGATAGAGACCTTCGGGGACCGGTCCTGCAAAGTGCTGAGCACAGCCTGGGGGTGGGGAGCAGTGAGTGTTTGCGCAGCTTTCAGTGATATTCAGCAAGTTGTGGGTGGACAAAACCTGCAAAAGTGGGGCCCTTACTCTTGAGAACTACAGTGTAAGCATTTCTGGATGTGGAATAGATGTTTTATGCACAAGCTGCTTCTGGTTCCTGGGATATTATAGCAATGAAGTGGAGAAAAATCTAATAAGGCAAGGAATGGATTCTGCTTACAAATAAAACAAATGTTTTGTTTCACTGGACTTTTTGTTTCTTTTGCTGAACTAGAGTAACATGGCTACCCCTTTGGAACTTGCTTATAAAAATGCTCCTTCTCAGAACGTAGTCTCTTGGAGCTATGTTATTGCTCATAGAGGACAGACTCCATGGGGCCTCTAGGAATTCATGACGTTTAACTCAGCTGCCTTGTTTCTTAACTCTCACTCTTGTGTTGTGCTTGGAGACAAAATTATTAATTTCTATCAACCTTCTCTGCAACTGATTTGCAAGTTTTAGCTTTTGCATTAACAACCCACACAGTGGGAGCAGGAGGACACTAAAGTATCAGAAATCTGCTTTTTGCACTTTGCACCAGCCTAATATTTTCCTTATCAAAACCTGGCTTTGAACAACTTTCTTCGTTAGAGCAGCATTCACTGTGCAACACGGGCAGCCAGATCTGACGATCTCATCAGTGCCATGAACATTTTTATAAGAATATTTGGCTTTATTTGTTATTGCCATGCTGGTTAACTTCTTGGACTGCTTAGTACTTCCCTTACTTAACCACTGAAAGAAGATTGAATGAAGCACAGCAGTTGTTCTAAGCTGGACATGTTGTAGGGTGAATTATTTACTTGGATCTGTAAGTTCATTTGTAGTGTTCTTGGGAATGTTAGACTAAGGCTCAGCACACAGTTAAGTCCTCAGTCTGGCTTGATTCCCATTGGCAGATTAATTTGTCTTGGCGGGGGTACAGTATTTTTGGTGTCACCCTGCTCCTTGGAAAAGAAAGTTATTTTTCAGTGTTATCACCTGAATTGTAGTGATTTGAAAGAGGAGTGCTATGATTTATTTGAAGATTTTTTTTCTTTTTGTATGTTGAAACAAAAGGGTTCGTTTTTATATCTATATCTTGAAGGATCAACTGTTGCGAGCTATTGAACTTTGTATAAATACTAACTTCATCTGAGGATTTGGGAGTCTTTTTTTAAATTCCTGTATAAATCATATCTCATGCTATTTAAAACCTCCATATCAAAAAGACTATTCTAAAATATCAAATCACACGGGATGCATCATTCATTAAAGTGACATTGTTTCAAATGATTGGTGATGATGAAATTAAAATTGGATGTGTTACACTGAATCATCTGGTAGTTATGGGTGAACTACTGAAATCAGTTGCATTACTCTGAATTCATAAAACTCAGCATCTAGTTATAGATCCTCTGTTTCATAATGCTGACAGAAAAGTAGGATGCCTACCAATGTACTGGGTAGAAGAAAATTGAGTTAATCATGAGACATTGTAGGCCAGCTCTTCAGTGTGTAAATTGATAAAGCTTCACCTGCTGTTGATTTGGCACAGAAGTGGAAGATTAATTTTCATGGTTAATTTTATGTGTAATCATTTTAAATCAAGTTATTTTAAATCTTCCAGCAGGGTGAGCTAGTTTTATCAGTAGTTACAAATACAGCCTTGAGTAATTTCCATTCATAGGGATCAGGATTCATCACTCTTAAGCAATAAAATAGAATACTGTATGCTAACTGTACCTGGTGTAATTAAGGCTCCAATCCTACAGATACTTACACAAGAAGATAAGTTTATGGACATAAGCAATTGCATTGAGTTATCCAAAAGTGAGTTCAGTGGCACCACTTAATCCATACAGTTACTTAAGGTTTCACTGGCTCATGATGAGTGGCTTTCCAGAAAATTTACAGTGTGTGCCATGAACTGGTTGATGAACAGAGAAATGGGGAAAATTGGAAAAAATGGAATCCTTATACAAAGGTACAAATAGACTGTTCTCTTCATTATATTCCCTGCATGTATAAAATCAAAGTTTTACTACATAACAGGAACCTCTTTGAAGCTCACTCAGTAAATGAATATTAAAAAGAAATATAGTAGTAGAGAATACACATTTTTGTGCAGTAATATACTGTTAGGAGTGGCCGTCTGTTCCTTCCAGAGAATGAACCAAGTTGTGGAATTGTAATCCATCATTTTCCCATTTGCTAAACAGAAGTATTCTGCGGAGTCATCCCTTTGCCATGTTGGGCCTGTCTATGTTCCTTTGTAGTCATGCTTTTCCTGTGACTGTGACAGCATCTGCAGAGATGTGTAAAGTTGATCAAAATTGAGTTCACCTCAACAGTGTCATATGGTAGTTGTCCTCCAGTTCTTCCCCTCTCCTCCCTACTAGCCTATGTACCTCCACTACATAACAGACAGGGTTTATCATAGTCTAGGGCAGGGGTCTCAAACACGTGGCCCATGGGCCGCATGTGGCCCCTAAAGCTATTTCCTGCGGCCCGCAATGACACAATTGTTACCGATATTTGCAGCATCATTTTATGGAAAGATTTCAGGGGCACGGCCCTTTCGGCTAACATACTAATCCTCATGCTGCCCTTGTGGTGATTTGAGTTTGAGACACCTGGTCTAGGGGAACTTTTTTGTAAGAGGTATCACATTAGTGGTTTGTTCCAGCTTTCAAAGTCTGCTGCTCTTTCAAACAGGTGTTGCTCTCTAGTGAATTGCAATACTTGCTTCACTTGACAAAGGACTGATCAAATACAGGTGTAGATTTAAATTGTAATTAAATTCATTTGCCAGATGGTCTTGTCAGGTTTTTTTTACCTGCTGAAACCTGAGCTTCTTTCACTTTAGTGAGATTGTCTGCTGCTGTAGAGCGAAACTGGAATTGTCAGTTTAGAGCAGTGGTTCCCATCCGATTTACCATTGTGGGCTGTGTATGTGGGCTGCACCCAATGCTACCTGTATGGCTTTGAGGATGTTACATGGGCCACAGCTGTGTGTTGGTTGGGACTGCAGGTTGAAAACCACTGTTTTAAGGGTCTTGTTAGTAATCACATGAGGGATTATTTTTTCCTTAGTGCTAAAATGTAATGTTTGTGTGTGCAATGTTAATGTTAAAAGCTTACAATCTCTCAATCTGCTTTTCGTATGTAAATAATTTTAGCTTCAGCATGTGTGTGTGTTGGGGGGAGGTGGTCGTAACAGGAATGAGATTATAGTAGATTACCAAATCAGAAAAAATGCTCTAGGGAAAGAATGAAGTATTTTTTTAAAAAATGAATTAGAGGGTGTCCTGGAGCATATTAACAAGGTGTCGTTGTGCTCCTAAAACTCCCTAGGCTTGAGTGAGTTCTCTTTATGGGCTAGGAATGGAGAACTGGAATCATACGTAGCTTGTAATGTTTTTAATGCAGTTTTTGGCTTCCAAGGCTCCAATTTCATAACAAAAGTGTCTTGCTTAATATCCAAACTATTTTTAAATAAGACGTAATGGAAGGGTATTTCCTTCATTAGAATGGAAAAAGAAAGATAAAATCAAACAAGGAAATAGATAAGATTAATATGGTTAAATTATTCTTTTCAACGGGAGCAAAAAGTATAGGTTTTCCTTTAACTTCTGTTGTTCTAGATATTTTGCGGAATAAATGGCACACTGAAAAGTAGTAGTAGTGTGTGGTTTTTGTTTGTTTGTTTGTTTGTTTTTTCTTAAGACCGGGGAACTGTGTGTGTTTAATGGAGAAGAAAAATGAAGCCACAAATGATGGTAAATACTAAGGGGGAAAATGGCTTTTGTGAGAGCAGTATTGTAAGCAATCAAAACTCACGAGTCTGACTTAAAAATGGAGATTAACAGAGCACAATAAATCATTTCATTTTGTTCTGACCAGTCACTGTTGGACTGTTTAGAGAAGGACTGCTGCTTTCACTTTGTGTGTGATCATTGATGTAGAGTATTCATCCTTACATGAGCATACATAAATGCAGGCCTTCCTCCTGGCTACTCAAATGGAGATTTTGCTCAGTGTCATTTTTCCTTTTCTCAGTCAATCTTCAGTTATGTCTCCAGCCTGCCTGCAACATTCACTTAGCCTCCTTTTCTGACCTTCACTCCAACTTCACATTCCTTTTCCTCCCGTTACTGTCCCAGAACTTTCTTCTCTCTTTACATTTATCTTCACTATCTTCATATTCCCCTATATACTCTTCAGTCTTTGTGCTCCTGCTCCACACTTGTCTCCCCTCAGTTTTCCTCCCCCCGGGCAGTGTTTTCATACTCATCCTATCCTTTTAGTTTCTCTCTTGAGTCTCACCATCCCAACAGTTTCATGCCTGTTCCCATGTCTCTTCAGGGCTGTATTGGTGAAGTGTTCAGAACCACGTTGACCAAACACAATGTAAAACACGTCTTAGCGTTTGTCGTAGACAAGGACTGCTGTGTTTAAAATTGTTAGCAGGTTGTGGTTAACCATGGCTGTCTAACATGGCTTAAAATGTGACAGCCAGCCCATTGTCCCCTGCAGTGATGGGAAGGTCCATCACAGGCAGCAGGGGGCCGGGGCCAGAGGCGGTGCAGGGGTGGGGAGGGACCCGGGGTACGGGTCCAGGCCCCGTCCTCAGACAGAAGGCCTGACCCCCTGGCCAGGGATAGGGCCGGGGGGGTGGGCCATGCTGCCATGGGCAGCTAGGCCGTGGCGCGGCATGGCCAGAAGTGGCCGCTGGAGATCAGGCCCACGCCTGCGGCCGTGGCCAGCCAGGCCCCCAATCCCCGGCTGGGGATGGGGCCGTCGCAGCTGCTGCCGCTGGCAGCCGGGCCCCAGATCCCCAGGCGGGGATCTGGGGTGTGGCCGCCGGCAGCCGCGGCAGCCCCATCCCCGGCTGGAGATCGGGGGCCTGGCCGCCCGCGGGCACAGGCCCGGCCTCCAGCGGCCGCGTCTGGCCCGGCCCCATAGCAGCCTAGCTGCCTGCGGTGGTGCAGCCTCCCCCTGGCCCTATCCCTGGCCAGGGGTGGGGCCTGCCGGGCGGCCAGCCAGGCCCCGGATCCCTGGCCGGGGACGGGGCTGCTGCAGCTGCGACTGGCTGGGGATTGGGCTCCGGATCTCCGGCCCAATTGGGCCAGAGGTCCGGGGCACTGGTGTTGGGACCCGGGACACGTGCCCCGGCGTGCCGAGCACCAGCGACACCCCTGGCTGGAGGAGGGGAGGACGGGACCCACTGGGGTGGAAGGGAGCAGCAGTGGGGTGAGGATTTGCCCTGGGTGGCAGGGAGCCACTGTGGAGAAGGGGGAAGTGGATGCTGCGCCATGCTCCTCTGCCCTACCCTCCCACTCCCCCCCCACAAAACCACACCTGTTCTCCCTTCCTCTCTCCACTTTTACCACCCTTGTGCTGTTCCCCACATGACTGCCCTTGTCCTCTTTGGCCACCCCTGCCCAGGAATGGTGCTGCCATTTCTGGCGGCCCCCTGCGAGCACAGCAGGTGCCAGCGCCCCCCCTGCAGTGCTTACCAGGTTTACTGGGTTGCGCCAGCCCTGCCCCTGCCCTGCTCTGCTCCCCACACTCACTCCTGCCACTGCAAATAACTCCTGACCTCCCCTGTCTTGTCATCCCTGATCTGCTAACCCTAGTACCCCACATAGCAGCATTTCTGAACCACTGTGCTGTGGTTCATAAATATTCATGTTATTTTGAGCTAATTTGAATAGTCATGAGTTTTTAATGGTGGTGTGCCTCAAAAAATTTGAAGATATCAGGGTGTGCCACAGCAGAGAAGAGGTTGGGAACCACTGTCCTAGAGGCAGATGTGAGCCTGTTGAAAAATTGCTTTTGTTTAGCCTATAATGTGAACTATTTCTGTGGAGTGTTATTAACCTGTCCATTTTGTTTATTTTTAGCAATGCTTTTTCAGCTAATGCACAGCAAATTTCTCCTATTTAGTACTCTCATCCGGTTTTAAATCTTGTCTATGAACAACTGCATTGACACAATATCTGAGTTATAATTACTGATGTGGATCTTGTAGTCTCCAGGCAGGCAACTCTCCCGATGAAGTCGGGGGAACATTATTGCCCCTTTTGAGACTAAAGCAGTGGGTACCCTAGCAGTAAGCCCTCTGATTTTTAAATGCCTTTGTAAACAAATTGTTGGGAATTTTAAATCTCTAACTAAATATGGAACTACACCATTTTATGGATTGACGTAATGAACTTTAATGGCTACAAAGGAGTCAGTAAAATCTAAGAGGTGCTTTATAATTGTTTAGAAATGAATTTACACAATGGTGTCTTTTCAGATACTGTACTCTGCTGTAGACTTCTGTATATTTCTGTTGTAAGTAGCTTTTTTTTCTTTCTGTGCCTCAGAAACTCAATCCTGTGTGCTTAAGGGTCTGAGTTTTTACTCTCCAGAGCCCTCTATAAAATGTATAAACTCTGCTTTGATGTAAATTGTCTATAGGCATTATGTTCTGATCTGAGATCTTGCCATCAGCTGGTGCGTGTAGCTGTTGCTTTCTTTTTAAACGTACCATTGTAAGCTAGGGAGTTCAGCTACCATATTTGGAGTTTATATGCCTGTCCACTGACCTCATATCTGCTTGTTTGAGGATTTGTGTGTTTTTACTTCTCCATATATGGGAAGGCTGCTTGGGGAGTCTGGTATCTGACCTGAATTAGAAGTAATGCAACATCTCAGTGGAGTGCAGCTTTTGTCATGGTGAACTAATTAGTTTGAAAGCAGCTAAAGTCTTGACTTTACTGGGAAGGAGATAGGTAGTGTGAAAAAGGCAAGTGTACTGTTAAACCCTGCTTTTTAAGTTGTTTGCAAGGATGGGTATTGTAACAATGTCCTTCATCCTGGTATAGTCATTAAGAAGCAAACGAGAGTAAATAAGTTCCAAAGGGGTAGTTGTGTTAGTCTAGTTCAGCAAAGCAAACAAGGAGTCTGGAGCCACTTATAAAGACTAAAAAATGTGTTTATGCATCAGCTTTCTTGGGAGAAAATCCCACTGTGGGGGCCCGTAGAGAATACCACTGTGGGATTTCTCCCATGAAAGCTCATGCGATAAATAAATTTTTTAGTCTTTATAAGAGGTCCCAGACTCCTTGTTTGTTTTTTCAGAGAGTAAATAGAAAGTCTTTCTGTCAGGAAACTGATATTTCAAAGCCCCCTTTCATGTAAAGGCAGAAGCATCTTTTGCATCTTTTCCTTGTTTCCACTTGAGGTCATGTGTGAGCATAGAGGAGGTGCTGGATGGGATGTGAACAGATCTGGTTCATGCCATATGTTTCATTTCAAAGGAAGACCCTAGAGGAGGACAGGGATGAAAAGCTCAGCTCTAGTGGCCAAATCAAAACAGACAGCAGGAAAGAATAATTGTGAAAAATAGTAGGGGTTTGTAAGCCTCTTTCCCTACCATGCACATGGACATGCTCCTGTTGCCAGTGTGTAATATTTCCTGGGAACAGGTACTGTTGTGGAATGCTTGAACAATGGTGATAAATAGGGTGGGAGAAATCTTGGCTTCACTGAACACTAAGGTCAGGATTTCACACAGTATATGATACGATGGACAACTCCTTCTAATGTATGTCTCAGAGCCCTCCCCAAGTGATACCTGTACTGAAACTTGGCCAACTCTGGGGAGGAGGGTTGGCAGCTAGCCAGAAAGATTGAGTTCATCCTCCTGGGACTTGAACCTGTTATTCCAGTATGTCTGTATATTTTAAACCAGAACCATCTCTTCCAGGAAATTTAACTGTAGTTAATCAACTGCAGTTACATGGATAATCATTAGACATAGGGTACAGCCGCTGCAAGACAACTGTCCTCCCTTTTCTTTGGACAGATGCAATTGATTTAAAATGTGAAATAAGAAAATGTCATTCTCAGTGTAATGCCCTTGTTTAAAAATATTTACTGGTATAGCAGTGTATGCATCTCTTACAGTTAGAAGTTTTGTGAATCCTATGGGGAGCCAAATTGAGTGATTCTTCTGAAAGAAATTCAATCCTTGGTGTAACAGACAGGAGACTTACTCAGGCTTCCTGGGAGGCAATTCTTCACTACAGGCAAAGATTGTTAAATCACTCTGCATTATCTGATGGTGCAGTATATACCAGGGCTGGCCAGACTTACGTGAACTGAGGGAGGTAAGATGGAGTATTTTTCTTGTAGGCAGCAACGATGCCTAGAATAAGAATTTGTAACAACGCTGAGTGACGTGCACCCCCAGACTTGCACAGATAGAAACTCAAAGGTAGAACTATGTTTGATCACTGACTGGTTTACTTCCCTCTCTCCCCTCTCACACTGTAGATCAAAAAACAGCAGCAAGATGTATTAGGCTTCTTGGAAGCGAACAAGATTGAATTTGAGGAAAAAGATATTGCAGCCAATGAGGAGAACCGGAAATGGATGAGAGAGAATGTCCCGGAAGAGAGCCGACCAGCAAGTGGAAATCCATTGCCCCCTCGACTCTTCAATGACACCCGATACCTTGGCGTAAGAAACCATTCTAATTGCTTTCTTGGCTTTCTTATTCTGACTTTCCCAGATCTTTTCCTGCTGCTAACCACAGCATTGCTTTTACCTGTGCTAGGTGCAACAGAAAAGGATAGACAATCAATTGCATGGTGACTGTTAGAGAGTTGTCTTTTTGCCTACAGTGGAAGGGAGTTTGATCGTAACTAGATCACTGTTTGAACCTAAATTTGTAGTACATCCACTAAGTTTGAATGATAAAACTACTCTAACATGTGGCCCTCAAAAATAACATAAAACATTCTTTACACTGTCTGGCATGAAATGATTAATAATTGAGGGACTGATGGCTGAGAAAGAGCTAGTAATGAAGACCTGCACCTTTTTAGTAACTAACTGTTGACATAAGTGTGAATAGCTCTGTTTTTTTATAGTGCTTTTCTGTAATGTAACATTAATAACAGCATTTGTTTATGTACAGTGTTACCTTCCTTTGCACAGCATGCCAGAGCCCATGTGTATGCCTGCAGAGTCACTACACTGATGTCCTTTAAAGTGAAACACATTCACCTTTACAGTGCCACAAGGCAGCTGTCAAATGAAGCATGGCAATGTTAGACAGTGGTGTAGGGCAGGGAGTAAAGAAAAGCGTGTGCAGCTGTAATGAGATGTCTCACTATCATACATATTTCTAGAGCACACATCACATAGTGTGAGGTTCTGTATGTAATAACTGGCAGAGAACTATACACTCACAAAGACTATTCTTTGCTTCTCCCTGGTTTGGTGGCATTTTCCCAACTTTATCATCTGCAGATTTCATTAGCACATTGTTACTTTTTGTGTCATGATTATTACTGAAATATTAAGTAAGACTGATCCTTGAAGAATTTCAGTGGTAACCTTCTAGCTTGATAGTTCTCCCTTCAATACAACTACTTTTCTTCCTTGTTTACCCAATTACTTACTCACTTTACAATTCTTGCACTAATCCCCAGCTTTCCAGTTTAACTAATGATTTCCCATGTAGTAACATAGCAAATGCTTTACTGAAGTCCAGATAAACTAGAGCTGCTGCATTTCTCTTTATATAAATGATTTAGCAGATCAAGTGGTAGAGAAGCAGATTGTCCTACATCATACAGATTTCTGGTACCTTGATCTGCTAGTCTAGAGCATCATTCCCATAGGTTCTAATCCTGCCAGGTAACAAGAGCCCCAGCTTCCATAGAAGTTAATGGGAGATTAAGCTGCTTAATGAGAAATGAAGCTTCTTGCTTAAGCCCTAAAAGGCAAAGGTAGATGCCATTTCTTTTTATGTGAACGAATCAACAGTTGAAGGAGGAAGGCAAAGAGTGCAGTACTTTATTCTCATGAGTGACCATTCTGCTTGGTAGTAAGAAAGATTTCCAAAGGGATAGCCGTGTTAGTCTAGTCCAGTAAAAAAACAACAAGGAGTTGTGTGGCACTTGAAGACTAACAGATTTATTTTTTGCATGAGCTTTCGTGGGAGAAGATCCCACTTCCTCAGATGCTTCGAAGATGAGTGAACTTACAGAAAGGAATGAGACTAAATGCAAGGGAGTGTAAAACATAGGATCAGGTCATAAAGTAACAGCAAATCAGAGCAGTTTACAGGTTCAAACCATGGGAAGCCTGAAGTCAAATTACCCTTTGTAATGGGAAAAGAATCCATAGTCTCGATTCAGACCAGCTTTCACAGAATTTAGCTTGCATATTAATTCGAGTTCAGCTGTCTCTCTTTGAAGTCTTGATGTCCCAGGTACAGCTCTAACGACAGTCGTTAACAAATCCATCATCGAGTGATTAGGAAGATGGAAGTGCTCAGCAACTGGATTCTCTGTTCTTTGATTTCTGATGTCAGCTCTGTGCTCATTCAGTCTCTTACGTAGCGATCGTTCTGTTTGTCCAATATATAAGGTGTCGGGGCATTTCTTGCACATGATGGCATAGACCACATTAGTAGATGAGCAGGTAAATGAGTCTTTGATGGAGTAGCAGGCTTGATTAGGACCTATGATGGTGTCTGTTGTGTAGATATGTGGGCAGACTTGGCAGCGTGGTTTTGGACAAACAGGACGATCGCTCCATAAGAGACTGAATGAGCACAGAGCTGACATCAGAAATCAAAGAACAGAGAAACCAGTTGCTGAGCACTTCCATCTTCCTAATCACTCGATGATGGATTTGTTAACGACTGTCGTTAGAGCTGTACCTGGGACATCAAGACTTCAAAGAGAGACAGCTGAACTCGAATTAATATGCAAGCTAAATTCTGTGAAAGCTGGTCTGAATCGAGACTATGGATTCTTTTCCCATTACAAAGGGTAATTTGACTTCAGGCTTCCCATGGTTTGAACCTGTAAACTGCTCTGATTTGCTGTTACTTTATGACCTGATCCTATGTTTTACACCCCCTTGCATTTAGTTTCATTCCTTTCTGTAAGTTCACCCATCTTCAAAGCATCTGAGGCAGTAAGAAAGATGCCATCAGCTTGAATAGCTGGATCCAGAATCACAGAAATTCAGCTTGCAGGAACTTAAGTTATATGTGCTCACCGGCATTTCTATTTTTATCAGACTCATTGTAAACAGGAATTGTTGCCTGCTTTTTTCTACCTTGTGAAGCATGTTCTGTATGTACGTGAGCAACAGGCACAGCAGAGAGGCTGTGATTATAAACTCTATGACTCAGTAACTTGGCATGCAAGGGTCACCCTCTTCTCTAGCTGAAAAGGATTGCTTTCTTAGTAGTTGTGGTAGGAATACAGTTGCTGGACCATGCACAACTAGGGCAACCAAAACACGTGTTGTTATCAAACAACTCCAGCATATATCTGGCACTGTCAGCCCAAGAACTTTAGGAAGGGTTTCACAGATTTATACACATTATTTGCAAATAACCCGAAATATTTAACAACAATTGAATGTCTCTAATTTCCAGGCTCCACACAAACTCACAGTTCCTTGTTCTGTCCTTTCTTCCCAACTGCCCCAGAGCCTCTTGGGTTATGTTCGGCCCACCGCATTCCCCTGCAGACTACAGCATTCTGATTCTGCTCATGTCTCATGCTTCTCTGCCTGTTAGATGGATGGGCCTGTGAACAGCCTGCCCTCAATGGCAGCTCCCTCACTAACTTCAACCTCCAACTCCACATTCTCTGGATTACTGGCATTCCACAGCTAGATGGCTGGCCAGGATTCTTCCTCCAAAGAATCCCCGTCAGAAGCACGGAAAACCAGAGTTGTAGCTTTAGAGCAAAGGGAGAGAAAGGGTAGCAAAATCCTTGATTAGGTCTTTAGTGGGACTTCAGACATCAGAATTGGGGTGTGTGTGGTAATCCAGATGACAGATGGCTTCTGCATGTCTCCTAGCTAATGAATGCATAGTGTTTAGCAACGGGGCTTGTCAAAACCCCAGGTTCATTGTGTAGCTCTTGCCACACTTATCGGACACAATATAGAGTTTCTGTGCAGAGGCCAGACTTGCATTCTGTGGCAGAAAACACTGAAAATATACAGAAAGCATTTGCGTCGTGGTGGTTTTCCCTCCTCTTTTTCCACGTCCCATTTCTTCCCTAGAAGTGGTTGTGTGTGTTAACGCAGCTGTCCTGTAACTTTAAGTGGGCACCAAACATTATGTGGCAGAGACATCTAGTGTTTACTGGGTTAGTACCCTAATTGAGTTTACCTTAAAAAAAGCTTAACCCACATGTGCAGCCTGTAAATGGAGATTTGGTCTTGAGAATGAAGAGTACCCCTTGCTCTCATGCATACAGATCAAGAGTCATCAAAACAGTAAGACTGTGACTTGACAATTCACAAAGAGCTGTTGCTTTTCACTTTCAGATAAGAAGTTTGAATTTGTCTCAGGTTAGTAGCAACACTAACATCTCCTCTGAAACAAGTCCTTGCAGAGAGGTGCCCCTGTTGACAGCATCGCTACTTCCATTTTACGCAATCAGCAGCAGTAATAGTAGGCTATGTTGACATCAGCCACAGTTAGTTTGGACTTGTTAGTCTGAACTAAGAAGTTTGAGGTTAGTTTAAACTAACTGTGAACTTCTTCCTTTGAACTAAGCGGCTTAGTTCAAATTTAGTAAGTTCAAACTAAGCGTTAGTTTGGGTCTTGGCCAGATGTAATTCGAACTAATGTTTGAACTAAGGCAGTTAGCCTTAACTAAGTGCCAATACTAACTAGTTTGAACTAAGCGTTCCTTGGTTCAAACTAAGAAATTTCTTAGTTTGAACCAAGGAAAGCATAGTGTGGCCATGGGCTAAATTAGTCTGGATTAAGCCTCCTTAATCTGGACTAATGTGCCAGTGTAGACATAGCTGTAGAGACACCAAGGACTGAATTGCCCTGGATGTGGTGTTTCCCAGTCAGAGAGGAGAGACACTGGTGATGCTTTCACTGCTGCTGCTGCATCCTGGCACTTTCTCAAGTACTAATTTTTTAATATACAAGTAACAGAATTAATGCTTGAAATAAGAACTGGTTCCCTGAATTCTGCTTTAGACCAGTGGTTCTCAACCTTTTGCAGGTCAAGAGACACTTGGTAGCAAGTCATGACCCAATGGGACACCTCAACTCACCCCCCCCCCCAGGCCAAGTCCAGCCATCTCCCCAGCTCTCCGTGACACGACACAGAAATGTGTCGCAACACAGTGGTTGAGAACCACTGCTTTAGAGCACAGTTCTGTGAAGTTTTAGTTTGCTCAGTGTGTGTTTGGGTAAACTGTAATGAACCAAACCCTTGTTTTTGGGTGACTCATAATCTCTTTCTCTGTTTTCCATAAAGGATTATGAAGCTTTCTTCGAAGCGAGAGAGAATAATGCAGTGTATGCTTTTTTAGGCTTGACTGCTCCTCCAGGTTCAAAGGTGGGTGATATTCTGCTTGGTTTCAGACTAATTTATACAAATTTTATTTATGCTGTGGTAGCAGAACGGCTAATTCTTTACAGGGAGCCAGCCAATCCTAGTTACTAAGTAGGCACACAGGAGCGGGGATCAAGTGATTGTCCTCTAAAGTGCAGCAAGAAGTTACAGAGAGTGGGGACCATTTGAGGAGACAGAACTGAAGGAAGCTGTGGCAGAGGAATGGCAATGAACTGGAACCTCTTGCAGGAGACCCTTAAGGAGTGGGAAAAACTTTGGGTCTGAACTCTTTTGAGGGAACATCTACCACAGAGTAGGCAGCTAGGCAGTCTGTGTGCTGAGAGAGTTCAAAGGGCTAGGGAGAACAGACTGTAGAGAAGTATGGGGAGTTGGTCCAGCAATGAAGGACTGGGAGTGGCTTGCTAAAGCAGGGAAGTTCCTGAGATAGCTGGGCCATTTCTAGGCAGGAAGGCCTGGGAGTAAGACTATTGCAGGGAAATCCCTGAGACACCTGGGAAATTTTGAGCCAGTACCTGAGAGAGGAGAAACTGTACTCATCTTGAGACCACAGATTGTGTGCTTGCTTGTGTATGTACACATGCTATAATTCCCATAAAGGCAAACCTGGAGGTGTGGGGGGTATTTCTGAAGAAAGGTTCCTTTTGATAGTTACAGAAGGGAGACTGAGGCAGGCTGCTTGCATGGCAACCTGCAGGCCACAAGGGGGCACTTGCAAAGCAGCTGTTCACAGCTCTTGCCTGTGTCCAGTCACAGTAGGTAATATCACATTTTGTCTGTTAATGTGCTCTGGTTGCTGCATACGTTTGTTCCAGTGCAATTTCCAAAGCCTTTGCTTTGAACATGGGCATTACTGCACATATATGGGTATTATGTGTACATTCATTGGGATGATGTATTCACCAACAGGCATGTTCAGTATGCAGACTTCTTACCGTATTAATTGACCTTAGTTTTGTAACTTCATGGTAGCCCTAGTCCTGATTTCATTTATGTTAACAACAAAGCCCCATTTGACTGAAGTAGGAGCTAGATCAGGCCCTGTATTAGTATTTGGTGGACAGTGTCTTCTCTACAGACACAATTCCTGCTCAGAGGAACTTCCATTCTAGTAAATTTTACTAGACATCCTGGGGAGAAAAATTAAAACAAAGACAAAAGAATTAAATTCAAATAAAGAAGCCACTTAGACTTTGCAGTGACACGTCTTGAATATGCTGCTTAGTTGTTTTTGCCAAGCAGATTTGCCATAGATAGGGTCACTCTTAGAATGTTCTTTTCTTTCCCACCCTTCCCTGCCTAAAGCTGTGTCTTGTCTTTACCATTTATAAGTGGTTTCCGGTAATTCAGACCCACCAAATTAAATAATTCCTCCCTTGATTTTGGTGGGATAGGATAGGAATGTTTTATGCATTTTACTGGAAGCTACTAGGATCCTGGAGTCATGGTTAAGGTTTTCAGTACCAGCCTTTTGTTCAAATGGATAAACTTTAATTTATTTAAGAATTAAGAACTGGTTCGAAATGCTCCATTCTGCACTCATTGTACCAACCCAGACTTAAAATAGTTTTTGAGCCATTGGTATTAACAGGAGTAGTTGTAGGCCACATGGAGGCTCAAAATTATGGGAGCCAAATTAATCTCCTGGAGTAACTCCATGGATATCAGTGCAGTTGCACTAGTGATGAATATGGCCTGTTGTTTTTTGTCTCGGATATGTAGATATCCAGAATAACAAATAGTGATAACACATGCCCATATTAATGTTTTAATTGGATGCAAAAGACCAGTTGCACATAATCTAATGCTTGTTTAAATCCCTTAGATGTATTTTAAATGCTCTCATGTCAGGTTCTGGCAGCATCTGCAGACTTGAACAAAATCTGTACCAATTGGACAAACGCACAAAAATGATCCTCAGTTACTCATACCTCATGCCAAAAAAAAAATCTTGGGGTGGGGGATGTTAATCCTAGCCCCAGCCCTCCAGGCATTGAGATCCTTGCATGCAGATCAACTAGTGCATTTCTATGATGTAATGGGGCCTGATTTGTAGAGCAAAGACTTTGCCTCCATGTAGGCTTTGTGAGCAATGTCATTCATGGGGTTTTTGGGAGAAGGCCCAAGCAGAGGTATGGATGGTGGCTCTCCAACCAGGCAGATCCATCTGGCAGTGCAGGAGCTTCTGTAGTGTCATGAATCCGATGGCAACTGTGGAGCAGCCCTGCAGCTTTAGCAAGACTGCTCCAGTACGCCCACGTATACCCTATATGCTTTGAACTGTCTCAGCACACAGGCTGCCTACTTGCCTGCTCTGTGGTAGATGTTCCCCCAAAGGAGTTCAGTCAGGCTGGGAGACAAAAACATGCTCTGCCAAGCTCTGTTACAGCCACGCATCCCCAGTGTAGTCAGTGAACTGTATGTGTATCAACAGAAAGCAGATTGTACCGTTCGAGATGGATCCTGGAAGGTGTTGAGCATGCTCCTCTCCCTTTGAACTCGATGGGACTGAAGCATACTCAAGTCTCACAAGATCAAGCATTCTGTCTCTGATGTCTCATGTAGAAACGTCACAGCTAACGTACCTACTTAATTGATTCTTTGACAGTTAATAACTGAAACAAACAAGTCTTGTGGCACTTAGACTAGCAAATTTATTCATTGCATGAGCTTTTGTGGGAGAAAATCCTTCTTGGTCAGATGCTTAAAGATGGGAACTTACACTTCCATGCATTTATTTTCCTCCCATTCCATAAGTCATAGGATCAGGTCAGACTGTTACGCCAAATCATTGGGGTTCTTTAGATTCAAACAGTGGGAAACGGCATATGGGGGTGGGGAAGGAAAGCAAAATTACCTATTGTAATGGTGGGGGAAAAAACCCACTGTCTTTATTCAACACTAAGTTGATGGTGTCGAATCTGCATATGAAATCCAATTCTGTAGCTGCATTTGCTGTAACAGTCTAACCTGATCTATGACTTAACACTCCCCTGCATTTATTTTCTTCCAATCTGTAAGTTCCCCATCTTCAAGCGTCTGATGAAATGGGATTTTCTCCCATGGAAAGCTCATGTGATAAATTTGTTAGTCTTTAAAAGTGCCACCGGGCTCCTTGGTTTTTTTGCTGAACTAGTCTAATCTGGCTACCCCTTTGGAACCCCATAACTGAAGTGAAGGAAAATACATGACTTGTAGGTGTGACCATTTGTCAGCCTGATACTTTCATAGGAATGACTGGAAGGAGAAGGGAAACAGATAGGTGCAATGCTAATTAGTTAATCCCCATGTTGCCTCCTGACTTCTGGCAAGTACGATCTGCGAGCATTCACTGGCAGCAAACTGATTGGCTTGTGGTTAAAATGAGAAATTTATTTTAACATGTCTGGATATCACTGTATGGCAGATGAGGAAAACTTCCTTGCAGCTGGAGGCACCCTGCTTGGCTGTTGTATAATAGCTGTTTACATAATTCCCTTGTACAGTGTTCTGTAAAGTGGAAGGTGGTGTCAGGCTGCGTACCTCACATCTGGGAGAGACAGGTTTGGACAGCATGCCCTCTGTGATTCCGTGAGAGATTCAGAGATTGGGTTTGACAGCACTACAGGGGTGTTATATAAAGCGAATAGTATTAGGAACCAAGCCTCAGCAACATTATTAGAAAGACAAATAACTATTTATTGAGCTTCAGTGATTTGGTTAGTGCTCTGCACACTTAGGAAAATGCACAGTCCTATAAATAACACATACAGACCACTTGATACGTGAATTATCCAAACTTCAAGGGGCACAGCTTGCTTATATGCATCCATGGGGAGTTAAAGCTTATGATTCATTGTGAAGGGCAGGCAGTGTGCTTAGGGAAGGGAGAAATTAGCTTTAAGGAAGGATTTGAAAGGGGACAGCGACACATGGCCAACAAGGGATCTGATCCTCTGAGGTGCTTGAGCCCGTCCCTTCCTGAATATCTTACAGGATTGGCTCCGAGAAGGGAGAATAAATTGATTCTTTGAGAAGAATAGGGCAATGTGTTTAGCATGGGATGCACTTTGATGAGAGGCATGTTCTGAGCTTCCTGCACCCAAAGGCCTGAACTGAGGTGCTTTTCCTTTGGGCATGGAGGGCTGAATTTCATTCCTCTGAAGCCTGCAAGGTGCCCAGACAGAGCTGGTAGGAACTGACAAAAAGCACTACAGTTTTCATCAGTTCTGTTCTGCCTTATGAGATGTTGCTACCTGCTGAAAAATATGGAGCATCTTTTCTCCTCTCTCTTATTTTGTCCTCCTCCTTTCCCACCCACCTTTTCTGCCTACTGACCATTGAATAAACTTTGGACACAGCAGTTGTGTGACTTCTGTACCACCACATGACTGCTTTATCCTCTCTGTCTGTAATGTGACCAGCAGACAAGAATACAGGTTAAAGGTACTATAGGAGACCTGAATCAGTGGTGCAGAGCTACATGCTGTTCCCATGCCTCTGACTTTAAAGGCAGCAAGATATGGTATGTGGACAGGTGGTCCCCCCCCCCCCCCAAACCAGAAAAACCTACGAATGGTAAAAGAACAGATATGTACAGTAGGTCTGAGGTCACATTCTGTTTCTCTTCTCTTTGCTGTCCCACAAGGAATTTTATATAAATTTTGCATAGATCCCTTTTTTCTGAGAATTAATTTACTTGTATTGCATATTTGTAAAACAGACTTAACTGTTCGAGCTTATGATATACTTCCAGAGTTTCAAAAGGTCCTTAGTGCTGAGCTCCTGGGAATATGGCTTTTAGTGGGAAGAAACTTAATTATTATTTTTATTAAGGAATAAGCAGGACAATAGCAGAAATGGTTCTGAGGAAAGTAAGTCTCCTTTTATATTCTCTCCATTCTGTGGCCTGCTCCTTCTGGCAGCTGAAGATCAGAAGGTGCAGAGCATATTTTTTTAAACGTTCTAAAAATTTTCATTATTAAGCAATTCTGGAGCTTAGCTGACATGTTTGTTAGATTGTTTCTGTTATGACAGGTTTAACTAGTTACTTCTCACTGCATCATAGTTATAGCCCTGCATAGGTACAATATTTGGATCTGCAGTCATCCATGATTCACAAAAATGGTCCATGGATATCTGCATCTCTGGGTATGAAGTGGATATCCATGGATTTTCAGGACTCTAACCATAGTATTAATTTAGATGGTAGATGAAATCTCTTCAAGAATCTGTTAATATTTCCATAGTGAAATGGCTTCATGGTTTTTTTTATACTAAGTTTTTTCTCTAAACATCTTACATAGCAGTCATGCTTCCAAAAGTTTGTCATCCTCTACTATAAAATTTTTGAAACCCCCCCCCCCCCCCCAAATGTGAATAGCAAAAGAAAATATGTTGCATCTTATATTTTCTTCTGGTACTCTGTACAGCAAACATATCCTATCATGGGCTGGAAAAAGTAGCAGCTAGTAGAGAGAACATGAGTTCTTTGAATATACCTCCACCTCCTCTTTTAATTCAGTGGAAGTTGAGGATACTTAGCATTTTACAGAAATGGGCCTTTAGCAGTGTATGGCAGGACCTTGCCCGATGGACATCAATGGGAGATCTTCATTTGACTTAAAGGCTCAGCGCGGCTTGCTTTTTGGCGATGTATCACTGGATTGGCCCCGCCCCCCCCCGTAATACAAATGTCCACTTGTAACAAAAATACTTAGATTGTTATCTTGGATAAAATACTTACTAATCCTCATTTTATTATTTCAGGAAGCCGAAGCACTGGCAAAGCAGCAAGCGTGATTTTCAACTGCCTTAACTGTTCTGCAAAGGGAACTTCTACAGCTTTTTATAAAATTATCTCTGCTTCAAGAAAAAAATAAATTTAATTTCTAACAGCATCCATAATGAATATAAATTTGAACACGATGAAAATGGGAATGTTAGGGTAGAGCATATGGAAGAAACTGTTGCAAAGTTGGAAGCATAAGAAACTTGATCAATTTGAAGTGATTTATTTAAAGTTGTTTAAACTCTGTCTGGGCAATTGTCAATTTTTTTGTAAACTTAAAGAAAACCTATTTTAGTACTAATTACATCTAGAGATCTAGTTATTTCCACATGGAGAAAAACAATCAACAACATAAAAACTTATCTGATCATTCTAGTGCCTGAATAGCTTCAAATGGTATTAAACAATACAAACCACAGTAATATCTTAATCTTTTTAAATGGTGATTTAAAATGAAATTGTGGGTGTTGTGTAGTGTAGTAGCCATTACAATCACTTCTGGGAAATTATGATGTTTGTTCTTTTGTAGAATGGAGATTTGAAATTGTATTACAGCACACTGTACAGATCTAAAAATAAATGTTGCCATGTATTTCTCATTTAAATGACCAATGTGGGCCCTTTCCACCAAAAAGGGATGGAGCAGTGGGTAACATTTCCATTGGCAAGTTCACCACATAACTGCCTCACCATAACTTGATTACAAGTTTGTGCACAGGATTTAGTGCACCTCAGTGAAACATGCACTAATTTCTAGGTAGTGTCACAAATAAGCCAAAATGGCCAGAATTGGCATTTTCCTTTACTTGTAAGAGCTGAAGCCTTTAATGTAATAATCTGTAAGTTCATATTGTTTATAGTATTAGACATTTGGTTGCATGTTCTGTTCATCACTAGTTGCAGATGGTAGTTTTTCAAATGGGGAACTAAAAGTAAATCTTTGTATTGTAAGAAGTCCAGTAATTGGGGGAGAGAGGGGTTCTTTCAGGTGTTAAAAGTGGATTGTGTTTGGCATGGAGTTTGCAACTCCTATGAAAGAACAGCATCCTGTACTGGCAGATTCACCAAGTGCAATATTAAACCTTTTCCATGCCTTATATGTACATCAGATAATTGACAAAGGGGCATTTACACAGTTTGCATGTTATGGTCATCCATTGGAAAATCATGAAAACCAATTTAAAAACTTAAACAGAGGTGCACCTGAAGTGGTGAAGAGTAGTTTAAAATTAACATGTACTTTTAAAATGTAGCTTGCACAGTATAAACCACTCTTGCTTCCCAAATGCATTGACACCATAAAACTGATAGGTAGCCTTTACTGTGGTTGGAGTGGCATTCTACAAACATGACACACACATGTTGTTTTCATTGGCTTTATAAAGACATAGAAACAGGTGATACAGGACAGCAAAAGACCTGAAGATTTTTATGTTCCTTGCAGACTGTAGTATCTCATGGCCATGCAGTTACTTGTATTGATGCAATAAAATTTAAGCAGTGCTTTAAAATGCTTCCTGAGACATTTATCATTCTAAGATCCAAAATTAGTTACAGGATAGAAGTAGAGACTTAATTATAAAAGAGAGTAATTAATAGTTTCCTCTTGCCAGCATAATTCTTTTGGGCTCTGCATTTCCTCAGCTACAAAGAGGTGGCTCCATCAACACCTAAATACAGTAAGCAGCTGCGAAGGATTTTTCCTTGCGCTGTTGTGAGAGCGGTCTGGCTCCCATAGAAGTCCATGGCAGAATTCCCATAGCTGTCAGCAGGATTGGGCCTGTAATGGCGTTTGGAACCTGGCTAGTTACATTAACTTTTAGTTCATGGTTTTTCCTGATTTTTGAGGTTGGGAGTAGACAACTTTGTAGTTTCTGCTTACAGATGCCTGACTCTTGTCCCTGGTCTGTGTGACAGTAGGACAGTTAAATGTTGCATAACTTCAGGATGGAATCTATAGCATATTTCGTGCTTTCTCTCCAGCCAGCTTACCACTAATTGCTAGGAGGAAGAACGGTACATTGTTGGGTTTTTTTATTTAAGTTACAAATCAAGTGTCTGCCTTTCATGATTCAAAATAACTTTGTTTTTCTCAGTAAGATCTCTGGTGGTGTTGGCAGTATCACTTCTGTGCCTAGACCTACTAGACAAGGTTGAGAAAATGAAGAAGAATATTGAGAAGAGTTTTTGTGAAGAAAATGGAATTTGACATACATGTTGCTATACTCCTGCTCATTCGGAGTCTTTCCTGGGTAAAGAATGCAGCAAACCTTTCTGTGAATTACATCCATTATTTTGAAAAAGCTGCAGTTGAAAATTGTTGCCAAATTCTGTCATCTCAGTGACCCAAAACATTCTGGGAAAAAAAAGGCCGCCTCTTATTTCAGATCTTTGAGAAAGTTGTCAAGTATTAAGAAAGTAATGCTTGTTTCCCCTTCCAGTTCCTCTGCTTTGCCATATGGTAGCTCTCAAACTGAATCTGCATTCTTGAGGAAGTAGTGTTAAGACAGGGACTGGTTTGTTTATTCTGGTGTCTGGGGGATAAAGCATGAAAACAAACTGAAAAATAGCTGAATGGTCTGTTCTTGTTTTGGCCTGTGTGTACAACTCCCATTAATACTATTTTTTATTTTATGCATATGCTTAGGAGTGACAGCGATGAGAATACATCTGTGTGATGTTCTAAACAAATTGCTTTTATGGTTCCTATTACTATGGTTTTAGGTCAAATATGGATGTTCCAACTTAAGAATTTGTTCCTTTCTGACCACCCAGTCTTTTTTTCTACATAGAAAATAAGGTATGAGGTATCAAACTCTTTCATTCTTATTAATTATTGATGTAACATTCCGATACAATTGATTTAGAATGCTTTCTCATTATATTAGGGTTCTGGATTTGCGGGGTGGAGGGCTTGGCATTTTCAGTGTTGGAAAGGATCCTCTCTTAGCTTGCAAAGCAAATCTAGGGGTTTTCAACTAGAAGAGCTGCTTTAATATTTTCATATCAGTAACAGTCATAAAATTAACATGATGCATACATTCCTCTGTCCCTCATTACTATTAATTCATGTTAATAGTTTTGTGGAATCCTTTTGCTGGAATTAAGATTTAGTCCCATCCATGTACACACACCACTCAAATGACCTATATTAGAAGATGGATGTTGATACAGTTCTCACCACATCCCTATTCCCTTCCTCAAACCGATGTTGAACCCAAATGATCTAGATTGTATGGATAGGTTAACCAGCTTAAGCACCTTTTGCAATAAAACTTGTTAGACAACCTAGTCTACTTTTGCTACAATGGAGCTGGAAGTCAGCTGAGCCTGTTTACATCAGTGGGGCAAGTATCACACTGGTTGCAGGAGGGACAGTGGGGAGGTCATGTTTGACATTACATTAATAAACTATAGTTTATTTTTGTAGTGTGGGCTTTACTACATTGATACTAAGTAGCTGGGACAGAAATCTAACATTACTCTCTATTTAGAAGTCCTGTATATTTGCTCTTTAAGATAAAAAAATTTTCTTTAGGTCTCATTTTTATGCATGTGAAAGTCCTGTTGAGCTCAGTATCAGTTTTGAGTTTGAATCTCTGACAAGATCAGGCTATACAGATACAGCTTCAGAATGAAGATCCCTGGTAAAAAAAATTCTCCTTCAGCCAATCAGGAAACAACATCTTAAGGGCCTGGCCCTGCAGTTCTTATTTATGTGAGTAACCCTGGCTTGTAAAAGACTACTTACAGGAGTGAGGATTTCTAGGATAAGACCCTAACTCACTGCAGTTGACATGTCTGATTTGGCTGGTAGATTTGGTATTGAATGATAGTCCTCCCAGGGTCTGTGCGCTTTATAGGATCAGTTATTAAATCAGCTAGCAGTCTTTCTACTGGATAATATAGAAGCGCTAACCTGAACTCCCAGACATAAATTGTACTGTACAGGGAGTCACCAAAATGCCAAACAATATCCCTGTGTTCTCAGTTAAAACTATATATGTGTGTGTTTAGGTTTTAAAGAATATTTTCGAATGAGGAAAGGGCATATTTACTTACCTATTTATACAATGAATTTTTTTTTGTCTTTGAACAGAATAAAGCAGAATTGGGAGCAGATATCACAGTTACTATCATATCCTTGGATAGTATTTTAGTTCTGTTTTGTATCTTCCACTCTTGCCATTATTTGGTGTTTTAATAAGTTGGCCATGCTGTCAGGAAAGGTGGCTTTTGATGTGATCTCTCATCACAAGGAATCCCATTTTCTTTATGTTTTGCTTTGATAATGTTTTGTTTACTGTTTTAAAAGTTAGTCTTAAAAGCAAAGAATATTATTACTTAGAAAAGCAAAGCTCTTCATAAAAATGAATTCCAAAAATCTGTAATAAAAACTGCATGTCTGCATAATGTTTACCTGCCATTCCTTGTTACAGTGGTGTGCACTGTAGTAATAAACTCTTTTCATATACATAAACTTTTACTCATTTTTATTTTTTTCTATGTTCTTAGCTTGTATATTTTGGTGACACATTTCAGTGTCATATATTAATTCCTTTGAATAACGTATTTGGAAATGTGCTGGGAATGGGAATGCCTGCAGTATGTCTTGCAAATTCAGGTCCTTGTTTAACTTGGGTGTGGAGTCCTTGCTAGCAGTTTATTAATTAGCGAACTTTCTGGTTGTCTTCACTACTGAGTTAACTTTAGTTATCTACACTCAAGTTTCTTCTTTGGAGTAAGGGCTGGTCTACGTTAGAGTTTTGCCGACAAAATAGTGGAGATATGCGCATTCTAATGCCCCTGCCACTGAGGTAACTCTGATGTGCCAAAATAATGACACCACATCAATGAGAGGTGTTGGGCTTATGTCAGAATAGATAGGGTGACACAGTGTCAATATAGACACTGCTTTCACTTACGTTGGTAGTTATCCATTGTTCTTCAATTGCAGGGCTTCAACTGGGAGCTGGGTAAGGCCCTGGCAGCTGGACTGCAGCTGGTTCTGCATTGTGGCTGTCAGGGTATCTTGTACCCAAACCCCATTAAAACACTAGACATACAGGCCCAAATCCACAAAGGTACTTAAGTGCCCAAGTCTTGAGTTTTGATACCTAAGTCACAGTTTTGGTTCTGCTGTGATTCATCAAACTGCAAACTTGTAGGTGCTTAAACTCACTGGATCACAGGCCTTCTTTCTCTCTGTGATCCAGTGAGTGTTTCATTGTGGATAAACATTAAATAATTACTGGACAAAATAATCAGTGGGGGAGTGGCCTAGTAGTTAGGGCACATACTTGAGAGATGGGGAACCCCACCTCCACTTCCCCTGCTCCATTCATTATCTATCCACAGCTTCAATTACTGAAGTGACATTTTCTAAGAAAGGGACTATATATATAAAAGTAATTCTACAAGTCATAACAGTAGGATGCACTATTACTCATGGTGGAAGAAATATGATATATAAAGTAGTAATATCCTTAGAGAAGAATTGCATTTCAATCACAATTGATTAATTACTATAGAAATTGCCTTTTATTGAAAGTCTCTCAAAAATAAAACTGTTCAATGAACATAACAAATGTGATCTTTCTCAATTGGAAAAAAGACTGCCATTTGACAGAGGTCTAGAGAAGACTTGTATGAACTGCTTTGTTTAATAAAAGATCTCCTGAGACACATGGAAAACAATGTAAGTCAGCTCTCACAACACAAGAGGTTTAGAAGTGTTGAGGGTGTATATCTTGTTTGACTGAAAAACTGCTTTTGTATGGTACATTGTGTAGTATATCACAGAAGATCTGAATCTGGCGTAATGTAATACTCAAACACAAAATTACATAAAATGTATTTACCCTGAATAATTAAAACAGTTAGGGAATAAATATATTTGGTTCCTGAAACACTGTTGGACACCCTTTAGACAGTAATTTCCTCTCTTGCTGGATTGTCTATTGATGCAATCTTCAGAAACTTCCCAACTTCTTTATTTTCAGTTGCTTCATATAGCATCTCAAAGTCCTAAAAGAAATGCAAATACATGTACAAATATTAAATCCCAGTTCTGTTTTTATGAAACCTGATGTTAGGTATGTGCACTTTCCCAGAACAAACACTTGCACAAACTACCCCATCGGTAAGCCATTTTTTTGGGGTCTTTCACAAACATTCTAACATATGCAAATTCTTAACGGGGACAATATGAAAATTTTTAAAAAGTGACAATCTGAATTTACTGTAGACACACATGCTTAATTTCAAATCCAAGGTCAGTAAATTCTAGCTATCAGGGCCATAACTATGGTGGAGTGAATGGGGCTGTACCCCAGCCGTGCCAGAGCGGGTCTATTGAGCCACTCCATTAAAGGGTGTGTTTCATGCTGCCGGCCCTAAGTGCTGCTGATTGCAAGGGGCGCTGAAACAGTGTTATGGCTCTGCTAGCTAGCTCCTTATTCCAACGTTACAAATCCTTGTTCCAAAATTACAAGGTAACTTGAAGGAAACTAACTTTTGGGCTGCTTGTAAACATTGCCCTATCCATCCCCCCCCCCCAAAAAAAAAAAAAACAAAAAACCCACACAATTTGTTCTGTATATCATCTTTAATACAACAATATTGCTAAATACTTCAGGCCAAGTCTATCCTTTACTGTTTTGTAGCTCCCAGTGAATAGCAGTGGCGTTTCAGCCATATTGAGGCTAAAATTCTACTTCTGTGACTACGTCTGGTCTCTGCACAAAGAGGAAAAAATATGCAGACAGCAATGAAGGCCTCATCTACACTGGAATTCAGTCACTGATATAATTGCACTGGTACAAACATCTAGTGAGATTTGCACTGGGAAAACTTGTCTTGAAACTAGGGTAAAAAAAAATCATCTACATGAGTGGTTTGCATCTGTCAAGCTACACTGGTGTCTAATCCCCCTATAGACGAGACCTAAGGAAAGCACAGGCAACCTCATATATGATGTAGCTGGCTGGAAAGAAGCCTAATTAACATTCTGAGGCATGGATTATGGTTAAGGCAGTGATTTTCAATCTTCTGCAAGTCATGACACACTTGGTGGCATATTGCAACCCTACAGAACACGCCATCCAATCCTCTCCTCCCCTGGCCAAATCCCACTGTCTCTCTGTGACACACTTACCACTGTGTGGTGACACAGTAACATGTCACACATAGTGGTTGAGAACCTCTGGTTTAAGGGAGTTGGGGTTTGTCTATGCTACAGATTGTTGCTATAACTTATGTTGTTCAGGAGCGTGAATAAGCAACCCCTCAAGAAAGGCGAGTTCCACAGCAGCACTTAGGTTAGTGTGAGGCGCTATGTTGGCAGAAGAGCTTTTCCTGTTAACTACCATCTCTTCTTTAGGTGTAGAGTGCCTTCAGCAGATGCACTGCAGTGGTGAGCTGCATTGATGCAGCTGTGCTGCTGTAGCGCTTCTAGTGTAGACTAGCTCTAAATTTGCTGAAAAATGACAAGGCTACCAGTTCCTGCAGCACCCCTTGTGAGCAGAATACTGTAGTACCTTAGCTGCCCTTCACTGTGCAGGCTGGTGGAGAAATTAGTATTCAGTTCCTAAAATGCCCAGGCATAAATGTGCATCTTTAAAATACAATTACTTTATTTCTCTGAGAGCTGAATGAAATTAGCATGTAAAATTCTCTACAAACATACTATTATTATATATCTTGTTTAAAAACAAAACAAAATTCTTACTCCACAATAATCATCTCCATTGAATATCTGAGGTGGTACTGCCTTAGGATTACCAGCTTTTGCCCTCATTTCTTGAAGCAGATGGTCACCGATGGATACATCTATTAACTCGTACTTCATTTTGTTAATGTCTAAAATTCGAGTAACTTCTGCCTGTCTCTGCTTCACCTAGATTTAAAAAGGGGAGGGGGGGTTGGAGCTTATTTTTTAAAATTATCAGCCCTATTTTTTAACAAAAACAAACAAAAAAAACCCCCTCTCACACTGAAATAGTATTCTACCTAAACAACCAATCAGAAACTAGGAAAGCTCATCTATAGTACATGTTGCTCCCTGCTCAGGCTTTCCCCTTTTCAGTTGTTTTTATTCAGATGGGAACCTGGCATTCATGCATTTGTTTCCAAATATATTTTTAAACAAAAATCAATATTTTCAGGTTTTAAGAATTATTTAAGAATTTTAAGGGATTCTGATTCTCTCTTCATGGCTGGTGATGGATAAGAGTCAAAGATCCTATCTCTTTGGGGTCAGTGAAGGATGGGAGTTATCAATCTCATGTAAAAGAAGCAAGGAGTCCTGTGGGACTTAAAGACTAACAAAATTTATCCCATGAGCTTTTGTGGGAGAAAATCCCACTTCGTCAGACACATTGAAGGTGGGGGAATTTACAGAATGGCATGAGACTAAATGAAGGGGAGTGTAAGATATGGGATCAGTTCCTACAGTAACAGCAAATCAGAGCAGTTAAGATTCAAACACTGGGAAACAGTGCATAGAGGAGGGTGAAGTCAAATCACTTGTTGTAATGGGGAAAAAAGCCATAGTCACAATTTAATTCTGCTTTCACACAATCTAATCTGCATATCAATTCTAATTCAGCTGTTGCACTGAAGTCTTGATGTTGCATTGATTTTCTTGAGCACAGTTGTTAACAAATCATCCACAGAGTGATTAGAAAGATGGAAGTGCTCAGCAACTGGTTTTTCTGTTTTGTGATTTCTGATGTCAGTTTTGTGCCCATTTATTCTTTTGCAGGTGGACTGTCCTGTTTGCCCAATGTCTAAGGTGTGGGGGCAGTTCTGGTACATGATGGCATAAATCATGTTAGTGAATGAGTTTTTCATCCCATTCTGTAAGTACCCCCATCTTCAAAGCATCTGAGTAAGTGGGATTTTCTCCCACAAAAGCTCATGCAATAAATAAATCTGTTAGTTTTTAAGTGCCACAGGACTCCTTGCCGCTTTTGCTGAACTAGACTAAGAGGGCTGCCCCTTTGGAACTTGGCAAGCTCATGTAGTGGTTACAGTGGCTGGATGGGAGTGCAACCTCTACCTGTGGCAGGACCCTATTTCACTGCCTTGCATGTGGAGGGTGGGGTAAGATGTGTTCAAATGGGAGGTGAGGTGGGAGGTAAAGGTGGTGATGTGCTTGGCTGCCAGAGCCATGCTTAGGGCTACCAGATACCAAAGCATGGAAAGGAGGACAGGGAGTAGAAAAAGGAGGACACATGGAGAAAATGTAGTATTAATGCAATATTCTTCTGTTTTCAGGGGGCCCTGGAATGCTTCCCCCTAAAAATAGGGTTTTCTGGGGTTGTTCCACCATACTTTAGCCCTTGTAAGAAGCCAGACAAACTCATGTATTTTTAAAATGCCTGCCAGATGGAGGACATGAAGGTAAAAAGGAGGGCCTGTCCTCCTCCTGCTTGACATGTGGTAACCTCAGCCATGCTTGATACTGGCACCAATGCGATTGGCAGTAGGGCTGCACCCCTACCTAGGGTTACCAGATACCAAAGCATGGAAAGGAGGACGTTGGAGGACACATGGAGAAAATGTAATATTAATGTAATATTCTTCTGTTTTTAAGGGGCTCTGGAATGCTTCCTCCTAGAAATAGGGTGTTCTGGGGCATTCCAGCGTACTTCAACCCCTGTAAGTAAAAAGCCAGACAAAATCACGTATTTTTAAAATGTCTGCCGGACTGAGGATACGAAGGTAAAAAGGAGGACACGTCCTCCTTTTGCCTGACATCTGGTAACCCTACCCCTACCCCTGTTGTTCATGGTGGATGAATGGAAAAGCACCTCTGGGTGCTGGTGAGGGGGCTGGGGTGCAGCCTCCAGGGTGGGGAACTAGAGGTGGGGACCCCAACTGCATTGCAGGGAGGGGCTGTGTCCCCCTGGGGGGGTGGCGGCATTGGGCTGCTAGGGGAAAATGCAGCCTGGGTAGGGTGGGGGGGTGCGGAGGCCTCACAGAGCTGGGGCTGTGGCCCTGTGGGGGGGGACGGACCTCGTTCCGCTCACCTCCCTGGACCCAGTGACGCTGGTGTAATACACCCTGATGGGGCCCATGCCACACCAGCCAGGCCACGCCCACCCCTCAGCCCGCCCGACGTGGTTGCTAAGGTAACGAACTGCTTCCGACTGGGCGGAGCCAGGCTCGCTTCTTGCTTTGGATTGGATGATTCAGCTGTCAGTCAAGCTCAGTGCAGGCCCATCGCGGCTGGAATTTCCGCGGGCAGAGGGCGGGGCTGCAGAGCATGTGGCTGCTCATGCATGTGCTGCTTTAGCGCGGGGCGGGGCGGTGTGGGCAGCAAAAGGGGTGGGAGCTAAAGCGAGGTGGGCTCCTTTCTCAATGCAGCGTGGTGCTTAGTGCATAGCATCTGCTGGTATGCCACAAGTGCTAGAGGTGCTTTCATGTGGGACCTTGGACAATTTATGGGAATCCCGCCCTCCCCCCTCAAAAACACAGGCACCTTTCAAATGAAGCAATAATCCCTGCTCCATAAGAGTATTGGGAAGCTTAATTGATTAACGTGCTTTGAGAGCCCACGGGGAAAAACGCTGTTGCAATAGATGTTACTGCTCTAGAAATCCAGATTTGTGCTTTCTGATTTTCTACTGGTTATAAAATAGGAAGAAGCAAGAAGTGCAACAGACACTGAGGAAATGTATCATTTTGTCTGAAAAATTCAACTAGGACCCAAACTTAATGGACAGTTGTAGCATTTACAATGCAGTCAGTAGGTGGTGTGAGAGAGACGTGATTCTGTATGTTGACAAGGTCCAAAAGGGTGTTAGTTAGGCGTGAGCGGCTCTTGAATGAAAAATTGTGGTTCCGGGAAGAATGTCAGCAAATCAGTTTAGGAAAGTAGCTCCAACCTAGGAGTTCAGGCAGCTGTTGGGTCAGTAGGGAGATGAGCCACATGGTCTGCAAATAGTGTGGTGGCTAGCACCTCTGCTTAATATGCAGAAGGTCCTGGGTTCAATTCCCAGGGGATTGGGCTCAATGATCTTATGAGGTCCCTTCCAGCCCTATGATTTGGTCTGGGATGATGGAAAGATGTTAGGATTTTCAAAAAAGGAGGTCAGGATTTTAAGAAACTCGCCACCAGTCTGCAGTCTTCTACATTGAGAAACAGCTAAGTTTTTACTGTATAGGCCTGATTTTCATGGTAACCGTAAGTAATTGTTAGAATCCAACATTAGTAGGATTGATTTTTGTCCACTTTTTACAATAAAAGTAAAATGTGCAATCAGTTTTAAACTTAGTAATTTTGGAGTAGGTAAAAGTATATGGCTATAGCCTCAGTGCAGCTCTCGAAGGTTTAAAAATCAACTTGTCTGGCTTTTGAGTTCCATAAGTTTGGCCACCCTGGTGTTAGTCTACTCCAGCAAAACAAACGAGGAGACTGTGGCACTTTTAAAGTTTAAGTCTTGTGGCACTTTTAAAGACTAATAAATGCAACAAAGAATTTTAGTATTTAAAAGTGCCACAAGACTCCTTGTTTTTTAATCAGGACTAAAAATCTCATGGAGAAAGTGTAGTTATGTTTACACTGTCCTGGAGAAGACAGGGTATCTTCAGATATTTTAGAGGTTTATTTTTATGAATGTGATAGAGACTTGTAGTAGTTATACGATTACTATCCTTATAGAAATAATGGACTCAGTAGTTCTTTTAAAAGACAGCTCCATATAAGGGGTAATATAGAGGCCGATAGCCTCAAATGAAACTCCTGGGGGAATTGTGCCTCAGCTAGGCATGATGCCTCCAGGAGTGCAGAAGAATCATAGGGACCATGAAAGGTCACTGAGTCCAGTCCCCTGCATTCATGGCAGGACCACGTACCATCTGAAACCATCCCTGACAGGTACTTGAAGTGCCTCCAAAGCACAGTCCTTCAACAGGGTGTAGGACAAACTCCTGTTTTGCATGTGGCCCTTTAGCTGGCTTGTGGCAAGAGCTGGGGAATTCACAGATCACCACACAGGGCTCTAGCTTTCATATGGTACCTTCCTCTGCATAGCCAGGTCGGCCTGAGAAAGAAATTGCCGAGAAAACTCAGCTCCAGCAAACAAGGAAACTGAAGCATAGCAGCAGCAGGACCAAGAAAATATTGCAGCTTTTTAGGGGAAGAGAAAAGACCACACCCGTTCCCCTAAAACTCCCTGGACCCAAGACTGTGTATGGGGACTCCTTTTAGGAAGCCCTATAATAAATACAAGGATTCTTGTTTCCACTCTGTCACAGGAAAGTGGAAAGCTTTCTTGCCCCCTCTTTGCCTTTCATGCAGGCACATATCAAGCCTGGTACTTTTTAGGGCCCAATCCTGTTTCAATGGGTGAAGGAGCAGGCCCTTGGTGTTTTTTTTCATAGAAGTGTGTATGTTAATAGCATACACACTTTCACAACAAACAGACAAGCTGCAGAGGCCTCACTGAGACACTGGAACACATGGGCAGATAAGCCAGCAGTTGCTGCAGGAACAGTACAGAGATGTTTGTGAGGAAAGAGATTCAGTTTGCGAAACAATGCAGTGTTGTTAGGATGGGTTAAAGAGGCCCTTAGAGCTACACTAGCTAAATTTGAAGAATGGATCAGTGTAAATGACTTCTATTTCATATTTGTGTGTATATGAGGTATACCTTGAGCTGAAATATTGAATTTATTTTGATTTGTTTGGGAAAGACTATATTGAATCTGACCCTGAGCTGTTACTAATGATAATTTGTTTTTAGTGCACCACCATAGGTGTGCCTGATGTTTTACAAGTAAATACAAATGAGAAGCCTCTGCCTTAAGTGGTTTGCAGTGTAAAAAAGTCATAATATTGCAAGAGATGACAATAAACAATGGGTGAAGACAGAGATATGAGAAAATGAGTTGCAACAGAGGAAGGTCATAACGTTTGCCTGTTTATACTAGTTCATTTTGGTATGCAACTGGTTGGAAGGCTTCATTAGGTGTTTGCATTTTTCTTGTGTGAGTTTTACAGTTAGTTATCTGCAGATAGTTGTTTGAAGTTTTAAACTTGTAATTCAAAGACCTATATGACTTTGTGACTTTATGTCTGTTTACACCTCCACTTGTAATCTGCTTTCACCTTTTCAGGTACTGTTGGTAACTCCCTTGCTCTATTTTGTTAATTCAAATATTGGGCCTTTGTCAAGGTAAAAAGATATTCTACCCATTCCCTCCCCCCTTTTGTATCTAATTTTACCTAAGCTGGTCCTCTGCAAGTATTTATTGTGTGGCTCTACTTCACAAACAACATTATTCACTTGGCCTTGGTTTAGTACTCTCCGTGGAGGGAGACATGGAGTGAATTACCCTCATCTCTTCTCAAAGTTGATTCTTCCAAATCAGAATTGAGGCATCTTAATGTAGATAGAGAAATGCTCAATGATTATCAGCATTGAATATGTTATGAGGAAAGAGAATTTCATTCATGATGATATAGTGGAAATAGCTACTTTAAGCAGGCTTTAAATATTAAAACAAACAAGGAGACTGGTGGCACTTATAAAGACTAGTACATTTATTTATCGCATGAGCTTTCATGGGAATCTCATGAAAGCTCATGCGAAAAATTAATTTGTTAGTCTTTAATGCTGGACTGGACTAACACAGCTACTTCTTTGGAACTTTAAATATTAGATTATTTTTATGAGTTCACTTGGCCTCAGCTCTGTAGTAAATGTGTTTTTTATCTTCACTTAGAACACAGTATGGGTGCATAAGGGAATAAATAATATAGTAAAAAGTGTATATTTCTGTTAGCTGGGGGCAAAGCAGTGGAAGATCTACACAGAGATCCTTCAAATTGTCATGCAGGAAATCATATATAGGTAGTGAAACTCTTCAGAGGAATTCAGAAAGAAGAAATGGACAAGTGACTGACAAAGGAACATAGTGTATTTAATTAACTAGTGCCTGAGAGCATTGTAGGGGGTTATCAAACTGCAAAGTGCTTTCGCACTGGAAATCCACATGATTGGTCAGTCAGATCAGTTGGTCAGACTCATTTGGAAACCTAAACCACATTTGTTTTCTGCAGTTCCCGAGCTTTCGTTTGGCCTTTATGACTTGGGACCAGGGTCACTTTATGTATTTTGTACAGTTTGATAGGGAGAATGATCTTTTGCTGGCTTTTTTTTCCCCACTTAACTTGATTAAACAAATCTTACAAGGTGATCTTAATTCTACAACTAAAGAAAGTACTGCTATGTTCTTGTAAAACAACACTTTTTAATTTAAAGAAAACAATACTGATCACCTTGTTGATGTATCATGTTACAGCATAAACCTGCAGACTTCTCAGTGGCCGATATCTCACTGAAGTAGCTAGGAGTTTTGACTGGGGGTCAGATTCTGCTAATGCCACTTGCGTTTAGTTTTAGCACTGTACTCAGAAATAGTCCCATGAAACTACTCACTGATTAAGGGTGTCAGAAACCAGCTCTGTGTAAGAAATTGACATTATATATTATGGCAGCACATTGAAACACCAGTTCTTGAATCAAGACTCCATTTTTCTAAGCCTTGTACAAATGCAGTGCAAAAAGACCCCCCCCCCCAAGAATGTGTAGTCTGAGTAGATTTTAAGGACTTGGGAAAAGATTGTCAAAGATATTTAGGCACCTGAAGGTGCAGATAGGTGCCTAGTGAGATTTTCAAAAGCATCGAACCTGCTTAGGCCCTTGGATCCTTGAAGACTGCTGCATTTTAAGAAATGAGTTCACCAAGTGCTTATGTGAAGAAAACATATTGTTCATTTGACTTACCTGACATCCTCTGGTCCTATGCACATAACTAGGGTCAAGAGGGTCTCATTTTCAATAGTGCTGAATAACCTCTGCATGAATTGATGTCACAAGGAGCTGCAGTATCTCTGTAAATCCATCCTTGAAGCAATACACTCTTGCATTCTGCAAGTGCAGGCAAACTTCTGAAAGTGCACACCTTACTGTTTTTTATTCTCATATGCACAGAGTAGGCTTGCTATTATCAGAAATTTTATTTTTCTTACAGTACAATTTTTAAAATAAAGAAACTGTGTAAGGGCTCTTCACCTCGTGCTGCCCCATGCAACAGGTATACACTTCTGAAGGTCTCTCAAATCACTGTAAACAATCCCTCTTTTAAGGGGAAATAGTTTGTTGGGGTTGTAATCTCATCCCACTTCACACCTTAGTGCAAGTCCAGCAGCTTCAACTTAAAATGATCTCATATGATTTCTCATCACTGCCTGTTTGTCCAAGTTTTTCCTAAAACTCATGCCACTCTCATTCTTGGTGATAAACCACAAGATTCGCTGCATTCACAGTCTCCCTTGACTAATGAAGGGCTTACACAGTCTTTACCATTCTGAGATCAAATGATGTCTAATGACTTCCAGTCGATTATCACCCACTGTGCTTACATTTCTGTTTCCTCCAGGAGGTTCTGGCAAGTGGCAACCTTTTCTGATTTCAGCCTCCGCTGCTTCCAGTAGTTCTGCCTCTAATTCCAGAGAGGTTCTGTAAACAAACCCTCTCTCCCCTTTCCCAGCTGAGATTAGTAGCTCTTGTTGAATTAGTCCAGTGGGCTAGGTCAGCCCCATTGAGAAACAGCTACCAGGACTGGTCTCATTTTCAGTTAAAAGGTCTGTGTCCCCTGTGACAAAAAGCGGGTCCAAAATAATGAGTAAGAGGGGTAGGGTCTCAGAGAAAGATCACCAATAGTGCAAGAAAAAAGATAAAATATTCTACCTTTTGTTAGATATTCCTTTGGGACCAGATCCTCACCTTGTATAAACTGGTGTAAGGGCATCAGCCTTCATCCTGATATGCAAGTCTTTCCACAGAGATGAGAATATTTAGATAAACTATGTGATGGTGGCACATATCAGATATTTAGATGTCTAAATGCTATAATGTATTATTGCAGTTCATTGGAAGTGCAGAATTAATCTGCAAATTTGGAGAGTAGGTTTGAAATTCACTTTGTAAACTGAGCTCCTATTGCTAACTTATGAAGCCCACAATTACTGCTTCTCCCCAGACTTGAAGGAAAGAGAACAATGAAGGTTGGAATTAGTTTTCATTGAAAACAAAGTTTCTAGCCTTTTTCCTGGGGGGGGGGGGGACCCACCAAAAAAAACCAATCATGTGTTAAAAGCTTTTTGTTGATTCCCCCCCCCCCCAAATCATGTTTTCCACAGTGTCTTGGCTTGCAATCACTAGTACTGGGCTTTAGGGTTAGGGAGAAGCTATATGCAGTGGTTGCTTGATTATTGTGAAGAGCCCAGATCATTTTGGGTAGTCAGTGGTGCCATAAGGAAACTTTGAAATGCCAGCAGCTTGTTCGGTGCATGCACTCAGGCTATAAGGAAGGACACAGCAGCATGAACTACTGGATCTTTTCTAAGCATTATGTTTAAAAAAATAATATATATTTGCCCATACTTGTGTATCTTCTGCAGCTGCAGATCAAGAAGCCTGTACATACAAACATTAACATCTGCAAATCATATAGGCATCTAATTTAATAACTAAATTCAGTTTGTGGATGGAAATGAGAGTGCTTGATTGTACCCTTGAATTTTGAAATGTATTACTCAGTTTCATTACTGACAGCATGAGCAAAGATATCCAACAGAAATCTACTGAGACACTAATTCTTTAGTAATCTTAATTATTTTTAGTCAACATATTGCAAAATTAAAAAGCGGTCATGCTAATTATGAACATTGCATCAGAATCCATTCCAACTAAACTCATTTTTACATCCTCTTTTGGATTTGCTGTCACTGCTTGCTGACAGATCATGCAGTTTTCCATTGGTGAGGGCACTTCTCTTTTAAAAAAAGCAGAACAAAATCGTGTGCGCTCCAGTTATTGCTCACTCTGCAGTGAACACAGATAAAGAGCGTTTATCCCAAGTTTACTGCAGTTGTGGTAATGGAATGGTAGGCTATATGACTATCCACATCTCATACTGATTCTGAAAGGGTAAGTCTGGTTTTCTTTATTGTGTCTCAGCTTATCTTTTGTTCCACAAGTTAAAGTCCCACTTATTTCATTTAAAGTACAGGCATTCATTTTAAAAGTATGTTTGCTCAGGTTTTCATTTTTCTGACATTGTGCACTAACACATTGAATGGCTACCAAACATTAGAGGCTAAATTTTCATTATTGACTAAGGCCCAGATTTTCAAAGCTATTTAGGCACCTAATTCCCATTGATTTCAATAGGAGTTAGGGTCCTCAATGTCTTTGCACATCTGGCTTAATTCCCATTTTCAGAAGCAAGTTAGTCATCTAGTGGCTTAAGTCCCATTGACTTGCCATGAGATTTAGGCTCATAAATAGCTGTATCTCTTAAAAATGGCACCTGGGAACTTTAAAAAAACATTATCCTGCATCTTTGCCTGTGTGAAAAGTACTGAAAATAAAGTAAACGATTAAATTATTTTAATTGCTGAAGGGTCTATGTACTATGCTTTTTCAGAGCACTGTTTTCAGTCTTATGACATCTGAATCGGAGCATGCATATAAATATATGGAATACTTAAAATTAATTCTGCTTTGATAAGAGTTATTTGAATGCTTGATTGGTTTTGGTATCACATTTACTCTACAGAGTGACTTTTTTTATATTAAACAGCTATTCCATGAATTTAATGTTTTGAAAACACTGGTATGTGCCCTGCTAGCTTAAGTCTTTCAACTGTGGGCTGGGCAGCTAATTTTCATGGACTGTGTAGGTATAGAATCATAGAATTGTAGGACTGCAAGGGACCTCAAGAAGTCTTCTAGTCAAATCCCCCAAATGCTCCATGGAACAGGGACAACATTGTAAAGGCATTCAAAGTGAGGAGAAGACTTTTGGCATTCTCCAGCTTCATTTTCAGCCATAATGTGGTCCTCAGTGAGTATGGGTCAGAACTAGCCCCCACTGATGTCAGTGGAAAGACTTCTGTTCATTTCAATGTGAGATGCATTGAGCCCTAACAACTTGATTCTGCCCCATCTAAGTCAATTGGAGTTTTGCCATAGACTCCACAGGGCTGAAGATCAAGAGCTGTGGGAGCACATACAATTAAAAGGCAAAGCCAAGGAATCTGACATGTGTAATTTAGGTTTTAATTATTTATGATCATGTTTCATAATGGACTAGGGAATGAATGCTGTGTATTTAGGAGAATTATGCAGTCTTAAATGCTCACTATAGTATCTGCTTAAATTCTGGCTAATGGTTGAGAGACACACTCAACATTTTTATCAAACCAGACATGGAGGCTTGAGGCATATTTAACAAATTTATTTACCGCATGAGAAAATCCAACTTTGTTAGATGCTTGAAGACGGGGAATTTACAGAATGGGAGGAAAATAAATGCAGGAAAGTGTAAGTCATAGGATCTGCAAAACAAACAAGAAGTCCTGTGGTACTTAAAGAATTACAAATTTATTTATTGCAAGAACTTTTGTGGGAGAAAATCCCACTTCATCAGATACTTTGAAGATGGGGGACCTTACAGAATGGGAGGATCTGGTTAGACTGTTACAGCAAATCAAACCACTTATTTAGATTCAGTGAAGAACAGCATGGACAGTGAGATGAGCTAAAAATTGCCTGGTGTAACGAAAAAAGAACCTAAAGTCCCTATTTAATCTTAAGGTAATGGTGTCAAATTCTCTTCATGCTCAGGCAAGTGGAAGTTGTGACCACTCTAGATCTCACAGGAAAGCTCACCGCTTCACATGATCAGCAGCTTTGCTTAGTTCAGTTGTTCTCAGTCTTTCCAGAATACAGTACCCCTTCGGGAGTATGATTTGTCTTTTCTTCCCCAGTTTTCACCTCACTTAACTTCTTGCTTATAAAACCCAACAGAAATACAAGTGTCACAGCACATTGTACTTAAACGAGAAAACAAGCAATTTTTTATCTTATAAAAGAAATCAGTTGGAATATCAATATTGTACTTACATTTCAGTGTGCAGCGTATGCAGCAGTATAACCATGTCATTCATTGTCTCTATAAAATTTAGTTTGTACTCACTTTGCTGCTGCTTTTCACGTAGCCTGTTATAAAAGATGACAAATATCTAGATGAGCTGATGTACCTCCCCCCCCCCCCCACCCCCTAAGACCTCTGCATACCCTCAAGGGAACTGGTACCACTGACTGAGAGCCACTGCATTAGTTTATTTTTAAAAAGTGCAAAGAGCCTTGATTAATGTAATCAGTCAGAATTTCAGCTGGTGTAAATCAGTGTTGTGCTGTTGCTTTTGACAGAAATATATTGACATACAGCAGCTGAGGATCTGGCACAGTCGGGATTTTCTCCACGAAAGCTCATGTGAAAAATAAATCTGTTAGTCTTTAAGTGCCACATGACTCCTTGGTTTTTTTTTTCATTGATTGAATCTTACTGAGAACAAGTCATATACATAATGCAGCTCAACTGTCAGAAATCAAAAGAAGAGTCCAAGACTGAGCTGGGATGAAAATAAAGGATCAAATTATTGGCCTAGCTCTTTTATTTTTTGCATCTTCAAAATGAATTTTGTTGACATGATGGTTTTATTTATCTGGATATAGAAATGAAATTGCTGAAACTGCAATTAAATTGTTGTTTGTTAAAAAATGCCATACATTGCATTCTATATGAAACATACACTCTTACTTTTGTTTTTACTTAATTAAAGGTAAAATAAACCTTACTGTTACTGTTTTTGCATTATCTTATATGGCTTGTTTGTATTTGCAGGAATATAGTGAACCCTGCTGGTTAGTGGGCCTCTAGCACTGATCAACATGTTAGCTGAAGGCATCCTAACTGGAATCCTGTACAAAGAAGGAAATCAGAACAAAGATAAACCCCACAAATGTCACATAATCAGTAAAAATGAAAGGGAAACCTGGAAAGATCACCTTAAAGATACGCCAGCAATTAAAGATTTTGCTTCAAAATCTGAGAAGCAGAAAAAGATCATTGCAAAAGACAACAATTTTGAGCATAATAAAGAGCTTCAATGGAAATCTAAAGAGGAGCTACCTGCAAAAGAGCATAATAATACAGGTGTTCAAGGAACCATATCTACAGCTTTACATATACCAGGTAGAGAACAACGTGAAAAACATCTGGATTTATATAGATCCTGGTCATGTCACAGTATTTATCAAAACTATCCTGACTTGCATATTGGAGGAGACCATGTGGGAGACTGTATGAGCGATTCAGGTTGTAGTATGGGCCACATAAGTGAGGAATTTGTTGATGGCCCTGTTTTACTGTCAGTAGATATTCTATTAGGTCAGTCCTCACTCCATACGCCACCTGAAGAACCAGCTGCAAACTTCTTGAATGGTGATGAAGGTGGGGAAAGGAGTATGACACTCCATAAACAGCCTCTTTCAAATTCCATGCTGAACAATTACATGGATAGAAAGGTAGAAGAGCTCTATAAACAGTTTTTTGAAGAGAACCTAACCAGGTGTGGTTCTGTAACAAACCTCCTGACTTCCAGTTTGATCATGAATAACTTAAATCAGATAAGCCTTCAACTCTCTCAAGAACAGCCTATAGAAAAAGCTAAAGCTAGAGAAATGCTCTTTCAGTCTTTTGCTTTGTTTAGTTTCCGCAATGCAGCCAGTGGAAACAGCTCTGAAATCAGCACTCCAAATTTACAGTTCTCAAACTTGTTAAGCAAAAGAAAGAACACTTAGGTGTAGTTTTGGTTACCACTTAGTCTTCAGCTGCAGTCTCCTCATTTTCAGGATTAGTTTGTGAAAATGCCAAGATTAGACACTGCTAACTTGTAAAAATAAATGTTGACATTTGAACAACTTTGTGGTGTTGCTTTACTGCTTGTTACAGGATTAAGATAAATGTCATGTGGCTTGTATTGTTGAATGTAATCCAAAAGAAATATGTGACAAAATCCTATTGAGCCGAATTTTCAAAGCGGCCTGAGTCCAGTTTCAAAGAATCAGTTGTGTCAACACCTAGGTATGGGTAATTAATACCATAGGACTACTTGTGCAGCCAAAGTTAGTCATGTGCCTTAATATTGCTAAGGATGTGCCCTAATAAATTAATTCAGAGTTCAATGAAGTTGATGGTTAGACTTGCATTGATTTCAGTGGTCTTTGGATCAGGCCATAAGTTTGAACCCATATTTTTTTGCACTCAAATTTAGAGGTTGCTGTTGCAGATTTCACCCATTATGTCTCAGAAAATGTCCTTTTGTTTTGACAATCCTATTTAACTTCTTGGTTTATTCTGCATGGCATCGTACATCTGTTGAATGTATATAAAAATGTTTATCAGAGGGGAAAGCCAACGAGAACAGTCTATAGAAAGATATATATGCGGTTAATACACTTTTTGTATTTGTATTATACAGGTAGAGTACATTACAGTGGAAAACTACAGGTACATCAGCTTCTAAAAATTTAAATAGGTCAAGTTTGTAAGATGTTTACAGAATTTAAGTTACTATAAAGGTTACAGTTCTATTCATTTAAAATCTCATCTACCAGTACTTAAGTAAAAGTTTCCATATATTACACAACACAATGCACACAAGTTCCCAGAATATATAAAATGATCATTATGTACCATTTGCATTTTAAAAATAAAATGATCATTTTATATACCATTTGCACTTTTTTTTAAATCCACTCTTATGACATCAGCAAGCTCAGGATGTGTTGCAATGTTATGGAAAGGCGAAGATATTGCAAGTTTTGTTCCTTTTACAATGTCACATGCAGATTTCATTATGAAAGTTCATTCACTTGGCCTGCAGCTATCGACTTCTCCCTGCTGGTCATTTATCCCCAGGAAATGTCTTGAGTTGTAAATTATCACTAAGTTGTTCATGTAATGTGATGAATGAACTGAAATTAGAGAGCTCGACTGTACAAGCAAATTTTCTGTCTGTGGCAGGCTGCTGCTCTGACTCAGGAAGAAACCAGTGAGCTAATCTGAAGCACCTGTACTATTGTGCGTCTAGTCATGAAGTCTGGGGTTTACCAATGTTAACTACTAGCAGAATGTGGCTAATTTTTTAAATTTTACCCTTCTGCGCAAAGGTAAACTTTCAAAATGCATGCTGTACTGGTACTGTCATTAAATCATTTTATCCAGAGTTATTAGTGCCAAGCAATACCCAGTTACAGGACACAGTGAAATTTAATATGTAGCAGCTGATGCAAAACCAAGTTTTTTTTGTTTTTTTTTTTGCTTCTAAAAGACCTCCTAAACTGTGGAGCACAAATGTTCTATACTGTATCTCTGTCAGCCCTCAAAGGGAATGTGAAGGATCTGGTGCTGTTTAAATAATGATAAATGAGGATTCCTGTGGCATTTTTAAAGACTAACACATTTTTTTACCACATCAGCTTTCGTAGGAGAAAATCCCACTTTGTCAGACGCTTTGAAGAAATAATGATATGTCAGATGCTAATATCCTTCTGTTTGTAAATCAAGACCCTCTCTATACGATTAGTACTTTGAAAAGAGCAAAGTGTTTGTTACATAGCATCTTTGTTTGTTTGTTTGTTTGTTTGTTTGTTTGTTTGTTTGTTTGTTTGTTTGTTTGTTTAAAAAAATCATTCGTGAATTTGTTGCAAGTCACAATAAAAATACCAGCAAGCTTGACAGAACAGTATCAGAACATTGTGGGAGTAGGAGAGAGACCTGAAAATGTTCAGTTGCTTCCTCAAAAGAGTTGTTTTCACTGGTACTATTCACATTAGTTAAGGCTTAGTTCTGGGCTATAACTTGAGATTTCCTACGGGCCAAGGAATTGACAATCAGATGCCTTGCAGAAATAGTGTATTTGATTTTCAGTGGAGGGGTATGGGAGTCTTGTCTCCAGTATCTCTTTTCAAAACTTGTTCATGACACAGCATGGCACGATGGTACTCAAGATGGGACTAACTGTCTGAAAAGTGCAGTTTTAGGGGCACCAAAATTATTTCTAAGTTCTAGTTATATTTGAAGAATAGCTTTGCCTGAAAAAATGATTTTTTTAGGGAAAATCTAACTTTCATTTTGAGATTTCTGAAATGAGTCATTTTTACTTTTCATTTTAAAAGTAGGTTTTAGTTTTGAAAATTGCTAATTTTTTAAGGCTTAAAAAAAGATGCTAAAAATCCCAAAATGAAGCTAAATGTTTATTTTGCTAAGAAACCTGAAAACTTCTATTTGGATTAGCCCCAAACAATTTTATTTTAAAAAAAACGGGTTCAGTCGCTGAACTACAAACATCAAATATTTGCCCAATTCTGGTATCATCGGAGGATGATAACTAGTTTTCTCTTACATAAGATGGTTTCAAATAATGTGCTAACTATAGCTGGTCAAATCATGGATGGGGATTCATGAATATTTCATAGATTTTAAGACCAGAAGAAACTGTCATGATCATCTAGTTTGACATGCTGCACATCACAGACCACAGAACCTCATCCATCCACTGCTGAAGTATTTCCACAACCTCTGGTTGAGTTACTAAAGTCCTCAAATCTTAATTTAAAGATTTGAAGTTACAGAGTCTCTAGCATTTACCCTAGTTCAAAGCAATAAGTGACCCATGCCCCATGGTGCGGAGAAATGCAAAAATCCCCCCACTGTCTTGGCCAACCTGATGGGGGGGGGGATGAGGGGACGGGACACAATTCTCTCCTGACCCCAAGTATGGCAATCAATTAAACTCCAAGTATGTGGACGTGACCCACTAACCAGACACCTCTGGAAAAATTCTTCTGAGTAACTCTGCCTGTAGAGCTCCATATCTGTCTATCGTTGATAATTTTTGATAGCAAAACAAGCAAGGAGTTCTGTGGCACTTCAAGAATAAATTTGTTAGTCTTTAAGTGCCACAGGACTCCTTGCTTGTTTTGCAGAACTAGACTAAGATGGCTACCCCTTTGGAACTTTCTAATAGCAGTCATGGATGGGCCATATGAGATTCTAGGCAATCTCGTTATACCAGTCACTTCATAAACTTATCAAGCTCAGTCTTGAAAAAAATTAAGTATTTTGCCTCCATTACTCCCTATGCAAAGCTGTTTTGGAACTTCATTCCCATGATGGTTAGAAACCTTTGTGTAACTTCAAGCCTAAACATCTTGCAGGTCAATTTATATCAATTGGTTCATGCGCCCTTAATTTAAATTAACTTCTCTTTCTCCTCTGATGTATTTATAAAGATTTCATTTCACTGACTATTTTCATGTCATCAGAACTAGTCTGGATGATTCCGCTGAATGCATATATTTGATATCTAATGTGAGTATTCAGTTGGAAATGTATTTATGTATTTGACATTCAGTATGTCTATTCAGACTAGTGACTTTGAGATCAGATTTCAAAAGCTCAAACATTGGACACATCAGGAACCATGCAGATACTTCAGAGTTATTTGTTTCACAGATTCACAATTATGGGATTGATTCATAAAGTCTTTGGGAGTGTGGGGGGGAAGTCATTCAATTTTGTTTTCTGGAACTGGTGCTTGAAACTAGCTGTAATGTTGGGTTAGACCAAGGCAGATGAGAATAAAGAGGCAGGCATATAAAAATGTAACAACAATAACCACATTATTAAATTGAACGATCTTACCACAGACATAGTTAACAAAACAGGGTTACAATTTCCTTCATGCTCAGTTTGGAGGTTTCATGTTTAAGAACCTTAGGAGAAAGCCCAGGTTAACACAATGTCTAATTTAGCACGACCATTTAAGAGTGAACTTCCCCCTCCCCTCAAAACGTTAGTATCTAAACACATTCCATGTATAATAAATGACAATACTGAATTCCTTGATCCTGACCATCTGATCAAGTCATATTCAGACATCTGCTTTGATTGTACTTGCAAAATAATTGTGTGTGTACTTGTGCTGCTTTTTCCAAAGGTCCCACCCACTTCTTTTCTATTTATAATTGAAAAATATCATCTGAGCTTGACTGAATTACCACTGGTTCTGTTTTATTATTTCCCAAAAGGGAAGTTAACCAGGCTCTTGCAGAGAAATCAATTTGGGGAAATGAAGATATCCACATGTTTATCCATTCTCTGAACTGAACCATTTCTTGGCTTAATGGCAATTTTAGTCTAGTGTAGAAAGCACCTTAGAAACTTGGAAAACAGTAGTGCTTGGTGGATAACAGCATATAGCAATGAGACATAGAAAGTGATCAGTTCTCCTGTTGGTGCCTCTGAGTGTCTAGACACTTTAGGCACTAAGTTCTGCAAGCACGTTCTAAAAAATACGTCACAATCTGCTTTGAAAATTTGCTTCCTGAACACTCACAAGATCCTTCTCCTCTATATGATCTTAAAAATAAATACATATATAATCTGAAGAACTGTGGTTAACTGGAGATAGGCATTTCTGTTAATTGAGCCTTTCCCTATATAAAGATTTCCTATTCCACCATCTATCTTCTACATTTTATTTTTAGCAGTTTCTCATTCGTTGAACATGTATGTAAAAGTCTTGGTGAGTATATAATTAATTATGTATTTTTCTAAAGGTAAAATCCAACTTTAAGATGAAGCAATCTATTTTCCTCTAGCTCCACAAGGATGTATAAGTAGCTTCCCAAACGCTGAGATCCTAAAGGAGAGCAATAGCATTTCTTGTACGATCTAGAGTTCCAAATGTACTGTTCAGGAGAGGTCTCAGGACAACAGGCAGACTCTCAACTGATGTAAATCAGCACAGCTCCACTGACATCAACAGAGCTTTAGTGATTTACATGGCTGAATATGTATCCAAATATATTTTGCATTTGACTGGGAATATGAAGTAGATAAAAGTCAAGATTTTCAGTTTGTGAAAACACATCAGGAAAAAAAAATTCTTTGCGGTAAAAAACAGGGGTGGAAAGCAGCAGATAAAATATTCTACCCAGAGTTTGTAAGAATATATTAAAGTATTTCAGCCTGCTTCTCCAATGTCACAGTTCCTCCTGGCAAGAGATAAGCAGCTTTGAGTCCCATTACCTTCAGCTGGATCACATGGTGGTAGCATGTTACATAGATCTTGCAGCATTGGGACATTATACATTTTATGCCCATAGCAACATTTACAGTTTAGGATGCCCAACAGTTTCATTATAAAACCTTTCAACTGCTTTTAATAGCCTGCAAATTTACCCATTTGGGCTTAAATCTTCCATTCTGGGTATATTTTTCCAGTTGACGTCTTCTAGAAAACTTGTTCAATTAAAAATAGTAGGCATTTCTCAGAATGAGGCTCAGGACAAATGCATTCTTTTGGCCATCTTAGAAAAATTTATACATCCTTTTAATTGGGAAGCACTACTGTTCCTGTGCATTGGAACAGAGAGATGACCTTTGGCAGGGGGATTGCTCTGGCATTAGGTATGTGCCTTCTGCCAGACCCAAAAAAATACGTTCAAATTTGGTTAAGTTCTGAGTTTCTGAAAATCTTAATCTGCACATGCTCAGTAGAGACTTCCTACTTTGGCAGCTTACTTTTCTGAAGATTTTGTTTGAGCTGAGGATGCTCAGATGGACTCTTCAGAGAATTAAACCTTGAAAACAACGTTTTTTGCAGGTGCTGAGCAAGATTTTTCCCTGCTGTGGCACTGGACATGAGCTGAGCAAGATTCTCTCTCTTATGGTCTCACTACTTCTGCTCCTGGTGCCCTAATAGTGGGAGGAGGAGGTAGTTGCTTGACTGGAATGCAGAATGGTGAGGGGTCAGGACAGGGGGATGGAAAGGGGGAGATTGAGATGAGGAACTGGAGTTTTGGGTAGCTGAGATAAGATGCTGGGGAGCTGTAGAGGGAGACTGGACATGGAGAGGCTGGAGAGAGTGGAGGCAGAATGGGTCAGGTAATGGAGGTGCAGAAGTAGGAAGTAGGAGGACCTGTAACTAGTAGAGCACCTCTCCCCAAAACCTGGACTAGAATGCAGTATTCCTCAGCCTTGACATTCATCTGCTGTCCGTAAATAGATGTAAAACCCTTTGGCAAATGGAAGCCATATTTCTCTCTAATGGTTGGTAAGACAACTTACTAACCGCTATCAGTTACTCCATGGGCTCAAGTGATAGAGGTCTATGTGGTGATTCCAAAGGTTCTCACCTTGCTGATGAACAATGTGGTCAAAGGTCAATGCAGATCTACATAATAGATTTTTCTTTGCTTTTTTTAAACCTAGAAATTATACATGAAAAACATTAAAGAATATTAAGGTTGCAAAGTCAAAATGATTATGGCTGTCTGTACATTACAAAAGTCTCATCACATGATCATTTATTATTTTCTCCACGACTCTTGTTTCATTAAGAATCTTCTTCTTTTTATTTAGAATGAATTACTGATTCGTTCATATTCCCAGCATTACTGTCATTCTGAAATTCCCTGTGTATATTGGCTGCCCTTCTCACTTCCAGTTTTTTTATTATCAACAAATGTTATCTCCTGTTGAACATTCCCTCTTCTAGATTATTTATAAATGAGATAAAAATGAACTGCTGTTATGTGCCCTTCTTTCATTCCAGTTTTTATACTCTGTCGCACCCTAAGACATTTCTGCTTTCAAAGTGCGTGCTGGTTTTGATAGTCTAACCTGAAGCCTCAGGGAGTTAAATGCTCAACTTCCACTGAATTCCAGTGAGACTAGGGCACCTATTTCCCTTAGGTGTCTTGAAAATCCCAATCTCTCTGTTTGTAGTCTTCATCTTAATACCACACTTTCTGTCTTGGTATGTCTACATTGCAATTAAAGGTTTGATTGCCACATGGGTAGACATGTGTGACAGATATCGCAAAGGCATGCACTATCTTTGGGGGAACATATTATATACAGTTACGTATCATTATGGGCCAGATATTGTATGTATGGTTGTGTTCTGTGCCATTGGGGAGAGTCGTCATAGCCTCTCCAGAAATAAAAAAATACAGAGGGAGTGTTTAAGGTGAATCACTTACGTTTTAAACACTTCCAGAGAACTACTGCCTCCTGAAAACCTTAAATATACTGATTCAGATTGGGCTTTCCATGAACCAATGCACAAAAAAAGGTTTTAAATTGACTCAGGATCTTCTTTCTGATCCAACAAATAGATAAAAGTTTCCGTTTAAGGGGAGCCACAACCACAGTCAGGCTCTAGCCCTCTAGGCCAGGCAGACCAGTTGGCACCATTTAGCCTAGCTTCCTATTTGGGGCAGACTACAAACAAACAAAGCCCTTTCAGCCTCAGGTGGGTAGGCTGCCCAGCAGGTGGACAGGGGACTTGGGCCCACCATATTCCACCAGGTCTCAGCTCTCAGGGCCCTAGGACTGACAAGTAATCCCACCTCTGGGTCAATGGGGATCCCACTACAACACACTGACTCAACACATAGCACCACAACTGGATTGAAGCCTGGTTTCCTGGGCTACTTTCTACCCCAATCTGGTCATATTGTTCCATCATTCATCTCCATCTCCTTGGGATATATGGTGGATGGCAGCTCCAGCAGCTCCTCTGGGTATTTGGCAGATGGCAGAAGGCAGGAACACCTGCCTCCTTTGATGTCTCTGGCCCAACTGAGCTAGAGGCCCCACCTCCTATACTTCCTTCCCTGGCCCTCTTTTTCCAGCATGGGAGTGTGCACAACCTGGCTCCACCCACCATGCAGCAGGCACTGGCTCCTGCTAGTCACCCTCGTAGGAAAGCCACTCCACCTCACTGCAGTAATGCTTTTGCCTTAAGAATAAATGGGCTTGCTTAGAAAGTACTGTGAAGTAATTTGTAATCACTGGCAGTAAGCTCGGAAAGAAAGTAAAGCACAGGCCTGGCCTTTTGGTAGACTGAGTAGTGGGGGATATAACAATATAGGGCTGGGAGCTGTGTGGCTTTAAAACCCAATCAGAAGGAGAGACTTGGGTCTCCACCCAAGAGAGGCGATGTCAGAAGCATTGTGAGTGTGCCCTTGAGTGACAGTGTAGAGGAAAGACTGGTGCAGTTACCCTGAAATTGTGACAACGGGTGCAGTAGACTTACCGGTAATAGTGAATCTCAATTGAACTCATCAACAGGAATGTGAGGGGTGCTGAAGCCGCACTGGTCTTGAAGAGATTAAAGGACAGCACTGGGCTAGGTAGCCTTGTCCCTCCAGCTGGAGCATGATCTGCAGGTTTGGAGAAGGGGCTGAAAAGGGAGTGGCCCCTTGTGAAGGGGGGGAGCTGGAGAATAAAATAGATCTATACCGAAGGCTCCTGTGAAGGATGCTGAGAAGCTTGCCTGAGAGAGTGAGGCTGTACACTGAGCCTGGCTGGTTTGACTACCATATCCTTTTCTTTTCACCTTACTGGGGACTGAAAGCTGTGCCAAGAAAGAAGTAGCGGAAAGTGAACCAGGGAGATAACTGAGATGACATCTTGGGGTGTGTGTGTGACACAATTGACCCTCCTAGGGGTTCAGAGCCTTGTGAACTTTGTGGGCTCAAGCCGCCCTACCACTGCCCTCACTACAGATAGCACTGGAATCACCTGCATTGCTCAGTGCATTTCTGAGTAAAGGTAACCTGGCACTGGATGCCCAGCCCATTGAATGGGGGCACTAGGCCACCTAACCCACCATGCCCCTATTACAGAGGGTGTTATTGGGCCCTGAAAAAGAGTAGAGGCTTAAATACTTACCAGAGAGCAGTAGAGTCACAGCAGTATTGCAAGTGACTGTCTGATGTCTAGAATTCAGTCCTTATAGAGGAAGGACCGTGGGCTGTGACTGAAAGAGCAAGAGACCTTCTATCCTCTGAAGAAACTGACACCAAGACAACTGAGAGAGAATATCTAGCAAATGAATATCTCCTGGAATTTTATCATGTATTAAAAAATTCAGCAAGTAGACTCTTGCACCTCAAGGGCATAGTTAAGCATTCCTTGCCTACTCAAAACTCTCATTAACTCCATTCAGATTTCAGCGAGCACCTGGAATATAGGATCAAGCCTCTACCTTTTTAGAGTCTTTTGGAAGAGTCTTTTGTGATGCCCTGATCTAGTCTTTTGCCTCTATATTTATAGTTCAAACTTGGTACTTAAAATAAATTAACTCAGGGACACCAGGAATCAGAGTTGAACACTGAGGTCCAGATTCTGATCTGTTACAGCCTTATAAATCCAGAACAAGACTTCAGGTGTAAATATGGTCAGAATTTGGCCTTGAGAAATGTAAAGGAAGAAACCCATGGAGCATTAAACCCATGGAGCATTAAACCCACTTCCAAGCTAAATGAAGCTCTGTGGTCCTGGTCCGGCTGCACTGAAGTGTGCACTGAGCTGTAACAGAGAAACGTGCATATACTAGCCTCCTCTGATAATCATTCAAGGAATCAGATGGAAGAAGAGTAACTAATTTGGGAGTTACTATGCTCAAGGGGAAAAGATTCTTTTTTTTGTGCTAATTATATTTTAGTAACATAAGTGAGAGAATGTATAAAAGCATATTCTTATTTCTTAAGACCGTCCAGCATATATTCCACATCGATTCTATGCAATTTGACATGAGACAAAGGATTTTTTTATATTTTTTTCTCCACTACATATTAAACTATATTTAGACAAATTTTCAGCCAAAAATTAACCTCTGAGCTTAGAAAGAAAGCTTAATACAGTGCTTCCTTAAAGCAGAATACTTTTAGGGGGCAAAACATAGTAATTTCTGGCTGGTAGGTATGTAAGCACATGACAGAAAATCTGACACCCTATGGGAAAGGCAGGAGAAGAGTTTTCCATTTTGACTTCCAGTTCTGACACCCAAACCTACACAAAAATAATCTTTGGGCACTGTGATCTGAACCCTGGATAGTTAGGTACTGAGGCATTTTAGAAAATCCCACTCATCACCTATCTGCAACCTTTGCCTCCTAAATATTGTTGAAAAGTGACTGCTCTTGTCCCAACACCAAATATGGCCTGTGGAATAGAAAGAATAGGTGGAACCCAGCCTCTTGAGATTAGAGCCAGGTGGAAAATATTTAACAAATAATTTTTGAGAACCAATATACTTGTATTTAATAAACTACTTAAGGATAATTTCTTTGCATTATTTACTGGATCCATGGATTTTAAGGACAAAAGTGACCATTATGGTCATCTAGTTCAGTGATTTTCAACCTGTGATCCCCTGGAGGTCCTCAGACTATCTCTAAGGCATCCAAGAAATGTTATTCTTACCACAGAACAGTGCTTTTCAACCAGTGGGTCTCAGATTTAAGAAACTAAGATTCCAAAGAGTTCCATATGTCTAGTTGAAATTTGAAATTTTTTTGGAATCTGCAAATAAAATGTTGAAAATCACTGCTCTAGCCTGACATATCATACCTTTACCTTAGCTTTAGCTTTACTAATATAGACTAGACAAAGCACTAGACACTGCAGTAGAAGCCAGTCCTGCCTTGAGTAGAGGATGGACTTTCTATTATTTAAACTCCATTGACATGGAAGACTTGGGGTGGTTAGCTGCAGTGTACAGTCAGTGTGCCTGTGTCATTATTAACATCTAAACAGAAATCTCTCTGTAATTTCCTATAAATCCTGTATGGTTGTAATCTTTTTTGAAGGCAACAAATGACATGTAATGCTTAATGGGAAGCATGACTTGTGTATAGAGAAGCTCTTTGCAGCTTATCTTTGCTGTCTAATAATGAGGAAATATTGTGGATTTCAAAGTGTTTTACATCATCAGATAATTACACCATCCGTTCCATTCCGCTTGGAGGGCAAGAGCCTTACAATAAAAGCTATCCATTTCCAAAAGTTAAAAACTTGTAATAGTTAAGTATTGTGAATTGTTTCCAGAGAAAAATTACGGGAGTTCGACTGTGTCGTCAGGACTTGTATTTACAAATGCAGATATTTTCATGTTGATCATATCCTATTTGTAGGGTTCCAAACTCCATGAGTTTGAATGTTTTAGCTCATCTGTGATGTTTTCTTTCCCATAAGTTCCAAAGGGGGTAGCTGTGTTGTCTAGTTCAGTAAAACAAACACAGAGTCCTGTGGCATTTAAAGACTAACAAATGTATTTATTGCATGAGCTTTCCTGGGAGATGCAAGTTCCCCCATCTTCAAAGCATCTGACAAAGTGGGATTTTCTCCCATGAAAGCTCATGCAATAAATAAATTTGTTAGTCTTTGAGTGCCATAGGACTCCTTTCTTGGTTTTCCCACGAGGATTCTGTCACTATAATTCCTGCCCTTGTCCTTAGGGGACTAGGCTAATGTCAGCTGTGCTTGGGGCTAACCTTAAATTTACAGGGAAACTACAGCTAGTGCAAAATGCAGCATCCCACTTGGTAAACAGAATATGACTGCTAACAAATTCAGGTACTGCTTCATAATGTGGACTGCCTAACAGTGAGTTTCTAATTTTTATTTAAGGTGTCAGGATTGATGTATAAATTCTTAAACAACCAGACGCCTTCCTATCCAAGGGGCCATCTTTCATTCCTACGCTGTATTGCTACAGTTAGCATCTGTGGATGTACTCGAGCCAGACCCCTTCAGTACAAAAGGGAGAGGAGCATGAGAACTGCATGAGTGCCCCATTCCTATGGACAACTCCTCTCCTTTCATTCAAAATAACCGGATTTTGTTGACCTTCATGGCATGCTGCCAGGCCCATCTTTCAAAGAAGGATGTTGGGAAAGTGGACATTGACTGGAGGAATGTGATGTACAGGACACGTGGGGAATTTCTGTTATTTTAGTTTTGCTATGTGGCTGTTCAGTTAGGGTGCTATTTTGTGGGGTTTCTATTTGCACATGAATGGCATCATAGGGGCACCAGTGGTATTATAAATCCTAGGTTAAAATCTAGTTTACTTGTATATCTTTGGAACAGTTTCAAACATGGCCTGTCCAGTCTACCAGTGAGAGTCTGTCCTGCAGCAGACTACAAAATCCTCCATTGTAATAAAGCCCAGCGTGCATATTACAGCAGCAGATCCACCAACCTTAGAGAGGGTGCTGCATGCTTCCCACTTGGCAGCTAGCCAGGTCCTTGCCCGAAGCCCACCCTTACAGTCCTCTTTCAGATCCTGACTCAGGAAAACATCCTGATTCAGGAAGGGTGCTTGATTTCAAATAGCAGAAACTGGAAATCAATGGTACTTGAACACAGGCGGGAACCTACATATTGCTTAATTGCGTTCTTGCTTTTCCATCTCTGCTGGGTGTTTCTTAGCAAGGGGTGGTTTCCTCAAGACTCACATGGCCCTGGTCAAAAGATGCATGAATGGATAATTAGGACCAGCTCAGGAACAGATGATGGTTTTGTGCACTACTCTGTGATAACTTCATGAAGGTCAGAACTACGGAACTTCCCAAAATACAGGATGCAGAGGAGAGGGATCTGGCTCCTCTTTGTTGAGAACCCACGTGTCTGGAATTCATTTTCATTACAGCTGGTCTCCGGAGTTTTCCTTCGGAGAGGAATTTATGGCTGTGGTTATGATTTCTTTAAGACTCCTTTTTTGGCAAACAGCATGGCCTGTTGTCAATTTTCTTGGAGCTTTGTTTACTGATATTTTCTTTAGGTGATCGCAGGCCTTCAGACAGATGGCTGGAGAATGTCTTCTGATAAAATATTATTAACTGTCCAATGTGCTGGTGGGGTCAGGCCAGAGCTGTGGGAAACCAAAGTTGTCTTCTGTATCTTTAGAGCCAGTTGGAGAAGCCACAGTGATCTGTAGGAATTTGGTTCAGTCCTTCATTGAAGTTTCCCCTTCCTGGGGGAAAGAGAAGAAGAGCATCTCTCCCAAATGCAGTCCAGTTATGTAAAACAAAGTATGATCTCAGTTCTGACTGACACTCTTGGCACAAAGGGTGGTAAGTCAGCAGAAGCTGGTTCATGTTATTAGAGACATATTGTTGGTTGGTTTAGCTGCAAGGTTATCATTAGTCAAACAGTGTGATTGTTAACTTTTCTTTTCTTTTCTTTTCCTTACTGTTGTACTCCCTCACATGGACAGGGCATCTGTGCATTACCAACAGGAAATCAGTTTGAGTCCTATGAAAATGTTAAGTCTGATAAGCTAGTCAGCTTGAGCTCATTGAAGCTGAGGATCTTAATTTCATATCAATCATTACGGATCTTTAATTAAGTTATAGTGAGCTTTCATACTTTTGTGTCAGTTTTTCTACAAGATCTTTGACTCCTGTCATTTCCATAATGTTACAAGTTCTGGACAGACTTCATGAACTTCATGCCACTTTATGCAATTGGAATTCCCATATGCAGTGCTTTGTTTTTACCTTTGTTATCTGTTGATCCCTGGAAAATTATTAACTTTTTAATTGGTACCAGTGTGAGTGCTTGATAGTTTACTGTTCTCACAGGATGGACAGTTACAGAAGTATGGCAATTCTTTCTTATTGTTCTGTTTTGCATTAGGGGGTTACCAGTGTTTATTCTTGAATGCAGAAGTTCACTCATTATGTAAATCTTTGACTTTGCAAAGAACCTTGAAATCCCTCTTTGAAAAGTTTTTTATTTTGTGCAACAATATGATTGCAGAACATCTTGTTCCTATTATTATTATCTAGTGGTTAGAGCAGGGAAATGGAATCTAACATTTCTGCTTTCCATTGACAAATCCATAAATGACACTCTGTAACCCTGAAGAGTGTATATATTTAACCTCTCTGCATGTCTGTTTATAGTCACCTATAAGGTGGATATAAAATTACTTGCCTCTCAGTGGTGTGGAGAGACTAGCAGAGCAGGAAGTGCACTTTGAAAACCCCAGGTAAAAGGTGGTGTGTAATTGTTACTGTGATGGGGTTAGCTTTCTTCAGTAAGGTTTTGATCATGGGCAAAATTACAATCCTAAGAATAGTCCCTAAAGTGCTAACTATGGGACTGAGGATCACTGGCTTCCTAGAAGACCACACTTTCTATGTTTCTTTCTACTACACCTCCTTTTCTGAGCCTGTCATACCATCATATTTATTTCTTTAGGTCCTACTGTGTTGCACTTTAGTTATTCACAGCAGCGGCATAACATGCTACCAAATCGGGGGGGTGAGTCTTACACTTTCTTTGCACTCACATTGCAGAGATGTAAATGTAAAAGGTGTTCTTCTGTCATTTGTTTAGTTTATTCCCCTCCCTGGGGGAAACTCATGCATTGACATAGTTCTGACTAAGTCAGAGGTTAGTCAATATAACTACCTTGTTTGGGGATTTGGATTTTTCACACTCCTGAGCAGCATAGTTATACCAGTGTGAACCTGCAAGGTTAGACAAGACCTAGATGTTGGGCAATTGTAAATCAAGAGCCTCCATTTCTTTTTTTAAATGCCATCTTCTTTCTCTAGTAAACTCTACACAGGAAAAAGTGGTTACATTAATCATATATAATATAATGTGAAAAGCATTCATTGTTTCACAGTAACTACCTCTTCCAGATCAGATTCCAGTACAGCCCACGGTCTTGCTCTAAGTGTGGCTGCACAAAGATAAAGTCCTGCATGCTTTTGGGAATAAACCAGAACTCCAGTATTACTGTGAAACAGAGCGAATACAGAAACTTGAACTTTTCAATTATTTTAAAAAAGTAGGAACAACTTTTGTCCTGCAAGTACCTACAGGTGTATGAAAGTTCACATGGGCAGATTTTGGAACTTGCCTTGGGAAAGGCAGCTCCAAAGATCCAGCCCTTCTCTCCACTCCCAGCCCAATCTGCCTCCTGACGCTGGGCTGAAGGCAGGATCCTGCTGCCAACAGTGGCCCTGGGTCCTGGCAGGGACTGGCTCCTGTGGAGTTTTAAGGGAAATTATAATCCAATAAGGAGGACAGCATATTCAGAACTGTAATAGAAGTCTTTATTCAAAGAGAACTGAGAGAGAGGAGACAGACAGGTTTTCCTAGCATCTAAATGACTCTCCCATTTATCACTATGACAACCCCAATGCCAAAACAATGCCCAGTGTTTTGCGTTCAATTTGGGCATAGTTAGTTTCTGCCTTGGTCAAGGAGCGTGAAGCAAAAGCAATAGGCCTCTCTTCACCAGAAGGCATAATGTGTGACAATACAGCCCCAACTCCATAAGGGGAGGCATCACAAGCCAACTGTAGGAGCAAGGATGGGTCAAAATGTGTCAGAACCTTAGAGTTTACCAGTGAGCATTTAGCTTCATTAAATGCAACATCACAGGCTTCAGTCCAGTTCCAGGCCTTTTTCGGCCGCAGAAGCTCATGTAGGGGTTTCAGGAGTGTCGCTAATTGTGGAATAAACTTGCCATAATAGTTTAATAAGCCTAAAAAAGAGCAAAGTTGGCTTACGTTCTGAGGTAGCGGAGCATCCACAATAGCCTTAACCTTGGCTGGAGACTCATGGAGACCATCAGCATCAATTATATGTCCTAAATATTCAACTGAGGGCTGGAAAAACTTACATTTGTCTCTGTGAACACGTAGACCATACTCTTCCAGTCTTTGCAGAGTAGCTTCCAAGTTCGTAAGGTGTTCCTCCTCATTTTTGCCCATGACCAGGATGTCATCCAGATAGCACTGTACTCCTGATAAACCACTCAAAATCTGATCCATTGCCCTTTGGAACAAAGCTGGGGCTGAAGTAATGCTGAAAGGTAAACGACAGTATCTGTACAACCCCTTATGTGTTACGATTGTCAACAATTCTTGAGATTCTTCTTCAACATGCATCTGTAAGTACGCTTGACTCAAATCAATCTTGCTAAATTTTTGTCCTCCAGCCAAACCTGCAAAGAGGTCCTCAATGCGGGGAAGAGGATATTGTTCTGCACATAATACTGCGTTGACAGTGACCTTGAAATCTCCACGAATCCGAATGGAGCCATCCTTCTTCACTATTGGGACAATGGGTGTCGCCCACTGGCTGTGAGTAACTGGCACCAAGACTCCCTCTTTGACTGCTCCAAGTTTTCTTCCACCTTGGGTCTGATGGCAAATGGCACCATCCTGGCCTTCAAACATTTTGGTCGGCAATCAGGCTTTATATTTAATTTCACAGCGATTCCCTTCATACTGCCTAAGTCTTCACCGAAAACAGCAGCATGTTTCGTTAGTACTGCTGCTAGATTCATTTTTTCTTTAGTCAATTGATGCACTTGTGACCAATCGAGTTGGATTTTCCTGATCCAAGATCTTCCCATTAGGGCTGGGTAATTCCCCTTTACCACAAACAGTGGTAGCTTTGTGGTCTGTCCATTGAGTTCTACTTTAACATCAATAGTACCCAACAGGGGAACAGTCTCTCCAGTATATGTCTTCAAAACGACTACTGTCGGCTTAAGTGGCAGATGTCTAAAGTCCTTCTCATACACAAGGTTAGAAACTAATGAAACTGCTGCACCAGTGTCCAGTTCCATGCGTATAGGTTTGCCTTCCAACGCAGGTGTTACCCAGAATTTATGTGGGCCAGCTGTTATAGACAAAACCTGGAGGGAATCTTCATCTTCCAATTGGGTGTCACTATGATCACCTGTATTCTGCTCTACTGCATGCAGAATTTCCCTCTTAGTCTGCCAAACTAACGGCCCATTTTTCTCAGGTCCACCTCTTCTGTTTGGCTCACCCTTCCTATGTTTGCAGGCACGTTCAATGTGCCCTCTCTTACCACATTGTTGACACAGTAGTTCTTTAAACCGGCACTCAGATGCGAGGTGGTCCTGCTTCCCACACCGGTAACGTTCTTGTCTCCCCAGTGCCCTGGGGGCAGGTTGTAGGGATACTTTACGGACACTGACCCCGATCTGTTGCATGTCTTGGGTGACACATTCCATGGAGACTGCAATTTCCACAGCCTTCTGCAAGGTGAGTTGACCTTCAGTCAATAGGCGTTTTCATGTTGATTCACTGTGCAGGCCACACACCAGCCTGTCACGCAGCATTTCCTCTAACATGTTCTTGAAGTCACAGTGTGCTGCCAGCTTCTGCAGAGCTGCTACAAATTGTACAACTGATTCACCTTCCTCTTGGTTCCTTTGGTAGAACCTATACCTCTCAGCAGTTACTAGTGGCTTTGGGGAAAAATGTGCTCCCAGAACTTCCACTAGGTCCCCATAAGGTTTCTGCTCTGGCTTCTCTGGATAAAGCAAATCACATAGCAAATTATAAGTCTTAATTCCAATGACCGTTAGAAAAACTGGTACCTTCTTCTCATCAGTTATGTCGTTTGCTATTACAAAATTTTGAAATCGGGCTGTATATGTCTGCCAGGAATCTGCCGAATGATCATATGCTTCAAAGGTTGTAGTAAGTAAAGCCATGATGCCCTCTTGTGGTTATTGTTTGTCTCTTCTCTTAACAGCAGGCAGATCAGATTTCAGAACAGCCAGCTAGCCCTTAGGCAAACAGATCAGCTTTCATAGCTACAACCCAAACCCCATGCAAGCAGTAAAATAAAGTTTTGCTTCTTACATTGTATTCTGGTTTTCCAAAGTTGCCAGGGTTGTTGAGGATAGTCACTCCATCACAAATCCCATTCTCTGTCACCAGATGTGGAGTTTTAAGGGAAATTATAATCCATTAAGGAGGACAGCATATTCAGAGCTGTAATAGAAGTCTTTATTGAAAGAGAACTGAGAGAGAGAGAGGAGACAGACAGGTTTTCCTAGCACCTAAATGACTCTCCCATTTATCACTATGACAACCCCAATGACCCTAGGTAGTCCAAAACACCACAGCTCCTTCTTGGTGGTGGCAGCCCTGGGTTCCAGCAGGGGCCGGATACTGCCTCTGGCAGCATCCCTGGGTCCTGGCCAGGGCTAGCTCCTGCTGCAGGTGATGGCCCTGGCTCTGAGCCAGGCCTGGATACAGCCACCTGCAGCAGTCTTGGGTCCCTGGCTAGAGCTGGCTACTGCCAGCAAGGACAGCCCTGCGTCCTGGCCAGTGCCAGAAGCTGCAGCTTTGGGTTTGCAGCTGGCACCAGCTCCTGCCTCAGCCGGAAGGTAGAGAATGGCCAGTCATGGGGAGGCAATGTTTCCCTCTGCCTCTGATAAACTCCACCCCTGAAAATTCAGACAATTTTTAAATGCTTGTAAATCACTTACTGGATGTAACCATTGCAGTTTAATTGTATAGTTCACTTCCTTTTTATCGTTCAGAACCCACTGATGACAATGGGAGGCTTTCCACTGATTACAGGGGTTTTGGCTCAAGTCATCTATCTTTTTGACTTAACAATCATTGGTATCTCACTTTGCTGGGTGTCAAGGCCTGTCTCTCTGTTTCCAGGCTTGCTCTTTCCAAGCTGTGTGTCTCTCCACCAGTTCTGTTTCCTGTCTCCTGCATTCTCCCACCTTGTACACCCTCTCCCATTCCTACAGGCCTCAGTCTATTATTGGCCACTTCCCCTTTCTATGATTATTCCTCCCAGCCTATGCCCTGACATCATAGACTCTGACATTAAATGCAACATTCTGTTGTTTACACAGGTCTTAGCAACATCACAACTTAAAGGGATACTATTATATGCATTACTGAGTCACTTTAAGATAGGCTTAACCCAATGTCCTCATCAGCTGTCAAAGCCTGCAGCTGTGGGGATAATCAACAGTTGCAAGCTGGTGAAAATGTTATATCAGAAAAGCACTAATGCATCACTTGTATTACTGTACTTGCACTTCTCACTGGTTTGAGCCCCATCTCCCTCCCAATGCATCCAGACAAGACCCCTAGCAATGCTTATTGACTTCCACGCTGGCAATGCAATGTTAAAGAATGATAACACCCCGCCCAAGTGAATTACTTCCCATGCTTGTTTGCTCTTGTTAAAATGGTTATGGCACATAACTGGGTGGGTTCAAAATTAGAGGGGCTGGTTTACCTAGGCACTCATTGCTTCCTAAACTGTGGCCCAGGGGCCAAAAGTAGCCTGTGGCACCCCTCCTGCTGGCTATAGAAGGGAGCAGCTGCCTAAGCACATGGCAGAGCCTGTTTCTACAGGGCTAAAAGACAGGTGCAGCCTCCTTGCTGCAGCTAGTGGGATAGATCAGTGCTTCCCTTCCTGGGCTGTAGCCCGGAGCATGTCAAAGTGCTCTATCTAGGTGCATAGGTGCTGGGGTCCCTGCTGCAGTCAAGGAGATGGGAGATCAGCACTCCTTTCCTTTGGCTCCAGCAGAAAGCAAAGTGCTCTGCTGGGTTCCTAGGTGATGAGGTCCGTCCTGGAGCCAGAGGGAAGGAAGCACTGTTGTCCTGGCAGCAGAAGGTAACCACTTCCTAGGGATCCAGGTGGAGCACACAGGGCTCTAGGATGCATGCAGTTCTCCTGCTGCAGCCGGGGAGGCAGGATATCAGCAAGGAGGCTGCCTCTTTACTGAACTCCTTCCATCTGACTGGTGCTCCTTCAAGGTTGTAAAAAAGGTATCTGTGGCTCTTGAGCCAAAAAGGTTGGGAACCATTGGTTTCCCTTGTTGAATACATGAAATAATTGTTCATGCGTCCATCAAACAAACTCTCTCCCTTTAAGTGATAATGCACAGTAGAACAGAATACATTTTTGAACTCTTAATTTTACTACCAATGGCAATGCATGTTTCCTGAGATAAATAATTAGTGCTTTGAAACGCTAGAGGGCAGCAACCACAACAAACTAGCTCAAGTACAGTTCAAACTCAATTCAAACTGCTTTGATTTGCTGTTACAGTATGACCTGATCCCATGACTTCTACTTCCCCACATTTATTTTGCTCCCATTCTGTAAGTTCCCCCATCTTCAAAGTGTCTGATGAAGTGGGATTTTCTCCCACGAAAGCTCATGTGATAAATAAATTCGTTAGTCTTTAAGTGCCACGGGACTCCTTTCTTGTTTTGCAGAAGTAGACTACACAGCTGCCCCTTTGGAATTAGTTCAAACTCAGTTTGAGATTGAGGCTGGGGCTTCATAGGTAGCTTTGTCTGATCCATGGTGTAGCTCCAACAATGTTGTATAATGAAACCTGATACTGAGTGCATAGGTAGGCATCAGCTAAAGTGACAAAACAGGGGGGACTAAAATGATAGCTAAGAGAAGCCCTTTTCTGCTATTTTGGATCTCTATAAGCAACATGTAGAAAGAAAAGGAGTCCATAGTTTGCTGAAGTCACAACAAGCTTTGGGACTGATTCAAGAGGGAAGTATATTTATATGAAATCTATCTGCATTTTCAAGGGATGTTAACTGAAATATTATTTGTATTCATTTCAGGGCCTTTGGGTAATGTGATTATTTAGGGAGGGAAAAGAATGTCTTAATACGTGTAGGGGATAGACATTATTTTTACCAGGACACCAGGAGTTTCAAAATATTCTATGCAATTACTGCAAATTGGTAAAGATGCCTCAACTCAGAATATCAAGTTTAAATGACAAATATTTTTGTGAGTTATACATAGATGTACAACCAGACAGTTTGCCTGTTTGTTATGTTACTGACATCGAACTTTGGTCTTCTCCAGAGATAATGATGAAGAACAAATTTTAGAGGCCATTTGCAAGTGATTTAAATGGTTGCTTAGAATGTCCAAGTTGTTGCTGAGAAAAATACAACCTCACAAAAGTTAGGACCCTCATGACTAAAACGTACTCAGACTGTATTGGCCCTATAGTAGTTCTTTAAGACAGTACTAATTGGGGGCTATTAACTGCTTCGAAGCATCTGAGGAAGTGGGATCTTCTCCCATGAAAGCTCATGCAAAAAATAAATGTGTTAATCTTGAAGTGCCACACAACTCCTTGTTGTTTTTTTCCAACATAACAGAAAGAGGGAATTTAAGTGGAAACGGAAGTTATCTACTTCTGTCAGCTACTGTAAACGTTACTATCTAAATGGAAGTCAGCATTTCTCCATTAATAAGGTCTGATCCAAAAAAGCACAGAAGTATGAGCCTAGCTATAAGTATGTGAGCTATTTCTTTGATTTCTGTGGCATTTCTTATGTGCTAAAAATTAAGCACATGCTTAAGTGCTTTGCCATTATCAGGTAATAAATACCCTGGAAAGACCTTGGGGGAGCATAGGCAGAAGGCATAGTATTGATGACTCATTTCTATGTACAATGGATATGCTTTACGCACAATTATATAAAGTCTGAGTTTCAGTAGCTGAAAATAAAAATATATGGTATAGCATAAGCTATTTGCATTTCATTACATGATGAGTATATATACATAGAGAAGAATAGAAGTGATGGGTTATATGCTCAGCTGTGCCTAATACAATAAAGGCAGGAAATTGTATCAATGCCAGAACAGCAGAACTAAGAGCCAGGGGGGCTAAAAATCCAGAATCTCTCTCTTCTTTATTGTTGAATTAAGGAACAGGCAGGAGCTGACACTAATGAAATTAAGGAGTATCATAGAGAATCTGTTAAAATGGCTAAATTAATTAAATAATTTAATCACATGAGGCCAGATTCTGATAATCTTACTCATATTAAAGAGTACTTTACTGTTCTAGTAGTGCCATTTAATTTCGGTGGCGTTGCCTGTGGAGCATGGTACTAGTCACCATGAGTAAGGGGATCAGAATCTGGCCCTAGAGCCCTATGAATAGGAGGAACAATGGTGACATCAGAGAAAGTAAAAGCACATCAATGAACATATGGCCAAATGGGAATCACATTAAAAAGTGGTTCAATACCCATTAAAACAGGAGGAATAAATATCTGTATACTGCAGGTTTTAGGAAAAAACAGACATTGACTTTACACAGAAATGAATCTACAACAAAAGGTGACAACTGAATAGTTAAGGTTTTGAGGGAGTTGGTAGACTAATTTGTGTCACACTTCAAAATAAAACAGTTCAGAATATAAAAATAGATAATCTTAATGAAATCCCAGGCACAAGTTCTAAGACTCACAAAGGGGCACTAAGACCACACCCAAAAATAGCATCTATGAAGAGATTTTCATTGTGTGTCCAGATATGCAGGCAAAGTAAACCAGTAATTAGGTTGAGGATATCTATGGGAAAAATTAAGCGCATGTTTTAGTCTTTGCAGGAGCAGGTCTTAATTGCCCCTAGAAGCCCTAAGATTACAGTTACTGGAGTGGGACATCAGGTGGGCACAGGTTTCCACCTTCCTGGAATTCATTGCAGGATCAGGGCCATGATCACAGAAAAGAAGTTCAGGCAATCTGAGACTATAAATGAAGAAAGTTCTTTCAAATCTCCAATGGATATTAGCAAAAAACATTTCACACTCTTTTCCCAGATATGATTCTTGACCACTGTACACTTTGTTCTGTTCAGATAGACAGTTTTTTAGTGTGCAGTTTAGGTAATTCTGCATGCATAAATTGTCTTGCAGTTTTACTTGCAATTTCCACACACATTTAAAGCTTCTGGTTTTAAGCATTTAGTCTAAAATACCTTTTTATTTTTAAGTAGCCATGTGAAGAAAATATTAACATTATTTCTCTCTGATACTCCTATGGCACCTTGCCTGCTATAATTGCTATTTTTGTTTGCTCCGATAGATTAAATAGGAATTGATTCAGCTGGTAAAACATTTTGCAGAAAGCAGTATTGAACTCTGCTCTGCAGCTGTCCCCTCCACTGTGTTGCAGACCTTTCTGTTCTTGCTTAGAATGAACATGAGTAAAAGCAAACTGGGAAAAAAGACGTGCATTTTTCTAGAGGTAGCAAAAATCGAAACTGACTGTTCTGTTTCACAAAACTTTAATTATCTGGGTCACCAAAAACAGAACAAGTCTTCCAAACCCACATTTCATAACCAAAATGTTCTGCTGCATAGAGATTACTTCCTAAAGAAGATGCATGATATAAGGTTAAGTCTGCTTGTTCTGCTCTTAGCCCTGCCAACCATCTTAGTGGGTAGCCTTGATTGCCTCATTTATCTTCTGTGCCTCATCTTATTGACCTGTAATAGGAGTAGACTTAATAATTACAAAGGGCTATTGGGAGAATTAATGTTTGTAAACACAGAGATCTATAGTGAAAAGTGCAAGTGCAACCCTACTGATTATGCTTTGTCACGATTGTTATGCTTGTCATAGAAAAACCCTCAAGTCAGTCGGGGCCCTGGGCATATAAGATCTCCATTGTGTTTCCCTCAAGGGGCTTTCCATGCATTGATCTGTGAGAGAGAGAAGGTGTTGCTCTGTCACAAGCAGCTGAATTTTGTCCTCTCCACACCCATGGATCAGCCAAGATCTATGTTGTGCTTGGGCGAGGTGCCAAAGTCATGGCTTTCTCTCCATGCAGAACTCTGTGTCTGCCCTGACTCTTGGTTCCCTTGGCCCCATGCTTATCTCTGCAGTTATTGCTGTACCTCAGGAGCTCTTAGTTTAAGAAGACACTCTGCAGGATCCTGGCCTGTGCTAGAGGAGCACTCAACACAGCTCAGAAGGATGGGGTGAACGGCTGCAAAAGGAACTTTTGACAAACTTTGTGCTTTCTGTGACCCCAGGGCTGGTGAGTTCTAGGTCAGTCCCTAAAAGCCATTGTACAGCAGCTTAAAGATTAAGTTGCACTGACTGCCAATGGCCTGCAGGTGTTCCCTTATTGATTCTATTTCTTTACTCCCAGCTATGCCTCCTGCACTCACAGCCAAGATGGAAACTGAGGTAATAGTGAGTATGGTATCTTTGAACCACCTGTTCAGAGGGAAACCTCCACTGGCCTGCTTGCATGACCATTGCAATATCAAACTGCAGTAGGTCTTCAGGAACTCAAGGCCTTTTTGGTTGTGATGAGCACCTAGAGCACCAAACTTTGTGTCCCTGTGTGTGTCCCTTTGAGAGGGAGCTCCAATTAAAAGAGACTATAGATGCCCCCAGCTGAGTTAATGGGAGGTAATTAAGGGAGAAGAGTGGTATTTCTCTTGCACGAAAATCAAGCGCTGCAAATTTCTCGAAATATTCTGGTTTGGGTTTGTTTTTTTTTAAATGACATTTTGTTGGAAACAATGAAAGTTCCAGTCATTCCCTGGGATTCCCATGCCTTTCCAAAGAGGAATGACTGGTGGTGCAATCATCCATCTCTGCAGTACCATTTCCTTTTTTTCAGACCTCACAGAGGGGATCAATAGATCTAGATAACTGCACAAGAGGAAGAATGGCCAGAGTGTCAGAAAGATGGACTTCATCCTTCCCAATCTAGCAGGGAATCTACGCAAAACAATGCATTCTGGGGCATTAACTTTTCCATGGCCTCTTCTATGCTGAAGAACCCACCTTTGTAAGGAGAAGGACAGGATCCAGTGAAGGATATCTAGACACTAGAGAGAGGGTTTATAGCTGGTGCAGATGGTCCTGGCCTCCTACAGTTATCCCAGAATCTCTGGATTCCAGATGCAGCACACCCCATGTCGTGTGATAATAATAAATGACCACAGAGTTGCTTTCTTCCGACAGTGAACAATGAAATTTGTTAATATGTTCTCAAGACTCTTCCTCTGCCTCTTCATCAGTTTTTACCATACAGCTTCTGCTGAGATCACTTCAGCCACTCTCCCACCAAGATTCCTGTTTAATATTTTAAGGAATAATGGCACATATGCTTTTAAATCCCATTCATTCCAGGCAGTGAGGGACCTGAAGCAGATAAAGCATGTTAAACGGGGGGGGGGGGGGGGGGGGGGAGGGAGTGACTTTCAGAATATATCAGCTTCCCAAAATTCCTGTTTATTATTCTGTCCCACAAAATAATATCAGAAATTGGGACATGATGTGATATTGACAGACAAAGGATACATGCGTGTGTGATTTTGGTCCCCCATCTAGCTCGCCATTATGGAAAAAAATGGGTCACCAACATGTCATTAGCAGTTCTTAGGTTTGGTGTCCTTTAGGCATGTGAGTCAAAAAAAAGGGGCATTGATTAGTTCAACAGCAGCCTGGGGCTCCCATATTTTAATTGCTTGTCCTCTATGGGCTAAATTAATCCCTGGTGAAACATCACTGCCTTTAGTGAAACTACAACATGAAAGAATTTGTCTTCCATACTTTGCCCTCCATATTATTAATGTGGCTGATAAGGTGCCAAACAAATACATGCTTCCCAAATGAGTATGAGAGGAGGTTGAGAAGTCAGTAGATACCTATCTCTGGTCCTCCCCACGAGCCACATGCATCACTACAGGGCAAGGGACTGTTCTGAAAAGAAATGGCCAAGTAATCAAGTCCCTGAAGTTCACAGAGTTGTTAACTACAGAGTATCTCTCTCATCTGTCTATCTGTGTACATTTTTATAAGTTCCAAAGCAGTAGCCATGTTAGTCTAGTCCAGCAAAACAGACAAGGAGTCTGGTAAAACAAACGAGGAGACAATAAATATATATATTTGCTAGACTTTAGATGCCACAGGACTCCTCATTTGTTTTACTGAACTAGATTAACACAGCTGCCCCTTTGGATCAAGGAGTCTGGTGACACTTTTAAAGACTAACACGTTTATTTATCACATGAGCTCTTGTGGGAGAAAACCTTCAAAGTGTCTGATGAAGTAGAATTTTCTCCCACATGTGATAAATTTATTACATTTTTACATGTTCCCCCTGCCCCTGTTGTATTTGAGCACTTGGCATGAAAAATAGTTCTCTCTTCTTGTCCTGACTGGAGGAACAGGGGAGAAGCCATTGCAGGCATGTATTGTTCATATGCCTTCCATCCTAGACCTTCCTGTTGCATGCTTTATTAAGTGATTGTGTAGGTGTTTCCAGGTATTTTGGGGGGATGTTCGGATTTGCATTTGATTTAGCAAAGGGAAGGTGCATTGGGCAGAAGTACCATCCACACTAATTCTTTGAGTGGGCTGGGGCCAGAAACCACCCAAATCCAGCACAAGCCAGAGGATCTAGGTTAGTACAGTTGCTGCTTTTGGGTCTGAGGCGTGAGGATGCAGAAGGAGCAGCTAGACTTGCAGCTCTTGCCTGCTAGACAGTGGAATTTGGGTAGCTGCCAGAGGCAGGAAGCTTTTATCTCTAGCCACACACCCGCACGAGGGCTTGTGCTGGGACCAAACTCTTAGCACTTTCCCCGCATGGGGCTCTCCAGAGGCTGAGCTCTGGGCGGGGATTCACCCTTGCCTTTCACTCAGGGCAGGGGCTGGCTACTCGCTGTGTGGCAGCTTAGCCAGGAGCCACTCAGGCCAGCAGCAGCTGGCAACTAATTCCCAGGCGGTCTGTGTCTGGGCACAGGGAGGCAAAGGCTGGACAGGAGGGATGATGGGGACCTTCCTGTGGCTGCTGGAGGCATCTGCGGCCAGTGGTCTCCAGGGCCCCTTGCTGCTGGGGGCCCATGAGGATGCTGACCTGGAGAATAGCAGCTGGGGGCCAGACGGAGCCCCAGAGAACGAGTCCTCCATGCACACCCCCTTCTTCTCCCTGGATTATCAGCATGTGCAGGTCCCCTTCGAAATAACGCTCTGGATCATGCTGGCGTCTCTGGCCAAAATAGGTAAGGGGCCAGGGTCCTGGCTGCAGCAGGAAGAGAGGGGCAGGGGTGCAGACAGGGGAACTCCCCTGCATCAGGCATCTGTTCACCAAAGCCTGACTAGTGTGGGGGGAAGCCCTTGCCTAAAGCTCTCCCTGCCCCTGAAATGGTCTTTGGGTTCTCTCTGAGCACCCCATCCTCCCCCGTGCCTGACTGAATTGCATGGGCCAGGGAAAGACACATCCCAGCCAGCTTCTCCTGACTTGGGAAGCACAGGTGGGAGCAATGTTCTCTCTAAGCCAGGAGTGTCCAACCTTTTTGGGTGAGGGGCCACATTGCAATGCTTTTCTCATTTGGGGGGCCAGTGAGGAAATTTTTGATAGATAAGACATACAAATCAATCTCATTAGTAAACTTTAATAAAATAATGAGGAGTTTGATATTTGTCATTGCTTTTGCTTGCACTGGGTTCAGAGGAAAGGGGGGGCAGGGCTGCTTGTGTGAGGGGGGCAAGGCAGGACGGGGAGCCTGGCAGAGGAGGGGAGGAGAAGAAGGGTGAGGTGGGGGTAGCAGAGCAGCTAGGTGGCAGGACTAGGGTTACCAGGTACCAAAGCATGAAAAGGAGGACATTGGAGGACACATGGGGAAAATGTAGTATTAACGTAATAGTCTTCTGGTTTTAGGGGGCCCTGGAACACTTCTGCCTAAAAATAGGGTGTTCTGGGGCATTCCAGCATACTTTAACCCTTGGAAGTAAAAAGCCAGACAAAATCGGGTATTTTTAAAAGCCTGCCTGATGGAGGAAGTGAAGATAAAAAGGAGGACATGAAGGTAAAAAGGAGGATAAGTCCTCCTTTTGCCTGACATCTGGTAACCCTAGGCAGGACTCAGCTACTTTCTGACAGGGACCCCACCAGCTGGGCATTACTCACTCCCTGCCAAGCACTGCTCAGGGAAAGGAGAGCAGTGCTGGGGAGAGGGAGAGGAGAACAGAGTCAGACAGAGACAGGACGGAAACCCTGGCAGTTCTGCAGGAGGCCACAGGTTTTGGCATTGGGCATCTCCGTACCAGAAACATTGACGGTAGCAATCTCTACAGAGGAGTTTCTGCCACTAAGGTCAGGGGAAGGACGGGATGCTGGGTTAGGGGTGGGGGAGGAAAGCAGAACTGAGGAGATGGCCAGGTCAGGAAGTAGCTGGGTCCCGCCAACCAGCTGCACTGCTCCTCTGCCCCTTCACCCTCGCAGAAGTGCCACAGTTTGTCCTACGTTTGTCCCCCTGTGTTCTCCTCGCCCCACTCAGCATCGCTCTCCTTCCCCTGGATTGCACTTGTCCTTGGGCTTAGTTTTACTCCCCCACCCCACCCCCCGCACCAGACTGAGCACAATGCCAGCTCAGCTTACCCGCCCCCCACCATGTAGCACCTTGCTGGCTCAGCCTTCAGGCTCTTGAGGCAGCACTACACAGGCTGAATGAAAGCCCTTGGCAGGCTGGAGTCTGGCCCCCGGGCCGCAGGTTGGACAAGTCTGCTCTGAACAAGTTATGGATGCAGGTGAGCAAGTTCCCCAACCCCCACTGGGCCCCTTTGCCACTGCCTGCTGGCTCCCAGAGCATTGCTTAGCTGCATCATCAGCTTGGAGGGAACTTGGGGGAGCAGAGAGAACAGGCACCTATATAAGAAAGAGTCCTGAATATCAGGACTGTCTATATAAAAATGGGACATCTAGTCAACCCAAATGCAGCCGAGACAGAATAGAGGCTCACTCTGGCCTTGTTGGCTGTGCATGGTGATGAAGGGCCAATGTTTAACAATCAAAGGAAAACCTGTGCAAATCACTGATAGCACCAGATTTTTAAAGGTTTAGATTCCATTCCCCTCCATGTCTGCACATGAACCATGGGCTCTGGCTGGTGTGTCCCAGTGAAGCCCAAGAAGCACAGAAGTTTATGGCAGTAATCAGGCCCTATTCGCCTTTCCAACAAGTGAGCAAGGCAGCACTAGGCACATTCGAACCACTCCCTCCCTCGCTGTTTTATATTTTAAATTCCTTTCCTTTCTCTTCTCCTCCCTTCAGTTTACCTGCTCCTCTCTGCTCCTTGTACCTGAGGGGCGCTTTTTCTTAGCCGCTTCCCTCTCTGGAGAGACTGCAGAGTGCTTTTTAGCGGCTTTTTTTCTGCCCAGACTCCCTGATATCAGCCCTTGTGGTCAGCTGAGTGTCAGAGGCTGCCAAGGGTGACTGATGGGTAGCCAGAGATCCCCGTTTGGGGTTCAAAAAAGTCTCAGTGATTTCTCCATTAAAAGTTTTAGTTGCAAGTCTCTCCTTGTTTCCTCATCCTTGCTTTTAACTTGAGACAATGGGAACATGTCTCAGGTATGTGCAATTCCCTGATGCAAAGGACACACTGAGAGTGTCCCTCAGAACTGCTTAGAGAAGGGGTCTCAAACATGCGGCGTCTGGGTCACATGCAGCCCTTAAAGCTATTTCCTGCAGCCCACAACAACACTGTTGTTACTAATATTTGCAATATTGTTACATGAAAAGGTTTCAGTGGTGCGGCCCTCAGGTTAACATGCTAGTCCTCATGCGGCCCTCATGGTGATTGGAATATGAGACCCCTGGCTTAGAGGGAGCATTGGCACTTGGAAGTGAATTTTCAATATTTTAAAATCTTGGATTTAATAGAAGAGAACAGTTTCTTCCCTTACGGCGCCATGCTGCTCAGACGGACTGTATGTCAGATCTACAGCGTCAGGTAGGTCTGCTTGGAGACAGGACACCAAACTAGGTGGCCATCTGGGCTCATGGTTTCTTTGCACATACTGTGTGTTAAATAGACATGTTTGCAAATGGGAAAAAACAGAACAACCAACCCTACACAATTAATTGCTTGTCCATTTGTAATACTGTAGCTGCAATTGACAGTGACATTTCCAAAGCCATGGGTAAGTTTATGCATGTGGAACTAAAGAACTTCATACTGGTATTTAAGGGAGAGGAGTGTCCAATAAGGATAATGGGAATTATTAATTATCTAATTGTAGTGACAAATTACAAATGTGAAGAAAATCTTGACATATGTGCCTGCTTTTGAAACTTTTCTGTACACATCTCCCATTGATGCCAATGGGAGTTAAGAATGAGGAGCAAGTATCAAATTAGGCTCATCATGATGAGTAATTTGGGTTTAAGAGTAATATGAAATAAGAAAGGAAATGATAAATACAGGTTATAAATTGCAGTCACTTCTTCTGTCTTAGGACTGAGGAAACCCTTTAACCTTAATTTAATTATTCAGAAACATGAAATATCTGGAAAATAAACAAGGAGTCCTGTGGCACTTTTAAAGGCTAACAAATTTATTTATCACATGCCTAACAATGACTACCTCTCTGGAACACGAAATATCTGAGGTTTACATTGCAAGCTCTGTGGAGCAGTGATAGCTTTTTGTTTTCAGTCTGTACAGCACCTAGCACACTAAGGGCCCCATTTTGGTCATACAAACGATTATAAATAATGATTAGTAAGTTTTTTTCTTATATTTCAATTTCAGTTTCATTTATTTCAGTTTTTTTCTTTTAATGACTTAGGTTTATGAATTCTCTTAAAATTTAGATCTATACAAAACAGCTAGATGCACTGGTTGTCTGGAGGTGCTAAGTGTATATTTTTAACAATGTTGTGTTCTGTTTGAAGCATTAATGAGTAGTGAATATTAAAATGGCATCCTTTGTAATTAGTAAAGCTTTGTCTGACAAAGATCATTGGTTGGAAACATGAAATATGCTGATTTTTTTTAAAAAAAATAACCTTTAACTGTTGCTCTCCACATTTGTAGAGCTGAAGAGTATGCTCTTTAAACCCTGTATCACCTGTTACCATGAATTCTTTCACATATGCTTATTTTAGGCAAATTATTTTCAGTGTTTATTCTACTGTTGTCTAAAATATATATCTTTTAGTCTTTTGATGTGATGAATTGGGGAGTATATCAGTTGTCATTACTAAAAATCTCTTGGCAAAATTAAAGTTGCATTAGCCAAATTCTAACTTGGGCAAATATACTCTACCTACCTAACCTCTCTTGCAATTTGAATTCTCTCTCTCGCTCTCGCTTCTCTTTTCAAAAAAGTTGTCTAGTGAGGTGACATCACAACCCCAGTTGTGGCTCTGTTTCAGTGGAGTATATACATCTATAAGGCACTTTGGAATCTTCTTGATGAAAGGTGCTACATGGTGCTATTTATTTATTTACTTTTCATTTTTCTGACATTTAAAGCATATTTAACATTCACTTCATGCTCACCTAAAGAATACTGCTGGGAGTAATTTTACCTCTGTTCCGTTAGAAAATGATTATTTATGCTAAACAGCATCAACTCACACCCCACAATGTACTCTGCTAGAAATTCCAGCGTGGAGTGATTTTTCTTTTATATTATTAAAAATGTCTGAGGGTTTGTCAACATATTATGCTGATTCTGGGTAATGTTGTCATCTCTTTACCCTTCACCAGGATTTCATCTATATAACAAGCTACCATCAGTTGTTCCTGAAAGCTGCTTACTGATATTTGTGGGACTTATCATGGGAGGAATCATCTATGGCTTAAATGACAAGTCCCCTCCAGTCATGGACAGTGATATTTTTTTCCTCTATTTACTGCCACCTATAGTCCTTGATGCAGGATACTTCATGCCCAGCCGACCCTTTTTTGAGAACATTGGAACTATTCTTCTATATGCTGTAGTAGGAACTATATGGAATGTGTTTGGGATTGGTTTCTCCCTGTATGGGATATGTCAAGTGAAATCCTTTCACCTGCAGGATGTATCGCTGCTCCATAATCTCTTGTTTGGTAGTCTGATTGCTGCAGTGGATCCCGTAGCCGTGTTATCTGTATTTGAAGAAATACACGTCAATGAAAAGCTCCATATTTTGGTTTTTGGAGAATCGCTCCTAAATGATGCCGTTTCGGTTGTAAGTACTATTCTTTATGTTGATATTTAGTGTACAGAAGAACGGTGGTCCAGTGGCTAGTGCTAGTCTGGGCCTCAGGTGACCTACATTCAATTCCCTGTTTTGCCAAAGACTTGTTGGATGACCCGGGCAAGTTACATGGTCTCTCTCTTCTCACTTCTACAACTATATAATGGAGATAATAGCACTTCCTTACATTATGGGAGCTTGTGAATCTGCAGGTCATAGTGTTTATATGCAGTGTAGTGATTTTAGCGTGGAAAGAACCCATGGAATCTGGCTCATTGATTTTTATAGAGAACTAATTAGCTGTAGTGCAAAAGGGTTACAGGATATGATCAGTTCTAAATACATACATATGGTGGAGTACAGTCTTTTCTCCATAGCATCCCCCTAGAGTCAGCTGCTCTCAAGGATGAGCTACACAAGAGAATAGATTAAAATATAATGGTTCCTCTGGCCTTAAAACCTGTTTATCAAGTGTTCTTTGGAGCCAGCTCAGCACCTTGTAGGATTAGGCCTTAAAACTGTTATTTATTTAAAATGCTTAAAAGGTGGATACTTTTTGCACTGTCATAATAGGAGCAGACATTTTGAAAGGACACCTTGTTAATACTGTATCATTTTTACCTTTCTACTATGCGCTAAGCCCCGGTCCTCGACTTAATACTGACTTTATTGAAAATAACAAAAGTGACTTTTCCTTTGTGTCTTGTCTTCTGAGGAGCAAAATCCATGCCTGGTTCCTGATCAGAAAAATGAGCTATTTTCCCTTTCCACTTTAGCTGCAGGATCCCATTCTGAACTCATTTAGGGCCTGATCCAGAGCCCTCTGACGTCATTGGAAGGAGGGACTCCCACTGATGCCAGAGAGCTTTAGATCAAATTCACAGGCTCAACATAATGGCTAACAAGTATACAGTGGTGAGCTTTTACATAATATCTATCCCACTGACTTCAGTGTTCACCAGGGTAGGTAAGACTGCGCAATCTGGCTTGAAATTGTCCATTTTACTCAACAGTTAGCAGTTACAGGAAAATATTTAGGCTCTGGAAAATGCTCCACTTCAGGAATACTCTGGGTCTAGTGTTAATAGAATAATTCTCTTGACTTCAGTGGCCTTTTGGTCAGTCCTTATATGCATGCCAGAAAGTTGGTACACCAGAATGGCTATGCATTAAAGTGCATTGTTTAATGAACATTGCTTTTGGTGATGGATATAAAACTGCTAGTATCATTTGCTACATCAACAGCCTGATGTATCACTGATATTTGAGGCAGTTACTGTTAATGATTAGGATTTTAGCTGCACTGGCACATGAGAAGAAGGAAAACAGTGAGAAATAATATGTATTTAAATACTAGATGTAGATATACAATATAAATGTGTCTATATTTATAGCCCTATAAGGAGCAGCAGCAGCATAGGTATGAATTCACCTCTCCTGCAATTCATTCATATCAATGTGGGCTGAGCTTTTCATGGAGTAATTGAAATCATTATGTTCACACACTCCATCTTACAGCCAAATTTTTATTGCTAGTTTCTTTCATAAAACAAGTCTACAGTGGATACTTAGAGGGTGAAAATCTCCATGAAGATCCCCTTGCAGAGCATCCTTTCTGTATCATTCAGTAGGGAGTGTGGGGTTTGTCTCCTATATCAAGGGTTCCAAGCCTTTTCAAAGGTGAGGACCCCTTGCCAGCATCCAAAAATTTTTGCAGCTCCCCTCTTGGCCACAGCTATGATCCTGGTCATGGTAGGGGTCCGCGCTGCTGTGCTCGGAGGGGGTGGTGGTGCAGTGGAGCAGCAGCAGGAGGTGCCGGGGGAATTGGGCCTGAGCTGCAGAGCCGCAGTGGGGAGGCACTGGCAGAATTAGGCCCAAGTTGCAGAGTGATGGTACCTGTGGCAGCATCTGCCCCGTGTCACCCCAATCCCTTACCTAACTCCCCCACCCTGCCACTGGCTTCTCCCACTGCCCCGGGCAGACCCTGTCCACTGTGCCCTTTCCCCAGTGGTGGCCCATCCTCAAGTCTCACCCCTTCCCCGGGGCCCCTTACCTGGCCACCAGAGCCGGGAGCAGCCATGCCACAGGCTTGCTCCTTCCCTGATCATGAGCTGAGCATGCTCCGGGCAGCGTGGGAGTTTTAAAATCTCCTAGCCTGTGGCAGAGCAGCTCCCTTCTGGCATCGTCTGGCTCCAGCTCCCCGCCTGTCTGCAGACTCCCTGGAGTAGCTCTGCGGCCCCCCAGGGTTCTGCAGACCCCAGGTTGGGAACCACTGTCCTATATGATAGAGCCTGGGGAAACCCTCTTCTTCCTAAGGATCTGCAGGAGAACTAGGGCAACCCATGAAGAACCTTTATGCCTTTACATCTGACCCAAGCTCCTGGGAGGGCCCCTAATGTTCGCTGAAGACCCAAAAGCCTGGGAAGGAAAGGACAGGTCTTAGATTGCCTTAACTTTCTTGGAAATTCCTGCAGGGTGTAGGATAGATGATATGCCCATTAGGAAAATCCATTGGTAAAAAGAACAATGTGACATTTTTCCAGCCCTAGAGAAGCATTACACCACATGCGTCACAGACATTTAGTATTGTCTCACACTGTTGTCTGAGGTCGTGTCTAGCTAATGGTTATTTTTCTCTCTTTTTCTTTTTCTTCTAGGTACTGTACAAGCTGTTTAGATCCTTCTGTGAAATGTCAACAATCAAAAGTGTGGACGTATTTGTAGGAATTGGGAATTTTTTTGTGGTTGGAATAGGAGGGGTATTGGTAGGCCTTTTATTCGGGATGATTGCTGCCTTTACCACACGATTTACCAAGAATATCCGTGTAATTGAACCCCTCTTTGTCTTCCTGTACAGTTACCTATCCTATCTCACTGCAGAAATGTTTCACCTCTCTGGTATAGTAGCGTAAGTATATGCACGGGTTTTCTTATTCATGCACTTAATGCTTTTGGCTATGTTAAAAAAAGAATCAGTCATGATTATATCAGTTTTGCTGATTCTGAATTGTGTGATAAGCATTATTGTACTAAGTGGAAAAAAATAGTAAAAGCCTTTGAAATAGTTCTTGGCCATAACCACATTCCATCCCTTATACAGTTATACATAAATAGTGATATGCATTCTTCAGATGCACTCAAATTCTCTGAGGATTTAAAAGACAAAGAAAAGGCCTTAGAAATGCCCTACAGAACAGAAGGCATCTGACTTTGGATTATTTGAAATGCTAAAGGACTTCAGTTGAAACAATAAACTTCAGGGTCTAGAGAGCAGAGCCAGCCTGTGTACTTTAAAACTGAAAATCATAAATGGTCCTGATTATTAATGCTGGGCAAACGTTAAATGGTTTATCAGTTCAGCCAGGCATCCAAATGTTTGGGTGCTTAATCAAGCTTAGTTAGTGTCTTTGGTCTGGAAAACTTGCATGATCAGAACGTGTGAGACTTCCAGAGCTTTGTGGTTTGGCTGGGTCAGAACAGGCTTTTTAGCAGTATTTTCTTACCTCTACTTTGAATCCCACTCAATGCCAGGATATGAAGACATATACTAAGTGTAGGATTGGATTCTTTGAATATCAGAAAAGTTTGAGTTTTGTCTGAGTTTTTGCAAGACTTGAGTCCATTTTAACTATGTCCAGTGATTTGCCTGTGTCTGCTGATTGACTTGTTTAGGTTTGTATCCCACCTTTACTTTCTGATGGTATGATTAGGCAGCCAGGATTGCTCAAGGTGATGGGGATGACTATGTTGTAGGTTGCACATTGTTTCGCCTTAAAAAAAGAAGCCTGAACACTTTTTACTTTACTTTGTGTACACTCTACCATATATGGTACATTGCTGAGATCTAGCTGCATCTCTGGCCAGCAGTTCTTGAGGCTGTAGAGCATTTGAATGCAAAACAGCCAGTCTCATAGCTCTCCATTGAATGCCCTACTGTTACTCAGGTGATCAGCTCAGTTCTCACCAACATCTTCATCCCTTTAGCGTGCCTCTGCTCAACCCAGGGCAAGATTTGGCTCCTTGGATTTCAGCTTAGTTTCTTCTTGATCAGACAGCTCAATTCATAGGTCTACTCACTTACCGGCAGTGTCACAGAACAGCATTCACCAACAGTTACCTGTCACACAACAGTATCCAAGATGATCAGGTTCTCTTCACGCTTAGATCACGGAGGAGCGGTGTCTGTGATGACTCTAATAGCTTTGACTGTAGGCAGACAGACACCTAGCCAGGCATACACACTGACTCTGATTGTATCTGCAGCGGCCATGTTCCCACAGTTAAACTGATGTAGATACAAAATTACTCCACTAACCTCAGTGGAATTATTCCTGATTTCAGGGGTGTATCCAAGACCAAAATCTGGCTTGTACCTAGTGTGTATCAGTTAGGATGAGTGTGTAACTATGGGCTTGTCTGTATGGTGGGGTGATGTGCTCTGTGAGGGTGTGGTTTCTTAAGTGCATTATCGTGTTGCATATTAAGTGGTTCATGTACGCCCTGATGGTTTTCACTCAAAGTTCCCATAGTGTTTGAAAGAACACTGTGCTAAAGCACACAAAGGAGCCTGTAGGGAACTTCTGTATAGATGCTTCTGCTGCTTTCCTTGACTGTCATCCCATGTTGTATTCCTGACAGTGGCCTAATCCTTCAGTGAGCTCCATACGAACAGGCCCCTGTGCCACTGTGAAGTCCTGCAGTCACTAGTACTCCCTGCAGTCTCAGGGAGCAGCACATGTGGAGATCATTGCAGTATGTGTGGAGATTCCTGGAGGCTGCAGTGTTGTCAACTCCTGTGATTCCACCATGCGTCTCATTATATTCAGTGGTTTTTAAAAGCTCCAGCACATGGAGTCACATGATTACCTGAGAATTTTAGTTGTCATTCAGAAAGTATGTTTCCCACCCTCATGATTGCAGGTGAACCTTGAAAGCATGACCACTAAACACTTAGTAACAGTAGAAAAGCAAGGGATAAATAAATGAATGTTGTTCAACTTGCAGTTGATCAGCCCAGTGTGGGGAGCAGTGAAGTTGCCTTCTTTAGAAGTGCAGAAGGCATTTGACTATACAGAAAAAGATCTTTCCTATAACTGAAAGAGCACAGGGAAGTGGCAGAACTGAAAGGTCACAAAACTACTCAAGAGAAGTATGGTATTTGCTGAACTAGCTATAGCTATATTTTGTTTCTGGAAATATTTGAGGTTGCTAGCCAAGAAGATAAATGCAAAAGATGTCTGAGCTGCAGTTAAAATATTTGACGTCTCTAATAAAGGTCTTTAAAATCTGAAAGTATTATCGTTGCTATGCATTAGTTTCAGGCATAAGTCTAACAACAAACTCAAAAGACTGATTAATAGCATGAATGCAGACTTCTTTCCTTTACAAAACAACTCTAAGGGCATGTCCACACGCACCTTTTAAATTGAAATAACACTTGTTATTTTGATTTAAAAACGCTTATATCCAGACAACATTTCCTTATTTCAAAATAAGGAGCTCTATTATTTCGAAATAAGGAAAATCATTTTGATACAATAAAACCTGGTTTAGTATCGAAATGAGGGTTATTTCAAAACTGTGTTTTCGAAATAACCCCGTCTGGCTCTTTTATATCGATATGCCCCACATATCGATATAACAGGTGACCTTCCTCCCAGGGTGCATGGCACCCTGGAAGGAAGTCCCACCCCCACTCAGCACCCTGGCCAGGGAGCCGATCAGCATCCTGGTCAGGGAGGGAGGGGAGGTGCAGGGGGACTCAGGGGGGCTAGGGTCCAGGAGCTGGCCCTTTGTGGGGCCAGCCAGCTGGGGGACCCCACCAGCAGCGGGGGATGCAGGGCAGGGGGATCCCTGCCCTGGGGGCTCCAGATGAGAGCCAGGCAGGGGATTGGGTGGCAACATGGTCCTGCCAGGCAGCCACATTGCCACACGTCCCATGCCACCCCTCTTCTGAATTGAAATAGCAAGTCCTGTCTCTGGACTTGCTATTTCAGTTTGGTGTTTTTCCTTAACTTGATTTAAGTTAAACCGAATTAAAGATTTTATTTTGAATTAGCTTATTTTGATTTAACTTAAATCGAAATAAGCATGTACGTGTGGACGTAGCCTAAAAGTCTTCAGGTGGGGAAGCTAACTGGAGCTAGCCATGTTTTTAAGTACAGTTTTTGTACAGTGTTATATAGTCATTGAAAGATAACCATTTTTTATTTGAAGAAGTTGGTTTTGGGCTTTTAGAACATGACCAACCAAATCCTTCAAATCTTGAATCTGACAGACACCAGAACTCCCACTGACATCAATGAAAATTGTGCCGGGGGAAGAAATGACTTAGCCCTGCAAAACTGGATCCAGTATGTCTAATGGACAAATAGATTGTAACTTAGAATCAAAGCTGCTATAGATGGAAGACTGTCTGAGGTCATCCAGCCCGTCTCCCTGGCCATGGTTGCAATCTGCTGCCTCTGATCCTGGCTCAGGAAAACAGTCATCTATTGCTGAGGATCACAAAAGTAATGATACATAGTGTTTCCCTAATGACTGTAAAATGCATCTAGACACTGGTGATATTTGCCATACAGACAACTCCAATAATCATAATACTGATGATGAGAAGAAAATGAAAAAATAAACATTAACATACCAAGTAAATACACTAGTATCTGAAGGGTCTGTTTTGAAATCAATAATACTACATCATGCATGAATAGGAATCTTCTATACTTTGCAGACTTTTGTCTCTTAGAATGGCCAATACAAAGCAATATTTCAGCTTTGTTGCAAGCAAGTATAATTCAAGGAAAAAAAGGTAAACTAAGGCTCTCTTACAGTATAGTGACTGAACAGTGAAATGCGCTGCATAATCAGCATGGGAGGAGAAAACATTCAGTCTTAATGATGTTTCCTTCTGTCATAGTCTACCATACCCATTATGGAACCCATTTTATGTCCTTTTAAATAATGCATTGTTTCTGGATCAAAATGCTTGCTTTGGGCATCTACTTCCTTGTCATAAGACATTGAGATTACAGATCACTGTGTAGTTTAAGAGTTAAATGTAAGAAATACCAAGATACCTTATGGCTCTGTTGTGTTTTCTAAGCCTTTTAAACTACATTTCAGAAAGATACTGTCAAGCACCTATTTCTGTATTTCTCTTTTGTTTGCAAAACCAGCTTAGTATCCTTTTAAATATTTTCCCTGTACTAATAGTATTTTTATTTTGTGCTTTGTATAGAGTCAAAATGAACATGCTGCTGTTGCTGTAGTTTAACTTTATTATTTTGCTTTATAATTATCCGCACAGCTGTGTCAATAAGGGCTTGTTAATTAGCTGCTGCTGAGCCAGCAGAGGGGGAAAGATCACCAGACGAACCTTATTCTGCTCTTACTAATGGCAGTGCAAACCAGGAATTACTGTGTTGAAACAAATGGTGTTTTATTGGTAGAAGAGGAGAAAAGAGGCTGGTGAGAGAAGAATCAGGCTCACTGGTTTTATATGGGTTACAGAAAAATAGTCAGGTGAGAGCTCATCTCAGCAGCAGAGACATGGAAACCTTGGCCACTGCTGCTGGTGTCATCATTCAGTTCAGTTAATGAGACCCACTGTTTGCTTCCTTTACAGTTTTGCTGCTTCCACTCCACTTTGTTAATGCTCCTATTCCTTTTCTGTAATTGTTGCTCTTTGCTATTGTCTCATCACTTCCTTGTGTTCCCTACTGCTAGCTGCATCCACCCATTGTCTCTGATCTTGGACTTTAACCTCTTGGTTATGTGCTATTACAGAGCCTAGAACTGTGCGGTGTGATGCATAACTGGGACCCTGACAGACCATGACAATATAAATAACTGTGTACTGCAGGGAACAACTTGTACTATGTGTAGGACACATTACATTCTTTATAGGGAGAGGAACTTAGCTATTCTCTAACAGGCATTTTGTGTTTCTAATATTTATAAGCCTTTGATTTTAAAACCCAAGAGTGAAGTCTTGATTCGAATCTGTACGTGTAGCAGTGTTGATGGCAAACAGATTATAGGGACGTGAAAGATGGAAAGGTTCCAGACAGATCTTATGCAATAGATTAATAATGACATTAAAAAGTTAGATTAAGATAATAGTTCAAGGTTGCAAAGGAAACCACTCAAAAGATAGGAAATTCCAGAAATAAGGTGACCCATGGAGGAGGTGCTAGATCTACTCAATGAAATGTTTATAAGAATATTTTAACACAGGCTAAGCAATGTGTTTTTTTCTTAACCTCATTCTGAAAAAAAGAGTTGAACCTATTTTTGCTGAAATTTCCCAGAAAACATTGGCCTAAGGAACATAATCAGGATGGAAAATTTAAGTCCAATGCTTAAAGTTTGGCGAAGTTATAAGGAACCGAAAATAGGGTCGTATAATGGAAACTATTGGACAACGTTAACTGTAGGCATCATTACCTGCCTACAATAAATGTAATAGCTTATCATACATTTATTAGGGGGCAGATCCAAATATGCTTACTCATACAGACTCTTTCTGCACATGTGGTCCCACTGATTTTAATGGAATTATGTGGGAGGTAAGATACTACTCATTGAGCCTCGGTGAATCAGAATCTGATCCTAAACTAAATCCTACATTGTCTTGGAAAGGCCATGATATAAATTTTGCCTGTCTAACATCTTCCTCCAACCAGTCTGTGTACCATATATAATTGCTTCATTTTCTTTCCTCAGAATTATTGCTTGTGCCATGGGCATGAAACGTTATGTGGAAGCGAACATCTCCCTAAAGTCTCACACTACAATTAAATACTTCATGAAGATGTGGAGCAGTGTGAGTGATACCCTCATCTTCATCTTTCTTGGGGTCTCCACCATTGGAGACAATCATGAGTGGAGTTGGCCTTATATCTGCTTCACCGTCATTTTCTGTCTTATTTGGAGAGCATTAGGTAAGGTGAAAAAATAGATTTTCTCTTTGTGTGAGTGAAACATACGTTCTTGGAGTTTATTATCTGTCTCATTTAAATGTTGAAGAGGAGTGACTAGTTTGGAAGTACTGATTGCCTAACATTCAGAACTTAACTTTTAATTCTAACTGCTGGTTCATTCAGTACTTCTCTCTGTATTTCTAGCATTTTTTCAACTTCTTTTATCACTTTCTTCAATGAAGAATGTGATTGACAGCCTCTCTTGTTGTACCGGATAAGATAAACTGGTTCTTGATCTAATGGGGGGGGGGGGAGCTAGTTCTTGGAGTGATCATCTTGAGTGTGAATCGTATCGTCTCTTCTTAATGTGGTTGTAGGTCTTTGGCACGGATTGATTCAGATGAGTTCCTTGAGATTGACTTGGACCTCTGAGGACTCAGCTACTACAGAGTGTATTCAAGGATAAGTGCTGTCATAACTAGCAGAAATAAGCCATGTATGGGCTTCTTTGCATATGAATCTTTGCCATTAGCTGGGAAGGTGGAGGACTGGACGTTATGCATAAACAGTTCTCTCTGCTTCCTGAGCTAATAAGCTATATCACTAGCTGGAGAAGTAGAAGTCCATGTTTTATAGTGAAATGTCAGGCTCCATGCTCATCCATATATCTTGGTGATCTATTCAGAGCCTTTATGCATGATGTAGCCACCTATCACAGGAAACATGGGATGGAAATATTTTAAAACTATACTGCTGACTGTGCCTCAAACCAGGCCAGATTCCTCCTGGCCTTTATGTGGGCATGGAGCAGAGAGCACGCGAGAAACCTATCACTTATTTTTTGATAAGGCAGACAGTATTCCTGCTCCCTCTGTGCTGCTGTGGAGGTTGCACTGTGCCCCAGAGGGGCTGGAGAGAATACAAGTCCATTGCTCCATCCATCTGTGAACTGTCCAGCAGAGCTGGCCACCTGTGCAGAAAGATCAAGTTGTATCCCATAAAAGGATGTCACAGCTGGAACACAGACTCTCTCTGTCCTGGAGCTCCTGGAACCTTTCTACTTTGTTTTCGAAGAATATCTTCCACTGAGCTGGTGCTGTTCACCACCACCCCTTGCAATGAGCTGTGCCTTCAGCTGAGCCCAGAGATAGGAGTCAGTTTGGCAAACTTTCCTGAACTGATCTGCACTTCACAGCAGAATAATAGATAAGTAAATGACCAACAGCATTGATATAAAAAGTAAAATCTATCAGGAAGAGTCAGTTCTCAAGTAATTTCCTCCGTGTCATCAACACTACAAACACATTACTTGTGGTATATAAGCCATATATACCATAGGACAGATTTCACCACCCACACTCGTACTGGCTGGCTTCACAATTTGCTACCCTTGTTTCCAGTCAGTAAAATCCCTGTCAAGCGCATTTAGAATAGTTCTACTTCAGATACGAATCTCCTTGTTATCAAGAAACATACAGAGACACATTTCTGTCCCAGATCCCAGTCTAACAGAACGGTGTCCACTTTACATTCCAACCCCTGGGGGGCTGTTTCAATTTCTTACACAAATTCAAGCACTCTCTGTGCTTCTGTAACTTATGGCAGTTAAGTACAGCCCTAACTGACATTTACACTTGCTGTAGACTGCTGGAATGCAACAGCATGCTGGACGTGTCCCTGTCCTTGTCACCTGCTCACTCTGTTCCCTGCACTGGGTATGTGATAACTGGGAATTTGTGCCATATCTATCTATTGATATCTCTAACTTAGATACTCATATACACTTCACTGGTCTCAGCTGCCCCCATTCATGTATCTTTATTATCCCTTGATGTATCCAGAGGGGGGGACAGGGAGCTAGAGGCACGAGAAAGCTTGAGGCCACGCGGTGGTATAGAGCCAAAGCATCTCCGTATGGAATCCCTAATGTGTGCATGTCTGAGGGATAGATCCCCTGGCCTCTTCTGTGAGGATCGGTACCCTTAAATAGGAAAACTGGAAGGAACTTGTAAGCTAATGTCCATGGAGTTTTGGTTCTTTTACACAGGCTATTCCTAAATGGAAGAGCACTGGGGCTTTAAAATGGAGGCAGCCAGCATAAATGTGAGACCTGGGTCTGGTAAAGTTTTAAGTTAGCACATTTAAGAACATAAGCAATCAAGGCGAGCTGCAAGCTACATTTCACAGAGGATAATCCACACACACTGCAGCATGGGAGGGAAATAACATGAACCAAATCCTTAGCAGCTGTAAATTCTCCCATAGGAACAGCTGGGAAATGTTAATAGGAAAATGATATCCTGGAAACAGAGCAAATGTGGAGATTAAACTCAGCTTTGGAGCTGGGCACTGCTGTGTTCCGAATAACATTCAATGAGTAACAAACAATGGATGAATGCTTCCCCTTATGATGATGTGGAGGTCCCATGATTAATTTTTCTCTCATCTTATATTTTTAAAGCAGAGGCTTAGACCTCTCAGCAACTCTAGGGTACTCCCAACACTACTTTTTAAGAAATTCTTCTTTGCCATAAAAGTACCCAACACTTGCTCCTGGGTCAGAGTTTGAAAATTGTCTTAAAGACAATATATAAACAAATATTATGCAAATAAAGAGACTTAATGTATAGCCTAGTACTGCATGCACCCTATTGTTCTACTGTCTTTGTCCTTTTTTCTTTACTGATATGGGTACAGTGTATAGAGTGTTTTATAAAGGAGGGATTTTCCTGCTTGCTATGGCCACCTTTTGCTCCATAAAAAGTCCTTGGCCAGCAATGTGAGAATTTCTTCAGTTATGGGGAACACAGGGTCCCTTCCAGTTACAGCATGTTGGGGTGCACACCACTACAGCAATTCTGAGCAGTCCTGGCTTGCTGTAACTTAAAGCATCTCCTTAAGGTGTCTAAATAATGCCATGGTCTCACCAGCCCAGAATGCTAATGATGTAAAGGTGCCTTGAAGCCTTAAAGTGAGGAAGCCCTTCAAGGGCCACTGCCCACCCATTTCCTAGTTTGTCACTAATAAGAGGACTTTCATTTGTGGGATTGTCAGGCACCGTTTACAACCACTTCAACTCCCACAGACAGTTTATCAGAGAAGCAACACACCTTTCTTGTATAGATGCCTGATAGCCAGAACATGGCCATACTAGGGAAAGATTAGCCATTTAAAAGGGCAAGTTAAACAAGGGCCATGGCTAACTTGGTCTCCCTATCGCTAACTTATAAAGCCACACTTGAGAATACAGAGTCATGGGTGGGGTGACCAAGGGTGTGTTCACACAGCATTCTTATTTCAAAACAATGAGGTTGTTTCGAAATAAGAATTGCCATGGCCACATGACACACCGCCATTTCGAAACAAGGAAACCCCTTGTTTCAAAAGGGCAGCCGTTCTTTCAGAATGGCTTAAACCCGGTTTCCCATCGAAACAGCGTTGTTTCGAAACAGCTAGTTTTGAAACAACGCCAACGGGACATGCTGTTTCAGTCCTGCTCTGCTGGCCAGGGGACACCCCTCAGCATCCTGGCCAGGGTGCTGTGGGGGTAGCCCTTCTTCCCAGGGTGCTTAGCACCCTGGGAGGGATGTCAAATGTTGTTTTGGAACACTTTGTTCTGAAATAACATGTCCACACAGGTTGTTTCGATAGGAAATGGGGTTTAACCTATTTCAAATGTACGGCTCCCATTTCGAAACAAGGGGTTTCCTTGTTTCGAAATGGCCGTACGTTGTGTGACCATGCTGTTTCTTATTTCGAAACAACCTCATTGTTTTGAAATAAGAATGCTGTATGAACACACCCATGGAGTCACTTACCTCTGCGTAGAGTGAGTAAAGAGTGCTGGTGGTGGTGGTGGTGGTGGTTTTTGACATCCATTTTGCATAATGGAATGGACCCCACAATGGAGTGACGAATCAGGCCTCTTGATAGTTGGCTCTAACTCTGCAGCTCATAGCTATCATGTAGCATCTTTTCTGTTCTAGGGACAGTTTTTATAAACTTAATTTTAAAATAATGTACAAAGTTGTGACAAGCAGAGTACATTTTTGCTAAGAAAGGTGGCACCTAGAATTTATGAAAGTTGCATCACAGTTTGCCTGTTTAGAAATGACTAAAGCGACTAGAAATACCTTTGTGGTTAAAACTTGACCTGGAGTTTGATGGGTTCATCAGGTAAATTACTTAAATGGTTTTACGCTGATTATCAACCAGACATGGCAGTTTGTTTTATTGGCTATTAACACATGACTAGATTGCTGTTAATGATGTTAATGATTTGAGTGCCACAAATGTACTTGGAATCATGTTTATTGGTCAATAATGCACACCCTTGAGGGTTTTATTATGAAAAACTGTCTCCTTGGTTTGAAGTGTTTGTTTCCAAGGAATTGAATAAAGCATTCTGAATGATTTAGATTCTCTTTTCTGAAAATAGGTCATGGCAGAAGGGTAACACACATTGGCAGTAATAGTTATTAAAGCACCCAATGAACTCCTCTGGCATTCCAAGAACAGGAGATAACCCTCAAATTCTGTATTTACTTATCACATTCCACAAAAGTTGTAATATTGTAAGACAGAAAGAGCAAAGAAGAGATGACACTATAATTGGTCCTGGCATAAGTAGGTGCAGTTTCCATTGACTTCAAAGGGAGCTAGGCTCATATTTGTCCAAGAGTTGAATTTCATTCAGCATTTTTTTTACATGGCTCCTCTACTTAACAAAATGTAGGGTATGTCTGTGCTTGGAGCTGGGGTGTTATTCCCAGCTCAAGGAGACATAGTCTAATTGTCTTCAAGTTAGCAAACTCAAAATAGTATTGCAGATGTGGTAGTAGCTCTTGTGGGTTTGCACTTGGGGTGACTAACTCCCATCCCCACTTGCCATTACTCTTTTCTTTTCTTTTCTTTTCTTTTCTTTCCAGAACCTTTGTCACCGATTTTTATCCTGAAACCTGAGAGCCCTAAACCTGAGAATAAAGCTCTTGTGAGAGGTCTTTTTCAGATTAGAGTTATTGTTAGATAGAATATGGAAAATGAAGGTTACTGTCAACTAATTAGAACTTTGAAAGTTCTCAAAGTTATTGTCAACTAGATAGAATGTTGAAAATGAAAACTGGAGTTCTCATCATCATCTGCTCTTCTCGGCTTTCATTCCTGGTGTTTCTGAATTTAGGAATACATCATTGCCACAGTTTGTTAATCATGTTTGCTATTCCTAAATATTCCAAGATTTCTTGTCTTCTCCTTATTGTTTTTCAGTGTGATAGAAATTGGTTATTCCTACTTTTTGGATGCAGAAGTGTGTGGGAAAGTGTTTGTGTATTGTTGTTTTTAAAATTTATTTTCCAACAAATAAGGTGGATGATGTCTTTAAAATATTTTTATAAAAACTGGAATGACTGGGCAGAGAAGAAGGGAACAGGAGTGGAATTACTGACCTTTCGTGTCACCAGCTCCAAATCCTCAATTAATCTTGACATTTAGTCTTCAAGAAATGAAATGTTCTGGGTGTCTGTTATTGCTTAATTATAGTCTCTGTTCCAGGGTTTAAGGGCCTGATTCTGATCTTATGTGGAGAGGTTCCTTTGACTTTAGTAGAATATGGCCTGGTTTATACAGGTGTTAATGAGGTCAGAATCAGACTCGAGAAGTTTAGAGCCACATGCAAGTTTCTGTCTCAGTATTCATGACAGGGATATTGTCAGATTAATAGACCCACAGTTTGACTTACTATAATTTTTTGCTTCTGTTTATTTGCAAATGATTACAAATTATGTGAGTTGCTGTGGCACCTTCCACAAACTTGATGTTCATCCACTGTTAATCTCTGTGAATTGAAGACTGACAAATATACAGCAAGTTTAATGCAGACACAAAATACATAATTAGTATGTCCCGACCGTTGCTTAAAACATATGTGGTTCAGAAGGTAACCTGTAACTAAATAGCTAAAACAAGGTTGCCAGTTTGCCCCTGAAAAAATATTTATCAACCAGGAAATCCAATAATTAATGACCAATTAGAATGAATCAACTTAAGTTTAAGTCAATTTTCAAGGTGAGTCCCTACATTATTATAGTGATGAATGTGAATTCTTGGACCTGTGCATTACTCTTCATATGAAACAAAGAGTGAGTTTTAAAAGCCTCTAAAAGAAAAACTGCCATCAAAACAAATATGTTAATACACTGTATTTTCTTATAAAAGTTATTATTGATTAAATACTTAGTTAATACTTACCACTTATTCATTAACCTAACAAGTATGTTTTAGAAACCCCTCTGGATGGCTATGTACATAAATTAAAACTCTGTGTCAAACCTCATTCTTGTTCTAAAAGGAGCCCCAACCCCCCCAAAAAAGGTTCTGATGACACACAAGGTTGATCATATCCAGCAAGGGAAATGATCAGCAGATAAAAGTACTGCAGAAACGGATCTGGGTGTAATAGTAGATCACAAGCTAAATATGAGTCAGCAGTGTAATACTATTGCAAAAAAAAGCAAATGCGATGTATTAACAGGAGTATTGTGAGTAAGACACAAGAAGTGATTCTTCCACTCTACTCTGCACTCTTTAGGCCTCAACTTGAGTATTATGTCCAGTTTTGGGCGGCTCTTTTCAAAAATGATGTGGAGAAACTGGAGAAAGTCCAGAGAAGGGCAAAAATTATTAGAGGTCTGGACATTTGACCTATGAGGGAAGACTGAAAGCTGGGTTTATTTAGACTAGAAAAAAGGAGACTGAGAGGGAATATGATAATGGTTTTCAAATACCTAAAAGGTTGTTACGAGGAAGAATGAGAAAAATTATTCTCCTTAATCACAGATGATAGGACAAGAAGCAACAGGCTTAAATTATGGCAAAGGAGGTTCATCCTAGACATTAGGAAAAATTCCTACCTGTCAAGGTGATTAAACACCTGAATAAGTTACCTTGGCAGTTGTGGAATCTCCTACACTGGAGGTTTTTAAGAGCAGGTTAGACAAACACCTGTCAAAGATGGTTTTGTAGGGGTAGTTGGTCCTGCCATGAATGCAGGGAACTGGACTCAATGACTTCTCATAGTCCCCGCCAGTTTCTATGATTCTATGACTCTATTCTATAAGATGTCTAACATATTATGTATATGAGACCTGCTAAACTGTGGCCAATTGATACTATTTCCTGTCTCCTCCAAGTCAGACATATCTGGGTCTGGATTCTTGGCTGTTCTAGTAGCAGACCAATAGAAACCCCGTAGATTTGGCCGATGGACCAGTGTAGTATATTACCAGAATCTTCCTTGCCTTATTCCTAACTGATGCATAATTTGTTCAGTGTAATAGTGGCTTACTTTAAGCTGTTTATTACCATTATGAATGTTGGATAAATTCTCTTCTTGCTTGATAATTTGCCATCTTCTTTCCTGTTTTATAGGGGTTCTTGTATTGACTTTCTTCGTGAACAGATTACACGTGAACACTGTTACCAGTAAGGACCAGTTTATTATAGCATATGGGGGTCTCAGAGGTGCCATCTGTTTCTCTCTTGTTTTCTTGCTCCCTGACTTTCCTAGAAAGAAGCTCTTCATTGCAGCCACAACTGTAGTCATTCTCTTCACTGTGTTTGTACAGGTAAGAATATTATCAATATGGCAGAATGATAATTAGGCCAATTAATACATAGCGCATGACAGTGTTTTTGTTTAGATTTAGTGGGTACAAATGGACACAAGAATTGAACATGAAGCTCTCAGACTTTCCCTTGTAACAGGCATACAGAGATTAGAATTCTTAATGAACAAAGCAGGAGTTGGGAGAATATGTTTTATATTTGTGTGGTTGACAGCAGTTACTGAATAGCATTGCTAGGCTTTGCTTATGTGGACCTTTCCTATGTTGACAAACCCCACTTTTGCAATTGTGAGGTTCTACCAAGGGTGACAATGGTGAAAAGATTAGTAGGAAAAAGCTAACATAGCTATCCCTTTAATGTGAGACCTTTACATATTTTACACAAGAGCAGAATGAACACTGCAGTAAAATGCACTCTAGATTTGATGTATGATGAAGCAGAAAAATAGTTATGCTGGGTGTTGGCATAGGATTGCCATTTCAGAGCATCTTCTTCTGGCAGGAGCTTTAACCTCATTTTCCCCTTCTCAGGGCTCCTCAATAATACTTCTCTGACACACTCTGGACTGTGTAATGGGTGGACATCTCAAATCACAGTGTAACCATCAATTCCATAACTCACAAGGTTCTGGCTCCATTATCTTAGTGATTTGTCAGTCTCCGTCATATGTTAGGGTAGAGAGCTCTCAAGCTTACCCCAACTAGAGTTGAAAAGCTCACAGAAAACAATACACAAGCAACATGCACCTAATACATGTTTCATGGAGCTCTTGGACTTTTTACAGTTTTCCATCCATTATACAGGGACGACAGGGACACTCCATAGCACTCCCTCTTGCTCCAGAGGCTCCTTCTCTCCCAGAGATGCCCAGCTGTTGACCTCTCTCCCTTTTCTCAGGAGCACCTGTAGAGCTTTCTGTTCTTTGCAGACTTTCTCTCAGGCAATGAAAGCTCCATGTCTGCTCTCTCTGCCCTGAGTCACCCTGCTCTAGGATCCAATGCCCACTCTTAAACCCACATACATTGGCTGAGTTTAGCTGGCCAGTCACTTTGCAGTGGCAATTTCCCTCTTAAAAGACAAATGTCATCCTCCTGTGACAGGCACATTTAATTTTGTAGTAGAATAGAACTTTAGTTAAACCCTCCTTCAGACAGCCAATGCTCACTACATCAGAGAGGACAGAACAAAGTGAGTGAATCATTAAACCCAATTAGCTTTTTTGGGACAAGATTTTTAACAGTAAATAGTGATTTTGAACATTTGTTCTTGGCATGAGACAAGTGAAAGAGGCCTGATCTCTTTGAGAGGGTGGTAAAAATCAGGCCTTTTTCTGATGTACACAGCAACTGAGGCAACTGAAATCACCAGTCCCTTGAAATTCTTGGCTTTTGAAAATATATAAGAAATAGTTTTCACGTAAAAGCAAAAAGGCAGGTATTAACACTTCATGATGTTTCACTGAAAGAAAGCCCCGCGCTTGTGATGACTTTAAGTTGCCATTTCATCTTGCATTGAAGAAGGATGAGGGGTGTGTGGCTAGTTATCAAAACAAGAAAAAAATGAGCAAATAAAAATAATGCTTTTTTACAGTTCAGTTTCTGAAAACACAGATTGTAAGGGTTCATTGTTCTTCAAGAATAACATGCAAAATAAGAGGATAACACGCTTTTTGGCCAAACGCTCTTGCCTTACAGCTCAAGATACTGCAAATATATTGGCTTGCTAGTAAAATAAAAAGATAGGAACTTCATTAAGCTAACTTAGTTTGGAAGCATTCTGACGTTATTTAGATTTTTGTAATGATAAGACATGAAATTATGAAAAAGGACCTAATTAGCTAAATGCACAATTGTCAATCCCTGCTCTCTCACAAACGATGCAATTTTTTGTAGATGTTTCTGATTATGGTCCAAAATTTGTTTCCATGCTTACTTTTAAGTGAGGTAAAAGTAAGAGACACCACCACTAGTTGCCATTCATTGAAGTGAGGCCTGCTCCTGTTCCTATTTAAATCAATGGAGGCTTTGTTTTAGACTGCAATAGAACAGAGGTCAGGATGCTGGAATTCTAACACAAGGTAAATGGCCCTCCTGTTAAATAATCTTATTTTATATTGGCATTTTAATGGCAATCTTCTTTAAGAAAGTTAGTTTCAAAATCCTTCTATTTGTGAAATTCCTTTCTTATATTCTTACATGGTGCCTAGTTCCAAATGGGTAGTCATGCTAGTCTAGTCCAGAAAAACAAACAAGGAACCTGGTGGCACTTTAAACACTAACAAATGTAAATATCACGTGAGCTTTCATGGGCAAGAATACCACTTCGTCAGACACTTGAAGATGATTTTCTCCCACATAAACTCATGCAATAAATGAATTTATTAATCTTTAAAAGTGACAGAAGACTCCTTGTTTGTTTTCCTTTCTTATATGTTTCTTTTGTTTCATTATGTATTGTTATCTCTTCTTTACAGTGTCCCACTTTTATTTTAAAATGACTTCTAATTGCTCTTTCTTGTGTATAAATGAAGGTGAATGATTTCTCATCATTTTAGTATGTGGTGATACCTATTTTGATTGTGAAGTTGGTTTATAACTAGTGTGCTTCCCTTTAATAAAAAATAAAATGCAGGTTGAGAACATCTCTTGGCATTCAGGTGCCATCTAGTGGTTAAAATATTCCTAGATGTTTTTTAGTTTACTGAAGATTTTGGCCCTGATCCTCTGCTGCCCTGCGGCTGTGTTGTTGTCACGCTGCAGCAGTAGTGATTTCATAACTGCAGCAAGGCTCTTGTTTGAAACCCCAAATTTCAAACGTCTCTAAAATGCTCTTGCATAGTTCAGCTTGAAACTGGATGTCGGGTCACAACTTAAGTTTGTGGTGGAAATCTCGGGTTATTTGGCCAAGAAACTCCCAGGACAAAGACATCCCAAAATGTTCCTATTTTTTCTATAGTGCTGGGTAAGGTTCAGGTCCTTTATTCTGTATAATGGCTTATGGGAAATACATAATGCTGATGTTCTTGCCTCCTGGAATGAGCATAGTCGTGTCTTCCCCTCTGCCCCTGTGCCACTGGCAGAGTTGGCTGAGCAGAGCAGCACAGAAGATCTGAGGCAGTTCTGCTTCATGTGTCTACATGGGTTAAGATTCAGAAAGTGAGTGTGAGGGGTGATACGATGTAGCACAGCAGCATGGGGGCTTCGTGCACCTATGTGTACAAGATCCATACAGATTCACTAACACAATATTAGCCCTTCTCCTCCAACCCAATTCCCACCACACAGAGAGTTACTATTGCAGATGAAACATGGCTTCACTGCTGATCCACACTCAGTGGGAGAGAATTTCTCCCAGGTGGCCTCTGCTGATCTTGCTAGCAGACTGCTCATACTCAGGCATTCTTTACACTGGTTTGTTTTAAAATTGCCCTCATGCAGCAAAACTTCCTTGCCTCCTTACATGTGAGATGATTAACTGTACAAAATCAGTAATGAGCTTGATATGCCTCGGCAAGTTGTGGAATCTCCTGCATTGGAGGTTTTAAGAGCAGGTTAGACAAACGCCTTTCAGGGATGGTTTAATAGGGGTACTTGGTCCTGCCATGAGTGCAGGGAGCTGGACTCAATGACCTGTAATTGTCCTTTCTAGTTTCTGTGATTCTATGTCAATGTGACTGGGCCTGGAGTCGGGTAACACAGGCATTTAGAGTTGTCTCTCTGTTGTGAGGTATAAATTTCACTCCTGTCTGGCAGACTGAATGGAGAGAGGCATGGCCGGGGGTCGGAAAAGGGTAGTTAGGCTCAGGGTGATAAGTTTTAAGATGCAAATGTGGGTCAGAAATTGAAAAGATCTTGTCACTTGACAGGACTGCTCCTTCACAGACCGAGCCTCTGACAAAGTTTGCTCAAAGGCAGCAGTTCCATTATGTGGAAGCTTCGTAAAATAATTCCCAGGACAGTAGAAGGGCTTTTGTGTAACTTTGGAGCTCAAATGATGTCATCTTCCTGTGAAAGGGTGGGACTCTCGTGTGGGGTATATGTCAACAGACTGACCCTTTGACCTTGAGTCATTCAGCAGAAACACAACATTTGTGTAGACTAGCTTGATTCAAATTCTGGGTACCTGTAGCATCATGTTGCAGAGACAGCCACAAAAATCATAAATATTTAAACTTGCTTAAAGGAACAACAATCTTGACATGCCCCAATGTAGCAAAAAATAAAAATAAAAATGATATATCAGATATTAAAAAAAAACTTAGAAAATCTATCAAGTGTATATTGGTCCAACACCCTTTGAAGGCAATGGGAGTATGTCCAGTTGAATCTGTGGAGACAGTGTTGCATCTGGTATGATTACTTCCGTGTTGCAGGATTCTTCATAGTTTATTTCACCTTGAATGGAAATAGGAAAGGATAAACCATTTGCTAAAAACAATATCCACTGAGCTGTTATTTTTAAAGTTCTTTCTTTACTGAGTCATGCAGGGAATGCTTGCATGAGTAAAAACTTGGTAAAACTGCAAGGCATACTGTAGTTGGCACTTTTGCTGGTGCAGAGGGGTCAGGGGATGAGTAAGGAGTCTTGGGGGAGCTCAAATTATTTCTTTCTTTTGGAAAGCCCCATCTTATTATCTAGAATTGTTTGTTTTAGGCATAAAACATTATCAAATAAGCAAGCAGTTAGGCTTGGCCACAAATGGAGATAGCCATGCATTCTGTAACCCCATCACAATGTCTTGTTTTTTCTGACCCTGTGGCTTAAGTGTGCTCCTTGTTTCTAAACATACATAGCAGAGTGACCAATAATTTTGCAAAGTTTTTTGAGCAACTGACAGATCCTCAGGGCTCTCAGACTGGCTGGATGTATGCCACTTGCACCATAGAGTCCTCAAAAGAGCCTTTGGCTTGTCTAGAATGCCACTTAAGGGCTTCATTGTTTTTTTCTCTCTCAATGTCATTTAAAAATTGAATGCAATCTTCTCCATTTCCAGTTCACTCTGACTATTCAGACTGCAACCTCTCTGCTGAAATTGCTAACAAGGAACTGTTAAATGAGGAAAGTTTTGGAGATTTGTATGTGTGTGATGTGGACAATTGTCCACGAGAAACTGGATTGACACCAGTGATATATTTTGCAGAGGTCATTGATGGCCATTAGTCAGTGATAATTAATAGCATGATCCAGCAAGTTATGCGTTTGGCTGCTGGCCTCTTCCCCCAGACACTTCTGTTCAAGTCAAGGAAGCTGCTCGCAGGGACCTGCTCACATAGAACAACACTCAGGATTAGAGCCAAAGAAATCTGTGTCTGTGTCTGTGAGAAGTTGGGAGTCATGGTCACAGAACTCAATACTGTCAGTTTAAATCGAAAACAAACCCAGCTGATTATACAGCAAAAGACAAGAGGCCAAATTACATAGGCGCCGCTTAATTTGCAATATGTGTTATTTCTAAATTTGTAAGATTTATATTATTTACACTGAATGTTGATGAGTTCTGTATTGACATTAGTGGTTAAAATGACACATTAATTGTTCTTGAAATTAAAGCTGTCCTCCATGCCAACTCTTGTGACATTCAAGAGAGTCACGAGCATCAGCAACTGTATCATGTCTACTGCAGGCATAGTCTGGGAAAGTAATTTCACAAAGTGTCAAACTTAAGAGCTATAATGGATTATAATCACAGCAGAACTTCTCATTCACAAGGCCATGGAATTTTTTTACACCCCCCTCCCACCCAGTTAGAGTCATAGATAAATCAGAGACTCTGACAGTAAAAATTAATAACAAATGACACTCTAATATAAGCATTAACAAACCCATCACACATTTCACGATAGGCACGCACTTAGTGTGTCTCTGCAGGATGCTGAATACTTTCTGCAAAGTGCTGAGCACTGTTTGCTAAACAAACAAAGAGTCCTGTGGCACTTTCAAAGACTAACAAATTTATATATCTCTTGAGCTCTCATGGGCATGATCCCACTTCACCAGATGCCTGAAATGGAAATATAGCATGTTGGCTGTAAATACATAGATACAAAGAAGAGTAGGTAACAAGGTTAATTCAAACAAGATGCATTATATTTAAATTCACACCAGAGTTCTTTCTATTAGACATGCTACAGCTCAAGTAGGGATTAGAGGTTTCACAGTGGGCTGAAGTATTCACTGAAATATTTTATTCACCAAAACATGAAATTTTAGGGTGACCAAACCTGTTCAATGAATTCAGGTTGAAACTGGCAAATAGTAAATTCCTAATAAATAATACATTTGTTCTAATAAAAAATGAAAACTTTGTGGTGTTTTTTTAAGTGGCAGTGAACTGTTTCAGCATTTTAAAAATATTATGTTTTGACTTTTCATTTGGAAGTGACATTTTCTTTCTAAATTTAGATGATTTGTTTGAATTTTTAGAAAAGGGTTAAAACGCCAGAAAATGTAACATCATAAAATGAAAAAAAATTGGATTGAATAAAATGGTTTGTTTGACCTGAAATGATTTTAAAAATTGTGTAGGTGAGGGGAAAAAAAATAATTCAGTTACACTTTTACTACAGATGTGTTTTTCACAGATTTTTTAGTTTGGCCACCACGCTGAAAAATCAATTATTTATGCAGTTTTGATAGACTTGAGGCAGAAATTACTGGGTGAGATACTATGACTTGTATAATGCACGAGGTAATGCAAGTCCCTTTGGCCTTAAAGTCTGAATGCGCGACAGGACCACAGTCATTAACATAACTTGTCTGTTGTAAATAAAGATTTGGGTTTCAAAGAAGTTGAGTTTTTCTGGTTGACATTGTCTTCACATGTTGTTGCTTCCTAATGAAAAATAGCTGCGAAGAGTCTGGCCCAAAGAACAGCTCTCACTGCAAACAAGTCAGGATTTAGTGCAGCGAGAGTGGGTTGCTTCTTAATTTTGTATTGACACTAGTGATGATGTTCAGTGAATTTTCAGCACATAGAAAAAGGTATGTAGTCCAATACTTTGAAAAGTTGATTTGATAGAGAACCTGATTTGTGTGCGTGTTGTTATGCTGCAGGGAATGACCATCCGTCCTCTTGTTGACTTATTGGATGTGAAGAGAAAAGGAGAAAGTGTGCCTACTGTGGGGGAACAGATTCACATCCGGGTAAGTGATTCAGCTCTTTATGCCTAGTCAAAGGATGGGTGTGATGACAGCATTTCAGTTTCCTTTGCTAATAGGCCCTGATCCTGCTAAGAAATTTGCTTGTGAAAACTCTTCACCCATTGCGGAGTCCTGCTGAGTTCACCTGGGCTCTGTGAAGGCAGATTCCTTTTCAGGCTCAGGAATTATATGGAGGTAATAAGCACTGTCAGTTATTATTCTTTATTTGCATTGCAGTCACGGTTGGTCCAAGTTTTTTTGGCACCGTAGGCCAACACTGATTTTGGCCCCTCGCCCCGGCCACCAGCGGGAATCCGGCTGCCTGCAAGGAGTGCTGCCACCAGGAGGTCCAGCCAGGGAATGGTGCCATGGGGATGGGTCAGGGCGCAGGCTGGGAGCAGAGCAAGGCAGGATAGGTTTGCTTTTCCCCCACAGCCCAGGCCGTGGTGCCCCCTAATTGTTGGCGCCCTAGACAACCGCCTAGGTCACCTCTATGGATGTACCAGCCCTGACTGCAGTAGTACATAGGGAGCCAATCAGGGGTCCATTGTGCTAGGCGCTGTACACACCCCAGTTTACAGTCTGACATAAACTGTCCTTTCTGCCTGTCTGGGAGGCATCAAGCTTTCCTAAGAGGGGAAATGACTCAGCATTGGCATCAAGCACTAACTCTAGTTCTGGATCTACTGATAAGAAGGGAACATAGGCTATGTCCACACATACATTGTTATTTTGAAATAAGTTATTTCAAAATGAATTATTTTGAAATAAAGTCCTTATTTCGAAATAAGTTAATTCGAATTAAGGGAAAAGCTCAAAGCGAAATAGCTTGTCCAAACACAGGACTCACTATTTCACTTTAGGAGAGGGGCACCATGGGAGGTGTGGCAACATGGCCCCCTCCCTGGGCCATATCCCCATCCAATATAGGCTAAAAAGAAGACACCCTGGGAAGAAGAAGGGTAAAAGTGTTATTTCAAAATAGCATGTCTGAACAGTGTTATTCGATTTAAAGAAGGTTTAAGCTATTTCAAAATGACGACTCTTATTTCAAAATGATGGAGCCCATCATTTTGAAATAAGAAAATATGTCGTGTGGACCTAATCTCTTTTATTTCAAAATAACCAGTGTTATTTCGAAATAAAAGAGACGTGTGGACATACCCACAGAGACTTAACTGTAGCTCTGTTTAGACTAAACTTTTGTGTTTCTGTGGGAGTTCTGGCTGGCCAACAATAATCACCAAATGCTAAGAAGGACAGCCTTCTGCTGCATAGACCTAAACCAAAGGAGAACACAGCCCCAAATGTGGGCAGAGCTATGTGCTAAAGGGTCTGGCTAGGACACAATAGTAAGATTAGTGTTAATATTTTTGTATATATTCACATACATGGCAGTTACATCCCTCAGCTTCAGTTTTTCCACAGCAGTCAGCCCCAAAGCCCACTGCAGTTATTGAAAAAGCACTGATTTGATTTAGGCCACAGAATTGAGAGCAACTAATCTTGTTCTTGGGATAAAGATAGTCCTGACACAAAGAATGGCTTCTGTGTAGAGGTTTTCCAGGTTCAGTGTCTGCTGTAAGTGGACTAAGCAGAGGCTGAAAAACGCAGAACAGCTACTGTGCTCTTTGTTACCTTGCTGGTGGGCACAAGTGCTAAACAAAAAGCCTGCTACAGAGGCAAGTAGAGAGTTGTCATATGAGCCCTGGAGCAAGACTGGGCCCTGAATAAGTGGTAAAATTAATTGGATGTAAATTTGTAGCTTCAAATTGCAAGAGATTATTGCACTAAAAAAAAAAAAAGTATTTTGTTTCCCTAACACAGTGGTACAGCATTCTAAACTAATTTAATTTGGTGAACTTGGCTCACTTCCCATTTGAAGTTAAATATCAGCCATTTCTACAGTGATCTGTAGAGCCTTCTTGTAACTGGGAAACTTTATTTAGGCTATGTCTACACGTGCATTGTTATTTCGAAATAAGGATTTCGAAATGAGTTATTTCGAAATAAAATCCTTATTTTGAAATAAGTTAATTCGAATTAAGGGAAAGCCTGCAATCCAAACGGCTGTTATTTCGGAAGGGATATTTTGAAATAAAGCCGTTTGGACCTGTTCTTTCAAAACAGCTCTTTCGAAACAACAGGTCTACACAGTGTTGTTTCGAAAGAACAGCTTTATTTTGAAATATCCCTTCCGAAATAACAGCCATTTCGAGGGGGGGGCAGGTTTTACTTTTTCAAAATGACGATTCTTATTTCGAAAGGACAAGGTCCGTCCTTTCGAATTAAGAAAACGTCATGTAGACCTAATTTCTTTTATTTCGAAATAACAAGTGTTATTTCGAAATAAAAGTGCTGTGTAGATGTGCCCTTAGTGTTTTTCACCTTTGGTAGATGTGATGCGGTGTAACATTAAGAGTCTCTCAGTTGTGAGAGGTGAGGTGAAAGCACTCCATACCCTCCCTGAGGTCACTCAAACAGTTATATGAAGTGGAGATCATGGTGGCTAGGTCACGCAGCAGGTCAGTGGCAGGGTTGCCAGTAGACCCCATATCTTTACACTCCAGACCAGTTCCTTTATCTACAGGACCACAGTGCCTCTAGGACAAACTGGGCTACATCTTCAACTGTGACCAATTTCAGCTCAGAGCCACTCTGTGGTGTGGGGAGAGACAATGATGGCTTTAAACATGACCCAGTCTCAGGGCTGGTCTAAGTTCCTGAGGGACTGTCATGCCAGCTGAGGATTGTTGGAGTGCAGTTGCTTTGGGCAAGCTCCCTTCCACCTCTGATATGCTCTTATGCCAAGGGACCAGCTAGGTGTTACATCGGCTACTCTGATGAAGGATTGCAGCTTCCTAGGGGAACTCTCAGCTGGCTCTTCAGGACAGGTTTAGCGCTTTAGTGAGGGCCAGCCTCTAGACCATTGCATCTGACATATCATGGCCAATGAGACGTTCAAACTTCAGCTTGGAATCTAGTCAGTTTTACAACCTGAGTCACTAGCAGTTCCAGGCAATACCCCAGTTTCCAAGTCTCACTGCCAGTACTGACATTATTATCTGCGCAAATCAAACAGAAAGGGGAGCTGGCTATACAAGGAGAACAGCTCATGGTATTTCACAGAGTGCTGCCAAACTCACCCAGGAAGCAAACTGGAAATGCTCTGTTTTCAAGCTTTCAGTTCTTGTCATCATCCAAGGCCTTGCTTTGTAACAATAGTTGGTTATGGTGGCAGTGGGATTTTTTGCTAGGCTGTCTCCCTGGAAGCATTTTGTCAAGTGTTAGTTGTGAATAGAATTCATTTTTAAGGCAAATCACTTTTACGTAAGGTCTAATTCCTATGGAATATTTCTTTTCTCTTTTTGACAACAACAACTAAAATGAAAATACAGGTGTTTGCTCTGAGAGCTCTTGTAGGAAACAGACTTGACTGTCTCCCAATTAGTACGTATTACGGGGCTTTGTCTAAGGTTAATGGAACAGTTCAATAGGCTGAAGAGGCTTTTCCTATAGCGAACAGGAAACATTTCCTTCTTTTGTTAGTGCATGAATGGAAAATCATCTCTAAAGATGTGTTTATCGGGCAATGTGCGCTGGAAACTGCTATGTACTAATTAAGCAGACAAGGTAACAATACAGGTAGCTGGAAAGCAGGCACTTGGGTACCTAGAGGAAGCTTTCTTCATTTAATTTAATTCTTCAAAAGGGATAATTGTAATGCTCACTCTGGGATGCCTTTTTACCATTTTGACTGAAAGATACAATTTAGGATTTTTTAAACAAAACGTTTGTGGTATTGGCATTCTGAATAGTGATCCTTATTCTTTTGTCCTTAGGCAGCCAGAACTTTTGCCTAATTCTGGACTGGAGACAGAAACCCGTAACTTTGAGTAGATGTGCTGATCTGCTGCCATGGGGAGTCAGTGACCTCTCTGTGCTAGTAGCTGAGGGTGAACCTCACCCTGTCAGCAGTGGTGATGAACAGTCACAAGAGTAGCGTGCCCTATTCTTGCCTTGCTGGATTGGCCTGGCCTTTGACATCTTCCCATTATTCACCTTCTTCACTGAAAGCTTCCCCCACTGGCTGTATTACAGAATGCTATCCCCTTTCAGTCCTATGTCCGCTTTTTTGCTCACCAGTCCCCATTTCCTGCTGTTTCCTAGCTCTCCTTAGTTCTAACTCACCAGACATGTAGGCCAGCACCCTTTGAGAAAGAGCTGCTGGCTACTGCTTGACAGTCTATCCACCTCTCCTCTCCCAGCACCTTTCCAGCCAAGGTATAGAATGGCTTGTAGTCACTCTACCGTGGGACTCAGTTGCCTGTCAGCACCACAGTATTGATTTTAATAATACCCTCCTGTCAATGATTCAAGCTTCTTATCCTTTATATAAAGTGTAAAGATGGGCCAGAGATATAGTTATTTGTAGACGTACTCTAAGAGTTAATGAGTGAGTGATTCACTTGACTGACTTACTTCTCCAGAAACAGGGAGCTGGATATTTGCTACTCAAACTAACCTCAGCCTGGGAGACCAAGTATTGTCTTATTAGCATTTAGTACAAGTAACTACAGAGAAAAATAAAGCCCCATAAATAAAAAGGAGAGAAATGAGAAGGAAAACTTCTGTAGCATCAAATCAAATGCCATGGACTTCCCCTTCCAAGACATCCTTAAAGACCTTGACTTCACCAGCCACAAGAGTGTGCTTTTCAGCTGCGTTTGCTCAATACAGTTAGTTTGGTATGACTAAGAAGCCCCAGTAAGGGGCCGTCTAACAATCTGAAACCAGGTTAGATTGTTTTGCGGTAGCCTCAAGGAAGTCAGAGTGGAGGGGCAGGGTTTAGCGCACTGGTTTTCAGACCTTGGGTTGAGACCCAGTACTGCATCACAGGGCCACAGGCACTGGGTCTCAGTGCCCCCTGCTGCCGTTACTGCAAGACTGGGCTGCATTGCTCAGAGATGTAATAGTTGGGTCATGGTTATGATTTTTTTTCAACAGGGTCCTGAGGAAAAAAGTCTGAAAACCACTGGTTTAGAGAGCACTGTCACAGTAACACCAACGTGCTGAAAGCTTAATATAGCTCTCTGTGCAAAAGGAGATTTCTCTAACTAGAGTTTGTTGAAGCTTCTTTAGTGCCTAGGAACAATTGTACAATGGGGTAATGAACAGTGACACAACAAAGTCTGCTACCTGTTGTTCTGATGACAAGAGCTGGGGAGGCAATATAGGAAATTCAGAAGACTTTTTAAGGTTGAAAATTCCCCCATTCAGAATCTTTAACACAGATATAAGCTGCCTGTATTAATAGGCAAGAGGGCTGTTGATTTTATTTAGTACATGGGGGTATTTAATATTCCAGGAGATGTTTCAGCCCTATGTAGCCAGCACAGCACCTATGCACCAAATATGCCTTTCTCCTGAGAAAAAGTTGCTCTCCAAACATTCAGTATGAACATCCAATGCTTGTCAAGCCTCACTGTGCAGGGCATTCAAAGTGTTGGCCAGCCTGTGTGTATCAGAAAGAACAGATCCATGTCCCTCAGTGATTATTCTCTATTTACGCAAACCTGAAAGCAAGAAAGAAGCCAAATCACTCATTGTACTCTGGAACTAAGGAATAAACAGGGATGATTGAATGGGGAATTATGCAGACTGCTCATGTTCTTGTTTGCTGAAGCTGTGCACCTAGCTGAAAATGTCTTCCATTTTGTTTGTTGGCTTTTGATGTTATCCAGCAGAGTTCATCATGTGTGCAATAATACACCAGTGAATAACAAAATCCTCTCTTCTGTTTAGTTCTTGGATCATTTGCTGGCTGGCATAGAAGATATATCTGGACACTGGGGACAGTATTACTGGAAAGACAAGTAAGGATTTGCCAAAAATACAGCTGTGTACATGTTTAGGAAAAAAAACGAAAGTCTGGTTTCTGTTTCCATAAAGTTCCATTGGGGATAGCTGAGCTTCATTCAGTCATGTGTCCTAAGGCAGATGACAGCCACAAACAAAGAGGGACAGCTTTGCTTTTCTTTCCTTAAGCTCAAAAGGTGTGATCAGGTTGTCTGGGCATCATATCAGAACAGACTGTCTGTGTTCTTAGGTGAAGATTCCCTCCTCCCCTCTTTTGGATGTCACACATAATGGTACTCCACTGACAGAGGACTCCTTTCTTCTCTTCCCAGAACCTTTCCCCTCAGTCAAATAAAAACATAGAGATGCTGCAAATGAAGGGCTTCTACCTGGTGTCCTATCAGCACCATACATGATGCTTCTTTCTTCAAAGATTGGTCTGCTGACATGTTCCTGTGTTGGTTTGCTTAAGAGTCCTGATCCTGTAAATACAGACTTAACTTACCACATGGAAGGAACCCCAGTTGATGTTAAAGGGGTTACATGCATAAAACTAAGCACATATTTAAGACTTCCCAGGGTAGGAGCCATAGCCAGTTCTTCATCATAGAGTGTGCTGGTTTGCTACAGCAGAGACACCAGTAAAATCCTGTCATCATTTGGGCTTTTTCACATCCCAGTGGAACAAAGTTTGGTCAAATAAACTGTATTCCTCATTTATTTTGGTTTTACAGGGACCAAATAACAAAGAGGGAGTAGTGTGCACCAAAATAAAAGATGAGAATCGGTCAAATAAACTGTATTCCTCATTTATTTTGGTTTTACAGGGACCAAATAACTAAGAGGGAGTAGTGTGCACCAAAATAAAAGATGAGAATCCTTAAATAGTGTTGCCCTCACTAGAAATAATTAAAACTTAGAATATTGATGTCTTTCTAATGCGTTCCATACCTCCTGGTTTGATTATTTGTATTATTTTTGTTTCTGCTTTGTTTTAGCTTTGACTATTTCATGGCCACTTTTTGCTCTTTTATGGATTCCTGGGATTTTGGGAACAATGACTGTATTATTTTTCATCCTAAGAGTTTTTCTGTTGACCCTGGTTTTAATGGAACCTGCATTTCCTTTAAAAATAAAAGCCAAAGGCAAGGACCGATAACATAAGATACCCTGTCCAGGATTGGAGATGTGTGATTTTAAATATTCATATGCAGCTATGGAATTAACTATAGCAGAGTCATTACTTTACTATTTTATCACTGCTAATAATAGGATAAATATGTAAATGTATATATTTTAATAAGGAGTTATAAATATAATGGTATTTTTTAGCATTATTTGTTACTTTTTATTACTTCTCTTTTCCCACTTCATATTAGGAATCTCTACAGTTGCATTTATTGAACCTATGGTTCTGCTTCATATTTAAGGTTCAGCTATATTTACTCTTCCTTTCTTTTGCTTGTCCAGTAGTCCTCTTTCCTGTCATTGCTCCTGCTGTAAGTCATGCTGATCCTTGTGTTTATATCAGTGAGGGATTTTGAACCTGATCATACAGCTTTTTCTTGTTTTTCTTGTAAATACCAACATAAGATCAGTACTGTTTGGAACCATGATTGAAGACTGTTGTGTTACTTTGAGGTATCACTACTGTTGCAGATTGAAAAATCACAGACTGTTGAGATTTTCATGACAAAATGACAAATTTTCATTAAATATGAGGTAAATTGTATAAACATGTGAATTTAGTTTCTGTAAAGAAAGAGACCTTAAAGTGCTCTGTTAATAAGCTTCCATCATTTACTATTTGTGCTACAAACGTGAAGGGCTGACTTTATGATAAAGATTCTTCTGTCTAGTGTATCTAACATATTTCTTAAGCATTACAGTTTTTGGAATGACCACTAGAGGGTGTTGAAAATACTGACTACTAAGGAACTGAGACATGGATTGACTGTAAGCTAAACTGCAGGCTCGAGAAAAACACGAGGCCAAACAATGGCCAAACTTGAGTAGCTGTATTGGTATGTGAAGTGAACTATATCTTTTTCAAGTACTGTGCTGGAAGCTGCTTCCAAGCAGACAGAGGTGGGATCTGGCATGAGGGGGTCTTCTGGAAGCTGCAGTTTTGATGCTGGTCACTTCTGTTTGTGTTAATGTAATAAGCTACGGTAATGGAGTTCAGGACAAAATTGGCCCTTTGGAGGAATTATTTGAAGGCATCTGGAAGACCTCCAATAACTTCCTTTGTGTGCCACGCTGTAGAATTAATATCGGGCACAACTCTGTGTTCTTTGCATCCCCATACAGCAAAGAGGGCAGGACTTGACTTTTCATCCACTAGGACAGCAGACATCTAAAGGATAGCCAGCCTGCCAGAGCATTACAGCTTCAGTGCAACAGTATTTTATGTTTGTTTTCTTCAAGTGGGGAGTATTACAATATCAGTACAGCAGTGTGTTTGTGTTTGTTTTTTGTTTTGTTCCCAAACAGACTGGAATATTTCAACAGCAAGTATCTGCAGAAGTTCTTACTCCGAGAGTATGACCAGCCAAAATCAAGTATTGTGTTGCTTTATGAAAAGCTAGAGAGGAAACACGCCATTGAGCTAGTAGAAGCAGGACAGTTAATCCATGTGCCCTCCCATACATCTTTGCTGTAAGTGTTTTCCTAGCCTGGGGTAATGGCACAAATAGCTCTTCAGAAAGGCTGATGGGAACTTGATTCCCAGCTTGGGAATCCTGACGGCAGGCACACTCTGTCCCGACTTGTGAGATAGATGTTATCATGTTTGTGGCATTAGGAAAAATATAAATGACTAAAAGAAATACTTCTTAAAATTGCAAAATTTTGTTGAAGTTTTATTGTTTAACTCTTTGCAGCAGATTTTATCCATACTCTAGGCCAGTGGTTCCCAACATTTTCTCTGCCGTGGCACACCTTACTACCTTTAATTAATTTGAGGCACACCACCATATAGTTTCCAAATGACCTCATGAATATTCATGAACCAATGAGCCAATCCAGAGCTCTTTGAGTAGTTTTTCAAAAAACAATTTGTGGCAGACCTGCTCAGACCTGATGGCACACCTGTGTGCCACGGCACACTGGTTGGGAAACACTGCTCTAGGCCCTTGGTAGATTTAAGTGCTAGCCACCACCCAGGTCATACCATTACTTTATATTGGAACCCTTTAAAATCCTCCTGGAAATAGAATTTGTCATATACTTCTGAGTAGCTGGGCCACCCGCTCTGATGTGTTGTCTGCGTGGGGTGTTAACAGACAGTTAAGCTCACCATGGGGTGGTTAGGAGGCAAGAGGCAGGGAGAGGGACCTGGGGAAGGGATCCTCATCCCCATATCAAATCTTAAAGCAGCAACAATACCCTGGCTGGGATGATTTAGTGGGAGTGGTCCTGCTTTTAGGAGGGGTTGGACTAGATGACCTCATGAGGTCCATTCCAACCCTATGATTCTAGGATTACCTGTAGCTCAACTTTTGCATCTGTGGCAGCTGCATAGTGGATACTTAGGATTGTGGGTTGGGGAGTCTGCACCTGTGCAGCCCATACCCTTCGCTAGTTACTTGGAAACCTTGCAGAGTTCCTTGTCCCCTGTGCTTCTCCTTGCTGGCTGCTCCCTGAGAAGAGAGGATGTAGTCTGACAGATGTAAAGAAAATGCTAACACAGCATTTGGTGGCAGGCTTTAAATTATGGAGAAGAAAATAATGGCAAGTCTTGTCGTTATGTCCAAAGTTAAAGGGTGCAGTCGTGTAGGCATTAAAATGACTGATCTCTGATACCATCTCCCCCTGACTCTTACACTCTTCCATGGTTCTTGCTGCTCAGCAATCCAATCTCCTTGTATTAGTCTCTAGCTACTGAGCAAAGAAGCTGCTGGTTGTAACTTCAACTTCACTGAGTACCTTTGCAGCTTATTTAGTGCCCTAAGAGCACTGATGAATAACCCAGGTGTTTTCTCTGCAGTAACAACCATGGGCCGGCTGCAACTGTCGAAGAGTCAGACTCTCTGAATCCAGATGTGCTGGAAAATATACAGAAAATATTGACAAGGAACCTGTACAAAATAAGGAGAACAGTAAGATTTTCCACTCAAGCTACAGTATAGTCATTACATGAACTGTAAAGTATTATTCTGATTCTCAGCAGCAAGTGCAGATGTTGGGATTATTTAGATGTGCTACTAATGGTCCCTCTCTCTTGAAAAGAATAGCTGATTAAGCAAAGTGAAGACTAACACTCAAATTGATGTTTCCAATGGGTAGCCGTGTTAGTCTAGTTCAGCAAAACAGACAAGGAGTCCTGTGGCACTTTTAAAGACTAACAAATTTATTTATCACATCAGCCTTCATGGGAAAAAATCCCACTTCATCAGACACTTGATTCGCCATCTTCAATGTGATAATTTTAACTCTGTCCATCCCCCCCTTACAGTTTAAAAACACTGACCCCTTGAAAAAGAGGGAGAGAGAGAGGTTGAGGAGAAGAGGGAATGCGAATACATGCAGAGCCGTGGCAGGTGGGAGAATGGAGGACCCTTGTTAGGAGAAAAGGCTGTGTATAGAGAGGAAAGGGGGAATGAGAGGGCCGACAGAGCCCCTGGTATGGTGCTGGGAGACTGTGCTATGGGAAAAGGAGGATAAGGGGGATACACTGCCCCCGGCGTGTGATAAAGGGTGTAATGGAGGGACACACACAGTTCCTGGCTTAGGGGAAGGGGAAATAGGAGGGCACACAGAGCCCCTGATGGGATGAGGGAGCAATGGGAGATGCACAAAACCTCTGACAGGAGGGATAGGATGAGAGGTTTCAGGGAGTTGCTGCAAGAAGAGAGGTTATGTTCAAAGAGCTTGGTCAATAGAAGCAACAGGATGTGTGATACTACAGTAATAATGAACTGAAATATCTTTTCAAGTCATTTGAAGGATTTGCCATGAAACTTTTACCCTTGGATGCATAAGTAGTCCTGCTTCTTGCAGAACAATTGCATTGTAGTATACCATACTGTTCCATACTAGCACTGTTCATAGGGTGATATGTGGAGCCTTATCTCTTAAATGCAATATGGTGTGGTCATGAAATGCCAGATCCTTAGAGAGAGGGCTAATCCAGGCATCTTGGCCCAGAGCTACCAACTTTTGTCTTGGGAGAGGCAACAAGATAAGACTTTTGGGGAAACTATTTATAAAGTGGGTGAAAAAGAATCAAGGTCTAGTTTGTGCTCCAATTAATTCCAGTCTGAAGCTGTAGTGTGTCCAAAATAGCCAGTGGAGGTACTCCAGGTTTACACAGGGGGATGTGAGAGCAGAATTTGGACATAAAAATTGACACTTGGGAAATGTATATATATTTTTTGCTGCTGCTGCATATGGTGCTAATTCAAAGCCCACTAAGTAGAAAGACTCCCATTGATTTCAGTGGCAGCTGGATCTATCTGATTTACGATTTACGTGAGCAGGTACCAGCATACAACAGGCATACCCTTCCTGGAGAAAGTGGCACGGCAGAGCAGGCAAAAGAGATCCTGATTCTCAGACACAGAAGCCTTCGACTTCGTATGAACAGAACTGATTCTGATCACTCTAGAAAGGAGGTATGGAGACTGGGAAATATTTTAATTGTAAAAAGGCATAGTGAATGATTCCTTTTCACTCTCTTGCAGATTTACTGGTGAGGTGTCTCAGACTAATAGATATGAATGTTATCATCAAACTGCAAGAACTTGTTATTTTAAAGAAAAGGTTTTTTGGTACTATTTAAAAAGTGTCTATTAGCTTTGATCTGAATATTACTAAATATGAAACTTTTAGGGTTACCTGAAAAATTCAAACTCCTGGCAAATAAAAGAGCAGCAGATCTTTATGCAGCACAATTCAGCTCACAGTTATCATACATTCTATCAGTGTTAGAACAGTTATTAATTTTGCGGTTTTCATTAATTGATACTTGACTTTTCTGTTCTAAGGGCCTGCTTTTCATGGGGGTGAGGAGGAACTCTGGTAGGATTTCGTAATTGCTGCAACTTTTTGCTACAAGTTATCCTCAACCCAGACGTACTGTACATTTTTGTTACAACTCTCTCAGAAGAACAGAACGAGTTTTGTGAGGTTTTTCTTATTTATATCAGACCACTGACATTATTTTTTAAACTACTTACACTTTTGAGAAGCCTGGAAGAAAGATAATAAAAGAAAAAGACAGAAGATATACCGAATTCCTAAGAAGCTCAATTTGGGGCCAGGTTTACCATTGGCATAATTTCATGACCCCTCACATTCTGAATTAATTACTTGATTAGTTACTGTCTATGATTCAAACACTGTTGACTATTTGGAGTCAATTACTTCCATTGACTTCAATAAGAGCAAGATCAGGCCCAAAATATTTGGCTTGTAATACCCCAATTCAGCAATCTATATCCACTGAACAAAACACTTTAGCATATCCTCAATGGGACTTATGCTGCATATGCTTAAATGTTTTGCAGAATTGGTTTCAAGTGTGCAAGGGCAAACAGCAGCCCTTAATATGCTTAATAATGAAATTATGTAACAGAGCAGAAAAGTATGATATTTAAATGATTAATGTTTCTTTATTTAACTAGTTATTTCCATACAGCATAGGAAGAGTTAAACAGGCATCAGCTTTATTTCAGTCAGTTTTTTAATTGAAATTTTAGTCATTGAAGAACCAATCAAGATATCAAGTAATATACCAAATGCCTCTACTTCTAGTTCTTCACTCACAGAAAGGTGTTTCAGCTATAGAGGCAAACAACTGAAAAAATTTAATTTGATCATTTACATGGTGATTGATACTTATAATTCAAAATAGATAGACGAGAACATGGCATGTGCTTGTAGAACATTTGGTATAATTAAATTTAAAAAGAGCTGTGTTGAACTAATGCTAATTTTGTGAGCAAGATTACATATTTTAAGTAAGGACATTCAAAGATTAACCCTTTCATAGCATCAGAAACATCCTCTGTTGTGCCTATAATGTATGTGATATTAAACTTCCAGCACTTGCAAAGATTCTTTCCTTGAATAATGTCTTGGGCCTTTAAGGTGACTGAACTCTGTTAGGCCCTTTAGTAGAGTGAGCAGAACCTGAAACACATGAGTTATATCTGGTGAGTGAGCCATGGGTCCAGTCAGCTGTAGCTTGTACTGTTTTCATGCTTACTTTTCAAACCTGTGAGGGAAGTAGGTACCCCAAGATACAGTCAAGGCAATGAGGTTTATGTATACAGATTCATTACTGGACAGGGGACATAACATGCTTTAGTGTAGCCTGTATCATGGCAACACATATCTTTATATTAGGTTAACTGTGATACAAAACTGTCTAGAAGTTAGCAACTGAATGTAACGAAGTTAAAGTTAACAAAATGTTAATTTTATATTTAAAATGATTGGCATGTCACTTGTTGGTGCTAACTACACCATTTTTGGACCCTGTAACTAGAGCAAATGTAAATACTTCTTAGGCCCTAATCCTGGAAACACACATGGGAGTAACTTTACACACTAGAGAAATCTCTTGCAGTTAATGGGACTACTTACCTGTGTAAGTGATTGCACAATAAGTGCTTTCCTCTGATAATATTCAGGTATCAGTTTTCACTGTAAACAGAAAGGAAGGCAATGTGGCTAATGTCTGAAAATTCAAGGATGGATGATATCTGCATATATGTTCTAAAAGAGTCAATGTATTAACCCAGGGTGATATGGAGTGACAATTGTAGCATCTGATTATATACAAATGAAGGGACTTTATTTTTTACTGGACTAGATTAAAAACGTGGATAAAAAAGATTTTACATGTCAAATATCTTAACATTTTGTATTCAGAAATCTGAATTATGTCAGTTAGTCTTGCAGTTTTATGCCAAGTTAATAGTCCATATTCCTGCAGAAGGGATTCATTATTCAAAATCCCGTAAAACTCTAGCTAGGAGCTTTCAAGCACTAAGTAAGGGTCACATACTCCACTTTGTGGATTCAAGGGAAGAATTTAACCCTCGGGATTTTGTTTGAAACATATCAGATCATTATATCAGAGAGAAGTACGTGCTCTTGTTCCATTCAGTATTCTGTTCTGCATTTTACCACAAGATGGAACTATTACAATTACTTTCATAGACCAAAACTGAAATCAAAGAAATGAACAAATTTTAGTTTCGTATGTACCTTCTGACTGTTAGCAAGAATCCAAAGAATTAAGAAAGAAGTAGGAAGAAGGTACAAAGGATCACTTTAACATCTAACACATGCAGGGTTGGTGGAGTTTTCCTGTCGTCTTCTGCTTATAATCTATTTAGAAAAATGCTGCCTGGTGTAGCAGAGGAATCCAGCAACACCAGATTAACTTTGACTTATTTCTCAACTCTTAACAATTTAGGGACCTGATTCTTTAACTACTTGGCACATTGATGAGGAAAAAATAAAAGTCAAATGCCTTTCAAGATTGTTTCTCATTAGCACTAGTTAAAAACAGGCAAATGATTTCATGAAAAATTTCAAAGATGTGTTTGTTTCACAGGGTTTGAAATTGACCCATTTTCTAGTTTTGTGTTTTTTTAAATTTCTTTTGCAATATTTTTATTACAATACATTTGGAATCCTTTTCAAAATTTTTCATTGACCAAAAGCCCAGTTTTCAATATCAAAATGTGGATTTTAGTAAACAAAAATATCTGTATAGACTTCATTAAAAATGTCTGGAAACATTTTGGTTAAAATATCAGAAATTTTCCTGAAAAATTTCACTAATGTTAGCTTTTTCTTTTTTGTAAAGACCATTTTTTTCTATAAAATATTTTTCATGCAAAATGTTTCCACCAGCTCTGTTTTTTACTTTACTTTTTCTACAGTAGCTGCTAGCAATCCGGGCCCCATTGTCCTGGATATTATACTTGTACTACATACTTTTATACATAAGAGAGCCTGCTCTGGTGAGTTGACAATCTGAATTGAGCAGACTGATGAAGAATTTTAATTATCCCGATTTCACAGGTGAGGAATGGCAACACGGAGAGATTAAACGATTTACTTGAGATTACACAGGACATCTATGGCAGAGCTAAGAATTTAATTCATATGTCCTGATGGCTAATTCAGAGGCCTAACCTCAAGATCATCCTTCTCAAAACAGTTAAATTTCATGTCTTAGTTTCCTCCTCCATTAGGGGAATGAATCATTGAAGAGCACTGGCAACTCAGGGATAATATCTCCTATTATCATTTGCTGTAGATATGTATCACAATGCTTGCTCTATACTATGCTGCATGTTTGGATATCTTTTTATGTACATATATGATATGATCCAACTCAAAAAATCATGAGCATCAAGGTTTCAGAGCCCCATACTTAATGATTATTTAGCATCCAGAAATTACTTGCACTTCTTGCCCTGGAAATTTGCACTAACCCTTCCTGCTATTCCTTTACTACTTACCAACACACGTATAGTGCCCCTCTACCTTAAGTGGCCCATTTGGGGTTGCCTGTATGGCATAGCCATAAATGACATATTTGCTTTAGTAGTTGTGTCAGAGACACTCTATTGGACATGTGCTGAGGGTTCTTTGATGCCCTTGCAGATCTCTTTCCAGGGAGCTAGGCCACTGTTGTTCAACCCTGGAAGCCATTGTTACTAAAATTGTCAATAAAACTGTAAATAATGGATTGAGGGCATCAGGTCCCTGGTTAAATAAAGAAACAAAACAAAACAGAAAACTAGACTGGGAGGTAGCCATGGTGATTTGGCAGTATGGGTTTCTGGAGCTGGATGCCAAATTATGGCTGCATAAAAAACTTATTTCCTATTAAAAAAGTACCAAAGAATTCTCACTGCATTGTGTTAATAGGAAGTCTTGAGGAGTACAGATTAATGCTTGAGCAAGAGGAGAGAGCACTCATTAACGTGAGCTTGCTACCTAGCAAGCTTTCCACTGGCTACTTGGCATAAACCCAGGAAAAACGTGTATGTGACTTTGCCAAGTTTCTTCTCAATTGCTTGGCTCAGTTCTTATCACTCCAGATCTGCTGCTTTCAGCTTGTATCTTCTAAATCACTCCCAGTGAGCTCCATCCTCTTTCATCAACATGAAACAAATCAGTGCCTGTAAATATTTCCTCCTAGGTATCTGTGCCTGGTATATAATCTATTTTTAGAAATGTCACTTTTAATTTTCCTTGTATTCACTTGACAAAGTTAAAAAATGGAAACCAACAACATGGGGATTGTGAATGGCTTATGGAGGAAATATGCTCGTCTTTAGTGAACTTACAAGCTATCTGCTGAAAAGTCCTAAACTACTTTCTTTCATGTTCACAGAAGGATGACTCCTGTTCCGCATGTGGTGAAACTGACAGAAAGCCTAAACTGTACCGGTCTTTAACTGGTAAGCTGGAAATTGTATGAGTGACAATGCTGACGTCTTCCTGTATGGTATATTGAAGAAGGTAACAATGGGAACTTATGTTATTTCAGTGATTCATTAGTAGGGTTGTTGGGAATCTCTGGAGCACTGGGCGGAAGTTTTTAATTTTTGCACACTCACTTTTCCCTGAGGAACTGATTATGCTCATTAAAGTGTAATGAGAGGGGGTGTATGTATGGTTCTACCATGTTAGAGGCTGGAAAGTAAAATATGCATCCTTAGCGTGTACTACCAAATAGAATACACACAGACAACCAATGTTCAGTTTTCCATGGTCTCTGTATGACAGGAGAAGTAGTTGAGGATAGAGATGGGGCAAAACTATTTCTGATGTCTATGGTGAGGACAGATATGGAAGGGTGGGGCACCATGTATTCACTCACACCTAAGTGTTCAGGCAGTTTGCACTGTTGTTTATATTGTCCCCTCCACTGTGGGCAGAAGTCTACAAAGGAGAAGTGAGAATGTGTCCTGTCCTAACAGAAGAAATGTAGGTGGACAGAATAGTGTTCTGCTGATCTGTAGGAGAATGACCTGAAGACCTGGATTTGGAAAGTTAGCGGGAACCAAGTTTTGAAAGTGGGCACCAAAATGAGAAACCCAGTCCTTGTGCAGGGATTCTCAGAGCAGTACTTAGGCGTGCAAATGTCAGTGAACGAACATGCTAAGTGAGACAGAAGTCATGTCCTTTTGTGACATTTGGCCAGGGATATGAGGGAAGCTGAAGTCACCCATTATTACTTTGTTCCATTGTCTAGTCTTTTTATCTTCCTTAGAATTCAATGTCCTTTTCTGAACTAGCAGCTGGTTGTATATAACCTCACCAGTGCTACCACTGGAGGCTCCAGGACTAAGCTCTGCTCTCCAGCTCAGACCACCAGGTTTTCTGCCTCTAGGAACGGAACAAACTTGTGGATCAGTTTCCCCCAAGCATTTTATTGTGAAACCTCTCTTTGAATTGTTTTCATGCAGTTACAACTTACAATCTTCTTCCTCCTCCTCCTCCTCAGCTGGGTAAACAGCAGCATGGTGGCTTTAACCACCTGGATCTGCCACAGCAGCACCTCTTTGCCCAACTTTTGCACTCCAACCCAGACATGCCAGATCTATCCTTTGCAAACAGCTGGCTGAAGTCTAAGTGCCATTCCCTACAAAAGGCAGCATTTCAAGGCTCTTCAGAGGCTGTCTTATGCCCTCTCAGTTCCCTGGCAGCTGATGCTCACATTGTTGGGGAATAAGATTCAGAGCTAGACCAGTCTCAGGCGCCCACCCTGCTCTGCAGAGCCCAAACTTCAACAGTGAAAAGCCTGATGAAGAGTTTCTGAGCTTTCAGGGAAAATCTGACAATGAGGAGGAAGCTATTCAGCCAGGCTCAGTGGTAAGTCATACAATAGACTTGGTCTAGAGAGAGAGAGAAAAACCTAGGAGGACCAAAATCCTTCTCCTCTGTCCTCTAATCTGAGGCTGGTCCTTAGCTCTCTGGGGGAAGGATCAGGGCTCCTATACAGCCCCTCCTTCCGTCCACTAGGAATCAGGGGATTTTCTCGATATTCTGGGGCAAATCCTACAAACCCAGAGGCTCTGGATCCCAAAACTGACAACAGGAGATGTGTCCTTTGCAAGTCAACAAGTCCTATTGTTACTGAACAAGTGTGGTGAAATAAGGGGAGACACCCCTTCTCTGGCACAGACACTGCATTTGTTGGGCTTTTCTTCAACACAGCAGCTCTCCCAATGCTCTGTATCATGGTTACTGCCTCTGCCACACTGTCAAGCCTGTCCCTCCTGTGCAGCCCTGCTTCCGGCTGCAGCCTAATGCAAACTGCCTGTGTGCACCCTCACTGTGTCAGGGAAAGGGGCTGAGACTCTGAATGGCAGGCAAAGGTCTTTCTACCTCTCCCATGCTTCACAGGCTGGCTCCACATTAAAGCCATAGAAGTACTTTAGGCAGCCTTTGACCAGCATTGAGCCTTAATGAGGATTCCACTCACCACTAGAGTTTCACCCTCTGGGATTACAAAGGGGTAGGTAATGAATTCCTTCCCGTGTTCAAAATGATACTGAGAAAAGCACAAGGTGGTGGCAGGCTGCATCTACACTACTTTTTGGGGTGCTAGCCATGTAGAAAGAACAAGCAGGCAGCCTTCCAGGCTCCTGGGAATATCTAGCAAGCTAGTTGCACAATCAAAGCATGGGCATCAATTCTTCTCAGTTATGGGCATCAATTCTTCTCAGAACCCAGTTAGATAGTGTATTATCTCCATTTCTAAACAGCCACTGGAAGATATATCACACATGCATCACAGAAAACAAGAAAAGGTGGTGAGAGGGAATCCCACCTAAGGATTTTTGTAGGACGGGGTATCAATCAGTGGTTTGCAAAGAACTCATTAATATTAATAAAATATCTTTCCTTTCAAGATTTATTAAATACATGGTTTCCCAGTGAGCATCATTAAGATCCAGATGAAGATATCTGATCTAACTAAAAATTAAAGTGAAATGTTTACATGAAAACAAAGACATTTCTTAAATTTGGGGGGGCCTGAGGTTGAGGTAGCAGTAGTTCCTGCCAATGGAAGACAGCTCACAATTTCTGCACAAGATTCTTCCTTTTGATCTGACCTTTGCATTCCCAGTGCCTGGGAACAGATCACACATTACTCACCTGTACCTGTGCAGAAACAACATGTGGGTCAGTATGCTGTACAAAGAAACAGACCTATTCATAGCTGGACAGTTGCTGAAAAGTTTGTCAAAATCAAGAAAAGCTTTTGATAGCAGAGCAGAGAATTGCTCACTTGGAGCTATGCTGCAGTGTCCCACCCTGCCCTGGCACGCCATGCTGTGGGCAGTGCCAAGAAGCGCACAGCAGGACAATCTGCCCTTTGTTGTTCTTTGAGGCATCTTTCAGCCCAGCTCAATCCCAAAGATTTAGTGAACTTAACTGTCCTGGAAGCGAGATCAAGGAGCTGCCAACTGGAACCTCAGCCTGTGCAGTGTGTCCCAGTGCCACTGGATGGAGCATGTGTGCATTGAGTCAGGGCAGTGCCAAGGCGGTTAGCAGAGGGCCCCAGTTAGGCTATCTGCTGTTTACCCAGAGGGGAATCCATCCAGAGATGATTCACAGCTGGATTTTGATCCCCATTGGAGGTCAAGCCAGACAAGATTCTAGTCCTAATTTTACTGTAATGATAAAGATTTGCAAAGATCCAAAACTTTATTGCAGAAGTCATTTCCATCAGTAGTCACTTACTTGTCTCCAATGCCTAGGATTGGTGGTGCATCTCAAGGGTTTTTTTCATAAAGCACTTTCAGAAATTCCCTCTGAGGACACAGAAGCATGCACTTGATGCAGGTTGCCTCTGAATGTACTTACCTGCCCACAAAATGGCAAACAGCTGAAGGAAGTCAGCTTTCACCTTTGCATAGGTACTATGTAAGCAAACATACTTGGAAGACATATTTGCAAAATCTCATCTCACACACACACACACACACACACACACACACACACACACACACACACACACACACACACTCTCTCTCTCTCTCTCTCGCTCTAATTGATTTTGACATGTTGACACCTCTGGCAAAATGTTAGAAGAAAAAAATGCAGACTCCACAAACTTGGCCTTACTGCAGTGGTCCTTCAAGTCCAGTGTCTTTTCCATGACAGTAATCAGAACCAGCTGCATCAGTAGAACACATTTGAAGCAGAAAATTAAGGTATTTGTAGAGCAAGTCTCTTTCAACCTCAGCACATTGACTTACAATCGATGCATGCGTGTTTTATATCCCTTCTATAATCAGGGAGTAACCAAGGTCAAAGATTCTGCATGGCAATAGAAATAATGTCCTGGGTAGAGAAGAATCTCCTACCTTTCAGGTCAGTACACATAAAAGAAGCAGAAAGAAGGAAAGGGAAGAGTTTAAATCCTCTTCCATGTTCTCCATTGGCTTGGAAGACATTCTGGACTTGCTAGATGGTCATGGTCCCCACATTGTACCTGCAGAAAACACCAGACCTCCTAAGCCAGGATTTCTTCATTCAGACTGCAAACACCTACTGTACAGTTAATAATTTGGGCATTGAAAGAGGAGTGTAGCTCTCCATGGATTCTCCATTAACCTTTGATGCAGTTTGGGTAGCCAGGGAGAACTGAATCAATATTCCATTTGTTGATCTGGTCAAATTTATGTTTCTGGAGTGAGGGGAAACAGAAAACTCTTTGGAGCAGGGGCTGCCTTTTTGTTTATGCGGTGCTCAGCTCTATTAGGCCTTGACCTGCAGATGCTATTGTAATACAAATGTAATAATAATCCCATCATTCTGGTGATCTCATTCACATTAGAGTTTCTCAAGGAGGTTTGGTTGGAGTCCTACCTCCTTAGAAATGTGAGTACCAGCCAGAGCGGCATTTTGTGGACAAGGACATTGAATTCTCTGTTTGAGTATCAGGTGCCAATTTTAATCATAGTGACAGATCAGACTGACCTGTGGCTGCCATATCTTATCACTATTAACTCCAAAAAGCAAGTTTTGGAATTAGTTCCCCTGTCCTTAAAAAAAGCACTCTTCCTTTGTCATGAGGAAAACGTTATTCCTATAGCTTCAGACACCATTTTGTTCAAACTATGTTCCTTTTCCCACAATTCCTGGGAAATATTTCTACCATCACATGGTTCTAATCCTTCAAAGGTTGTGTCATAAATGGGAATTCCTAGAGTTTTGAAGATGTATCTCAAGCACATGGAGCTTTAAATGCCAGTTGTAGCCTGTTCATCCATTTGATCCAAAATGCCAAGGTCTTAGGGCCTCATAGTTGCTGCAGGCAAGATGTAAAAATTGCACACCAGTTGGCGTGCTAGGCATCTGGGAAATTATTCACAGCAGTATGTAGACACACTGGGGGAAAAGTGTATGATCCTCATCTATGGAAGATTTGCAAAGTAATTTTCTGTTTCCTTACAGAGGCATCCTTTGGTAAGAAAGTGCTTCTAGGTTGGTTCCCACATAATTCCTTTATTTATAAAACTCTTGCTTCATATGTGGGTGGGGGGGACTTATATTCCTGACTATTATTTTGCTATAATAATTAAACTCTGCTTATCCTTTCCTGCTCAACTGCCCCACTGTGACTCGGTGCTTGCTACTTCCCATTAGTGATGATCGAGGAGAGAAGCTGTGCAGCAGAATGAAATTCCTTATCTGATGATTTTATTTCTGCCAGCAGTTTCTGTTCAAATTCAATCAATCCTGGTAGTTTGCAAAGGACCAGCACAGATACTGAAAATTTTCTCTTAAAGGAGACATATAGTGTCTTAAGGTTAGTTTCATACTATATGTCAATTTGTCTTACTGCTAATAACTGGTTACTACAGTGTTTCAACAGCTGTGGAAATACTCTTCTAGTGGCCAGAGCATATTCCTCGTAATTCCATAGGCGGGGGTCATTTACCCATTAATAAAGAACTCAGGGAAAAGCTCCAAAGGGGTAGCCATGGTCAAGGGAAGCTGTAATAGAAAAAGAAAGAAAGAAAGAAAGAAAGAAAGAAAGAAAGAAAGAAAGAAAGAAAGAAAGAGAAAATATTCAGACAATAAATTTGACATTCTTGTGAATTCAGATTCTTCTGTGTGGTGTCCACCAGAAATGCTGTGAACGGAGTTCTATGGACTATTTTAGACACTGTCCTTTCCCTCTACCTTTGAGACTTAATGCAGTGGCTCTCAACCTTTTGCAGGTTGCAACACACATGGCAGCATATTGCGACCCTATGGGACACACCAGCCCTCTCCTGCAGGCCAAATCCAGCCATCTCTGTGGCTCTCCATGACACACTTACCACTGTGTGCCAACACAGTAATGTGCCCCAACACAGTAATGTGTCCCAGCACAGTGGCTGAGAAACATTAACTTAATGTGTCACCTCTATGGCCTAATCTGCTAAGTGTAGAACGTTAATAATGCATTTATAATGAGCAAGGGAAATGCCCCATCTCAAAGTTATCAGTGTCACCCAACTTAATCAATCAGTTAGCCTGAAACAAAGAAGAGCAAAAACAAAACAAAAAACAGTATAGTAAGTGAGTTACCACTCCGTTGGGAACTATTTTAGTAATGCAAAAACTTGAGTTAACATAACCCAGTGATGGCACAGCTAACTGTCATCACTGCAGCTTTCTGCCTTAACATAATCTTAACAAAGAATCTTTATTAGTTATGGTCCTGAATCAGGAAACCATCCCCATTCAGCAAAGCACTTGTATTTGTGCTTGATTTTAAGCACATACTTAAGTCCTGTTGAACTCAATGGGACTTAAATATATGCTTAAAGTATGCTTAAAATATATGCGTAAAGCACTTAAAGGGACCTAGTGCTTTTCTATATTGTTCATTTTTGCTAAGTGCTGTCAATGTGCTCTGTATAAGTCATCAGTACCAAGACAGTCAGTGTCTGGGTGAGCTTGCGGTCTAGAATACACACATAGAATGACGAGAGGTGCATGGCTTTGTGTGAACTCAAAATCACATCCAGTCCTCAAGAAGCATAAATCTTATTTTTCTCATTTTTTTACCTGTTTTAATGGTAATGAAAAATCAAAGAAATTGATGTTGGTATATAAAGAAGCTCAGATTTATTGTATCTGGAGGAAATACAGAAGAAATCCTAAGGATGCAGAGAAGCAATATCCCTTCATGCTTTGAATCACAACACAATGTTTAGTTCCTAGGCCAACCACAGATACTGTATGTGATATACTGAACTTTGAGTTTTCCTGGTTCTTAGCACAAAAGCATTTAGAACAAATGTTTTCATATAGCTGATGCATGGGAAAATTACATGTTTATTGACTGCTTCTACCAGAATAATGAGTGTGTTCTGTGGGGAGGGATGAGTCTAGTTTTGGTATACAAAGTATTTCTTATACCAACATATACTGTAGGAATATAAACAAATTAGGATAGTTCCATACACTCTCTTTGCTTCTTTCTTTATTCTTTTGTGTCCCTCTCGCCATTTAAAATTTTGAAGCAATTTAGTTTACTAAAAAAAGCTGACGATATGATAGTCACATATGTTATAACCAGATGTATTAGTACTGTGCTCTGGGATGCTGCAAAAGGGGCTGAAAAGGAGAAGTTCGCTGACATCTATGAGTCCATACTGTATTCATCACAACATGCACGCATTATATCCTATAGACATTTTAACCTGTAGTTTATTTTTTTAAACAGCCTTGTTCCCCTCCAAAAATGTGAATGTGGTCTAGTGATCAGAGCAAAGAGGTAGGAGCTAGAATTCCTAGGTTTTGTTCCCAACTCTGTTCCCATCTCTGTCAGGACGACCTGAAGCCTGTATATTTAGGACCTGCAATTGTTCACAGAACAGGAGGAGAAGGTAATCCACCCAATCCATTAGTTGGATATCTAAACGCCCATATTTACATGGCTTGTTTTGAGGATACCCAAAATAAAGTGTTCTTCTGCCATAAGATTTTTTACAGAACAGCTGGTTCCTGAAAACGTTATTAAAAATTGCTCACTGGCATGAATGACAGGTCTTACAACACTCTGACTAAATATTCAGTGGTTACCAGTGAGGACTGACAAAAGAATTACTGTATTTGATTCCTGGCTAAATAACATATTTCAAAATTCAAAGCAGCTTTAAGGTTGTATTTTTCCTTCTATCAAAACAGCACTGCTTGCCTACTAATTGTTTTTATAGCTAAAAGGTAATCACTGTAACTGGGTAGTTCAGCCCAGCATATAGGTAATAATTTAAACTAGCTTTAAATATTTCTTCATTACAATTGACTGACAAATGGAAAAAATTCTGAGCAGTGTGTGTGTTTTCCTCCTCTCACAGTAGGTGATCCAGAAAAAGTACCTGGTATGAAATGCAACCTATCAAAATCTATGAGCTTCAGCTCACCTCTACAACCCAGCAGCACTGAACTGGTTCATGAAGAAGAAAGGAAAAAAGGGTCACATGCAGAAATGTAAGAATAACCATTCTTCTGGTCTCCTACCTATGGATCTGACTCTGTTCCCTGGCTGTGTAGCAGAAAATCTGTTCACCTCAGTTTTAGAAAGGAGTCAGCAATTTGGTGCCATTATAAATAAGACTGAGTTTTAGTGGGCTTCAATAATAAGTATATTATATATAGAGCAAGCATCCTGCTCTGTGTCAGTTGGATCTCTGTTCAAACATTGATTTCATTGCTGGGCACCACATTTTTAAAGAGACATTAAGACACTGGACAGAATTCAGAAGAGAGCAGCAATAATAAAAGATAAAACTAAGAGGGAAGATTAAGAGAAATTAGCATGTCGAGTTTGTGAAAAAGGCAGCATGAAAATGCTATAACTGCAAGTACCAAAAAGGATATTTAAAAAGGAACAAGGATCAATTATTCTCCAGAGTCAATGGGGACAGAATGAGCAGCAGGGAAGGTTTAGATTTAATGTTAATAAAAGCTTTATAACTACAGGGAGAGTTTCATTACGCAGTGGAATGAACTGGCAAGGGAGGCAGTGGAGTCTCCATCAGTGGTGAGATATGGGATTGTACTTCCCACTCATCAGCAATGAGTAGCTCCAGAATAGGGAAATCAGGCCTGGAACATCTGAAGACTTGCTGTGTCCTGACGGTCAGACATTATGTCTCACTGGATTGACAAGTCTCACAGAGACAGCTTAAGGGGCATCTAACGCAACAGGGTTGACACTAAACAAAGTTATTCTTACTGTTTTTCTTATATATTTGGGACTGGGGTGGAGGGATTTTCTTGCATTAAATGTAAACATATTTACTTCTGTTATTTTTTTATTATTATTTTGTGTGTGCATGTGTTTTTTTAAATACAAATTTGTTGCAGAGAAATATACATGAAGGAGAGATAAAGAGAGAAAGAAGTTTGCTGGACTGAGGTTCTCCTCTTGCATGCAGCCCATACACATCTGCTGAGGATGAGCTCCAAAATCTCCTTAAATGAAATAAGAATTAATCCAAGTGTTTGTCCATGCCATGAAGCAAACCTGGACCCTTTCTGAGATCCTTCTTCTGAGAGAAGTCTCCCACGGCTGCCCCTCTAGAACTTTTGGTCATGGTAAATGCTGTTGTATTCTGGGAGTTCTCAGCAATGATTCATGGGACCTGGGAAGGTCCAGATCCTGCCTCAGGATCAGAGCACTCAGACAGGAGTAAGCTAGCACTGTTTCTGCTGGAGGAAAGGAGACAGAGTCTCCCTCCAAAGATTTCTGCTCCTAGTGCTCCTAATAAGGTGCATGGGCATAAAGATGAGCAGGCTCGTCTCAAAAGATTTTTGGAAGAGAGGTCTTCAGAGGGGGCACTAAAAAAGTGCTGCTGACAGGGAAGGAAGGGGGATCTCCTCATATCACAGGTAAAGAGTAAGGGGAGAGTTTAAGGGGCAGAGTTTGAAGACAGAGGAAGTGGAAAACCTCCACATTTTGAGTAACTCAGAAATTCCAGATATGCATCCAAGCCTCTTGAGGTTTGCTTTACCAAATTGAACCAAATCTCTAAATACGTTAGGTTCATCCATCATAACATTAAACCTTTTACTTCTCTTCTAATTAATCTACATAATACAACATATGGAGAGTTTAATAAGACAAACATATAGACTTTTATAAATAAAAAATATAAAGACTGTACCAAAGATGTTAGTCCTTATCTACATAACACACCTGGACTTTCACAGTCTTTATCCTCCATGTACAGTAATATTCCACTGGGAAACACTGCACCACTAAATCCCATGCATAGTTCATTTTTTAGGTAATTATACTATACCTGTTATAATTATTTTACATAGACTTGGGGCCTGATTCTCCTTAGACTAAGGCTTTTTCATAGTCACCTGGTAGTGAAAAAGGCTTGCAAGCACACATTAATAGACTTAGTTTACTTCCTTGTAGTGCCCCTTTTTTTACATGCCAGATCAGTATAAAATGGTTTTAATGCAAATGAGAACTGGACTCTGCAGTCCTAGGACAAAAAAACTAGGTTAGTGAGTTGGATTGTTCTATGCAGATGTGTTAATGGGCCACTGTATCTTGAATGGTCCCATACAATACTTTTGTTAAACTAGAGGTATGTCAAACAAACAAGGAGTCTGGTAGCACTTTTGAAGACTAATAAATTTATTTATTGCATGAACTTTTGTGGGGGAAAATGCCACTTCGTCAGATGTTTTGAAGGTGGGGGAACTTACAGAATGGGAGGAAAGTAAATGCAGAGAAGTGTAAGTCATAGGATCTGGTCGGACTGCAACAGCAAATCAAAGCGGTTAAGATTCAAACACTGGTATGTCCAACATCAGTGCAGTGGAATCCATTGAGCAGGTCTGTGTAGACTCATTCGGTTAACTGGAAGGCACTCTCCAGTCTGCTCAATTAGTCCAGCTCCCTGTAAGGAGTAAGGCAGGATCAATGAGAGGGCATCCCCATTGATGCATGGCCATGAAGATTCTGTGCTATGTGAATGCAAGTATGTTGATAAGTGTAATGTAAGTATGTTGATAGCTTGCATATCTCCCATTGACTACCACCACCAGCGCATACCAGACCTCTTTTAATAAATAGTGAGTTCCTCCTTATTATTTACCTATAGTTTAATTTTTACATTGTTTAAATTACTGTTGAAATTTTACATTGTATGTATAAGTATGTAAAAGTTTACCAACATGGACATTTTCAGGGTTTTTTGTTTGGCTGGTTTTTGTTTTTTAAATCTAGAAAGCAGAAATGAAGAGAATTCAGTATTTAAGCCAAAAAATTTTCAACCAAAGAATGGAATTTTTTCAAACCCTTTGATTGATTGTTGTTTTGTGGTTTTGACTCATCACTTTCTTGTTCGTGGTATCTGTAGTGGTGAGTGTGTCCTTCTTATGTCCTGCAAGGTGCCTAATACATTTTGGACACTGGAAAAAAAGTTTAGAAAAGAATGATTTTTTTTCTTTTAAATTATGAGTTTCATGTCTTGCAAACAAATTATCTGATATGTTACTGTGCAAGAACCCTATGAAATGGAGTAGTTTTCCCATCAATTCTGGATTTCTTTGCAAATCTGCAATATATGGTTAATAGAGCCAGTTGGGAATTTTCTGTTGGGACGATTTTTCTGACAGAAAATTCAGTTCTGGCAACATAGAAATTTTCCATGGAAAACAATCAATGGCGTCACACATTTTTCATTTTTTTGGTCAGGAATAGCTAAATGAAATATTGTATTTTGGGTTGGTTGAGGACATAAGAATGGTTATACTGGTTCAGAACAATGGTCTGTCTAGCCCAACAGCCTGTCTTCTGAGAATGGCCATTGCAGAGTATGCACACTCCACATTTGACTGCAATGATGTTTGTACAAAATATGCCTTGTAATGTATCATTTGAAAATTAACACCACACTGCTCAAAAATATCATGTAAAATTCATGTGAAGTTATGAATTCTCCCTGTAAAATGTTACTCAAGAAAACAATCTAGCTTAGGCAAAGATGATAAACAGACAAAGACATGTGGATGTACCTCAATTTACAAAGATATTAAAAAAAACTAGTGCGAGTTTCTTGAGCCTGAACTCAAGAGACAGAGAATTAAGATGTCTCCTGCACCTGGGAGGGACAGACGAGACTGAATCCTCAGGAGGCCTTCCTAACATTGAGAACAAAGACAATTCTCTGGGAATATAAGATCCAGAGAGAGACTCCATCTTTATATTTCACCTAAGAAGACAAGGAAAACCAGCATGTAGTTCCTGTGGGAGGTCCAAATAGAGAGACATGCTGGAAAATGAATAATTGGAGAAAGAAACCTTCTGAAACAAAGACTGGACATTGCTGGACTAAGTTTTAGACTTTTAGATGTATATTTTCACTTTTATTTGCTTTTAACAATCTTTACTTTTATTTATTTTACTTGGCATCACTTATCCTATGGCTTTCTTTTAATAAACTTGTTTTATTTTAATCTAAACCAACCCAATGCTGTGTTTTGAACTGAAGTAATTTTTAACTTGTTAATGGGGGTCAGCTGCCAATACTGTCCCTTTAAAGGAGGCATTGAACCATATTATTACTCCAGTAGTGCCAAACCCAAATGTTCAAAAATCACGAGATGGGCTTTAAAATCATGAGATTTTATAAAAATAATATATTTAATGTTCTTTTTATTTGCCTTCTGCTCTTTGAGTCTTTAGGGTGCACTGGGGTCACATTTTTGAAGCTTTCTCCACAGCCATCAGGACTAGAAACTTACTTGTTCTTTAAGATTGAAGGCTGAAATCATCACATAGCCACTTGACTGCAGGAGCTGGAGCTTTTAGGAAAACAAAAATTATCGTGGGACTTAAGACAAATCATGAGACTTGGCAACACTGTTTCTCTGATTGGCCCAGGAAAACAGTTGGATCCTTCTGGTCACACAGTTCTGGAGAAATTTGGGACTGGGAGCTTGTGGAATATCTAGGCTAATAGTAGCCAACACTGGTGAAGACTAGAGTGTGACTGTTGTATAACAAGCAGGCTGCTGTAGTCAGAGATGCTAAACCAGGACTGCTTAACACAGAGACACCTGTTGTATGCTTCTATGGTCACTGGCAGCATCCATACAAGATTACACCAGCAAAGTGCCTAAAGCACCCACGGTTACAGCACAGGTGGTGACCTAAACCCTTAATGGTCTAGATCGCTCCACAAAATGTGACAGGGGGAGTGAACAGAACAGAGAAATTTTGAATGACTTATCTCCTGTTGGCCAGTCCTAGCTTCTGGCAGTTGGCGGTTTAGAGACACACAGAGCATGGAGTTGTTTCACAGACTATCTTGGCTACTAACCACTGATAGATTCTCTGTCAACCTATCAAATCCTTTTCTTTTTTGAAACCAGCCTTTTTTTTCAGTGCAAATTGGAATACTGTGTTCTATGGAATTGACCCAAAACATGAACATCTTTGTGTTTCCCTAGCACGTTGCCTTATCAGAGCTATGGGCCCCATTGTCTGCTATGGGCCAGGTTCCCTAGAGAAGTATATCTGTGGCAGCGCAATATAGACCCAGCTGACTTGCAGGTCAGATGAATGGTGGAAAATATAATCCTCCAGAAAACCCAGCCTAAAGTAAACAATAGAGGTACAAACTGCAGCTCCCATAAGACAGTGTGCTATGAAAATGCAGTTTAATCCTCATTTAATTCAAAAGGAAACCTTTCAGGTCTGGAACCAGTGAAATGAAATATTTTGATTTAAGAAATGTCAAAATGTTACATTCTGAGCCAACATGTCAAAACAAAACATTTTGACTTTTATCAATCAAAATTTTTTAGAAAGTGTTTTCTGACAAAAATTTCAAAATTTCAACTTTTTGTCCCATTTCTGGATGAAAACAAATATCAAAACACTGGAATTTCCCACAGGGCAGAAATTCTCAATTTTGCTTAGCTCTGACAGGTAATATGCTGCATAACACATGCACACAGAAGCCATGACCCTTCAAATAAATGTACTGACCCAGACAGTAACGTCTATGCAGAGTCCTTTTGCAGCATTGGAGCCGTAAAATAGATCTCTGTTAACATTTTGCTTGATCTGCAGAAAAGATAATATTCTATGGAGTACATACTTTCCCAGTGATTCACTCTGCCCCAAATTTAACCTTTCAGAAAGTATGGAATACTTTTAAGCTTCTTTAAGCAAAGTATAATAGCTCAGTCAAAGATTTTATGAAGTATTTTCCATTTGCACCGCAGCCCTAGCCTTATGACCAATATAAATTCCAGCCTAGAGTACACTTGGTAATCTTTGCCTGTATCCAGTGTTGGTGGTCTTGAAATCCTACAGCTGAGTGGAAAACTGTTAAATGCTTGGGCTTCTGTGCATGGCTAATTAATTCTCTTCAGAGTTTTAGTCCTATAAAAGTGTTTAAAATATCAATTCACTGTATCATTGAATATTGCACGGTTTTGTGGAAACAAATTGTAACAGTTTGATTCCCTAAGCAATTCGTAGAATTATTTCACTTTTGCTTACACAGAAAATGTAGTGGGGCCTTTTAAACATTAAAGTCAAAATAGTCCAACGTGACCATGGGTGGCAGGTGCCTCCCTTATTTTGTGCACAAGTATAAGACTCCTAAGGTGACCTCCAAAACACCGAGGCACACCATGGCACTGGCCACTTTGGTAATCGTGGCTATACATCTTTTTCCCACTAACTCCTCTAGGAATTGGGCACAAGTTTCATAATTCATGAAGATGTGTCTCTGAAATGCAAAATTTATTGTGGTGGCTTTTAATTGGTATCTTACTTTTTGGGGACATCATCATCATTATTCAAGGATGTAAAAGAATACAACGTTAACTTCTTTTAGCAGAGCACTTACTAATAAGGAGACAATCCCTTTAGTTTAAAGAAGGAAAATTAATGAAAACACTAAAAGTATCATAGTTATGTGCAAATTTTTATATATGCAATCTGCAAAAAGGACCTCACATCTGAAATGCAAGCCCTTGTCTTAATTGAGCATTTCAAAGCATCCCCAAGGTTTCCAACTTGGTTATGTTAATCTTTAAACTATAGGTCACTGGTTTTCCTTGTTACTTAAGACAGCTTTAACCAGTATTACATGTTAGTTAAATGAAAACTGATTTCAATTACATTTATTGAGCATTAATTGATGGAAACTTACCACTTTGTATTTAATTAACCATCTTCTATTTAATCTATAGAGATAATCTAGTTGCAATAATTGTTGCCTACAAACTAATCAGGTGATTATAAGATAAGTATATGTTGCTGGGGTTCTCAGCTATGTAAAAGTGTGGCTGTGTGTGATGGGTGATGAAGGATTGCCACAACAGAGATTAACAGTAAAGGAAATACTACAATTGTGTTGCTTAGGTGTGGTATTGCTAGAATAACAAGGCTGGGCCAGCTGTTAGGAATTAAGTGAGTCTTATTAACCCTTTATAAGCAGCAGGTGAGGCCAGGGCAGATGGTTTGCTAATGGTTGGGCTAGGTTTATTGGGGACTGAAAAAACAAGAGTAACTCCATTTCTTTCTTTACATTCATTCTTCTTCAAACCAGACTCATCTTTAGCTGCCTAATACCTTTCTGAGCACTGACTTCAAAATTTAGCAGTAGGAGTTTTGCTTGGTTTGATCAGACATCTAAAACCAGGCTGAAGAGAACTTTTTCTTAAAAGCTAAATTCAGTCCTGTGGTCAGATGTACACACATAGTTCCTGTTGAAGTGAATGGGAACTTCATGCATTTCAGGGCAGCCTCATACACCTTAGTTAAAACTCTCTGGGAAGGCTATTTAGGTTATTTTGAGTTGGCTTCAAAAGGCTCTGCTGTTATGCATGCTGCTGGAAGTGAGAGTTCTGGTGTGTGGGCCCTAATCTTGTTGGTACCTTTTCTGACTTTAATCCTAGCATTACATGAGACTAGCTTTTTTTATCTAGTGACTATGCAGTAACTGACCACAAGCATTTCCATTCATGGAAGAAAGCACTGAAGGAAAGAATTATTCTTCACAAACATGGCTTTTGAAAATCCCATTTTATATGTTTTCTCCCTTGCATAGTTGGCCAGGAAACATGAGTTGGGGGCTAGCAGAGGACACAATCAGGCCACCAAATGGGCACACTGAAAATCAGTGAACAAGAGAGGTGCAAAAATCAGACTGGTTGGTAATATCCTTTATGTGGCTGCAGAATCCCCCTTTCCAGCATATTCAGAACAGCTAACTCTATGATGTGTTCCTAGTGATTGGCAGTGGTGCATGTGACCCCACTGACAGGGCATGCAAGACATGTAGCTGATTTTTACTTCTGCAGCAAACTGCAGTATAAATTCTATGGGGGTAAGAGGGGATAAAGAAATATAGGGTGGGGGGTTCCCAACTCTTCCCCTTTAACTGCTGGGTTGGGAAGGTAGCACTATGAAAGAGTAGGAGCCAGCTTCATAATGCAGTGATCTCATGTTTCAGTTCCTCTGAAGCAACCTTCTCAGCCTTTTTGTATGTAACTTAGGCTGATCTTCCCCCTTGTGCAACCTCCTGGGCTATATGCTAGAAGGGTTGACTTAAGGTCTTATCTAGTTGCAAAATGTTATCATGCATTTAGGGTCATCCGATGCTGCTTCTCTGCACTTGTTGATCACATCTTGCTCTTTCTTACGTTAGGAACATAGTACCAATATCAAAAGATGTTCAACCATTTTAGAGACTTCACATGAAATGATATAAAATTAATGTTCACATCCATCAGTCAGCTCAATGCAATAGCTCATACCAGATTGCTCACTGACCTTCCTCCACCTTCTGCTCTGCCAACCACATCAGCCTCTACACCAATCCCACAGCTTTCTTGCACATCTCCATGCCTGTTCCACACTACTACTCAACTGTGAAACATTCTTCTAATCCCTGTTTCTCTTTCATATCCTTCCTAAAAACCTACTTCTACAGCATTGGTTCCACAGACTAACCTAGGGAGAATAAGTGTTGGCGATATGGAGTACATGGCTATTCCAGATACTGTATTGTCTCATTTTTGCCTTTCTATTTTGTTTGTAGCCTGCCCTGTTTTTAAGTAGAATATGGACTTTTCTGGGCAAGGATCTAAATTTCTTCCGGTTTCAATAATGGGCCTCGCACCTTTTGGACATAAATAATTATAAGGTGATATCATTCTTTAAGTTTCACACCAGGAACAGATATCCAATCTAGAATTTAAGAATAACTCCTCATGAAATATTTAAGAAATAACAGTGCAGATGATGCAAGCTATCATATTTTTAGAACTACTACTCCTAAATATGACAAAATAGATTGCCTCCCCTCCTCATATACTTTACAGGATGGTTGTTTAGTCAAAAAGAACTTACTGAGAACGTCCCAAATGCTCGCTTTTTAGTTCAATTCTCCTTTGGCAGTTAATTTTAATGACTAAATAAACAGATTCACAAATTAATCTGGCAACACCAATTATTTTTTGTTCCTTTCTTGTGTATGAGGAAGAGAGCCTGAGCATCAGGAAAGGAGACTGTGTACTAATTTTGATATACTCAAATGATAATATAACTTTGATTTTTTCAGTAACATGACTTCCTGCCCCTGTGCCAGCATCATTGGCATGTCACAGGAATACAGAAATTGTCATACTGAAATTAGGATTCTCTTAGATTGGCATCTTGTCCCTGGCAATGGCCTATAACAGATGCTTCAGAGGAAGACAAAAAAAAGTAGCAACCAGATGAGAGTAGATTTCATTCATTAAGCAGCCCCCATATCTGAGGGGCTCTTTCCCTCATGATGAAGTTAGATGTTGGTAGGGGCAAATTAACACCATAGTTGTACTTCCCTGTTGGATGAAAAGAGAGAAGAGAATGTCTTTTCAAGACCACCTAAAAGGATTGTCCAGTGCTGTTATCTGTCCATTAGCACCTGCTTTAAATGCCTATTTTTAGTTTGATTTAACATAGTCATATGACATGATTCACCAAACCTGCAACAGGAGGTAGCATTGTTGGAGGAGCATTGCCTCTAAAACACAGAGACTTAAAATAGCACTTCTTGGATCTCTACATTTTTGATCTGAAATCAAGACTTCCATTTTATTTTAAGGGGAGGAGAGGTGGTGAAAGGAGAAAGAATAAAGGAATTGCTTGGGTAACTGAATGTCCTACGTTCAGGGCTGGCATAAGGTTTTTTTGTAACCCTAGGTGAACTATGACTTTGGTCTCCCCCTACCTCCATGTTATAAGAGATAACATATTAATATATTTTTTAAATAGAGAAAAAATTCATTTCCATTTAATTTGGTGCTTCTGAAAGCTTGGCACCCTAGGCAACTGCCTAGTTTGCCTATGATAGGTCACCCCTAGCTACCTTCACATTACCATTGTGACAGTGCAGCTAACTATGTCTTCTAGAAGCAGCTAAAGGACCTTCAGATTTGACCATGCAGTCTCTGACACACACTCTAAAAATAAGTTGTTGACACAATAGGCATTATTTAGACAATTTTACACAATCCACCCACATAAGCTGCCCAATGAGTCCAATAACTGTTTTGTATAAGCTCTTCATATTGCTTTTGTAAAATGAATGCCTACATATTTGTTTGTGAATCTTCACACCGTATCTCTGTAGATAGTTGTAATGTTTCTTTAATACTACAGCTGTTTGGTTGTGCCAGGTCATCTGCTTTTATTAGTCTTTTTCCCACTGCAACTCACACAAGTCATGAAATTCAAGCCAGTTATGAGGCTATGCTAATCTGTGTCCAAAAATAGCCTCTCTCCCTTCATACTTCACCTCTCAGTGTCCCTTTTAACTGCTGGACTCTTCAGTGCTTTTCTTCTTTTCTGGGTTTCAAGCTCTCTATCTATTGCTGTTCCACCATGAAGGCTGGAATACCAGCCTTTATAGCAGGAATTCTTGGTGGCATTGGTGTTCTGTTCTTCCTTGTAGCTTTTGGGACAGATTATTGGCTCCTAGCGACAGAGACTTGTGGAATCTTTGAACCTGAAAATAAAACTCTTCACACCACGGAGGTAAAAAAATAGATATCTTGTGATATTATGCAAGGAAAAAATGCACTTTTAAAATAACTTCCTATAGAAATGTTTTAAAACCAACTCAAATGTTCTAAGTGTCGGTGCTGATAGTTTTTAAGCCTATGTTAATATGTGCTTATATACATTTGACATATAAGAACACACCACAGCCTTAACTATAAAATCACAACCAATGTCTCAATAAAGCATATCATTGATAAATACTTGAAAAAAATATGCATACATAATGCATACATAATGGAAACTATTACAGGAAACACTTCTCTATTCTGATAGCTATGGGGAAGAAAGTTGAAGTGTAAAAACATAATACATTTATTTGCTGATAGCAGCAGCTGCCACTGAAGACAAACTGTATTATGTTGAGTTTCATGTAATAAAAATTAATATTTTATTGCTAACTTCTAATATGGCCTTTTAGAAATGCAGATTTCAGCTGAATTTGCTTATGGTGAAACTGTTCAATAAATGCCATAAAATAATAACTGAATTGTCTGGCTCTCTGATACTTGCTTCCTCTTAAAGATTTTTGTGCCAGTCAATGTGTGTGGTTTTTATTAACAGTTTTCAGAAATATCCCTCTGTTATGCAGACTTTAAAGTAAAGTCCAAACTAATTATGTTTGATTTTTCTGGTTAGTGATTCACTTTTGGAAAATTTTATGGTGCCAACAACAAGAGACCAGGGTTTCCTAATAAAGCGTAGGTTTCTGATTCCATCTGCCATATTTCCAAATGACTGTTCATATAGAAAACAGACTTCACAGCAAAAGTAAACTTTGTATAAAACAATACAACAAGGCTGAAGAAGGCAAAAGTTTAGCAAGCATAAAAGTCCAGCTCAATTTTGTTGCACTTAGAAATGAAATATCAACACTGGAAGTTCCAGAATATTTTAAAATTACTCCATTATCTTGAATGTGAAGAGGTTTCCAGCCTAGAAGTGTTGCACTATATTAAATAATATAAATATTCCAGATATGTGGTTAGGCCAGCTGTTGGTTTAGCATATGACACAGGCAGAGGAATCCTGAGAGTGCCTGTCACAGCAACATTCACTGTTGTTTTTGAGGTTATTGTTTTTGTATTTTAATTAGTTGCTTTATATTTGTAATATTGCTCCTTGCTCTATGCATCATGCTATTCCTCCACCCTCCCACACACTCTGACCCTTTCAATATTGGCAGGCTCTACCTTGTACATCCACAACTGTCTTGATTCTATCTTATCTATCAACCAGTGATCAAGACAAACGTTGATTTAACAAGTCAGCAGAGGTTCTCAGTTGATGTAGTGTGTCTTGCACATCATTGCAGTCAAGACTCATACCAATCCCAAAAGAAGTAGCTTTTCCAGATGAGCCAATGGTGTTTCTGGTCAACAATAGGACTTGTGTATTGATATTTTGATGTCTAAGGACTCCAGGGCTTGGGAAGCTTGTGTGATGTGTCTGTGTTGGGCTCTAACTACTTTTCTCCCATTCGAAAAAAGCATGCGCTAATCTTTTTGGGATGCTGGGTACCTCAACTCCCATTGAATATTGTGCCTTCCCGAAGGTGTTCTGCCTTTCACCGGATTGAGCTGTATACCAGCAATATTGCTTCTCCATCAAACTGCACTGTGCAAAGATGTGTTTTTCATTACAGCTTTAATTATTTTGTTAAGTTAACTCGCAGCATGGACAATACCACCCTTCTCCTTACGTGACCCATAATGCATGTTTGCAGAACTTTCATGGAAGGTTACAGTAAATGGGAAACTGATGTAAAGTGTATCAACATAAGTATGTGTCAGCACTTATAGTTGAGCTCATGAGGAGGCTGACATGTAGAAAGAATAACTTCTGTCTGAGGTACACTAAGGATAGCTCCCATTTCTTTGAGCAGAGAGAGGGAGACCTTTTTGGGTCATCCAGCAGAAGCGGTCAATGAGAGGTTTAGAGGTGGTCGTAACTTTGGGTGCATAAAGACTGCAAGATGGGGGGCTACATACAGAGAAGATGCATAGCTGTTGATAGACTATATGGCTATGTCTACACCAGAAGATGAGTCTGGACTAAGCAAGCTTAGTCTGGGCTAATTTGAACCATGTCTACACTAGCCTTTGACTAGTTCGAACTAAAATATATTTATATTATATAAAAAAAGCTTAGTTTGAACTAGTTAGTTTGAACAGTAAGTTTGAACTAACTGCTTAGTTTGAACTTCCTGCTTTGGCTAGTTCAAACTAGCGGTTAGTTTGAACTAAAAAAAAGCACAGCTAGTTAGAACTAAAAAGTTCAAAATAAAAAAAATGTGGTTAGTTTGAACTAACTTCAAACTGCTTAGTTCAGACTATGCAAGTCCAAATTAAGCTTTTAGGTGTAGACATAGCCTGTGAGTCTTTAAAGATTCTAGTATGCGGTGGCGTTCAAGGAAGGGCATATAAACAGTGGCAGAAATCTGGGGCACACTTGACCCCATTTGCCTGGCCCTGTTCCATGTGTCATCTCTGTCCACATAGGATAAATAATATCCTACTTTCTCAGTGACCTGAAGAAATGTTTCACTTATTAGGAAGTTAGGAATGCCTCAGCTAAAAGCCTGAAGTCAATGGTGCACGCCCACCTATGGAGACCCCGCCAACTTGCCCTTTTCCAGGTTTGGGTTTGGACCAGGAACTGGAGGGGGAGACCCTACAAATTTTTGGGTCCCGGGAAAGAGAGGGTATTATTGCCCTTGTCAGCAGGGGGGTGGTCTTGATTTGGATAACAGAGGTTTCTGATCCTCTGTGTGTGACCCCAAAAGGGCTTTCTATAAGAGGATAATTGCGAGTGCAAGGAAGGACAAGACAAGTAATAGTCATTTTTCTCTTTATTGACAGTGTGAGGAATTACAGACAAGAAAATGCTTAAGTATATGACAGTCAGAAGTATTAGTTTATGACAATTCCAAGGTAAAAGCAAAAGATTAGTAAAAAGACTGCGTTAAGCTAATACTGGCCAGATTTATTTCTATTTAGTTCCCTATTTGACTGTGTTTAGTTCCTGTCTCCTATTTTATTTCTCTCTCTCTCCTGTTCAGCTTGTTTAGTTTCTATTTTATTTAGTCAATATTGTTACCCAGTCTGTGAGAGCCATGCCTGTTCCCCAAAAGCTGGGTCTTTTGGTTTAGGTTGACAATAATCTCTTTAAGTCAGCTCCGAAGATCACCCACAGTCAGGTTTTTGGAGGGTGCACGCCACCCTGCCAAGCAGGGCGCTAGCCTTTTTATTGACATAAGGGGCTGAACTGTGGAGATGCCCCCATCAGAAAATCACACTTTGCCTCCTTTTAAGGTTTATCAGATCACCCCTTCAAGGTGTAGCGGATATACCTCCGTCAAAATGTCACACTAGACACCCTTTTAAGGTGTTATGCCCAAGGCGGATGCTTCTTAACCACTAACTGCGTTTTTGCAGTGTTTAGCTGACTTTGCCTTAGGTTTAGTTTGCTGACGTGGTTTCTTTCTTAGGGTGTCTGACTTTCAGCTCACCGGCCTGGTATGTTGATTAACTAAAGGCATTAATTGATTAATTGTTATTTAAGACAGGCAAATGGCATTCTGTACAGCGTAGGAGGTCTGAGCCTACTTCAAGTTGCTGAAGTGTGACTCAGGTTTGTAATTCTGGCAATGCAAACAAAAAATGACCCTTCTCACTCTTCCTCAAAAAACTGACTTGCCATCTTAATAACTAACCCAATCATAAGGATGAATTTAGTTTTATTGGCCTTTGTTTTATTCTCTTGTTAGGAGGAGGCTTTGAGAGAGGTCAGAAAAGAGATCCTTACTTTTCACCATGAAGGTTTCTTTTGGAGATGCTGGTTCTTTGGCGAAGATTATGAGGAGACCATATGGAACTTCTGGTTTAGTGAGTGTTACACTGATACATTTTACAGCTTTGTTTAGAAATGTTTTAAGGGGATGAATCTGACATTAGAGATAGCTGATTTGTGTCCATGTTGCAGAGATAAGGGTTAAGTCAGCACTTCCATTAGAAAGCTCTAATTCTACCAGATTGTAACTGAGCTATAAAAAAACAGTCTGGGCTGCAAGTCAGTGAGGGAGGCTTTCCCATCTGAGGAACAAATTATCTTTACATTTTGTTTTATTTTCTCAGGATTGGCTTGGTAGATTTTTAAATAGGACAGAACCAGAGTTAACCCCAAACTCCTCTGATCAGGACCTGCTTTCTGTGCTCCTTTTAACTCAGAAATATTTGGTCTCAGGTTGCCTTTCAGTGTATTATAGGAACATAGTGATTCACTCACTTCTCTTTTCTTAAAATATCATCTTCTTCCTCAGAGCTCATGAGATGGTGATTTCCTCCAACAGTAACTGAGCTCCTTCTGATACCCTTATTGTCACTTCATGTAGCCACCAGAGGGGCTCACTAGTCTATAGCTCTATAGTGGTTGTATTATCTTTACTGCCCTTTAAAACAGCCTATGAGGTGTGAGTGCCTTCAGTTCTTATTGAACGCAATCTCGGAAGGGTAGGGGGCACCAGGGAGGATTAGATACAAATAAATCTGTGCATAAATGGGATCAGAGCATTGTCCATTTCACAGCTTTGTAAATTTCCTTTTTTATGGAAATTCTTCATATCAGCTCACCCAGTATTAGTAAACACAGGTAAAAATATGCTAATTGGTTGAAAAACAATTTTCATCAGAATGGAGAAGTCTCATTTTGCAAACCTCTGATTTGCATTTGGAGTGCAGCTCATTTGATAGGCAGGGGCGGCTTTTGGGGTAGGCAAAGCAGGTGGCTGCCTAGGACCCCAAAGCAATAAGGGGCCCCATCCTCAATTTGGTGGACAGAAATGAAAATATAGAAAAATATGGAAATTGTTCCCATCTAGCAGAGCTAGTAGGGCTGGATGCCTATGCACTTTTCACTCTCATTCCCATCCCTGTTTTATGAAATGATACTTATTCTGGTAGTGATAGGTATTGTGGTCACCGTTTTCTGTGACACCCCTGCTTGGAGGGCAAACCCACAGGGAGTGATGTCACCAGAACTTCACCTTTTTTCTTGCTGGAGCACAGCCCGGGCACTTTTTCAGACAGTTGTGCAAGATGTGAGAGGTAAAGCTGTGTGGAGGATGCCATTTGTGCCTTGGCAGCTCTTTCTTTACCAATTAAGCATGGAGTGTCATCAAGATATGCCTATCACCATTTCTGTGTCAGGAGTATGACTCTCAGGAGTACTGTGTTAGGGCAAAGCATGAAACTTTATGGAATAACGTCTGAGAAAATTACACTGATGAGCATTCAAAGGTTAAAGAAGAGACAACAAAACAAACAGCCAACACACAAGTAGTTGAGTTATTCGGTGTTCATCCATGCCTGATGTTTCCTCAGTTGGGTAAGTTCCTCTCTAAACTACATATAGTGGGGTCACCACAAAATGTGATTACTTCGTAGCAAATTTACTATATAATCATCAAGTTGACAATCCAGCTCTGCCAGGATCCCATAGTAAATTTGCTACCCGTTGGTCAGCATTTTAGGTGACTTCTACTCTTAGCAAACTACTGCATGTTTTAGGAAATGGTTGCCACATTATAAAATTATTGTTTGCTAGAGCTGGTTGACATTTCCATAGAGAAAATGTTTCTGTCAAAAAAAGTCCTGACAAGACTTACCACCCAATTGCATTATGTGAAAATCCATTAATGATATGATGTTACATGAAGTAAAACGATGAAATAAATCACCAACTATAATCCTTTTAATAACACGCTATTATTAGATAACTGGCAAATCTGTATTATTTCTTTAGATATTTTTTGTAATAGGATTGATCATGGCAAATTAATTTGCTGCTATTGTAGATGTAATAATTAATTCAATAGGTACTCCATAGCCAATTTAACATGAACTAATGTCCACCTATTAAAAAGTGTTCCTTTGAGCTGGGGAACATTTTAAAATAAGTGGCCAAACATTAATTAATTCATTTAACATTAATTCTCTTTCCATGAATCATGATAAGCCTCGGTGGTATTGATATTCATGAGGCACTTCCATTGTATCTGTGCTTTCCTTTCCCACACACTGGAGATGCTGTACTATAGGTAGCTCTAGTATCCAAATATTTTAATCACTTTTAGGCAGAATGGAAAAAAACCTAGGCATGAGGAGAATTATTCCAATTTGAACAAATCCAAATTCCTGTGGTTTTGTCTGGCTCAAGTTCATTTTTGAGGGAATTAAAACTAGCCATGTTATATTCTCAAATCCTATTGCATCCCATTTGTCTCACTTTGCATTTAGAACATGTTCAATTTCTCCTGTACTCCATATCCCTCTGGATGCCAATGAGTGTTTTGCAGGGATTGTAGGACTGGGCATAAAATAAAAGTGAAATGTTATTTATTCTCCATTTCTTTTTCAGCTAGTCAAGCACATCCTAAATATTGCATGCATGGCTACCTGTTTCCTATGCCCATTCCTCTTGGACCTTTCCCACATCCTTCCTATGATGCAACTGCAGGTTAGTCCCTAATCAGTGTATTTACCTCTCCTTTTCATAGGATCTGATGTTGTGCTGAGACATGTGGGTCTGTACTGCAATTATCTTGGCAACTTTGATCTTATGTCCTATCATTACAAACTTGCAAGGGAGCATAAGAGAAAAGAGAGACACACTCCCTGTTGCGCAGTCAGTTTATTGGAGTCTTGGTCACAGCTACAGCTCCCCAGTTAAGGAAACAAATGGAGATGTGCTTCAGATGCTTCCCTCTGAGAGCAACCCAGTGGTGGGTATTTTGGGAGTAAATGGAGCCAGAACTCAGGGTAGCTATCCTCCACCCTTCAAAAGGATGTAGTAAATTACTTCACCCCATTACAGCAGTGGCATCCTGGATAAGCATCCACTAACACAACAGTCTTAATTGGATACATGATAAAATCAATATCTGTCTTTCCTTTGTGAAGGGTGTTTTCCACAGGAGGCTTACCTCCCTTGCTGTAATCTAAAACTCTGTGGTACAAAGCATATGAGGAATTTACTCTTGGAGAGTTCACTGGAAACTGTGTGTTGTACTTCTTTAGCAGCTCATGATGAAAGAGGTGCAACTGAACGTAAGCAGCAAAAGCGCAGCATGTTGTTTTGTTTTCACACTTCTGTTGAGACTCACAGAAGCAAACTGCCCACCAAAATGAATCTGTTATAGTGTCTTCAACATAAAGAGCCCAGAGTCACCCAGGTCTATATATGGTATGGACTGAGGGTTAGAAGATGACTTTAGGATCCACCCTGAGTGATGGCGTAGCTGCAGCTGCACTGTCCCAGGGGCAGACCAGAGACTGAATTGTGACTCAGAGTCCTCTGTTGCCCATTTGCTTTTCATCTCCAGGGAAGTTTAACTGTTTATGCAGAACAGTTTACTCCCTGCCCTTGTGACAGATGTCAATTTCCTGCAATATCCTTGAAAACTTGTGTTGAAATAAGTATTGGTATTTGTAGAGCCCCTCATATTAAATGCATAAGTTATTTGTTATTGTGAGCCAGGATTGTATGTGACCCTCTGGGGGACACATCAGAGGTGAGCCCTGAGAATTGTTCTAGTCAAAGGACTATACTGAACAAAGGGCCAGACTGGAAGGGACTGCTGGATGAAGTGTGAAGTGGTTTGCCTGGGGAATCTGTAGAGGGAAGAGAATGCAAATTCCCTACCTCTGATTATGCAAAAATGCAGCTTTTGGAAGCCCCTTCTTATTTGCCCCCCAAATATGAAGATCAAAGGCCGCAGCTGTATAAAAGCAAGACTAATCTATGCATGGGTATGTTTGTTCTGAGCTAAGGCTGTTATGAGTGGTAACTATAGAAAATCCCTTTGTGGGGTTTGGAAGACCTGTCTTCTACGAGAGCTCATAACTATAGGTTCTTTTTGATTATTTTACTACATTTTGTTTTTACTGTTTTCCCTTAAGAATAAACATTCTTGCTTAGAAAGAGCTGTGTGGCAACTCATAACCATAAGCAAACATGCTGTTCTTGGCCTCTGAAGAGACAGCAAAGAACAGGCACTAGCCTGGGAAGGCAGTTTGACTTGCTGGGAGTATCATGGTGTAGGAAGAGAACTGTGCAGCCTGGAAAAAACCCTGCTCAAGGGGAAAGAGACATGGGGCTCTGCCAAAAGAGCTGGCAGCTGGAAGCCTAACAGTGGGTATCCTTGCTGGAACATGGCAGAAAATATACATGCATTTGCCCTGAACTGTGACTACTCCCCTGCCTCCTCTGCCCCCGGGTTTTTTGTTCATCCAGCTAGAGAGGATAGCAAGTAATGTGGTAGAGCCAGGATTCTTCCCCCTTCTCACTACTTTCCATCTGCTCCTTGCTCCCAGGGAGGAGCACTGGGCAAGTAGCTCCTGCTTTCCCCAGTGCAGCCAAACTTATTAGCTGAGCTAGGAGTAATATGGGCCACATTCACCCTTATTCATATATGTGGCTGAGTGCAGGGCAGTCTAGCACAGGCCACAGAGTAATTCCCACAAACACTGTGTGAACTGTAGTGGTGTCTGGTGCATTTTGTTAAAAGAAAAAAGCACCAAAAACACTTCTTGAAAGATTTATATTGACAAAGTAAAATGAGGGGTTCTAAAAGAGGGAAAACCAGTTAAATCAACAAATTCAAACTGATTTCCCTCCAAAGTTTTTCTTGATTTCTATCCCCATGTATTTTTGGATTTCCGCAACAAATTAACTGCATTATGAAATTTTAATTTAATTGGAGGCAGAGAATACAATTAATCCCCCATTTTTGTTTTAATTAATTGATTTCTTTAAAAAGTACACATCACTCTGCTTTGATCTTGAGATCTGGGCCAGGTATACTATACAAACAAACATTTTTGACCTTTTCTTCAGCCTTTAGCAATATTGTTTTTTATAGGGAATTCATTAAAAAATTTTGTCTGTATTTTCTTTTCTGTGACCTGTATGATTTCTGCCTAGGGGAGCACACTGCAGTATAAAACGGATGTGATGCATCTGTTGGCAGTAAAGTGAGCAGGATATTTCAGACTCCAGTGTAGACTCTCTATAAAAACGCCATCCAGAGTTAATAAAGCAGTAGTGATTTTTTTCTTTTTTAGTTACAGTCATGGTTACCAGTTTCTGAAGGATTTTACTAATAAACAGACTAACTTTTCTGTGCTAAATAAAGGGCCCTTAAGCCATCTGTCCCTGTCTGTCAGTCCTTGCTATGAAACAAACCCTTCAGCTGTCTCTTAGGAATCTTTTCTGAGACTGACTTCTTAAAGACTGTTAGATTACTTAAAGTGCCACATGTGAGCAAAAAAGTTACAAGGAGGAATATCCTATTTTATAACCCAGCCCCATAGTCTATCTGCAAGGAACATTTTACCCACTGCAGGACCTGTAAGTTGCATAGAAGACATGGCGATATCATTTAAGTGATGATATGGGGATGGTGTCTGCTTAGGTTGCTTGCCAGAACTGTGTAGCTCTTCCTGCATGGTTAGCATCCAGTCTATTACTGAGTGCCTGTCTACAGAGAGAGCCTTAACTGTATGACCACAGACATCAAGGTTTACAACACTGTTCAGTGTCATTGAGTGTAGCAGGTTCAGGCCTTTATCCTAATGTATCAGCTCCCTCATCTCTAATATCAAAATACAATAATCACATGCCACACCAAGGGTGCTGGGAAGCTAAATTAATTCACTCTGAAATATTGAGATCTGCAGACAGAAAGTGCTAGCTGAGAGTACAGCATTTATTCTTTTATTTCAAGTGAGAAAGTGTCTACGTGTAAAATCCAATAGCACAGGAGGGTGCCCAGCAAAAAGGTACTCACTGTGGGCCACAGCATAGTCCATAGGCTGTAGGGCAGAATTTGGCTCTTCGATATATTGCTAAAGTATATGAAATAATCATGGGCTTTCTTTAAAGGGTCAAGGTTCTTTTGCTAAAAGGATTCCTTGTCTGACTGGCTTAAAATGAGGAAAATGTATCTGCCTTGTATCATTTTTCTTTTGTCTGTGAATCAGGAAAGAACTGCCCATTTTCTCATGCTTGAGTCAAATCTCCATATAACTTCTGCTTCACAAACATAGTGCGCAAAGATGATAGCATGAGATGGACAGGATGACTCAAGGGATTGATGGTGGGCTATGGAGCCTTTTCATTTCTATGGTCACCTGCTTCAATCTGGGCCAGGTTTGTAGGATTAAGTGGAAGTTACTCCCATTAGGTGTTCAGTAAAATAAGTAGGTGATCAGGCCTGGTCTTAGAGGGAAAGTGCCCACCACCCAAAACCACCAAATTGCGTACTACCTAGCCTTGTTGCTTGACGTCACAGCAGAAAATCCTAGACTCAATGGACCAAAGAAACTGAATCCCTCCTCTAGTTCTGATGCTTTTTGTTCAGGGAAGAAGGTGACCTAGAGTACTGAGGAGGAATAGCTTGTGCTGTTGCTTTCTGTTTTCACCTGCTCTGTGGATAAATATGCCTTTATTCTCCAGCATCATGAACCTGGGGCCTTTAACAAATACTAGTTAAATGGGGAAGAAAGGAAGAGATGATTCTTTGTTTGTCTTTGAGTTTAGTTTCCATTCTTTCTGTCCTACTCAAGTTCATTGCTTTCCCACAAAGCTTGTGCCACATGATGTATTTTACCCTAGCAATCAAAAACTTCTTTTGCCATGTCTGCTTGATACTTCATTGTATTTCTGCTATTCAGTCCAGACCCATTATTTATATTATGATATGTATGACACATAAGCTTAAACCCTTACAAGTGCTGTCAATAGCCTGTGTATTCCAAGGCTCTCTAGGGAATTAGCACATGCCCAATACAATTCTTCTCAACATGAAACAACTCAATAAACCTCATAAATATTTAAAAATTATTCATAATCCTGGTATTCATTACAGCAAAGTTATTATTTTTATGGTCACTGAAACTGGAGTTACATGGATTAGTTTCACAGACTTCTGAAAACTGATCTGATTATGTGGGTTTCCTTTCTTTTCCTACAACTTCATTCTTTTTAATTGTACAGTGTACAGAGGTTTCTGGACTGCGTTCATCGTACTAGCTGTTGCTGCCAGTCTGGTGGGAGGATTCCTGTTGGTGTGTGGCGTGCCCTTTTTCAATGCTAGATTCTATAAAGTAGGAGGTGGATTCCTCATCACATCTGGTAAGCTGCCAAGTCATGGTAATGGGATATACTACTGCCTGGAATGCGTGTGTGTGTGTGTGTGTGTGTGTGTGTGTGTGTGAAAAGCATAGGCACTCTAATCACGGGCAATGATGGTAGAAAGATATGAGCTCTGATAAATTATGTATGAGAATTTAAGCAAACTTTGGAGAAAGTATATTTGCCCTTTACAGAAAAAAATGAACATTGTTGTTCAATGAATTTTTAGAAAGATATTGCTTAGCTATGAAAGATTTTACTTTTCAGAAATGCATTTTTTTCTTTGGTATAATCCACTGGGAAAGACCACTGAGGTGGGGTATATGGCCATCACATTATTGGACAGTAGTTAGCTAGGCCCTCCTGCAATGCAATCTTCTAATTTGGACTGCTTTTATGTATTGCTCTCAAGAGTGGAGAGAAATAATATTTGTATGCTATTAACAAAATTTAAGGTGAAATAAAACTTGTGGTTTACCTTCAAATAAAATCTGAAAATTATATAAAACAGGCTCGAGTCTGGAAAATGAGCTAAAAACATTAATTCATTCACCCTTCACATTAAGATCACTCCACTGTAGTAGTATTAGCACCTAGAATTACAATACCTTTTTTTCTTTTCTGGGGATTGGTGAATTTGTTTAACTGAAATAAATCTTTGACCAAATATATAAAGCATGCAAGTAGCCTGCTGAAGTCAATGGAAAATCCTCTATGAAATAGGTTACTATTTTTTTTTTAAAAAGTTAAATAGATGTTAAAAAGAAGTGAAATTCTGGTCTTAAAATAAGAATAAAACTGATTCACTACATTTTATTCTTGGTGTTTTATTTTAATCTCTATTTGACAACATTTTCATTGAAAGCTAGGACAAAGAATTTCATACTTCTTGCAATACTTGATTATGCACCACATAATCTCTTGGCCTTAGCCAAAGATGCTCCTATTAAATAAAATTTGTGCTAATGCTGTCTTGATTTAAGCAGCAGTTATTATTATTAACTATCATTAGACTACATCAGTTCCTTGGGAGCTGTGGTGGATAAGTAGACTTCTTGTTAAGTGACTTACTGCTATATTTTTAGTGCAAATGAGAGGAGGAAGAATCGGCAACCTTGCAAAAGTGATCATTTTTGGGAACTTTCCAGCAAGATTTATTCAGAGGTTTATCAGATGATTTTTGATAAGCATCCAGATTTCTTGATTGTCTCCAAAATATTTGGAATGCTTTGCTCAAGTGGGTTTTTTAAAAAAAATTTCTTCTGTAAAATCAAATCCCTTCTGAAAGTATCTTGTAACACTGTAGCATTCAGTATGAAAAGACTGAATGTGTTTTTGACTCTCCTTTGGACGGCAGGATTTGGTGTGATGGTATAGGAGGAAGCTGTTTTTGCCTCAATCATAGACTGAAGCTCAGTTTTAACTAACCTTCACAAAATGATCTCTCTTCTCAGAAGGGTGAAAACATTTGTAATTTATAGAGAGGAATGTAGTGTACTGATTAGATTTCTGAGATTAGAAATAAGGACTCCTCAGTTGCTTCTGCCACTGATTCACTGCGCCCTAAGGAAATTATTTAGTCCTTAACCTCTGTGTGCTTCAGTTTACTCTGATAAGACTTTCTTACCTGAGAGGCATGTTGTGAGGCTTAGTTAATGTTTGTTGTACAGCAATGTGAGGATCTTTCATGGAAGATTTCTAATCTAATATAGCTGTGAACATGCTGCAATGCACATTTTGTGTAAATCACATTTTGGTAAATTTCTCTTGAAAAGTAGAGAAGTGACCAAGTGCATTTACTATTTATTTAGATTTACAGGACTATGAGAGGTCCTGTCTTGACCTTAGAGCAGTGGCGTTGCCATCCTCCAAATAGCTCCAGCAGGCAGGTCCCGCCCACTTCAGTGCTGATGCTGTCCCCAACCCTGGGCCCAATCCAGCCCCAGGCTGGCCTGCTGTGTCAACTCCTCGGCCCAAAGCACTGCCAGGCCACCAGCTCGCAGGCCCAAGCTGTCCACTGGCCTGCCACTGCCTGCCGGGCTGACCCCGGGCCCCAGCCAGGCTGTCACCACCTGCCACTCCTGAGTCCCACCTGGGTTGGGGCCAGCTGCCAGCCCTGGCCTTGCACAGGCTCTCTCGGGTGCTCAGCAGGATTCAGGGCACTGGCCTGGGACACTCAGGGCCTGTGCTCCTTGTGCCCAGCGCCAGCAATGCTCCTTCCTTAGATACCTCTAACAACTAATTAAAAATGCAATCAGTGTCACCCGCGGAACTGAAAACAGTACTTTAAAACACAGGTTGTAGGAAAGAAAACCTAAAGGATGACTTGGCTGTTTTCCTGGCTGGCACTGAAGATGAAGCTACATCTCTAAATTATTCCATTGTTACCAGGAACCTGCGTGTCCCTCCACTGTATGGAAAATTCAGTGTTTTAGAGTGAAGTTTTTATTGTGCTATTGGGTTCCCTGGATTTGCTTTCCAAGAACTGTGTCTCATTGTTTACTGTATTTTCAGAGGACTAGTCTGATAGCTTGCCAACTACCATGACAAATCTTGTGCTCTGTGGGTGGTATTCTTGAAAACTCTTTCAGAAGAACCAGCTCATTTTGCTTGATTTACTCTGAAGGATAAATCTGTAGATAGAACCGGAAACTGCTTGACATTTATTGCTAGTTTCGTTTGTAGAGTCTCCCATCCTCTCATCAAGTAAACGGTTGTCCTTGACAACCTGCTTCCAAAAATGACTAAACTACATAAGAAGCTAACCAGGATATCATCCTTTTTTCCCCCTAGTATTTGAAATGCTGTTGATAATTTAAAGGCATCCAGTGGGAAGAAAAACACTAACTAATGGCAATTTTCACTTGTTTCAATAGTCAGACAATAAAAAAAATTAATTATAATTGTGTCCACAATGGCCAGGTGAATACAGCAAAATATTTTGTGAAATATTGTTTGTATTTTGAAATAAATTCACTTTTATTGCATTTGTGACCCCTCTGTGTCAGATCCCATGAATAGTTTAGCAAACAAATTTAATAGTAAGAATATATGTTATGGCCCTGATCCAAAGCCATTGAAGTCAATGGGAGGCATTCCGTTGACTCTGGTCGGCTTTGGATCAGGCTTTAAATGGTAGGGTTATGGGAACATGTCCTGTTGCCCGTGTGCTGAGCTGAGGAGGGGCAGGAAATGGAGTACTGGTGACTCTCAAATGCCTGCTGCAAACAACAGAGTTACGAGACCACCTTAAAGGAAAAGAGAAGAAATGAAAATTGTTACATAACCTAAACATAGGATTATTATAATAAGCCATTATGTCTATATTTTTCTCAGTCATTCAGATCAGAATGTTATCTTATAGGGTTCCAGATAACATTGTATGAATCTAGCCTGTTACATATTACACAAATGCCCCTTCTGATCTGAATATTTTAACCAAGGAACATCTCTAATAATCTCTCTGGAATTAAAAGGAACCATTGCATAGTTATAGGATAATTCTAATGGCTACTGTAAGCAGGATTTCTGACATTTTGTGTTTGTGTGCTTATATTAATCAGTTCTGTAATGCTATCCTATTGCAAAACTAAAGGAAAGCTTTTTGTCAGTCTTATGGCTGGAATTCTTTGTATTTTATATTCTACTACCTTTTTCCAAAATGAAAGCTCCACATTCAACAGCCACCAGGTATTTCACATATAATGCATGTACTATATAAGCCAGTAGATCGTCAGCACTCCACTTTCTTACCATAAGGTTTTTTAAGAAGCTAATAGTTTAGAAGGTGAAGGAGACACTGATTGATAGTCAAAGTTCAGCTTCCCTATAATTAGCTCATTGTATGAAAACTCTTTAGCTTCCAAGGAATAAGAGTTAGAGATTGAGTTCATTTACCTGTTCTTACAGTTAGCTGCTGTAAAGGTGTCACAAGTGTATAAAGCAAGAGAAACAAAGACACAGAGTTAGACTTCAATTTACTAATAATTAAGGTGCTGTTACCCTTTAGAGTGGGAAGACTGAGAGTCAGGGGTTAGTTGTCTTGCTGTTAGCCCCTGGATGATGTTATCATGGTATGAAGGAGAAAGATTTAATGCCACAGGTTCAATTTTCTTGCAATTAGCCGCTCCCCAGAAGATGCCATTGACCTCATCAGCATTGAGACTGAGTTTCACAGTTAATTTTTTCCATAACAACCTAATGAATAGAAGCAAAGGGAGAAAAGGAAAGAGATCATTTTGCTAATTTTCTAACCAGCAGAAACTGTAGAGCTGTTAAGAAGAATATAGGGACTGTCTCATTTGACAAGCCTGTCACTTATACTTACCATAAACCAACACACAACAGCAGAGACAATGCTATTAAGTGTGTAAAAAGCCAAGTTGTCTGGTTTAGTGATCTCTCATCACTGTACTCAGCCAGCCTGCCCGCACACTTCTAACAAAACTGTATTAACAAAAAGCCTAACTGCAGCAAAAAGGTCCCCAATCCTTAACTTGATGCTAAAGTGGCTCTTTTGCTCATGACAGTGCATACCCATGTTCCTTACTTCATTTATTGTTATGCAAGAGACATATAGCATTTTACTGGCCCTTGAGTAAATGTCAAGGGTCGAAGGGTCTGATCAATTTTTATTCACGTTGGTTTGATTTCTGAAGTTAAAATCTTAGTACTTCAATGTCCCTGTGACCTTTCTGTGTTTCTTATAGTACCCTGAGGCAGGGTTGTTAACTCCAGTTCAGTTCTCTGCACTTCCTCTTCTATTTTCCTATTCCATTTGTCCTCTTCATTTCGTCTTTTCTTTACTATGATTGTATAAATTCCAGAGACCCTTCTCCACCTCAATTGTAATCATTCTGGTGGAGAAATTGCTTATTTTACTCTTTTTGTTATTTTCAAATAGTGTGAAATTGTTCTTAATTTAGATTCCATTGTTGCTATGGTACCATCATCTTCAATATTTGTTTAATAACAAATTCTGCAATGTCAAGAGTTGGTAGTTTTGCTAGTGAGGACTAAGGAGACATTTTCCTATTCAGCACTCAGGTAACCTGAAAGTTGGATGTCATTCTTCTTCATGGGCCTCTCCTGTGTTGCTGTATTATTTGTTCAGTCATCAGCCAATGATACTCATTCCCATTTTTCTTTATAGTGAAGTGATGCAATTTTCTTTTGACAATGGGATTTTTTTTTTAAAGGGAGTAGATACAAGTCAGTTCTAAGTATGTATGTTGTTACATCACTGTCTCATGTCCCTTTAGAAATATATGTTTTATTTAGGTCTATTAAGGCAGGTGTTGTATGTCAATGAGATATAAATTGATTTGAGAAGGATGCTTACTGAGGTTCAGGTGCCAGCCAATTAATTTAATTTTAAATTACATTAGCAATAAAGACTTAATTACATTCTTATCAATATATTGTATTTTGTGAAGAATGTGTGACTTTTCATTTATATATACAGCAATTTCCTTATAGCAAGATAATTGGTATTTTAAGGATGCAACTGTCATACTACATGTAAATTACTTATTTGTGACACTTAATTTAAAGTGTTTATTAAAAATTATAATGAACATATGGGTATTAGAACAGATAACATTTTAACTCCTTGGCATCCAGTCACACTAGGCATAGGACCTTTACCTGATAAGCCTAAAATGCCACACACACAACAGAGTGTTATATACAAAAGTGTGTGTGTGTGTGTGTGTTAACTCAGGATATAGAACTTCTACCAGGCTTGACTCAGACAAGCACTGAAGCATAATCTGACTCATTACATTTCTTTCTTTAATTTTAACGATCATGGTAGTTACCACTGAAAAGCCACTACTTACCAACCGTTAACATACAGATGGCTTATAGTATGACGAAATGCCCCGGAACACAAACCTGAGAGGCGAGCATTCTGGGGCTCCAAAAAATAAAAAAATCAGGTGGAACGCATATTCCGTCCTGATGTGGAGCTACGGCCAGCAGGGCCATCCTGGGGTGGGGTGAGAGGGCTGATTGCCCCTGGCCCTGATGTTCCATGGGCCCCGTGCTGTCCTGCAATGAGTAGGGCAGTGCGGGACCCACACCACTGCCACTGCCCGGCTGCCTTTGGTGCAGAACGAAAAGCAGCTGGGCGGGGAGCATGGAACCCGGTCTCTGCTCTACGCCCATCCTCCCTACCCCCAGGGCAGAACGGCCGGCCCAGGCGTGGAAAGGGCCAGCCCAGAGGCTGGGCTCCACTCTCTCGCCCCTCCCCTGGGCCGGCTGTTCCTCCCCTGAGCCCCCAGTGGCAGAGCGGGCTGGTTGGGGGCTGGGCTCTGATCTTCCTCCCTGCCCCTAGGGCAGAACAGCCGGCCCAGGGGAGGGTCAGCCTCTGGGCCGAACTGCCCTGCGCTCCCCAGCATGGGGGGCGGAGAGGGGACCCCTGCAGGCCAATTGGTCCCGGGTCCTGCACCCCGCCACCAGGGGTTGCAGGCAGCTCCTCTACCTCCCCCGTGCCCAGGTGGTGGAGCCTGGGAGGGGGCTGATGAGGCCCAGGTCACCTGCAGCCACCTGACAATGCCAGGAGCCGGATTGCAGCTCTCTGCAGGGGCTGGGGCCAGATCTGGGCCCACGCCATCTGCCACTGGCTGGCAGCACTAGGAGCTGAATCTGGACTGGGCTGGCAGCTGAACAAGGCCAATCTGGCTCGTGGATTGGGCCCCCGGGCGGGGGGCCACTTGGCAGGGATGGGGCCTTGGCCCCAGCCCTTTTTACAGGGCAGCAACATCCCTGCCCCTGGGCTCTGCTGCCCACAGTCACCATCAGCCTGGCCCCAGGAGGGGCTGATCCCTACCCGGCCCATCCACCTGGCCTGATTCCCCCCTCACCTCCTGCTGGCCTGACCCTCAGCCCAGACAATACGGGAAGGGGGCCCAGAGACTAGGAGAGTTCCTGGCCCCATCAAATTATACTTTAACCACTGCATAAAGCAGCATTTGAAGCAATGTAGGTTATTTCAAATCTGTAGTATTTTACAAAACTGTGAGATAATATTGACTTTTTAATGGGGACCACTGCATTAATTATAACATAACCAATAATATGTTCCCATGATATTTTGGAGCAAGACATAGCTATTGGCTAACCTAGAGTTTTGTGATGTGAAGGGAGCTCATCTTTTTCTAAAATTCACCTACCTGATGAAGATGGGCTTCATTTTGGAATCTTAAGTTTCCATCTTTTCAATTTTTGAAGGAGGAAGTTTCTCATTAGAATACCTGGATGTGACCCCATTCTGGGCTGGATCCAGATCTGGTGGACAACCATTTTCCAATTCTTTTTCAGCTGCAACTGGAATCTCACAAAAAAGTGGATTTATGACTGTGGAAATCTAGTAACATCACTTGCTCTCACAAGCTCATCTGACATTTTGAGACATAAACGCACTGCAGGATTATTGTGGCAACGAGTGGAACACAACTCCAAAACCTTCTTCTGATTTGGCATGCTAACTTAACATAATATCCAGATCTGACTGTGAATTCAGCCTGTTACTGAACTGTAGTGGTGGCTTATCAAGGTTATTGCCTGAGGATAGAAATAAATACTCCCCCAAACCTGTACCATCCCCCAAGAATTGCTACCTTCATAGATATTTCTAGCTATAGTGTAAATTATGTATTTATTATTATTAAACAGTCTATCCAAAAGTATATATAGTGGCTTTACATGACTTTTCTACACCCTCCTATTGCATCTAGCACATCTGCTTTACACACGGAAGGTCCTGGGTTCAAAACCCAGGGGTTTGGACTAGATGATCTCATGAGGTCCCTTCCAACCCTATAATTCAATTCTATTTGATTTCCCAGTGAATTACTATCTTGTAGGCCCAATGCCATATGTTTTGACACTTTGTCCCAAAGGTTAAGAAACTGCATACAGGATGCTATCGCATTTGTTAAAACCTCTGTGGATTCTGATTGCTGTGTTGGGCCATGGATGTAACTATAGATTAGAGCAATATTATGCAAAATGAATCTCACCACCAGCAAATTTACATGTCCATATTTTTGTACTCATGTAAAACAAAGCTGGCTCTGGCTGGAATATCTTATCTGTTTCCCCCCCCCCCCCCCCAGAAGATAAAAAGGTTTTTGTTTTTATCTTGGCCCATGTTTCATTCACTGTTGCCAAGCAAAAAAAAAGCTCTGATGAAAATGGAAATGATGCACATTTTTCTGAATTTGGATCAAATATTGCAAAATTCATTCATTATCTGAGAAGCAATTTTTCTAAATAATATTCAGCACCAGACTCAAAAGGAGTAAAAAAATGTGACCTCAATGACCAAAACTCAGCACTGTGTGAAGTTTTATGTAAATGATTTTCTGATTCAGTTTAAAAATATTTCTGGGAATTTATAGTTATTAGAAAATACAATCATATTCTATAACTATAAAATAATCTAATATAAAATTCTGCATTGCTGTAAAGAAAAGAAAGATTTTACAGAGCTTGCTGTGTATTTTGAAAAGCTCAAATGTCAGTTCTTCATATTCAATCTATTTAGTGAATGACAAGTGTCTTTAAAAACAAACCCTGACAAAGTCACAGATTCATAGATGATATTTGGTTAATTCTGGCCACGATTTCATATGCTCATCACACTCAGAAACTAACTGATCTTTGTCTCTTTTCAGGAGGCTTATTTTTCCTGCTCATATTTCTCTTTGTGATGTGGAAGGAGTTTGCAGCTGATCTCCAGAAATACATACTTCTAGAAAGAAGTGAAAAATGCATGGATGATATCCCTGTAAATGTGTATTATGGATGGTCATTTATGTTTGCTGCAGCTGGGGTTCCCTTAGTTTTACTTTCTGGACTGCTGTTTTATCTTGTTGGTCGAAGCATTCTGCAAGCACTGGAGTAAGCAAGCTGTATAACTGAGAAACTCTGAAAATATCTTTAAAATCATTTGAAAATGAGGACTTAACTGTTTGTGAACTAGCCAATTTTTGTAGTTTAGGTGCCTGATCAAGAATAATTGTTAAATGATGCAAAGCAACATGGGAAAATATAAACCCAGACATTTCCACAAGACGTAATTCTGAACCAAAATGTCAGTGCCATAATATCCAAATTCTGGAGGAATCCAGATATTCATGTGGACTTTGTAGCTTTTCCATCTTTATAACAGGGAAGACCAAATGTCCCAAAACAAACATGCAGATCTGTAAAAAGAGAAGTTTTCAGAGTCAGGCCCAAATTTTGCAGCTCTGGTTCATCTCTCACTTCAAAGTTAATGGAATACTCTTCATTTCGTAATAGACTGAGCATCTCTGAAACCTGATTGTGTGTGGGCTTCAATATTTATAACTATTCAGCTGGATAAGGATGTTATGCTGAAATCTCTAGAGCCCTTATTGCTTGTTAAATGTAATCAATGTGATGATATATACTCTAATGTCTATTTGTGAAAACGAGAAAGGATGATTTTTTGAGCAAGATGGCTTTTAGATACAACAGGAAAATGATTGGTCAGGAGGTAAAAGATTTTCTGGCTGCTGTCAGGTCCCAAATCTCCAAATACAAATGCACACACCTAAGGTTAACTATGTGAACAGATCCCCAATTTGTTACATGCAAAATAAAACACATGATTATTATTATATATTGTTATTTGCCACACCACCCACTATGGGCTAGGGGTTTTTCTGAACCCTGAAGAGAAGGTTGTCACTGTGAAGAGTTCCACAATCCAAGGACAGAGAATAGACAGTTGAGAGGAATGGGATTGGGTACAACAATATTATTATGTTTGTTTGTTTGAATAGTGCCACAAGACCAATTGGGAACAGGGGCCCATTGTGCTAGGCACTATGCGAAAATAGAATAAGAGTCAGTCCCAAATGAACAGATAAAAGATTTAAGTGTGTGGACTTACTCAAATGAGTAAGTTTTGCAGGTTTGGAGCATTAGTTACAGTAAAACATGCTAACCTGAACACACTGTAGTCAATATAATTTAGATCCAAAGGCAAACTAGTTTATATTTGTACTTATACATCAGGATGTGTAAAAACACTGGCGAAATGACAAGATTTGGCCTTGTCACTATGTGTTTTGGGTTTGATCTCAGTGCTTTGAAGTAATTTTTGTTAGGCACTTGCTTGTTTTAATGATTTGCATAATATTTGAATAAAACTTACAAAATTATGTGCTTAATTCATAAATGTCATTGTTTGTACTCAACATGTATCTTTAAAGATAGGTCTAGACTGATGGCAGTAAAGTGGTGTAGCACTATATCAACAGGAATGCCTTTCCTGTCAACACAGCACAGTCAAGACACAATGCTAAAGGGGAGTGAGGAACTCTCTGGAGCTTGGGTAACCCCTGTCGATTGCCACTGAATTTTCTGGGCAGTGTAGACTGGGCCTAAGCTATGTGTGATGTGAACTTACTGAAGAACACAGTGAAAAGTGTTTGATGTATACATCACTTATTATTGCTCTTCCTAAAATATTATGAAAGTCAATGGAGCAAGTTCTAATTACTCATTTACAAAATCCATGGTCTGTATAGAATGATAATTTGTAATTCAAGTGTAGAGAATACTACTGTCATATATTTGGACTGTAATTCTCACTTCAGTAAAAACTTTCATCGATCTCTATTAATAGGACCTTTGGTTGAATAAATTTGGATATAAACAGTATATCTTATACCACTCCAGTTAATAGGTTTTTTTTTAATGAATGTAGAAACACACAGATATTTAAATATTTTATTTGTCAATTTTAAAGGCTTTTTTTAAAAATTATATCAGTTAGAATTATGCTTGTGCCCCCCAGTTCTCCAGGTGATAATTTCTCACTATAAATTGTCTCACTTTGGATATTTTTTGTCATTTAATTAGCTATTCGGTGTGAAGCTGAACACTTATGGCCACAAAGAATAAAAGTATGTAATCTGGGAGCAGAAGAGGTCAAGATTTACAGTCCCTTGCCTTTCACTGATCCCATAAAACAATCCAAGCATGCAGAAATGATGAGCCCATAAGAGACACCAGGGCAGAAGTATGAGAATGTAGCAGGAAATCCATCAGACTTATTGATATCTACAAAACTAAGGATCCCAGAAGTTGTGAATATAGAAATGAATTTTATATTATAAAATGAAATATTTATTAACTTTCTCCATCTGTTCTTTAAAAAATTTAGTTTAATGTCATCAAGGCATTTATGGAATACATTTAGTTTAATCATGCATTCATGCCTTGGGGAGTATTTATCCCTTGGAGACCTACTCATTCTGGATCAGGTCTAGAACAAGCAATAGTTTAAAATTCAATAATTCTTTTAGAACCCATATGACTTAGATTCATGTCATACTAACTGAGTTTTTAAAACTTTTTGTATTCCATGCATCATGATACCAAACAGATGCTACATATGTTATTGTAATACAATCACATAATTAATTAAATGTTAAGTTAAAGTACAACATTTATGATTGGCTTGTATGTTGAGCAAACATGTCATTCTTTTGAGCTACAGAAAATATTAGTTTTGTCTCAGGTCTTATGTTTCCTAAGCTCAGGATAACTTGCTAGACAAAATTGGTCTTCTGAGGAATCATTTCTTCTGAAGAGGAATTTTCAGAGATAACCTAATGGGTTCAGTGACATGGTTTGGAAATTATGTGTGCTTCAATCTCTTTCAGCTGTTGGATTTGAAGGAATTTGACGAAAAGATTAAATGGCGTAGTGACAAGGTTAGGGACCTGACTCTGATCTGACATACAGCAAAGCAAACCAGGAAAAATTCCAGAAAAATCAGTAGACTCACAAGTGTATAAAATTGGTATTATTGGATCAGAATCAGGCCTAATAAATACATTTTCAAAAATGCATAATTAAACTGGTGATTTGATATCACGCTAATGAATTTTAGTCAAGGTTCTCTTCAAGGATGCTTTTCTCACATTAGCATTTGACATTAGTAAGCAATGAATAATTCCATTTTTTCTTTCTAACATCTGGGACACTTCCTGCTTTATTTGCTAATCACTCAACAGTCTGCAGGAAATATTAATGACTCCTAGGTGTTAAAATACAGGCCCTATTGATCATAGTCAGGAGGCAAGGTTACATATGAGAGGCTGTAAATTTTCAGATGAAGAGGCTTGTTTGGGGGAAATGAAAGATCAGTCAAAGGAAGGGCCTAGTAGCAGTGTGCTGAAACAGCCAGTGAGGGGCCAAAAAGTCTCTGGAATACTTCTGAACAGGCCGCCACTGGATTTCTATCCTGAAATTTATGGTACTCTTTCTTGCAGACAGGAATCCTGGATATCTGAATTGACTGCGTGCGATATACTTCAAGTATATGTCTGGCTCGGCTCTAGGATCAGCAAGGCAAGGTTATTGCTGTGCATGCAACTAGACAGAGCTCCTTCCTACAGGGGTGTAAGGCCACACTAGAGAACTGAACCACTGATAACTGAAGTGGCAAGGTTACCCCCCTCTGCAGGTATCAAAGGTGCACTGCATAGGTACTAGCCATTCTGTTTCAGGTGCAGATCTTGCCTGTGTTCCCAAACAAAACTATAGTACACCATTGTATTTACACTGTGCTCTGGGTACCTATCGCATAGTCCTACCCCAATTCCTTGAAGCACTGGCTTGTGAGAGATTTTTGAGGCCATCTAGGAATCAAACATCCATAATTGTTCATCTCAGCCACCTCCTCTATATCAGGGGTCTCAAACTCAAATCACCACAAGGGCCGCATGAGGACTAATATGTAAGCCCAAGGGCAGCACCACTAAAATCTTTTCATACAATAACATTGAAAATATCAGTAAAAATAGTGTCATTGTGGGCCACAGGAAATAGCTTTAGAGGCCACGTGTTGAGACCCCTGCTCTATATCAATTTCTTAAAATGGAGGCAAGTATGAATGGTAAAATTGCGCAGGTAAATTTCTGTTGGCATCTGTAAAAAGTAGTTTCCAACTGTCTCAGGTAACAAGGAGGGATGATCAAGTGTGCAACAGCAGATCCTTTAGGGAGCTAGACAGGGAGACCAGCAGCTAATACGTATGTTGCAAGGCTTGATTCCACCTCCTCACAGCATCAGGAGTAAATGGCTCAGTGTATTGCTTCTGGATGAAGTTCACAAAATAAAGCATCTCATTGAATTGGGAACACAGACTAAGAATTTCAAGTTGTTGTGGCAACCTGCAGTGAGCAGCAGTAGCCACAGAGCTCCAGAGGAAAGAGTCTTCTGTGTGGAGATCTGACGACAACAACACAGCACCTAACCACAAGGATGAAAATAGTATTGAAGGATGGTCAGTCCCCATGCAAACTGGCACTAACCTGAGAGAACTACCCATCAGATAGTCACCAGTCTGGCGGTGGGAAGTCCATGAGGCATGCTTCTATGGCAAATGTTTGCATACCAATATCTATTATGTTGCAGCAGCATGTGAAGCAGTTGGCAAATGTGCTGAAGATGACCAAGGGATCTGAACAACAGGCTTCTCTAACTGCACAGAGGCTACAATGGAAACTCATTGGCCCATTTTGTGCTCTCTCATCTAGCTCAGGATTACGCTATTAGAACAGCTCAATCCTCATGCTCCTCACTACATGATATAAACTTCAGTGGCCATCATGGCATTTACGTGAATGTGAAAGCAAAATTGGTAGTGACAGACTTTTTAAATCTCTGAATTTGCTCCCATTGACCTGACTGTTATCTCTATCCATTCCTACAGCGATTTGCTGTGACCCTCCATACTCATTGATGCTTGGTGCCTGTAGCCATACCTCAGTTGCATGAACCCAGACAAGCCAGCTACATGCTTCACTGTTGCAAGCTGGTGGTAGAGCACACTGTTGGCAAGCATAAAATGAGATAGAAATGTCTACTGATACGTGTGACAAATGGGAGGAGGGTTCTCTTTAATAATTATTAATACTGTTTGCATACCATGTTTGGGGGATGTGTAGTTCCCTCTACGGGTCTGCCTGGATAGTAGATGCAAGGTCATTCTATTATTTCTCTGCTGTTGTGGGAGCCTTGGGCATGGGTGCAACTCAGTCCCTTGCAATCTCTGCTTGTGGCACATAGTCATCTAGTTTCCATTGGGATGTAATAGGTTTCAGTTTGGGTGTGGTGGGGTTTGGTGTATAGTTGTCAATGGTCTGTGATATAAAGGAGGTCAGACTTGTTGACCTACTGCTCCCTTTTGGCATTAAACTTTATGACACAATTGCACCCCTGAGGACAAACTGAGAGAACAAACAAAGCACACTTGACAGATGCATAGCCACGGTGCTTAATATACTGTTGGAAGGTGTTCAGACAGTGATATGTGCAATCTAAGAACCTCCATGGAACAGAATTTAGTACGAAAGCAGTACCTCTTCAACTATTACATCAGCAGGAATGCATACATGTCGTGTTGATAGACTGATGCCAGTCCTTGCTCCCTCACATTATCAAATGCGAAGGAAAACAGAAGTCTCCAGGCTTTATCTGTCTTTCTCTGGCTAAGACAAGTAGTTAAGATTTACATGGCTCACATCCCACTTGTTCCCATTTGGCAGCCGGCTCTTTGTTCTGCTGAATCAACATCTTTTGAAGTACATCTTGTCAGCCAGAGAGAGGAAGCACTGCCTCATGAAGTGCTGATATGGCAATGGGAAACAGCCATGTAGCAGGTGGAGAAGGGGATAGATGCTGTTCAGAAAAACAAGCCACAAACAAAATTAAAATAAATAAGTGAATATAAACTAGCAATGTCCATTTCACACTGGGCAGTATGTTATTCCCAGACTGACACACAGTCTACTGTACATTTTACAAGAGTGCAAAGCTCCTCAGTCTTAAATCAATAAGCAGTATGTGCTGCAGCACAACAAACTCTTATCTAGAATACCACTTTGAATCTAGTGAATTTATTTATTTAATGCCTGGTGCCTGCAGAGCGTCAATCCTGTCTTCTGGGTTAATTTATTTGTTCTGGTGGTCTATTTTTAGTCTTTCAAATGCTTGACATTTGAAAAAACATTTTGTTTCCTTTCATTTAAAAAAAATCCGAGTTGATGGAAAAAGATTGTATAGGGAAATTTGTTTCACAGCTCATTCCTCACTTTTTCTCTTGAGCCCTTTTATTAATAGCATGGGACATATTCTTACATTCTAATGACTTGTCAGTGACTGTTCCCATATCAGCAATAGATAATCTGTGGATCTTCTCTTATTCTCCTAGTCTCTTTCCCTACAAATATTCACTGCTCCTGTCCAAAGGATTACTTTCCTTTGAAGTATATCAAGACACCATGAAGATTTAATGTGGGAATCATTAACGAATGTACATGATTCTCTTATTTCATGGAACCTGAAATATTGATAAGATACAAAGGGGTAACCGTATTAGTCTCGTTCAGTAAAACAAACAAACAAACAAGGAGTCCTTTGGCACTTAAAGACTAACAAATTCATTTTTTGCATGAGCTTTTGAGGGAGAAAATCTCCACTTCATCAGACGCTTTGAAGACAAAGTGGGATTTTCTCCCATGAAAGCTCATGCAAAAAATATATTTGTTAGTCTTTAAGTGCCACAGCACTCCTTGTTTGTTTGTCTTACTGGAATATTGCTAGTTTCCAAAGGGATAGCCGTGTTAGTCTAGTCCAGTAAAAAAAACAACAAGCAGTTGTGTGGCACTTTAAGACTAACAGATTTATTTTTTGCATGAGCTTTCGTGGGAGAAGATTCAGGCTTCCCATTCTTTAAGCCTGTAAACTGCTCTGATTTGCTGTTACTTTATGACCTGATCCTATGTTTTACACCCCCTTGCATTTAGTTTCATTCCTTTCTGGAATATTGCTGTCACTGTAACACAAATAATAGGTGGAAACTAAAGGAAAACAGTGGGTTGAATTATGTGAGCATATACGTTTGTTGTTTAAAAGAAATAACTGTGAAAAAAATACTTTTATTGTGAATGTACTGGTAATGTATTAGCATTATAGTCAGAGTGGTAAGGAATGCATCCTAATTAACCCAAATGCCAGGAACTAAACATTTGATTATGGAAGAATAGATTGAAACTGTCTGAGCTTTAGGGACTGGCAAGAAGAAAAAAAAATCTTGTCTGACCTTGATTAGAGTAATGATGGCTGTATAAGAGATGGGGAGAAAAATAAACTAACTTGAAAATTAAGTAAAATAAAAGCCAATTGCATGAAAAACAGAGTTAATGACATTCTTCTCTTTTAATCTTCCATTATTTCTCTGCATGGCTTTCATTAAAAATGCAACAAATTTTGAGAGAATGAACCTTCCAGAGGATGGGAGTATTTATTGCATTACCTCTTTCCAGATATATTTTTTTAAAGCAGAGTGCAATTTTTAAAAAATTTTATTTTGATTTTTTAAAAAATCTTGTATGTAAACATTTTCTTGCATGTAAACATATTCTGTATGAGAAGCCATTCATTGAATTGTTCAGAAATGTTGGAGAAAAGTTACACAAAGAAATGAATGGTCTAAGTCCTGAAACATTTATTATGGGGAAACATCATCTATTATCCACTGAAATGACTTAAATGCACAGTGAATAAGATTCAGTTAATTTTGAAATAAAGGCATCAATTGAATTTATCCTCACCAAAAAAGTAAGAATATCAACCATTGAATTAGACAAATTACTTACTGTGGTGGCTACATGAACTGATTAAACTATATCAGATAATTTCTTATTAATCTAGACACAGTGCCTATCTATGGTAATCAAATACATCATTTTCAGAATTAAGGTGAATAAGTAGTAAATATTTGATTTTCTAAAATCCTATCAATAACAAATCAAATATATAAGCAAGGAATCCTGTGGCACTTAAAGACTAACAAATTTATTTATCTCATGAGCTTTTGTGGGAGAAAATCCCACTTCATCAGACAGACACTGTGAAGATGGGGGAACTTAATTGTTCTTGCAACATGTCATGAAACAAATACATAAGTGCAGTAGAACCTCAGAATTACAAACACCAGAGTTACGAACTGACCGGTCAACTACACACCTCATTTGGAACTGGAAGTAGGCAACCAGCCAGCAAAGACTAAAGCAAGGGGAAAAAACAAAAACAAAAACACAAATCTCATTCACCACAGTACTGTATTTAGAAAAGGGGAAAAAATTTAAAAATTTGACAAGGTAAGGAAATTGTTTCTGTGCATGTTTCATTTAAATTAAGTTGCTGTGTAATAGTTTCAAAGCTGTTTCAGCCACTTTCAGATGTAAACTTTTGAATGATCAACCATAACATTTTGCTCAGAGTTATGAACATTTGAGAGTCATGAACAACTTTCATTCCCATGGTGTTCATAACTTTGACACAGAGGTGGCTTTTGGGGTAGGTGAAGCAGGTGCCCGCATAGGGCCCCAAGCAGTAAGGGGCCTCTTCACCTATTTCAAAAGCAGTGTCTGCCTCTCTTCCTGCAGGATATGTGGTGGGCAGCTGGGGCCATGACCAGTAGTGTGGCAGTATTGGGGCCCCTGGCAGGGTGCCAGGACCGTGGGGGCTGTTTGTGGGAAGCTGGGGCCGTGGGTGGAGGGGTGGCAAGTTTGGGGCCCCAGGCAGGGTGCTGGGGTTGTGGGGGGTGGAAGGCATTGCCGAGGGGAGCTGGGGCTGTGAGGAGGGCTGAGGCCACTGGTGGGGTTCCTGTAGGGGATCACAATGGGCCTTTGCCTAGGGCCCCAGATAGCTTAAGGCTGCCTCTGCTCTGATGTTCTACTATAAATTCATTGGCTATTAAAACTGATACCGCTCATAGTTAGGAGAACACTTGTCTTGTTCTGCTTCAGAGCTTTTTTGTCTGTCATATGGTGTCAATGAAGACACCTTCTGGAGGGTACAGATGTAAATGCTTCAGATTTGCAGCAATTTCCCTAATGTGGCTCTCCTGCTTTCACACCAACATGATTTCCATAATGTTTTTAAAGAAAAAAATTAATAATGACAAAGGAAAGTGTTAAGGAAACCTAGAGACAAAAGTAAATTAACAGTTCTAATCTCTCACTTCCATGAGCAATAAATTAATCTATAAATACCATGAGACTCAATCCTGCTGTCTTTATGCTGTCCTCTCTCATTTCAAAAGCTACATCAGAGCTTGGGCAGACATTGGGCTTGACTCACAGGTTTATCACAGCTTCTGCAAGAGGCCCCAGTGGTGGAAAATATGCAGGAGGGGTTCTGATGTGGCACAAATCAGTCATTATTTCCTATTCTATCCCCTCTTGGGATCTGTGCAGGCTTTAGGGTCTCAGAATGCTTAAAAAATAGTCAGTGTTTGTCACATGCACAAAACATCACCTGTACAACAGGATTGCTATAAAGAGACCTTACTGGTTTTTTGCTGGCCAAAGTCACTTGACATTGGCCAGGATTACGAAGGTTAATAACTTTTGTGCTTGGTCACTGTTTGCTAACTTCAGTGTTTAGTGGCTACTGTTACAATGCTGATTGGGATGCATCAGCCACACTACTGGTGATCCGGGTTGACACAGAGCTCACATGATATTGTTGAATATCTTGTCCAGTTAGGAGCTAGGATTACCAGCACTTGCATCAGGAATTCATGAAGATAATGGTCTTAAAGTATTATTTCTAACTATTATGTGAAAACCAGACCCAAGGTGTTATGTTCAGTAAGTGACACACTAAGAATTTGTAAGAAGCTTTTTCAGGAGTTTAGTTTAAATGCGAGGGAAAAGTCTTAGCTCAGATGTAGCTAGGTGATTCTGAGAATAAAAAAAATACTTAGGTTTGAGAGCAAAGAAAGCATAAAAGAGTAGCAACACTGCAGGCCAGTGGAATTTAAAAATCCCTCTAACAAAAATCCATTCCATTAGATTTTGCTACTTTAAGGTGTAGTGGGACTATGACGTTTTGAAGCATGGATCTTAGAGCAATTATATAAAATGTAGATTCAATCTGCCTCTTAATATTCATGCTCCAGAAACTTTCTTTCTTCTTCGAGCGCTGCTCACATCATTTAGTTACAGGTGTCTACATGCTGCAGCACACGGTAGCTCGGAGAGTCTTTAGCCTTAGCCTGTCAGGTCAGGGCACACAGCCAACGCCCCCTCTGCGCCGCGACCGTGGCTATATAGGTGACCATGACCCTGGCCCTCCCACTTCCTTTTTCTGCCCTCAGGGACAGTTTTGGATTAGCCAAAACTTGTAGAAGCTAGTGCCTGTCTTTCCTTCGTGTGAAATTAAAATGCCAGGTTTTAAACCGTGTCCGGCGTATTCCAAAGCTTTCCCACTTGACAATCCTCATGAGAAATGTCTTGTGTGCCTGGGTGAGTCTCACCTCGCAGTGAACTGCTCCATTTGCCAGTCCTTTAAATGCAGGATTCGCAAGGACAGAAGCGGTGCTTATGCACATTTGCCGAGGACTGTGCACCGCCTCTGATGCCACCCGAGCCATTAGTGCTCCACTGACACCTTGAGCAACTCCTGCACCGGAGTCTCAGCACTGACCCACGACGCAGAGTTCAAAGCCCTGGTCAGCTTCCTTTTTGGTACCGCCACGGCACTGTTCGCCTCAGTCGCCGAGTTCCCTCTCTGGTGAACCAGCATTGGGGCTGTCTTCAGTACTGTCAACACCATGAGCACCAGCAAAGACACAAGCTCCGGTCCAAGACCCGGCTCTGATACCGGCCAAGAAGGCCAGGTCGAAGACTACACTGGCTCCAGTACCCAGAGAGCAGTTAATACAATGATCAGCACTGCCCTCAAGCCCAGTATGGTCGAGCCCTCCACCGGCATTGCAAAATGGGGCCAACAACTGCTCTGAGGTACTCTCCTCTCGGCACTCATCCTGTGAACCCTCAGTACCATGCTCTCAAGGCACCAGAAGACAGAGGTCCAGCTCGTCCTCCATGTCATCTCCGGCCTCTGCCCATTCCTCTGATTCTCCCAAAACTGCTTCAGGAGCTGGAGAATGGGCAGGTAAGCATTGTCGGAAGCGCTCCCTGATGCCTGTGCCATGGAGGAAGATGACCCCATCGGCCCCGGTACGGACACCGCGGCCCAGTTCCTCTAGTACTGCTAAGACCTCAGGCAGAGGCCATCCTTCCCCATGCCGTGCCTCAACCAGAAATTCTTTTAACAACTGGTCTCATGAATGGTTAGACACAACGACCGATGACGGCTCAACTTTGCAGCACCATTTGGTACTTTCTCGACCTTGGACTCCGGACTCTGCAGACATTTCTGATGACAATCCCAATCCCAACTCTACACGGCACAGTAGATCTTGGGCTCCTTTGTCCTCCTCTCCAGATGAGTACACTTTCGGAAGGCCTGTTGCTTATAAGGACAATTCCCGCACCCAACAGGATTTACTCCACTGCATGGCAGCACTTCTGAATATAGAACTTAGGGTGGTCCAGGAGGAAACTGACCCCCTCTTTGATGTGGGGAAAATGTCCCATCAGCCAAGGTATCTGTTCCTCTTCATGAAGAGGTACAGAGCATTGCCAGGGCATGATAGCTGACCTCATCTTCAATTCTGCTGGTGTTGAAAGTGGCAGATCGCAAATATCATGCCCCCAGGACAAGTTTGTGTTCCTCTTCCAGCACCCTATTCTGGGATTGTTGGTGGTCAATGCGGTAAATCAGAAAGAGAGACATCGTCAGCCGAGCTGCAGTCCTAAGAATAAGGAAGCTAAAAATCTTGGCTTGTTGGGTAGGAAGGTTTATGCCACGGCAGCTCTACAGCTGCGTATCTCCAACCATCTGGCCCTTATGAAGAGACATGCCTTCAACCTCTGGCGAGCCATGGAAGGGTTTCGCGACCTTATTCCCAAAGATCGCCTCAGAGATTATGAAGCAATGATTGAAGAAGGAGCATTGGTCTCTAAATATGCCCTCATGGCTACTTGGGATGCGTCAGACACAGCCTTGCGTGCTATGGCCTCCGCCGTGGTGATGCATCGCTCTGCCTGGCTTCAGGGCTCTGGCCTGTCTCCGTAGATACAGCTTATCATTCAAGACCTGCTATTTGAGGGTCCTGACCTCTTTGCTGAGTCCACAGACGCCAAGCTACATGGTGTGAAGGACTCAAGAGCTACCCTTAGATCGTTGGGAATGTACACCTCGCATTCTACCCAGCGCTCCCTTAAACCCCATCAGCTCTTGCAACAGTAGCTGCAGCAGTTAAAGCAGCAAATCCAGATGCAGAGTTCTCTTCTTCGGTCCTACCAATACCCCCAACAACATCTCGGGGACTTGGATAGGGACAAGGCCACTCGAGCAAGGATGGGAAGCCCCACGCCTCAAAGTCTAGCAGGCACAGGCAGGGTACTGGCCACTCGCTGGGAAGGACACAGTGCTTTTGACAGTTACCCCAAGAGCAGTGAACCCACAGCCTCGACCCCAATCTTCACCAAATGCCTGTACCACTTTGTGCACCACTGGGCCAACATCACAACTGACCAGTGGGTCCTTGAGACAGTAGCGGAAGGGTATCGCATACCGTTTCGTTCAACTTCTCGGGTCAGAAAACTGCCCCCTTGCCCAAGCCTCGGGAACCGGGCCTAGATCACCTGCTCGAGATGGAATGCGAGAAGCTCCTTTCCCTCGGGGCCTTAGAAAGGGTCCCAAAGTGGGAGCAGGGAAAAGAGTTCTATTCCCAATACTTTCTGGTCCCCAAACCCAACGGAGACCTCAGATCCATTCTAGATCTCAGAGCCTTAAACAAACACATAAGGAAAATAAAGTTCCACATGGTTTCCCTGTCACAGATCGTTCCATCTCTGTCTCCTGGGGATTGGTTCACAGCCCTCAACCTCAAAGACGCTTACTTTCAGATAGCAATATGTCCCTACCACAGAAAGTACCTAAGGTTCATCGGGGGGGCGGATCACTTCCAATTTACATTGCTCCCCTTTGGGCTCTCTCTGGCCCCCAGGGTATTCACAAAGTGCATGGCTCCAGTAGCAGCGTTCTTGCACCAGTGGGGCATAAGGATTTACCCCTACCTAGACAATTGGTTAATACACGGAGAATCCAGAGCTCAGATAAAGCTCCATGCCAGAGTGGTAACCCAACTGTGTGGGTACCTGAGCCTCCGCATAAATCGAGAAAAGTCAAAATTCTGCCCGTCCCAAAGTATACAGTTCATAGGAGCTCTCCTAGATGCCCTCAAAGGGACAGCCTCTCTGTCCCCTTCAAGATTTCGGTCCATCTGCACCATCAATATGGAGCTGCAGGAGTTCCAAGTGACCACAGCCTGTCGCTGCCTACAGCTGCTCGGGTACATGGCAGCCTCCACCTCCATGATTTGGATGGCACACCTGAGAATGAGGCCCTTCCAGGTCTGGTTCTCCATGGTGTTCCACCCACGGAGGGACTCCCTATCCAAGGTACTGTCAGTTCCCCGAGATATCCTGGGGACATTACAGATTTGGAAGGACCCCCAGTTTGCCATGGGTGGAAATTCCCTTCAAAATGTTAACTCCCACTGTAACACTGATAACCGATGCCTCAGACTCAGGGTAGGGGGCCCACATCTTAGGGGGCCTTTCCACCCAGGGGTTTTGGTCCCACAAAGACAGTTTTCTTCACATAAATGTGAAGGAACTGTGGGCCATGAGACTGGCTTGCATGGCCTTCCTGGACAACAGACAAGGCAGGTTGGTTCAGATTCTAACGGACAATACTGCAGCCATGTTCTACACGAACCGGCAAGGAGGGATCTACTCCCCAACTCTTTTTGCAAGGAAGCATGCAAACTTTGGAAGTTAGCCCTGAAATACAATTTCACCCTGGTGGCTGCGCACCTACCAGGAGTGGACAACAGGCTGGTGGACTCACTCAGCAGAAAGCCCCTAGCGAATCATGAGTGGTCGCTCCACAACACAGTGTTCTTTTACCTGATACACAAATGGGGTACACCCCGGATAGCCTTGTTCGTGACACAGCAGAATGCAAGTGTCAGCAATTTTGCTCTTTCAGGGGTTGGGAGGAGGGGTTTCTCAATGATGCCTTCCTCATCAGCTGGTCAGGCCCTCTGATGTATGCCTTCCCACCGGTCCCGCTAATACACAGAGTTCTCCTGAAGATCAAGATGGACGGAGGAAATATAATATTAATAGCTCTGGACTGGCCCAGACAACACTGGTTCTCACTCCCACAGGACCTGTTTGTAGAGATCCCATTCCACCTCCTCCCATGGGCAGACCTCTTGACACAGGACTCGTGGCGCCTGTGGCACCCGAACCCAGGTCACCTGCGCTTGACAGCCTGGAGACTCTTTGGCTCAATAAGCGGGAAAGACTCTGCTCGGACAGAGTTAGGAAGGTCCTAGTGAGTAGTAGAAGACCATCTACCAGGTCCACCTATACTGCCAAATGGAAACGGTTTTCCATCTGGGCTCGAGGTAAAGGAGTAGACCCTGCACTGGCCCCTCTACACCTAATTCTTGACTATCTGCTAGACCTTAAAGGCAAGGCTTCTCTCTTTCCTCGCTGAGAGTCCAGCTAGCAGTGATCTCAGCCCTCCATGAAAAAGTAGACGGGGCCCCTGTTCTCTCCCATCCTACTTCCATTAGGTTCCTGAAAGGGTTCGAAAGGCTTTTCCCACAACCTTGTGAACCCATCCCTCCTTGGGACCTTAACGTGGTGCTTGGGCACTAACGGAACCCCCCTATGAACCCGTAGACTCATGCACCCTAGTGGTCCTCTCTTGGAAGGTGGCCTTTTTAGTAGCAATCAACTCCGCTATAAGGGTTTCAGAATTGAAGGCTCTCTCCTCAGAACCCCCATATACGAGATTCTTTCCCAACAAAATGGTCCTGTGACACCACGCCTCCTTCCTCCCTAAGGTGGCTACTCCTTTCCACCTCAACCAGGAGATTTGCTTGCCAGTGTTTTATCCAGATCCTCAGGTTACGGAGAACCAGAGGAGGTAGCATACCCTGGATGTGAAGAGAGAGCTTCTAACGTACATCGAGTGCACACGTCTGTTCCACAAGACCTCCCAACTCTTTGTGGTGGTCACCAAATGCAAAAGAGATCTTCCAGTGTCCTCACAGTGCATTTCCAAAACTGTATCAAAGACTGCTACGGAAGGTCAAATATGCCCCTTCCCAGGACTGTTAGAGCCCAATCTACCAGGGCCCAAGTGTTGTCAATGGCCTTCCTTGTTAAGGTCCTGATCCAAGAGATCTGCAGGGCAGCTATGTGGCCGTCGGTACATACTTTCACGACGCACTATGCTATCGTCCAACAGGCTAGAGAGGACGCCACGTTGGGCAGAGCTGTACTCAGCATGGGCAAATTGTAACTCCTCTCACCATCCTTCGGTATGGCTAGCAGTCGCTTGTAACTGAACAATGTGAGCAGCTCTCGAAGAAGAACAGTGGGTTACTTAAGAGTAACTATCCTTCTTCAAGATGGGCTGCTCATATACATTCAGGCCCCTCCCACTGTCCCCGCTAATGGAGTTGGCAAAGGTATAGGGGACTGGGAGGGTCAGGGTCATGGTCACCTATGTAGCTGTGGTTGTGGCGCAGAGGGGGAGCTGGCCATGTGCCCTGACCTGACAGGCTAAGGCTAAAGACTCTCAGAGCTACCGTGCGCTGCAGCACATAGACATCTGTAACTGAATGTATGTGAGCAGCCCATCTCGAAGAAGGATGGTTACTAGTAAGTAACCCACCATTTCCATGGGAGGCATATAGCAATTTCCATTTTTTTCTTTTCATACTAATTTCTCAGCAGGATCATTTGGCAATCAGGATGTCTGACAAGATGAATAAATGGCCAATAAGCCTAAATCTACCTATATGAAAGAAGATAAATTGCATTGCCCCTCCACTGGATGTCTCAAAAGGCTAAGAACAATGCAGATATTGTCCATTTTTGCCACTGTTGAGGACTTTGTCAGGGCCCAAGGCCAGACTTTATGTTGGGGAAATGCCTGGCACTAGAGGAACAAAATTCTCCCTCTCTCTGCAGAGTTACAGCAAAGTGATTCAATTGATTCCTCTAAAAGCAGTGTTTTTGGTTTCTAGATCTTGCCTCAGCTCACTTCAAACTATCACCACTACTGGATGAAGCACAGAGCCAGTGGCTATTTTCACTTTCAGATTTATCCTAAGTCTCTGGTCCCCAGTTTGTGAAGTGCCTGGGACTCAGTCTGAAGCCATTCTCAGAATAAGGAAGCCAATGGCTTTTTTCTTTTTGTAAGTAACTTTCAAGAACATAGGTGTATTTAAAACCACTGGTTTTGCTTTGTAGAGAGTTTCAGTCTGTGCTTCAAACACTTCAAAGGCAGAAGGTGCCCACAAGCTAGGGTTGAAGATGAAATTAGAAACACTGGTTTCAGTTGACACTAGAGGTTTCAGGATTTTAGGGTATGAAGCACTTTTCTTTCCCTTTAAATGAATTAACATGGAAAAAATAGAGGGAGAAATTGCTTAAGATTCATTTTTGAAGTTTGCTTATGTCTATAAGTGCCAATCTGAGATTAAAGAATCCTTTAAATAGACTTCTACAGGTGGAAAAATATTCAGCGCTTAAAAGTGGCTGCAGAAATCATGGCAGCCATTTGGGAGTGTAGTTGCTTCTCTATCTCTAAAAATAATAATATGGTCAAGAGAATGGTGTTCCATTTCACACAAGATGATGGACTATTCTCTTTTGACAACTTTGACCAGTTTGAGTGACTGGAACTTAGTGAATGGACTTGTAGCTGCTTCTATCACATTTTGACTGTGGCCTTATGCTTCTGATTTTGTCAGGTTAGTATTTTCTCCAGGTAAATAAAGAAATGTTCTTGGACCAGAGGGTTTGATTCTTTGAATTCAGGACCATTCACACTGCTCTGGCAATGAAAAGGGGTGTAAAGTGAGTGTAAATGCAACCGCAATTAAGTCACAGTAAGACTTAAGCATGTAATTAAACTTAAGCACGTGCTTAACAGCCCATCCTTGCTGAATAATGGGGTTGTTCTGAATCAGGGTCTTTCTCTTCCTGCCACTCAGTTGGAGGCTCTCTGCTAACATGTTTCTCTTCCTGCTGGCTTCTAAAATTCGTAACTAGAGAAGGGTGGCAAGTACAGTTTACTGACAGGAAAGCAATCCTTGTTCTGTTTCATTGTGAGTATTGGCTTAATTGGTACTCTTGTTCCTCTTCTAGACGTGGCAGTCACAATGCAAGCCTGCAGTCATGCACTGAAAGCATAGCTGCCTCAGGCTTGTGCTTTGAGGGCTGATGTACTTTATTTTTTCTACCTCAGCAACCCGTAATCCGGCAGCCTGATTTCCTAGGGAAGCACTGGAACTCAAAGTGACAGAGTGGTGACGCAAAGAATTCCTTGGTCTTATTGACAGCATTTCCTCAATATTTATTTTAAAAAATCTGCTGATGTGTTTCTATCATTAGCAAAAGCATTAACAGTATTTGTACTATTTCCTTACTGGAATAATTGCTTAAATGAGGCCAAAGCAGGTATTCAAGCTCTGTCTATCATTTCAGTCTGTGGGACAGTCATTGGAATTGTGTGCTGCTTAAGAAAGAAATCATAAATTGCCCTTGTTTAGCTGCAAGTAGTCAAGCAAGAAGCTGACCACTTTGCACAGCTGCAAAAGGACTTCATTGATGGCAATCTCTGTGATGGGGGGAACAGGTGCCACTTGTCCCCACACCTTAACCAGGGTATAAGCCACATAAGGAAAGTGGAAGGGTAAAAGGGGGGCTAGGCAAGGGTATTTTGACTGATATATTCGGTTGCTCTAGTCAGGCCACTGGGACTGTGTGTGGAGAGGGGTGGGAGGCAGCAAATGTCATGCCTGCCTGAGGCTTGCAGTTTGAAGGAGCAAAACCCTTTTGTCAGTTCCCCCATTTATTCCCTTGGGGACAGGGGCCATGAACTAGTACCTTTCTGCAGTCGTTCAAAGACCACATGCTGGGGATGAGGAAAGGGAGCAACCTGGTCGGTATAAGCTGTCCCCAAAAGATTGTACATTGTCTGGGGTGCTTCAATGCCACAATCTTGGCCTAGGTGTGCCCATCAAGCTAGGCTCACTCACTTTGATGCACAAATTTAAAAAGAGAGCAAGAAAGAAATTTAGTGGGTTATTAGCCACCACATGCCACGTGTGTGTCGATGTCACTGTGCTCCATCTTGCTTTAGTTGATTTATTCAGTTCTGCAATGAGATTTGGTTATGTTTTACTCTGCCAACTTCAGGAGGCAAGGAAAAACTGGAGTATGCCATGAGTACTTTTTCCCTGTTTGACCATTAGGTATAGTACCCTCCATGGTCATATGTAATATCATGCCACATACCCTACAATTTAGGCCAGCTCCCTAGCTTATGTAAACCAGAAAACTTCAATGCTTACACTGATTAAGATCAATTAAGGATCTGGCCAAGCACCTGCAAAAGCTACTCTTCTAATCTGTTAGATAACATTAATAGGTACTAAATTGCTGAAAGCCTGACAGGATGACTTCTACAGGATGCCTCTTAAGAGTGCCCTCTGAAAAGAAAAATTGTTACTGTATATTTTTCCTTTCTGTAACAGTTTGCCAGCAGGCTCTAAACAGATCTTGTAAAGTTCCCTCTGGGATTCCTGAGCTTAGAGAACTATCAAGGAAAGTGGCAGAGTTCAGCTGAGCACAGCTGGCTTGCTCATGATTGTCAGAACAGAATAGATTTTGGTTTTATATAGCAATTTTCTTTTTCAAGGTGTATCAAAGTACTGTGCAAAGAAAAGAGCAAACTACTGGCAGTTCAGTGACAGTGAAGGCATATGGAGGAAGCCATTATATGCTGAACAATAGCTTACACACAGACTTCGACATGAGAACCTTTTTCATTACCAGGGGAAATGTTGGCCAGCACTCTGGGGTAATCCCTACAGTTTTCAAACAGTGCCATTTGATCTGTAGCTCCCTTTTAGACACACACCTTGCCTGGCTCCCCACAATCTCCTCTTGCATCCACATCCTTGTCAGCCATAACCCAGTGCAAACTCTAACTGCCTAACACTGAGCTCAGGAGATGAATAATGCAGGGTCTACATACTACAAGGACCCAATCCAGGGATATTCACTGAAAAACTTTACTAAAGGCACAACCTGCACATAAATGACTTTTTGAGAATAAAACACCGAAAAACTCCCCCTTTTTTTTTTTTTTAAACTATGACATTCCTGTCAGGTTTTCTACATTCCATCCTACTGGTTAAGGAAGAGCTATTGCTGTAAAGGACAGCATTAAACATAAAGGTCAGTTATATGATAACTCACATATTATCATTATGGAGTTAGATTGTGTCTTTAGAGTAGCCCTGAGCAAAGAAGGGTGTATGAACTGCACTAACCCAAGAGAAGCAGTGAGAAATACTTAGACATACTCTTAGACCAGAGGCACAATTTTTTTGCTTTTTCCTTGCTTATGGGACCAGGGTGCTGGAGCACAGCAGTTGACTTTGAGTTTATAGCAGTGATTGTGAACCTATTTACTACTGTGGACTACATATACAACTCTCTGTGAGTTATGGAGACCACATCCACGCTATAAATATACCACCTGAATGGTCTGAGGATGTCACATGGGCTGCAGCTGTGTGCTGATTGGGCTGAGGGTTGAGATCCTTGGTTTATAACAATAGTAAGTTACTACCCACTTCCCACCACAGATTGGCTCAGTTACTCTGGCTAGAGGGACGATGGCAGCTGAAGCTAAAGCTTCCCCCTATTCTTTGCTTATTTCTCACCCTTGGTTCCTACTTGCTCCAGAGAGAGGGAGTTAAAACTGGAGCTACTTGAGTATTTTCTATGTCCTATACCCAAGATCTTGGCAGCTCCTGCAACTGTGTCTGAGGAGCACTTGCCCCTCTTAGTCTCTCACATGGGATCACAATCCAAGTCACAATTTACCCCATGGAGAAGCAACTTTAATATTGTAGGTCTCTAAACTTTCCCAGCTTCTGTATGACTTGTGCTTTTAGAATCTGGTTCTGCTCTGAATTAAATGCAGAAGTGAAACTCTATGTGAAATCTGAATCAGTCATTTAATTTAGTACTGGAATCATAAGCAAAGCACTACAGTACTTGGTAAAGGATGCAGTGATTTTTAATTATGGATAATACAACTAATCAGTACCAATCAACATTTTATGATCTTGACTTAATATTTAATATAATGTTAATTATAATTGCTTTTGCCATAAATTGTGCAAAATACTTTGTATCATTTCTGTTCTGAGTATGCCTCATGTATCATGTAAAAACTCATAAGGTATAAATTATGGGTGCAGTTTGGACGACACATATAATTGATGACTGATGGGATGTGCTACAAGGCAGCTTGTATATGGCACATGGGTGTTCTGCCACCAGGGGGAGCTTTCGTTGCTAAATTTCTAATCAAAGAAAACCTGGCTTTGCATGCTCCTGCTTGATTCTTCATTTTGAATTGTGACGTTAATTAAGTAGTGGTGAGTCTGAACATTATTAGAATGGAGGGTTTTTTCATGCATAAGTGCCTTCCAGCTACAAACAAGGGAAAATTCATTTAATTAAAGACAATTTTAGTGCAAGTTAATATGAATGTAGTTCAATGAATCTGAAATACACCTCCCCCCCAAAAAAAGTCTAGCAAGAGGCTGCAGGAAAAATCAAAACAATCTAGATAAAACATACTGGTGCTTTTTTTGTGATAGTATGCAGGGGTATGGAGTGCCAGGCCCCCTTTATTTTTTGTTGGCCTTGCTGCCCAGTTGGAGGGTGGAGGTGAAGGGGGGAGAAGGGGGTCAGCAGGGAAAAGGAGCCTGCTGCTGGAGCAAGAAGGGTGGGACAGGCATTTTTCAAATTTACTATCAAGATATGAGCAGAGCATCTTCCCCCTCCCTCCCCAAAGCACTGAAACATACAATCCATTTCCCTATGTTCACAGCTTCAAGTTTGCTAGTTTTGGCTTTTATGGGGATCAATTTGTAGAGTTCAGTCAACACAGAAACTGGCAAGTTTTGATTACCTCAGTGAAACTTGGGAACTTTATACCTAGTGTGTGCTCTTCTTTTCCCTTATTTACCAAAGCTCTGGAAACTAGATGGATTTGGAGCTCTTCCCAGAGGTTAACAGAGAGATAGCATGAGGAAAACAACGGGACATTTTACCATCTATCAGTCTGGGCGTCGTGTTAAAAACAGAGTCTGTGTTAATTAAGAGCAATTAATCATGGTGTTTAGAATCAGCACTCATCTTCTTTTAGCATCAAGAACATCTAAAATATAAATTGAAACTCCTCATAGGCAGGTGAATCTACCATTTTAATTTTCAGAGTACAGGAGTCTTTATAAAGAAAAGCAAAACATCAAGTGAAACATCCTTATAGCATTAGGGCTCTAGCCTTGGACCATATAAATGGTTACAACTGAGATGATGCACAAAATTCTGTGAATGAATTGTGCTTCCTTCTACTGTATGCTACAGTCTAAACGTTCAGAATCGAGATCCTACCGTCAGGCCTGTGTACATATTTAAGAACCTAAATAAAACTACCTTATTTTCAGAGTTACTGAGCATCCCCAGGTGCCACTGGCTTCTCAAGGATCTGTGGCTGCTCAGCACTTACAAAACCAGGGCACTGTTATGTTGGTGTCTAAGTAGGGGGTACATGTCTAGTGGTAGGCCCGGTCTGGGATCCACTGCAATCAGTAGGAAAACTCCTACTGTTTACTGTGGGTCCAGAATTTGGTTCTTTTGACATCCCTGTTTTCCAGTGCTGTCCTAGAGTTTTCTTTCCTTTCTGCAGCAAGGACACATCAGCCTTCTTGTTTCAAAAGAAGTAAATGACAGGCTTCCTGTTTAAAACTTTTGAACAAAATAAGAGGGTCATAGTAAAATCTTTGGTGTCAAGGAAGGAATAAATATTATTTCTCAAAGTAAAGAGTTAAAACATGAAAGAGCATTGTTAAATTTGAGTCAATCGGTGGGTTCACTAAGTGGAACAGCTCTGCAGACCATGATTTTGCAGCTGTGAAGGTGTGATTTCTTCTATTACTACAAAAACACAGATCTGGAAGACATCTAAGTGTTATTGGTAGGTGGATGATGCAAGTTGCTCATCATCAGTGTTCTTGTCTTTTTGTTGTGTAAGTCATATGATATGGTTTGTAGGTGAACCATGGTGATCTCCATAGTCAGTGTGGTAAGTGGTCATGAAGTGATTACACTGTTCACCAACTCACTGGATCCTTAGTCTTGTAGATAGTGTTTTTTTGGCTTTTGTGTGGCAAGATGAATTTGAGGCATTCAAGAGATTCTGTAGGTAAACAAGCTTTGAATGCTTATTTCTCTGGTAAGAAAGGCCATCGCCATATCCTGGGTGAGGAAGCCATATTTTTAGTTGAACTCTCAAGTATATAACAGATGAAGAACAAGAGTGACAACTGGGCATTGGGAAGGGGTTAATGATATCTCAAAAAGCTGGGAATGTTATCCATTAATCAATATGAAAAGGACTGAATCATCAGTGTCATTCCATTGCCATCAATGAACTTGTACCAATTTATACAAAACTGAGATCTAGCGCTGAGATTTTAAAAGTTTGTTAATCTAGAATGTTAACATCTCTCAGGAGAAGAAAATTTTTTTAAAAAAAGTCTTACAGGATTTTCTACTTTTTAAATCCAACTAGTTAGGGCTCTATTCCTATGATGTCCACCCATGACAGCAGCAGCCACATGGATTTAAGGATATAGGCTTCAAGTGCAGCTCCACCCACTGAACTTCGATAGAGTCACTTACCTCTGCCAGTTTGTTCATTGCACTGTATGAAAAACAGAAACATAACCTTAGTTATGGAGCCACAAAGGCACCTCCATCATTTGTGAAATTTTATCTGACCCCTGTAAGCTCCATGGCCTCTGATTAGGTACTGAATGTGGGACACAGAGGGTTGATAAAGACACTTACACATTGGAGGTGCATGCGTGAACTAAAGGACATCAATAGGACTTTTCTGAATAATTTTCATTGATGGTCTATCTATTGATGCAGTAGAGATGAAGGTGGTAGCCAGCTGTTAAAGAAAAATGCAGTAGTAACTCACTGAATACTTGTTTAACTAAAAAGAAAAAATTCCAGGGGGGTAGCTGTGTTAGTCTGTTGTACAGGAAAAACAATGAGAGTCCTGTGGCACCTTAAAGACTAACAGATTTCTTTGGGCATAAGCTTTCATGGGCTGAAAGATGCATCTGACCTAGTGGGTTGGAGCCCATGAAAGCTTATGCCCGAAAAAATCTGTTCATTAAGGTGCTACAGGACTCTCGTTTTTACGAAAAAGTGTGCCTAGCTTCTGGACATGTGTTATAAACAAAGATAAATTCTTCAGTTTCTCTGTGGCACTTTTACTTCAGCTATGATTTTTCTTACCCTTCTCTCCCTCTGTCACCTAAAATCACACACCCAGTGTATTTCTTCTTGAAGCCTATATTTCAGATCATTATTACTAGAGCTGAATGAATAATTTGAAGTGAATAATTTATCCAGTGAATTTCATCTCACCTCCTTTCCAGCTTACAATTTTCTTGGATGCATTCATTATTCACAATTATTTGCTGAATAATTCTGGTGAATAATTCTCCATCTGTAGATGGGTTCTCAAGCAGTTTGTTGCAATTATTTAACATTCAAAATTCAAGCTGTGTTATTTAGTTATGACTGGATACATGGCTCATGTGGTATTTTTTCTGTTCCCTAACGGGGTGAGTATCCTTTCTTCTAAGATTTGGTTTCTGGTATGGTTAACCCCAGGAAGGGTTGTAAATTTTGCTCCCTGTAAACATGCTCTAGTAATTACTTAAAACTCAATCTCCTAGGCACCCCATCTGCCTTGTGACCCCAACCCATACATGGAGTACCAGTGACAGCACCCCCCCCCCCAAAAAAAAAGCAGAGACAGCAGCAAGGACATTAGGATGAGGTCCTCTCTTTTCCCTGAAAAGATAGATGTGGTATCAGTACTGATCTCAGCAGCTAGAATGTATCTGTTTACTTGAGTGAGGGGTAGGTCAGGGCTGCTGCACTTTTCTCCTGCCATATCCACAGTCTGCTGCTGGGTGGAATGGGGTTTTAGTGGGGTTCCCCAGGGCGTGGAGTCTTGGAGTTAATAATTCATTGAAATTTTCTGAGGCAATTCACAGTTCTCCAAGCTACCGTTTCAGGCTGTCTGCAGATTCAGGCAACTATTCCTTCCTCAGTTACACTCAGATCACATTTTCAAGCTTTTCTTCACAATTGAGAGCTAGAAACTTTTAAAAAAGGTGCCACCATAAATTACTGGTGTAACCTCATGGCTCCAGGAGCTGGTGCCCAAGGCACAGACCTAGATAGGGCCTACACTTAATCCAGCTCTGCCCACAAATGTTTCCTGTCAGTAAACACATTTGTCAGAATGTCCATGGAAAGTGAAACCCCAATGGTTCAAACTCAGCTACAGGGGAATCAAGGTTTTATTCCAGGGCACAGACACTGAACATTTTTCAGGGAGTTGCTCTGCTCTAGCTGTTACCAAAGAAGAAACATTAATTTCATTACATATATTCAGTGGATTTCCAATCTTTTTGTCAGCTATAACTGATTATCTATGTTAGGCAATATCTTGCTGGCCTTGCTGCTATGCAGTGTGATTATAGGAGAAGAAAGCAATGTCTTTAAACCAGTTGGGGTAGATTGCCTAAAGCCTTCTCTCCACTCCTGAAAGACAGTTCTTTGCTGCAAGTTAAACACAACTTTGCTCAATAAACTCAAGAAAACAGAAGGTTTCCTGAAATATTTCATCCTAAATTGGACAAAGCTGCAATATGATGGATATATTGTAAAAGTAACAGTAGAAAGATGATGTAGAGACAATCTGGATGCCTGATTAAAAACTTTGCAGCTTCCAAAAACAGCTTTGCTGACATACCTGGCATCTGATCTTCTCTCAGTTCTAATATGTGAGATATATATATAAGGTTTATTCTTGCTGATATTAATTTCATCGAGTGTCTCTCCCAGTTCAGAAGGTTAGGGCTTCCTCATGTCTTACTGAAGCTACTCTTTATATACATTGTCTGAGGCTTCCTTTTCCCTTTTAGGCAGGAGTAATTAAGGGAGAACTGAAAGCAAATCTTCTGTCTGGGGCAGGGAGCGGGGGTTGTTACCTGTTGCCATCTCTAGGGAAGGCAGATATAGCTAGGTAAGGGTTCTTGTTTCATCCAAATGAGTTGGTTGTTTAGATGAGGTGATGATCTTGCCTCATTTCTTTTGAGACCCCTGATGCTGCCCTGAGGAGTATATTGGAAGGCAGGTTTTGGCCATTTATGCTCCTTGCAATTGTTGTGCGGGATTGAGAAGGGGGAGAGAGACACTGGACACTCCTTTAGGGTTGATCACCTTTTATGTAACTTTTATTAAGGGAATTTATGAGTACAATCATTATGAGCACTTGTTCAAGGATACATAGAAGCTTTCATAAAGAAACAATGAGCACGGGTGTATGCGTGGTTAGTTTGTGATTTACTATGGCTAACCAGATCACCCAGTAGACCACCTGACTCTTCCTGATGTCCTGCAGGTTGTGCAAGTAGTCAGCCATGTCCTCCTGGTTTAGTGAGGCTTTCTGGATGAAACCCTTAAGTGCCTATACCAGCATGTCTGCTGTTCCATAGATTCAAAATCACTTATTAACTCTGACTAGCTCCAAGGGCCCTAGCCCTGAATGCTTGCAGAGGACGATTACCTGACCCACTGCCATCTAGCTGCATTAAGAGCTTTCGTGAGCCAAGTTCTGCCAAACAAATTTACACATGAACAGCTGGCAAGAGTCAGCCGTTCTGTGGCTACATAAAATATTTTTTTTGTTATTAAAAAGCTCCAAACACATGTTATTTTATTCTGTGTACAACATTTTACAAATGTTTTTCCTTGGTTTGAAATGGAAACCAGCGACATTTTGATAAAGAGTATAAACATTTCCCCTCCAACCTTTTCTTGATTGCAGGTCCTCTTGGCTATGGGCTTTTGCTATGAACATCTTTGCTTAGTGACTAACATGCTCAGAGCCCACTCTTGGTTAGAGTCACTAGTGGCTACTCTAGTGCAAATAATATTAATTAATTAATTGGCTGTCCCATTTTGCTGTGTCTGTGCTGACATCTGGCTACATAAAATTTTACAAAAAAGCTTCTGAAAAGTATCACAGAAGATACCTTTATGCCTCCCATATTTACAGTACAGAGCTATTTTTTTCTTTCTTTGCATGGGTGTAAGCTCCCTTCTTATGCATGGCTACATTGTCAGAGTGCAAACTATGTCTGCTTTGAGACCAGTGAGACCTATACTTAAACTGCACATCCCAAAAAATAGCTGATAAGACTGTCACCCTGCCAGTCCAGTGCAGAAGGTCTGTAACGGCTGGAAACTGCAGAATAAAACACAAACTCTCTCAAATCAGTGGAGGCTGTCTCTTCAGTACTGAGGGCCAGAGTTCTGGTGATTCACAGGAGAGTGCAAGGATCTGCAACCTGTGGCTCCGGAGCCTCATGTGGCTCTTTGGCTGCCCCCTTATGACTCCAGGCCACCTTCTGCTACCAATGGACCCTGCAGGTGGTCCGTGTCAAGGTCCAGGCTCCCTACTCCACCAGTGAATCCTGCAGGGGCTGCTGCTGGTACCAGGCTCTCTTGCCACAACCAGGAGATGCCCTGTCCCAGCTCTCCCCACCAGGAGGCTACACCCATTGTGGATCTCAAAACACTTGGTTACTGAAGGAATTTTAAAAAATGGTTGTTTTAATGTTTTAGGTTGCCGACCACTGGTAGAGTGGGAGCGTGATTTCTTGTCAGTGAGAGAGGTGCTGTATGTGCTCACTGGGATGTCTGAGCAGTGGTTCGGTGGAAGACTGGATGCAGAAGTGAAGAGGATTCTGTGAACAGAATGGGAAATCCCCATGGCCCAATTCAGTGCAGAGAACACAAGCCTGGATTCCAGTCCTGACTCTGCCACTGACATACCATGTGAGCTTGTTAAAGTCAGTCACTTAGTCCCCATGTGCATCACTTTTACCAGCTATAAAATGGGGATAATGGTACTTGCCCGCACTTGTAAAGCATGCTAAGATCTATGAAAATAAAGTGGTATGTACATACTAAATATTATTATTGCTGTTTTATTCTATTGACACTGAAGGCAAAGTTCCCATTCACTTTAGTTCAAGCATGACTAGGCTGCTGGCTGATTAACTGTAATTTCATATTAGTGCAATTGTAATCTCACTATTTCAGCTATTAATTTTAGAGGTTAGTCTACTTAGGTCTTCATTGTCTTTCCATATGTAATGTGTGAAGCATTATTACAACAATCATAGATTTCAGAGTCTATGATCTTACACAGACATATGACTACAAAAAGCTTGTAAGCTAAAAAGAAAGGTGAATGCAAAACACATTAAAAATGTTAAACAGCTGAGAGGAGGGGAAAAAAAGAGAATGAGGCACATTTCACATAGATAGCAACTGAGATCACCAAGCAAATTCAAACAAAATCCAGCCTGTTAGGAGACAAAACAGACATTTTGGTAGATATGAGTGTTTAAATACCGAGCTGCCAATTTTGTCAACAAAAAATTCTGCACATTTATTTCCTAAGCACTCAAGGAAAATTCTTGATATATTATTGTGCCAGATCTAAAGGGGCCGTGTAATTGAAAATTCTTTTTCCTTTTCCCTTGCTGACAACTTGTTTGACTGCACAGAACAGAAGCGATATAGACATGTCTTTGACGTCATTTGCGACGCTGCAGGTAAGAAGCAAATCCAAACCTGATTAGATGCTAAACTGCTCATACACTATTCTGCAAAGGAATTTCGCTTTTATGTGATCAGTTGTTTGATGTTCTGCCGGCATGTGTGTGTGTGTTCAAGAATAGCCCAGGGTTTACAGCAGATGGAACACAAGTGCAATATTAGCTCTTGTGACTTCATTTCTCTCCATATAGAGAGATAAAAAATAATCTCTCTAAAATGCTTTTACTATCGAGTTCCCAGCAAAAGCTGTAACACTTATATTTCCCAGTTACTTTGATAGTCTGGGTTTTACAGGATGGAAATTTTTTTGGGAGTTTGATGTTTTAAATCTCTTGTAGTTCTGCCTTCTGAGCTGTAAAAGATTGATTTACCTCTTCCATATAATTTCTTTCTAAAATTAAAAAAGTTGTCAAATCAATGCTGCCTCCAATTATGCTGAAGATGCCTCAGTGCTCATTCTTTGTTTATCCCTGTAAAATAGTAGGGTCCATTACATGACAAAATGTCAGCTGGGACTGGATGAAACCTAGAGAGCCACAGAACAGCAGCAACATAAGCCAGAGAGAACACACAAGGAAACGAAGACTTATTGCAAGATATTGCAAAGTCAGGGGTTAGAAAGCAGATTTTCACTGTGTTGCTACTGTATTCTTTAGTGCCTCAGCCTTTTCTAGGTTGGTTTTTGATGTTTGTTTTTGGTTGGAATGGAATAGTTGCAAGGACTGGGAATAATTCTGTTCCAGCAACGTCCTGTTTAGAACAGAAGCAGGATGCATCAAAAAATGTTCCAAGTATTTTTTACAGTTACACAATTCCAACCAGAAGGGGATGAAACATTTGCAGTGAAATTATATTAGTATTTTTGTATTTCACTGCAAATTTAAATTGTTCCCCTTTATGTATAATGAGTTACCTGCTTGCCTTACATGCTGGGTGATATTGTAACACCATTTAACGATTAATATTTTTGTTGTTGTGGTTGACATTTTATTATTCAAAAAAGATTCAAAAGAAATTTGAATCAATTTGGACTGAACAGATAATAGGGCCTAAAACAACACACACTGGTGTGCACTGTATACCTGAGTTAATGCTGAGCACCCTCATTAGGTGGCAGACCTGCCTCCACAAAATACTGTTCTTTGTATAAAAATAGCAGTCTTAAAAGCAACTGTGTGCTGCCATTTGGGGCAGTGCTCAACTGACAAAGTTGGCTCTTCTGCACTTTCGTGTTGTTATGGGCTACAATAGTTTTTCTCTGAGTGCTTTTACTATTTCCTTAATCCTGATGATAAGGTGCCACTTGCATATTTCAGTGGAACAGTCAGAGAATGTAAACGAAAGGCAAATATGGAGGGTTTGAGATTCAGAAACATTTCTTTTTTGTCGTTTTTGTGCATGCTGAACTATCGGAGAGAATGCCAAGCTATGGATCAGAGCAGGAGCTGAAATGTATAGGTTTGATTCCTATCTCAGTTACTGTGTGATCCTGAGCAAATCATATAACTTCTCTGTCTACCAGTTTCCCATGTGTAAAAGGGGGTAATCAAACTTACTGACATCATAGGGATGTCTGTTTCGTTGGCTGTAAAAATACCATGAGCTCCACTGATGGATAGAATTAGAGGAGTACAAATTATTACATTACTGTTTTATCTCTTTGATCTTCCTTCTTTGATTCATTTATCTATTTGTTTATTTTCTGATGAGTTACATAGCTCATGTCTCATTTTCCCTCAAACAGGAAGACAAGGACTTTTTCATGTTAAGGAATCACCTGCATTTTAAGAGGCCTTTTAGGAAAGAAAGATGGCTCTGGCCTTTTTTGTTGAGCCATAGTACTACAATAGCCTGTGACTGCTGGCAGTGGAACGGTTAATCATAGAAGGCGTTTAACTCTAGCCAGATATTCCTAGCCAAGAGGTGGGGGCAGCTAAGTCAAAGAACGAGTATGAATATTGAATACAGGATAGTATCTGCCTCGGGAACTCCCTTCCTGAACTGCTCTACCAAATAACTGCCTGAAGGGTTCCAGAAAGATAGTAAAACTTAATCAGCTCCTACTTGTTTACTGAAGACATGATGTCTAGTCCTCAAGTTTTGTGGCTGAGAGGTAATTATGCAGCACTGGTTGCTTCTGGAGCCTAACTGAAGAATAAGGTGTGTGGACTCAGCTCCTCAGCTGGTGTAGACTAGCATATCTCCATTGACTTCAAAGCAGCTATGCCACTTTTTGCCATCTGAGAATCTGACCTTGAAATTCTATCTCACAATTGCTGGGAATGTACCGTGTTGTTTTAGAGACTTTCTAGGGACTGCAGAGCTATTGAACTCCATTGTGCATTTGTTGAGGGAAGCCAGTGATGATGGATTTCTTTGACAGTTCCAGTGAAATCTTCTGGATGGCAGATTTTACCAAGAAAGTCCCTTATCAACAGGCCCCTTCAGTTTGCAGAGCAGGGCACATGTGTGTAGTTGCCCTTTGTGAGGATATTAGGTGATGTTTTAGCTAAGAGCTCATAAATATGCCAAGCTATGCATTTACTGAATGCAGAAGGATATAAGAAGTTAAATAAATACCACATGGTTATTAAACAAAAATAAGCCAGAGGTTAAGTGTCCGTTCTTCCCACAAAAACCCAGTATTATTTCTTGGAAGGATTTGATACAAGGAATTCAGAGGCTCATTCAAGCTCTGCCCTGGCATTTGCTCCTTGATCTCCTCCATTGTTATGTGGTACATTTCATTTGTTGAGCATTTTCAGAACTTCATCAGTTTTGAAGCAAGCCTTTGCCTATAGTGACCAAACATTGCCACCAACTCAAGACTGGGGGATTTTTGGACACATTTAGAGTCACATCCCTTCTGACTGTACAGCTGTGCACATCAGAGAAAGTACCATTACAACTGCCTTTATCTGAAGCTCTTGCTAACTTTTTGATTAGAGGTCCAGTTCTGAATGGATATGGAAAAATGGTATATTCTTTGCGTCCTAGAGTTGGTATCTCCAACTCACTGCTGAAGCAATTACGTGGTAAGTGTATGTGATGGGAAGGGGGGCCTGGTCCTTTGAGACTGGTATGTTCAACCGTGAATGCTTGCAGAGAATTTGGAGGAAAGTTTGTGCACACGTCTTGGTCTTACTGCTTGGCCTGTGAATCTCTGTGCTTCACTCTATTCATTGGTTAGGCACAACAATATAAATTCCTCTGCACTTGAAAGATAAGCGAGTGTGCATGTGCTTTTGATATGGCTGCATACCACATCTAGTTTAACTGGCAACAGGAGTGAGGAGGACTCTATAGCTCAACAGAAACATGCATGCAGGATTTATATATACAGCCATTTATTTTAACCTCGTCTTTGCGGCCTATGGTTCTAGACACACAAGAGCCAGAGTTACTAAAATTAGAATGGTCACAGTTCATGCCAGGATTGCAGGGGGCAACGGTGAGAATTCAGAAGTGAGATACGGATGGCACAGAAAGTGTAGGAAGGAGGAAAAATTGCTCAGGACTTTACTAGAGGGCTAGGAAGCTGCCCACTTCAGTCTCACTTGCATGAACTGGGCTCAGCTCAGCTGCAGTTGCAATTCTTTGATTACTCTCCAAATGGCCTGTGTAAATTACGATAAACTACCATATATTTTATGTTGCATTCTCCACAGACAGCTTCACAAAATGCTTTACAGAGAGCTGTTCACAAGGGAAAGCAAAAAGGAAGGTGGAACTTGCAAAGAGGAATTTGAGACTTAGTAAAAGAAAGAAAACCAAAATGCAATACAAGCATAGGGACCTGCTTTTTTTTTTTTTTTTTTTTTTTCAAGACAGCTGTATTGTCGGTTACCAGGCAAACTACCCTTTAGACCCATCCTCTAACTGTTAGCTGTCTCTCAGGGCAGAATCACATGATTCTCTTACTGTTAGACCAGTCCTTAGTTTTACAGTCCTCTGTTGTATCAACCCTAATTTATCTCAGTAGGCCTGATTTATATCCGTTCGGTTCTTTTCCCCTCTGAGGCACTGGCAGTGATCATCAGTGACCAGGCAGCCTCCTGCAGAAGAAAGTACTATTTATTTAGAACAAAAGCATTTTGTAGGAAAGCAGATCCAAAGACAATAAAACAGACTGTCTACATGTCTCACTTACTGGGTATTTAACTATTTTTCCCATGTGGACACTGGTAGGAGTAATTCCCACAGAGCCTTTCTGTGAGACACGTTCAAGCACTGTGACTCCCTTCCGCTCTTGAGAAGACTTAACTTTCTAGTGTTCTTTTGATCTCCTGCCTACTTAGCTGACTTATTTTGGTGAATGGGGGAAGGATCCTTTAAAGCTAATAGCTAGCACTGTTTCCAAAAGGGGTAACCATGGTAGTTTAGTTCAGCAAACTGAACAAGGAGTCTGGTGGCACTTTTAAAGTCTAACAAATGTTTTTATCACTTGAGCTTTCATAGGAGAAAATCCCACTCTGTCAGATGCTTACAGGACAGAAAAATAAATGCAGGGGATTCCCCCTCCCCCATTCTGTAAGTATCTGAAGTGGGATTTTTCAGCCATGAAAGCTCATGCAATAAATAAATTTGTTAGTCTTTAAAGTGCCACAGGACTCTTTGTTTGTTTAGCTAGCACTATTTTCCTTCAAATACATGTTGAGGACCTGATCTAGATCTATTGTGTTGCTTCCCTGTTAACTCTTCCAGAGCCATAATGCTCTGTTTTGTCACCCGAGGCACGTTGTAATCAGAACGTACCCCTTGCAGTTAATAGAGCTTTGGGCCAGCAGTGTGAAACATGCCCTTTCTGGGATGCCTGGGACAAAGCCCCGTTTGCCCCACCAGTTAACGGCCCTGAACTCTTCCCACAGTCCCGTTAAGTTAGATCAATACATTCATATGGAAAATAACCCACAAAATTTTTCAGTAAGTTTATTTTTCTGACCAGGACATGTATAATATTCATTTTTTGCATGAGCTTTCGTGGGAGAAGATCCCACTTCCTCAGATGCTTCGAAGATGGGTGAAGCATCTGAGGAAGTGGGATCTTCTCCCATGAAAGCTCATGCAAAAAATAAATCTGTTAGTCTTAAAGTGCCACACAACTCCTTGTTGTTTTTCTACTGGACTAGACTAACACGGCTATCCCCTTTTATAATATTCATACCATTATTATGTATAAGTATACTTGGATAAATACATAGTAGCTTCTCATCTGTCACACCCTTTATTAACTCTAATAGTATTTGTAGGTAAATGCTCAGAAAAGTTAACTAAATCCCATGCTTCTGGATAGGAGTTCATTGCTGCAGAGATCAGGAAGCAATTTTTCTTTATGCACATCATTGCATATTATTTATGTAATTCATATGTTCTCCACAGAAAGCAGGTATTAGCAACAGACTACCAGGGTAAAGGATGTTGCTTGTCTTTCGGATATTTACTTAAATAAATTAAAAAAGAAAACCCCATCAACTTTCTAAGAGAACTCAACAAACTCAAAACCTTAGAGAGTATTTGGCTAGACTTCATTCTTGACCCACAACTCAGCATGCTACAGATAGATGAGTCGTTACATAGCCCAAGTTGAAAGTACTGCTCAAGAACTGTACATCACCATATATTGTTAGCATACTTATGAAAGATTTGATTATGATTATTTTTCACAGAATAGTACCAATGAGACTATTTGTGGAGACTGGTGCTTCTAAACATGAGAAAAGTGTGTCAGGATCTGGTCTTAAATGCATTAAATTTTTAAGAGGCGTTAGAATAGACACTTATACCAAATATTCCATCATGTGTTCTAAAAAATAGAATACAGAAGAGCAGATGAGAATTATTCTGGCTGGTGGCTTTGTTCTTCCTCTACAGTAGATAGCTTATCATCCTAGCATCGCTCATGGACCCTCCTATTTGCAGAAAATATGCAATCAATGAAAATGGCTAATGAATATCAGATACAAATAGCTGAGTGCCTCTTTAAAGCCATCATACCTAAAATAATCCATTGATTAGGAATGTATATTCCTATGCAAAACGTAATAAATGCATGGAAGAGTTTTCAGTACAAATTTATTTATTTATTATTGTGGTATGAGAAATTAAGTTGTGTATTCTTAAAAAGAAATGAGAGATCTCAGGGAAAAAAAACCCCATAAACCCAAGAGGAGGCCACCAACCTTAAAGCTACATTTTTTTGCCATATTTTTTTAGTGCCTGGTAGTGAAGCTAATGTGCACTGCATATGATAAGAAGCTGCCGTGTAGCATGCCATCATTGCTACCTAAAAGCAAATGAAACTGGCATAAATAATTGTGCTGTAGAAAGCCTTTCTGTTGCACCTTGCCTATCACTGACAATTTACATATCTTAGGAAAACCTTTGTCAGCTTCTGTCATTTCTGCACTATTATGTGCCTTTCTGGATAATTACCAGTTAATGTGAAAAAGCAGATGGAAAAAACCTTGAAATTTCTGATAGAGAATCCTCAAACCTCTCCCCTTATCTGTGCACAGCAGCTTCCTGATTTCAAAAGAAGTTTGAAAACCTTTGTTAAAAATGTCCCTGATTCCCAGTTTGAATGAACCAAATGACATTCAGCTAAAATTATTCAGCTTTTTCCACAATTAAATTCCATTATCGTGAACTGTCAAAGTAAATTGGAAGGTCTCTTAACTAATGTGTTGGTTGTTTGGTTGTATTTTTTTGTGGTGCATTTTGTATAAAGCTGTGTGAAGTAGAAGGAGGATAAACAATCACTATAATTTTGCAACAATGAGCAGGGCATTTTTAGACCCTTCATTATGGGAATGTGTGTAGTGTGTGTTTTGTTTTGTTTTTTAAATTCTTCTTCCTACTCCCTGAAGCTTATTGGGTGCTTCACCAAACTTAGGGAGTGGTGAGTAGAGTAGAGACAGTTTGGTTTTAGTCCAGTAAATAGTGGGTTACTTACCAGTAACTGTCCTCCTTCAAGATGGGCTGCTCAGATTCATTCAGTATCAGGTGTGTCCATGCCGCAGTGCACGACTGGCCGGAAACTTTTTAGCCTTAGCCTGTCAGGACAGGGCTGGTGGCCACTGCCCCCTGGCCACCCTGTGGTTATATATATGGCCGCAGCCCTGCTCTTCCCCAGTCCCTAATAGACACTAACTCCGATTAGTGGGGATGGCGGGAGGGTTCTGAATGAATCCGAGCAGCCCATCTCAAAGAAGGAGAGTTACTGGTAAGTAACCCACCATTCTTCGAGTGCCTCTCAGATACATTCAGTATCAGGTGACTGCCAGCCATACTGTGGAAAGTGGGCAGAGTTAGAAACTTATCCACTGTCAACACGGCTACCCACAAACAGCGCAGCACTCAAAGTTGGGTGAAGAAGCAATGGGCCGCCAGGCGAACGCCTACGGACACGCTACCAAGTGCAAGATCTTCAGGAGAAGACATGCATGAGAGTGCCGAGGGGTCATTTGCCACTCTGTCAGGAGGCCAGAACTCCAACAGGGGCAATCTCCAGTTCATTATTGAGGAACTTGCTATATCATAATAGCAAAAGAGCATCCTTGTCACCAGCAAGACCATCTAAAATAAGAGGGTTGCCCTTCCCTAGTAGAATTGACTCCTGAGAAGGGCAGTCGCAATCCAGAGCAACAGACTCCTACACCTGCAGGCGATGAGCAAGAGTGGGATAATTCCTGCCGCTGCCGCCCTAACCCCAAAGGGAGGTCAGCTGGGTTATGTTACTAACCAAGACCGGAGGTGGGGAGCACATCTCCCCTTGACCAAACGGTGGTAGGCAAATGGCCTTTCCCCACTGACGTACTGGCAGGAGATACCATGGGCAGGATTGATAAGGGGCTCCATAAACTAAGGTGTCCCGCCTCCACATGGAAGATAATGTAGGAAGAAAAATAATGAGGCAGGAGTACCTGGGGACCCCCCCACTCCTCCATCCATTGACACATGAGAATGGACGGCCTGGAGGGAGGGCCCCACAATGAGGCCTAGACACTTGGTAGGCCCATCTCTGGGGCCCAAAAGCGTCAGAGATGCTCCATCAAGGAGTTCCTCCTAAGGAGAAATGTGGGCATCCCAGAAGGGCCCTTCTTTAGAGGTGACCCTTCAACAGGTTAAAGTAGGAAAAGGAGGACCCTTAGATACACCCATCCTAGCATCAGGAGAGAAGGCGGAGGGCGTGAGTGATGAATGACCAGGGAGCGAGGACAGAAAACCTGAAGGAAAGGTAATTGAATTCCCATGTTAGGTTGTCCCTGACCAAAGGGGTGGGGTTAGGACCTGAGATGGGGCAGTGAGAACCATTGTGGGATTCTGGAGGGGCTTGTGCAACTTCAAGACTAGGTGCGCATTTCTCTCCCTTGCCACCATACTCTGCTCTCCTGATACCCGGACTTGCGTAGGGAGAGGTGTGCTGAATCAAGGGAAGGGGTGTCAGCCATCTCTATAGACAGCTCAGGTCCACCCTGAGGATCATGCCCCAAAGCTCCAGAATCAGAGTGTTGGGGGGGGACAGGGGACGTGACTCTCATATTCTCACTTTTCCTCTTATCCTACATATAGAAAGGCAGTCAGCCTTCATATCACAGCTGGTTGACTCATCTCTAGCAGCGGATGTAGGTGTTGGGTCCCGGCTGCGACGGGCCAACTATGAGGAATCTCGCATAGTTCCTGATGGGGAGAGAAGACGACGACCGTGCCAAGATGCAAGGCGGACGTGGTATATAATGCCTGCTCCAAGAGAGGAGGGGTTTTGTTGGTGAAAACTCCCCATGTATTGAAAGGGGTAAGGCTTGGACAGGTCCCGGATGGAAGAAGGGAAGAGAAAGAACCTGGGGGAGAGGGGAGGAGAGCATAAGGCGCTGCCTACTTAGAGAAAACAAGGGGAAGCCACAATGTCCTAAGGAACGTGGAGGGCAAGAGGGGACATTATGGAAGTGTCACCCATAAGGCGTCAGGCTCTCCAATCTGTTAAGGGTTTGTAAGTTCCCTCAGGAGCAAGAGTTCTGCAGGGAAACTAACCCTGAGCTAAGGACCACCGGTCCTCAAATGGGCTCCATCAGGTGTATGAATAACAAAGGTGGTTAAGAGTTGTATCCCCTACTATCTCCCTTTGTTGCAATTCTAGGGAGGAGGGGGATGCCATAGAAAGATCAAGGCAGCCCCTAGATGGCTGACTGGGGTTTTCGGCAGAAAGCATCCCTTGCCCAGTTGGAGGGAGGCACTAGAACAGAGGGGATTCCAGTCAAAGGCTAAACTTGAGGTTTGCCCATGGGCAGAAGGACCAATGTGATGTGGTGAAATGTCCTTGGGGAGGAGAAGTAGGGGCTGAAGAGGCAAAACCCCGGCAGTGAGACTTGAGGATCCCTTGGGTGAAAGGCCTAATACGAGTCTGAAGAGCATGGCTCTGAGACTAAAGAGGAGCACCGCCTGGGGAGGCGAGGAGGGAGACGGCAGAGGGAAGGAGGGTACTAGCTTGCCCTCTTACCTGTCACCTAGGGGGCAGGGTACACCATCCCACAGTAATTTCCCCCAAGAGCTGTTGCAGGCCAACACAAATAAGGAGTGCTCTCAGGATAGCATACCCACCCCAGTGTGCCCAACTTGGAAAAGTTGGCCAAGGTGTGTGGGAGGGGTGGAGGGAGGGGCTCTGGGTAGGAGGATGGGTGTAGTTATTTTGCCCTTGCCCCAGAGGGCCAGAGCCTGGGGTAAAGGCTGCAGAATGGAGAGTTTTTTTGGGGGGGGCATCATGTGCCCCCTTCTTATACATCTATCACCCTAGATTTCCACCAAGGCTCCAAGGGCACATGCAACTAGAACCGAACGCATGTGAGGAGAGTTTTCCAGTTGCCAGGCCCTTTCCTGACCCGAAGGATATGGTAAAGGAAGAGGGAGATGCATCATTACCAGAGAGCAGGAAGAGGTGTCCCGGGGCTGATTGTGAGGGGGCATTTAACATAAGCGGTTTAGGGTGCTGCTCTGAAGTTCAAGGGTTGAGTTTGATGAAAGGAGAGGTGACCCTATTGGAGTTGATTGCCTATAATGAGGGGAAAAAGGGGACCATCATCCCACAGTCCAAAGGCTCCTGAAAAGTAGCGATTTCACTTGCGGGGGGGAGTACAGAGAGGGCCCATCCCCCAAGCATTTGTGGGGTCATGGTGGGCTGGGCGAACATTGAGGCACCTGGGGAGTAAGCATACCCAGGGCTCTGAGGGCTGACCTAGGGGCACAGTTGCCGTGGATCAGGAAGTCAGTGGCCGGGGCAAAGACTGCCCCTTGGAAGGAAAGGCCTAATATGGACTGCTATAAGTCCTGAGAGAGGTAGAATCTGGAAGCTAGGCTGCTCCGCGCATAACCACAGCTGTAGCAATGCTGTGGCTGGCCTTGTCCGAGGCATCCCACACCACTGTAAGGGAATCGTGTGAGGCCAAGGCACCTTCCTTGACGAAGGCATCCTAATCCTCCAAGTGTTCTTGTGGGAGGGAGCTGCTAAAACACTTCATAGCATCCCACAGATCTAGGGAATATCTGTTAACCAAGGCCTGATGGCTAGGCCCTTTTTACACAGGAGGTCAACCTTCTGGGACTCCTAGGGACTGGGGGGGCTGGGGGGGTGGAGATCAGGACACCTTGGCCCAGTGTGTCCCAACAATATCCAGGACATGAGTACAAAAAGGGAGGGGATTGTCATGGTGACTGTATTGGGTGCAAACCCCAAGTTGAATAAGGGGGCCTGGTCTTCTTTGTGGGGTGTGACCCTGACCCCAGGTAGGTGGTGACCCAGGGAAGGGGGTCGAAATGCGTAGGACCTTCTCTGTAAGCCCCTGGCCCTGGTTTCATGGCTCTAGTCAGGAAGGGGGGCAACCCTGGTACCAGGGTGCCCTCTTCCAGGGCCATGGTAGTGAGTTGGAACTCCCCCTCTGAGGCCTCAGTGGGAGATAACCAGCTTTGAGTGTGTTAGCAGGAAGAACCCAGTGCCAGGGACCCTTCAGTAAGAGGCCAGCCCCGAGAACTGCCCTCTCAGATCACTTTGTGGTGCCGAGGCAAGAGTGTCGGCACTGAAGGGGTTGGAGCCTGCAGTTCTGCACTGACACAGGGCCCAAGGAGTGAACGGCTCACCCCGGTACTGGGTAAAGTAGAAGGAAGGGAGGAAGGTGAACTTACCATTTGCTTTGGTGGTGTGGTGGCGTGTTCAGGAGCCGAAGAGACTCTGCTGCTTCAAAGGCCTCTGGTGTGGGTGGCACCATGATAGGCTCCAGGTGCTCATCCCCGAGGGGAGGGCCAGAAATGGTGCTGGCACTTCGGTGCCGAAGTTGACCCTGAGTGCGTTTACCTAAGCTTTGCTAGGGAGCGGCACTGGAGAGGGCCTTGTTGCTGACTGGCATGTGGAGCTGCTGCCAACACGTGGAGCTCAGATGCTCCAGCTCTTTCTTCAGAGAGGAGGTGCCAGCGATAAGATCACATGGTGCTGAGTATGATGCCGAACGTGGTTCTTTATTCACAGCTGGAGAGAGGTGCCGAGAGGGCTCCAGTGCCAGTCTAGCACACAGTGCCATGTTAGAGGCTAATCGTCGCTTTTATTCATAGCCGGAGGGTGGTAACAAAAGGGCTCCTGGTTCCAACCGAGCACCCGCTGCCGAGTTAGAGAATGATTGCAGCTTTTATTCATAGCTGGACAGTGGCAACAAGAGGGCTCCGGTGCCGACTGAGCACGCGGTGCTGAGTTAGAGGCTGATCACGGATTTTATTCATAGCCAGAGAGCGGCAACGAGAGGGCTCCAGTGTCAGCCCAGCACGCGGTACCAGTGAATCCTTGGGTGCAATGGATGTACCCGGCATCAGCTGCAAATGGAGCATAATCCACCTAGTGAAACGCACCTAGCCATTTAAGATACTTTCCGTGGGGATTGTCCCTCGAGAAGGCCTTGCCACAACTCACAAAGGGCTTGGCCCCAAGCTGTTAGGTGGCAGGTGGGAGTGGGTTTGGGGTTCGGTTGGAAGGACTCGTAGGAGCGCTGATGATGTCCACAAACAGATCTTCCAGTGAGAACAGCTTGTAAAATAGAGTGGACAGACAGGCACTTGCAAGAAGCAAGAAATAGGCTGTTCCATAACCATTGCTGAGGGCAGAAAAAAAGGAACTGGGGAGGAACAGGGCTGTGGCCATATATATAGCCACAGGGTAGCCGGGGGTGGTGTCCGCCAGCCCTGTCCTGACAGGCTAAGGCTAAAAAGTTTCTTGCCAATCGTGTGCTGTGGCATGGACATACCTGATACTGAATGTATCTGAGCAGCGCTCGAAAAAGAATTTGTTTTTGCAGGCTCCATATATAATGAACGCTAGGTATTGGACAACTTTCAGTGGCTTTTCTCTTCCTTTAATGAAGAAGCCAAAACAGCAGCACACAGAAAAAAATTATTTTCAAGATTTTATTAAAATAGGCAGTCAAATAGTTACGCTGACTTTTCCCCATTCTTTTGTGTTGTTTGAAACTAAGAATTGCCTGTAAGGTGCAGTGCACTGTTGGGGTTTGTTTATGTGCCGGGTGGTATAAATCAGAATAACTTTCAGAACAATTAATTGTGAGAGTGTCCCAAAGGGGATGTTTGTTTCCATCTAAATTCTGTGCTGTTCATCCTGACCTGAGCATTGCTGCTGACTCCTGATCCAGTTTGTGTGTTCTGCTTGAGAGTTTTCCTTCAGAACAGGAGTTAACTTTTTCAATATTTCTGCTAAAGGAATTTGGATGCACCTCTGTGAAACATGCTGTTTAACAACTTGTGGTATTAGGTTTAGCTCTCACTCATAAAAACATTCCCTCACTCAAAGGGTGTCAGCAATAAGCTTTGGCATCAGAAAATTACAGGTGCAATGAAATTGTGGATTCCACAGTTTGCACACTGCTCACCGATCTTCTCTGTGCTCTGCTATTTTCTAGCTTTGGCAGGCCCATTGTTTAAATGTGCATCTGAGCATTAGCTAAATGGTCCCTCCCATCTAGTGCTCATGGAACTCCACCCACTATCAGGTAGCGCTTTCTAAAGTGTCCAATCATTTCAAAGGAGTCCGGGCAGATGTGAGGTGTTGGTAATGTGACACTGTACAGGTGAAATAAAAGCATAGAGGCAATATAAAGGAAAGCAATTGGGAGAATATTGATAAAGAGAGAGAGTGTGTGCATGAGAGAGAATAGCGGAGTGGGAGGGAAAAGATAAATAGAGTGGATTGGAACTTTTTTGCAAGGGACCATTTCTCACACTACATGAATAATGTATAATAACACAAAAATAGTGCTAAATGTTTTCACAGGCAGGTACATTCTGGTCTCATACCAGCTGAACTGGAGTTACATATGATTGTGCCTGTTACTCATGAATGAAAAGCAATTAAGTGTGTTCTTAAATGACTTGCATCTTGCCAAGTTCCAAAGGGGCAGCTGGGTTAGTCTAGTTCAGTACAACAAACAAAGAGTTCTGTGGCACTTAAAGACTAACAAATATTTTTATCACATGAGCTTTCGTGGGAGAAAATCTTCAAAGTGTCTGATGAATTGGGAATTTTCTCCCACGAAAGCTCATGCAATAAATAAATTTGTTAGTCTTTAAGTGCCCCTGGACTCCTTGTTTCTTTTTCTTCAATGATATCTGTCTCTATTCTGGACAGTGCTTAAGCACTTGCTTATGTCCAATCATGAATTGCAGCCAAAACTGGTTGATGGGGGAAACCTCTTCTTGAACTGCTCACTGGACTGGAAAGCAAGTATCCATCTGCCGTGTTCATCTACAGACATTTTAAGACCAGAGTTGTAGAGCAAAAAAAGCAAGGAGTCTTGTGGCACTTAAAGACTAACAGATTTATTTATTGCAAGAGCTTCGTGGGAGAATATCCCACTTCGTCAGATGCTTTGAAGAGGGAGAACTTACAGAATTGGATGAAAATAAATCAGAGTTGTAGAGGTGGTGCTACGGCTACAGTATAAGTACCTGTATATAATAATTCTAGAATATCTCTTTACTTTGAGCATTATAAGGAATGAGGTGGCGTTAGTGAGGATCATTATAATGGGGCATAAAGTAGCCCGATATCTGATGCTGTATCACAGAACTCTATAATCAAAGGCCCTATATTTACATGATTACTATAGTGGTTTACGTTTCCCTTCCTGATTGGCTTTTGGAATCTGTATCCCAATAGAATGACATTTCAGTTACTGATTAAAATCAAAAGCTTTTATCCTGGAGAAAGTTTGTTCTTCAAAGTGAAGAAGATAAAAACAAATTGCTGCTAAAAACAGAACTGAAGAGCAGATGAATACAAATGCAAAGAAAAGGTTTTAATTTCATTATTTTCAATGGGCTCTGTAATTTGATTTACTGGTAAGTTTTTTTTTCTACTTGGTGGTGGTATTGTATCCTTTAATGTCTGATGTTTCATATAAAACATCCAGTATATATCATTGGAGGCAGTGTAATGGGGCTTTAATGTATCAGCTGCCAGTTTAAGACCAGTTTACGCTGTCAGAACAATACAGAGGGGCCTTACTGTAAATGAGAATCAGGCCCTTTCTTTTCTTTGCTCTTTCAGACTTCTAATTTTTGCCAGCTTCTTAAGGCTATCCTTTGTGCTCACTGCTCAGCAGTCTGCTATTACCAATCTGCCATTCAAACTCTTCCACTGGCTGTTGATATTAGCATGACTTTATTTTTAAGCTGTGTTTGTTAAGACGTTAGTTAGTCACTTTTTAATTGGAACCATTGACCCTCAGGGTAAAACTGATGTTTCTCTCTTACGTCCTCTATTTCCCTGAAGACACCTTTAACATTTGTTTTTTACCCATGTCACCCTTGCATTTTTCATGCCAGAACATTGTGTATGGTAAAAGCTGATCTCTTCAGATTTTCATTTTTTATGAGCTAGGTATATCATTATATTCTTCGTTAACACAGAGGGCATGACAGTAGATATAACTTCTAATCTCAGATATCTATTACGTGGGTTTGTATGAGTTGTCTTATTGTCAGTTTGCCATCTTGAACCCCAGCTTTTGCTTGGTGCCTACTAATTCAGCTACAGTTTTTTGTTATTAGGTTTTGATCAGATTATTTAAATGCTTCTTTGCATCTGAATGATATCCTATAAGCTAAATTAGCTTCTTAGTTCTTAATGATACCCTATAAGCTAAATTTGTTAGTCTTTAAGGCTATGTCTGTATCTACTTATTTAGTTTGGACTTGCAAGTCTGAACTAAATAAGTCCAAGTTTAGGACTTACTGCACCTTTTTAGTTTGAACTAGCCATGTAATTGCTTAGTTCGAATTTGGCAAAGCCTAGTGCAGATCTGGTCTTAATTAGTCTGGACTTAGCTTACTTAGTCCAGACTAATTGGCCAGTGTAGACAGCCTAAATGTGCCACAGGACTCCTCATTTGTGTTGCTGAATTAGACTATCCCTCTGGAAAAAAAAAACCCAAGGATTCATGTGGCACTTTAAGACTAACAGATTTATTTTTCGCATGAGCTTTCGTGGGAGAAAATCCCACTTCATCAGATGCTTAGAACTTGAATGATGCTTGAGAGGAAAGCAGTTTGCAACATGTTACATATTGGCCGAGTACTTCATTAAAGCAGGGCCCCATCCATTAAAAATTTTTTTCCTCTAGTTTAATTGCTAAAAAGTACTGAATTCAAATAAAGTCTGTAGTCAGGTGATTAGATTATTAGAGCTGCAGGATAGATTCTGCAGGATCATTCTAGGACAAAGTGCAGCTGAATAAAAAGGGAGGTAATCACGTTGTTCCTTTAAGGAAGAGTTACACCTTGACCTAGGGCTCATCTACACTTATAGGGGCACTGCTGTAGTTTTTAATGAAAATGCTGCTTATGATGATAGGAGATGCTCTTCCATTGACTTAGGTGTTCCAGCTCCCTGAGAGGAGGTAGCTATGTTGAGGGGAGAACCTCTCCAGGGGTTAGCCTTTGTGGGTGTGGACAGAAGGTGCCACAGGCCTTATCTATTGCTTCACACCCCTGCGTGATATCAATTCACAAATGTTCTCTGTAGCTGCAGGCCCATACACTTAATGGCAGTGAGTATAAGTGGTGTGTTTTCCTGAATATTCCTGCATAGTTTGTCTGAACCGGGGTGGCAGCAGTTAAAAAAACCCTCTTCTCTGAGTGCTTCTGAGCTGCTCATTTACTCAACCCAACCTTGGAGACAGACACTTTGAAGCAGCAAGTGGGTTAAGTATAAGCAGAGGATGAAAAAAGCAGCTAAATTTAGACCATGGTTTTCATAAGAACAGCCGTCCTTTGTTGGTGCAATTTGCCCCTTCAAAATAGGCATCTGGATTTTTGCACCTGCAGTTCAACAGGTCAGAGCTGTATGTACTCAGGTTTGCACTAACAGTTCATTTTGCAGGTGCAAGAATGAAGATGCAAATTTTGCAGGTGCCAGAAAGAAGGCTTTTGAAAAATGATCATAGTCTTTCTAACATGTATGAAGCTAGCCATAAAGACTGGGCTGCTGTTACTAAATTAGGCATTGGCAGACAGAAACCTCTCTTGTATTAATTAGAAGTGTTAGAGGTGTTAGGGATGTTAAAAAAAAAAAAAAAAAAGAAAAAGACTAAGTATTCTGCTTCTGGGAGAGAAGGAAATTTTCCTGTTGTTACTGTGAATGTTGCTGACACAAGCTCTGTTTATTTTAACTGGCTGGGTGTCCCTATTTGCTGTATAAAATTTGATGAGATTTACCTCAAACTATCATTAATAATAATGTTTTGAATCTGAGTTAGAACTCAACTCCTGTGCAGAATAATTGGGCCACAGAGGCTGAAAGGATAGAGTTAATAACTACTAAACATAGACATTGACTGACTTTTTTCCTTTTAACCACTGATGTTTTAAATCATAAACAAACATATCAAAAGTCTTCATTCACATGAATACCAAAAGGCCCATTGCCTGACTTATCTGTTTTCAATATAGTCCCAATATTCATATAATGTGGCCATATAATGCAGTCAATTGGCTTTGTTGTTACACACTTGAATTAGTCTCCAACTTCCTAGGCATGATTCTCTTTGCCTGTCTTACATTCATTTATGCCTCAAATCAAAATTGGCTCAACCACTGACATGATTCTTTGACTCAGTAATAAGGTCAAAATTTCTCTGAGAGACAAGGTGGGTAAGGTAATATCCATTATTGAACCAACTTCTCTTGGCAAAAGGTACGTGCTTTCAAGCTATAATGACAGGTTCAGACTGGAGTGTTATGGGAGAGTTCTAGATAAAGCCAATATATAAGCCCCAGGCTCAGCAAGTCCTTTTTCACCTTATAGCTGAGCAGTGGTTAGGCTAGGTTAATTAGCACACCTAGAGCTAATTAAGGCCCCACCTGGGAATTGTTAAAAAGCCCTCCCTCCAGAGGGAATGGTGTAGCTGGAGTGTGTGAGAGGAGGCTAAGGCATGGTATGGCAGGAAGGCAGGCAGACAGCTCTGAAGAAGGAGTAGACTGCTGGTCAGAAGAGCCCCATGGATGCAAAGACTGGGGCAAGGTAAAACCCCTGTGTGAAGAGGGACAAAGGACCCTTCCTAGGCCTGAGGAAAACAGACCCACTGATAGAGGGAAATGTGGGACCCACCAAGGTAGAGGCGGAGCTTTGTCATGCTACCCAGAGCTCTTCCTTGAGCATGGGATAGGTACTCAATGTCACTCCTAAATAAGAGGTGGAACAGATTATTCAGTATAAGTAGTTAATGCATTTGAGGTGAAGTGGCCTATCAACATCCTTGTAGTCATAGGAGGAAAAAGTGGGGTGTTAGTGGGTTATGTATAGTAAATATGGTGTCTTTTTCTGAAGACCATAATTTTTAGCATCCAGCAAAGTTATGAATTTAAGCTCCCTTACTTGTCTTTTGAAGTTTCCTGGGAGGAAAAGGCTAAGAGGTCTGATATGGGTTGATCTTTTTGCCATGTGTTCACACGTGTGATATGGTGTTTTTTTGGCTTTTATCATTTTTCTGTGAGTTCCCTCAAGAGGAAAGTGGTAATCTGGTTTCACTCACATAGTTGTTATGGGGGTATTTAATGCACTGGATGAGGTACACCATGTGTTATGATGGGTATGGTAGGACTTCAGGGTCTTGAAATGTTTATTGTAGGGAGTGTTGATTGTAGGACATTTCCACTACTACAGTGGTTTTACATCTATTGATGGCAGGTCTGGTGCTACTTTGAATTGGTGGATTCTGGTTGTTGGGAGTTTGCTTTTGATGAGCTTGTTCAGGATGGTGCATTGTTTAAAGGCTGAAAAAGTGGGTTTGGGAAAGAATTATTTAATATGTGAGCCCCATCAAGTATAGATGGTAACTGTTTAATGATGCCATGCTTGGGCTCCCCTGTGTGGTGGTAGATGACAATTAATGGTGTGCAGTTGGAGGGCTTTTTTTTGTTTGTTTGGTATTGAAGCAGGTTCTTTTGGGGGTGTCTGGATGGCCTGTTTCCTGATGTGATCTACTTTTGTTGTGGACTGTCCTTGTTTGGTGAAGGTGGTTTTAAGTGTGTTAAAGTGTTTACCTAGAGTCTGTCTTCGGAGCATAATCTGTGGTTTCCTTGGTGTGTTTGGAGTGGTGAAGGGAAGTGTATGATCTTTGAGTTTCTTGTTTTTCTGCACAGGTAAGATTGCAGCATCTGTTCGTCCAATTTGAATTCCATCCTGAGATTAATTAAAAGCACCTCTGAGCAAATACCTTCTCATAAGTTAAATTTGGATTTGAGGATGCAGTAAACACAGAGCTAGGGAAACTCAGAATATTTGACACATTTCAAAGGGGTAGCTGTGTTAGCCTAGTTCAGAAAACAAACAAGGAGTCTGGTGGCACTTAAAAGACTAACAAACTTTATCTCATGAGCTTTCATGGGGGAAAATTCCACTTCATAAGGTGTTTCAAGCATCTGATGAAGTGGGATTTTTCTCCCATGAAAGCTCATGCAATAAATTTTTGTTAGTCTTTAAGTGCCACAAGACTCCTTGTTTGCTCAGAATATTTGAGTTTCTGTGGCTAATCAAAATGGTCAAACAGATAAAGATGTGTGGGAGCTCACCAAATTCCCCAGTAACTGCTAAAGCTTGCAAAACAATCTCTAGTTTGAGAGTTCCTGATTCCTTCATTCTCTAGACTTCTGATCACTTCACTTGGTTTTAGGAGTGCCATACTAACTGCTACAACATACAACTACTAACATCAGTCTCATTAGGAGCCTCCTTCAGTCATCTAAATTCTCCCTTCTTTGAATAAGCAATTGGAATCACATTTGTCACAAAAGGCCCCATCCACTTCCCATTGAACTCAACAGATTGACTCCTGTTGGCTTCAGCAGAAGATGGAGTGGACTGCAAGACTTTGGGAATGGAGCAGCCAGGTAGCTAATAAAACTAAAAATAGTGGCATGTTCAATTATTTGAACAGTTCTCATTCTTTCTGAGCCCTTTAAATTGTTTTGGGACAGTTAGATTAGTGTGTCTTTGAAGTCAGGGCAACCCAAATATCAACCAAACATCATAATCTGCAGTGATTATTTCTTCCCATCAGTGAGTTCTTGAGCCAAACTGATTATAGGAATTTCTGAGAACCATTCATTGGGTGGGATGAACTACAACTGGTGGTTTTTGGCCTTGCATGTGGTGCTTGACCCTAAAAGATTTATCTCTTCAGGGTTTCTTAGGCTCAAAGATGATTTTGGCTGAACTCTAGGAAATGACAATGGGATTAGGGCACAAGTGTAGAGCAGCAGCTCTCGAATTGCCAAGTGGTTCCACTAAGTTAGAGTGCAGGAGTGCAAATGCTATAGAAGAGACAAAGTAGAAATATGTTGGGTTTAGTTCAGCTAAACTGTACTTAGCCTAGGACCTAGGTGTGACAGGCTTCTAACCAGATCCAGTCCACTGTGCCGCTGTGACCCCCTGATTCCCACTCTCAAACCTTCATTTGCCTTGCTTTGCCAAGTGACCATTCACTCCCGACTCAGTCCATTCCAGCCCTTCACATAAATTGGTCCCAAGCAGTGGGTATATGCTCTCTGGCTATTTGAGGGATGGTTGCCAAGCAAGCAGCCCTGACCCCTGATACCATCATCTTACTGAGATTGGGATCCAATCAACATACACTCAAGTCTGTCCATTTAACAAATAAATGGATCATTCCCGGGCTCCTTCACTTCACTTCTTCACTCACACTCTGTAAAGACCACAGAGCTTTAGATAAAACTACTCGTTTATTGATCAGATAATAATTAAGTGAGAATATGGCCAAGCAATGCGTCAGGAGAGACCACAAGGAAATAAAAGGTAAAACATGCATCTAATAACACTACCTAAACTGACCTCAGAATCCAAGTTTATGCTCCAGATGTTCGTATAGCCAGTCTCTGCCTGAGACAAGGCAGTGCCCAGATATTGCTTGGAGCTGTTTCAAGATGGAGATTCCCAGGCAAAAACCCCCAAATCTTCCTGGTATCTCTTTGTTTTTGCTCTCCTCACCCCTCTTTCTGGGCAGAGGTGATCCACCTCAATGAGCAAATCTTTGTTGCTTTCTCCAGGTATGTGTTTGCTCATAGCTGTGGCTGTTAACATGTTACTGGGAGAGAGTTCTGTCTGCCTCCCCTCCACCCCTGAGACAAGGAAAACATGTTTCTTGCAGTCTCATGCATTTGTACAGAGGTGAAACATGATATCATAGTAATAATGTCAGATAAGTTATGAGCCTCCATAAAGAAACCTTGTATGGCATAAAAACCTATAATCCCAGTGTATAAGTGAACAGAAAAATCATATAGGTCATACCCCAGGGTGCACAGATGTGCATCCTGTGACACCAGGGATGTGTGAAATGGTGTGAAGGTTTTTGTGACAGGGTGCTGAGCCCTGCAGGTTAAGTCAGCCCCCAGCCACTGAAGTCCAAACTAAAGGGGGAATGGGGTCGCCTGAGTGAGCTGCAGGGGCTGGGCTAATGCAGACCAGCTGTGAGGCTCCTTAGAGAGTCCCGATGAGAGCTCACAGGGATGTGCTCAAGGGGCTCACTAGAAGCTCACTGAAGAGTGGTAGTAAGATCAATAGGTGGAAGGGGATAAACCTCAGCTGGAGATGAGTTTCCCTGACCTGGTGACTGAGACTGTGTGGCCCTTGGCCATAGACCATACCTGTAAATGATGGTGGGAAGAAAAGCCCATAAATAAAGAGCACTGGAGGGAACACAACCTGCGCCTGCATGTGGTTTGTGAGGGAAGAATCCCAGAGCAGCAAGTGAATGAGCACAGACCCTTTGCAGTATCTTCATAACATATTTGCAGTGTCCTGATCATGGTGCCACTTCCGCTACAGAGCTGTGTTAATTTAATCCTAGCTGCCCAGGGCAGCCAGGCATCATCAGACTATAGAGCTGACTTGGCTACATAAAATTCTGGACCCACTGATGTGGATTTGTCCAGGATTTGTTAATTTAATAAATTAATCCACTTAATCTGTATAATGGGGGTGGCCAAATTTACGAATCCTCCTGACTCAGCAGTCGGCAACTTGCGACTCCAGAGCTGCATGCGGCTCTTTGGCTGCCCCCTTATGGCTCCAGGCACCAGACCCCCATCACTGGCAGACCCTGTGGGCAGCCCATTTTTACTTCTGCCTCCACCCCCCAGCCATCAGGGGACCCTGTGGATAAATCTGCACCAGACTCTGGGCTTCCACCTACTCACCAGAGGACCCTATGGCCAGGGCTGTCCCTAGGGTAGGGCGACTGGGGTGGTTGCCCAGGGCCCTGTGCGGCCGCACCACTGCTCCCTATGCTGGGACCGGGCAAGTAGCCAAAAGGGTGGCCCGGTGCAGTGCTGCCGATCCAGCCACTGCCCCTCCCCGCCATGTGCGATGCTCTGAGCTCCATGCTGGAGCAGCGGGAAGGGGGAGGGAGGCAGCTGCCATCCCTGCAACTGCCCCAGCCATGCTGCCTCCCACCCTGTCCCCGCTGCTCCAGCACGGAGCTCAGAGCAGTGTACGTGATGGGGTGGCCAGACTGGCAGCGCTGCACTGGCCTGCCATTTTGGCCACTTGCCTGGTCCTGGCATGGGGGGCAGCACAGGGGTCTGCCCCTCTGCTGAGCTGGCTGGCCCTGCCCTCCCAGTGCTGGGGGTTGGGGGGTTTGGCCACATCTGTTGTGTAATGGGAAATAATGTCTGCACTTTGTGCAGAGGTGGCCTTAGGCAATTGGGGGCCCTCGGCAAAGGCCCATTGTGGGGCCCCCTAAAGGGCCCACTACCAGCCCCCACTGCTATCCTCCCCTGGCCTCAGTCCTCCCTGTCCCCCTAACCACCCCGCACAATCCCCCAGGACTCCGTTTGTTTTGCTGAACCAAACGAACATGTCTCTCCCTTTGGATCTCATAAATTATTCTTGGGCATGATATTTTTAAAGATCTTCCTATCATGAAGCTTGTAAGTTGATCATCTTTTACTTAACATAAATGACCTAATGCTAAACTACAAAGGTAAAATGAACATTTAAAAAAATCTTAAAGTATGAGCATTAATTAATAAATAAAAAGTGGTAACATTAATGATGGCTCAAAATAACAAATAACACATTTAAAATTTTGGCAGTCAAATCTTACAAATATTTCATATAGGCTTAGGTGAACCAGACATTTAATACAAATAAGTATAATAAATAAAAAGAAGGTTTCTAGTGTGTAACTATAAATGGAAAAATACCAACAAAATTCTCTGAAGTACTCAAGTTTATAAGTCTCTGACCCCCTCAAAAATATTAAATAAGTACAGAAGAAGCTAAAAAATTACTTACCGAAAGAAACAGCACAGACATCACACACAGCTGTAATCATTGCCTAAGGGCAGCACTGTATTTATATGTAGCAGCCTATATGGACCTACCTGGTAACCTTAGCTAACCAAAGCCAAAGTAAAAATTGTCAAAAAGGCAAAGGCAATATTTCACAAAAATTTAAAAAATGGCAGAATAAGCGGCCACACTGAGGGATTAAAAGCTGAGGCCTTTGGAAAAGTTCCTGCTGTTGTGCTGTCTATTGCTTGTTCCTGCTTTTTTAGCATGTTAATGTGAAGGTGATGGGCAGAGAATGGTGAAATCTGCAATTCAGAAGAAGCACAGATCCTAATGATAGCTTGCCTTGCTGAGCCAAGAGTGAAAGTGCTTAGGCTTCCAGCCCTACTAGCACTGCTAAATGGGAACAATTTCTATTTTTTCTTATTTTCATTTGCCCACCAAATTGAGGAGGCCCCTTGTTACCTGGGGCCCTAGGTAGCTGCCTGCCTCGCCTACCCCAAAAGCTGCCACTGACTTGGTGTACACCACACCGCGCGCGCTCTCTTTCTCTCATATACTGAAAAAGACCACATGCCCTTTTTGCATGTGCTAGCCATGCTGCATCTGTGAGTCACGATGGCTTGAAAAGCAGCAGCACTTAGAGCTCTCAATGTGTGAATAGTTGTAGATCGAGCACTTTCCAATCTTTTCCCAACAAAGCACTGAAGCAAATTTGCATGCAAACACAAATGAAGACTGACTGTACAAGTTATAGTAGTCTTTAGCATAAGCTCATTCTTGTGTGGAAATCCTCTGCAGCTAAAGGCATTTGTATAGACTTTCAGCCCTGACAATTCGTACTTCATTCCAAAGTATTGTAGTGTATTGTATTATTCAAAACATCTGACAAAGTGGGATTTTTGCCCACAAAACTTCATGCAATAAATAAAGGTCAGGCTGTAAGTGCCACAAGACTCCTTGTTTTTTTTCTATCATTAGGATGGATATTGAACAGTTCTAACTAATGCAGCTGCTGAGGACCAACTGCAGCATTTATAGAAGCCACTCTCAACCTTCTTTGTCATCACATTTTACTGAAATATTTACCATATATATTGTAAATACTTCTAGATTTTACCACTTTTAGATATCAGTAAAGGAAAGTTGAGAGAGGCGGAGACTTATTGGCTATGTTCACATATGGAGGGTTATTTTGATACAAGTTGTTCCGAAACAACTTGTATTGAAATAATGCCTTATTTTGAAATAAGTTAATTCGAATTAACAGTTTGTTAATTCAAATTAAGTAAAAAAGCGGGAAATGAAATAGCATGTTTTACAGTGTGAACATGCTATTTCCTTACCTGCTTCAGGGGACTGCAGCACCCTGCAGCCCCGGGGGGGGGGGTGAGCCACTGCGGGGTGGCTTAGCCCCTGCCTGGGCTGCTCCCAAACACTGCCGTGGGGCTGGGGGCTGCCAGCTGTAGCCTGCTGCTGGGGCTGCCCCCAAACCCCACCGCAGGGTTGGGGGCACCCCACTCAGCCCACCGCTGTATGGGCTGGGGTGACCGTGGCCCCGGGTATCCCCGGCCCCACCCCTGCAGGAGCAGGGCGCCAGGGAATCCCAGGGCCGCACTCACACCAGCCCCCACAGTGGCAGGCTGAGCGGGGCACCCCCAACCTTGCGGTGGGGTAGCAGGGCGCCCCCAGCCCCGCGGCAGGGTTTGGGAGCAGCCCGGGTGGGGGCTGAGCCACCCCGCAGCAGCTCACCCGCCCCGCCGGGGGCTGCAGCCCCCTTTCTGGGGCTGAGGGACAGCCCTCAGCACCCTGGCCAGGGTGCTGAGGGTCAAATGTTGTTTTGGAACGCTTTGTTCCAAAACAATATGTTCAGACGGATTGTTTCGAAACAATCATTTCGAAACAACATTGTTGCGACCCCAAATGGGGTTTGTTGTTTTGCAACAAAGCTGTTGTTTCGAAACAATGGAACCCGTTGTTTCGAAACAACGGTGCGTTGTGTGAACATGGCATTTCTTATTTCGAAACAACCTCTGTTGTTTCGAAATAAGACTGCTGTGTGAACACACCCATACAGTGTCCCTTGTGCAAGCGGGGCAAATTGCCATGCTTAAACATACAATAAATCTTCCTTGACAAATTCAATCCTGGAATTCACAGCTGTGAGCTTTTACAAATAAGAAAGCTCTCTTAAAATTTGTGACGCAAGTTACAGTTCAGTTATTTGTCAGGGAAGCTTGGGCATCTCCCAAACACACTTGCCCTTCTGGGGCTGTGTTCAGATGTACAGAATATATTGCTAAAAAGGCCAGTTCAGCAAAGAGAATGTCAGAGACAGGTGACCATGAAAAATCAGGATTGCAGGCTCATTTGAGATGAAAAAAAAAAATCCAAATACCTGTTGCCAAGTTCCAAAAAGGCAGCTGTGTTAGTTGAGTAAAACAAACAAGGAGTCCTGTGATGCTTAAAGACTAGCAGGACTCCTTGTTCAAATACCTGTTGTGTCTCTAAGGCCTATGCTCACTCTATGGACCCAGAGTAGGATTGGTTGTTTTTTCTTCCCTTGTCTCCTAGCCACTCTTTCCCTTGGTTGTCCTAGCAATGGGAGTAGACAGGAAGATCTTTCGTACAATATCTCCTTTGTGAGAGGTCCCCAGCTTAACACCCATAAAACAAAAAAGTCTTCTTAAAACGAAGTTCCCTCACCATTGTTTTCTGAGCAGCTGTCATAATTCCCTCCCTGTCTTTCTCCTGTAGCAACATGGAAGGAGACATTAGCATAATTGGATCTGCTGATGATTCTTTAAATGTTGCTCGTTCTGTGATTTCCAACACAGGGAGCATAAGAGAGTACAAGATTTGGGACTTGGAAGAAACACTTAGTGCTCTGGACTGTCACTAAAAGAATGACCAAGAGCAGTGCTGTTCAGTCATTCTGATTTGTGACTCCCTATTTAAAGTCAATAAATGTCATGACTTCTGGCTGAATTACTAATGTCCTCACATCATGAATCAGAGTTTCAAATTACAGAGAATCTTCCATCATGGTAGATAACAATATCTAGCTCTCCCAGAGTGCTTTTCATCAGTAGATATCAAAGCACTTTATAAAGGCAGTCAGCATCATTATACCCATTTCACAGTCATGGATATTAAGACACAGAGGTGAAATGACTTGCACCCAGTAGGCATATTTAATGAGATATATCTCCTGGAATTTTACAGTAATTTAAAGATGAGTTACCTGATGCCTCAGAAGTTCATAGTAGTTTCATTGTTCTGAATGGGCATCCTTTAAAAAGTAGACATTGTAAACCCAATATAAGGTGACTAACCACTGGGAGGAGTTATGATACAAACAAACTAACCTTGCCTTCTTAGGACGAAAGGAGATTCCTTGATCTGAATTTTCTATTGTGCATACTGTGCTGAATTTAAATCCATACTACATACAAATATAAGAACAATAAATTATTCAATAAAATATAATTTCTTATCTAAGTTAATTATTTCCCACAGATTTTTATATCTCCATTCTTAAGCGCTACTTTATGTGACTAACATTAAAGCATAGTTTGTTACATAACATTGTTAGTAAGCAAGTCCTTACAAAAAGTAAATTCCTATGTGTTGTCTTTGTGTCTATGGGTTTCAATACTTTTATTGATAGGCATTGTGTGTCTGGCTACGATAAATATAAACTTAGCTAGATATAAAAATTGAAGCTATGTGCATAGAGGTCATAGCAGAATAGGTCCATCAAACACAAGTATTCAGTGTCATGGAGATACTAAGAACAAAAAAGTATCAAAAGAGTCCTTGATGTAAAAATGTTGTATGATATAAAGATTCCAAGGCCACTGTGATCATGTAGTCTGATCTCCTGTATAATGCAGGTCATAAAACTTCCTCAAAATCATCCTTAGATGATTTCTTTTAGAAAAACATGCAATCTTGATTTAAAAATTGAGTGGTAGAAAATCCAACACAAAGCTTGCTAAATTGTTCCAGTGCTTAATTAAGCTCATCGTTAAAAATGTATGCCTTTTTTCCACTCTGATTTTTGTCTAATGTCAACTCCCAGTTGCTGGGTGGTGTTATACTTTTCTCTACTGAATTGAAAAGCTCATTATTGTTCCCCTTGTAGATACTTTTAGGCTGAAATCAATTCACCCCTTATCCTTCTCTTTATTAAGCTAAATAGATTGAGCTCTTTGAGTCTGTTACATGAGGGATGTTTTCTGATCCTTTAATCATTGTAATAACTCTTCTCTGTACCCTCTTCAGTTTTTTAATATCTTTCTTGAACTATGGGCATTAGAAATGGACATAGTATTCCAGCTGCAGTCATACCAGTGCCAGATATAGAGGTAAAATAACCTCTGTACTCCTGCTGGAGGGTCACTTGTTTGTGCATTACATGATCGTAGTTAGTTTTTTTGGCCACAGCATCACACTGGGAACTTGTGTTCAGCTGATTATTTTCAGAGTTTCTGCTTCCCAGGGTAACAGCCTCCATTTTGTGAGTATGGTGTACGTTCTTGTTCCTAGATATATACGTTTACGTTTAGCCATATTAAAATAGATACTGTTTGCCCAAGCAGTTCAGTTTGCAGTGTATCAGTGGCCTGTTTTCTTCAGTATTTACCACTCCTCCCAACTTCTGTGTCATCTGTGAACTTTATTAGTGATGATTTTATTTTCTTCCAGGTCATCGATAAGAATGTTAAGCAGTGTAGGGCAGTGGTCTTCAACATGCAATCTGTGGACCTGTGTTTGTTTTCCAAAAGGGTCCACGCCTCCATTTGAAGATTTTTAGAGGCCTGCAAATTATAATAGGTTGCATAATCATTGGTGTAGGGCCAAAAACTAATTCCCGTGGGATCTCACTGAAAACATACCTGGTAGATGAGAATTCCCCATTTACAGTCACAGGTTCAGACCAGTGTTCCCTCTGATTGTTTGCACACACAGTCTACGAGTAATTTCTTTGTATGCGCAAAAACATTTCTTTGTGAGCACCAATATTAGCACTATTGAATTTTTTTGCGCACACTTTATTTTGTTGTGTCTGCAGGTTTCATGACCTGTGTGCATGCACACATGCACACAGCTTAGAAGGAACAGTGGTTCAGAGCTATCAGCCACTTTTCAATCCATGTAGTGTGTGCTATGTTAATTTTATCATTCTAGGTTTTTAATCAGAATATTGTGTTCTACCAAGTCATATGCCTTACAAAAATCTAAGTATTTTATGTAAACATCATTACCTTTATCAAACAAACTTGTATTCTCATTAAAAGAAATCAAGATGCTTAGAGAGGATCTATTTTCCATAAAACTGTGTTGATTTACATTAATTACATGACTTTTCTTTAGTTCTTTTATGATCAAGTTTCATATCTTCCACTCTGTTATCTTGCCCAGGATCGATGAAAAGTTGATATAGTCACCCATGTCATCCTGTTTCCTTTTTTTTTTTTTTTTTTTAAAGGCATAACATTGGCATTATTCTAGTCTTCTGGAACTTCCCAAACTCTCTAAGATTTATTGAAAACCAGTGTTAATTGTCCAGTGAGCTTCTGAGCCAACTCTTTAGATTCTTGGTTAGAAGTTCTCTGTACTTGATAATTTAAAAGAAGTCTAACTTTAGTAGCTGCCTTTTAACATCCTCCAGAGACAGTGGTGGAATGGAAAGAGTGTTATCAGCACCATTAATAAGACTATACAGTGTAATGTTCCCCCCCCAATACAAAAAATACACAACAGAGATTTACTGCACATTTCTGCCTTTTCTGCATTATTACTAATTCTACCATTTCCATCTAGTAATGTACCAGTATCATTGTCAGGATTCTTTGTGTGCCCCACCCCTTGCTAATTATAAAGTATGTCTAGATATATAAAGTAATGTTTGCATTTCTCCCAATATTATAATACATAAAATAAAATGTTAGAAGTCTTTTATCCAATAATAACAATATACCATTTTACTAAGGTGCTATTTTTATTTGTGTAATATGACTTCATTATTCACTGTAAGAGTTGCAGTTTTATATCCAGGATAGGGGCACTAAAGACAAAGTGAAAAATGGAATAATGGCAGCTGACCATGTATTTCTTATTCAAACAAAGCTTTCACTGACTGCAAAGGCAAAACTATCCCCCTCACAACTCCCTTTTTAACCTGAAATGGGAGTTTTGCTTGAGTACCTATGAATCAAGCTCAGTTTCTTTAACACTGTGTCTATCTCTTGAACACAGTTTCACTGCAGCTGCAGTTCTGAAAAGCTGCCTCACTACCCTGACTTGCAGTCAGATTTTTTGTCTGATACACGAAGGAACATTTATAAGCCTTAAAAGAATACCTTGTGCGATATTCATGTTGGTTGTAATCACTCGCGTGAGAGCTAACACACCTTTGTGAGGAAGATATTTAACAATCTATTATATTGTAATTAAGTTTGGCCATGTTTACACTGCTTGATGATGAAGCATAAAGATTAATTTACCTTTCAATCCTGGTCACAAGGATGTAGTGCATAGCAGCCCATTAAAAATGGAAACAGCAATAAAGACTCTAATTATTTTATATTGCCTAAAGTCAATCAGATTTCATTATTTTATACCCGGTTACTTTAATTTATCGGTATATCATCTATATATGTAATAGCGGTTATCACAAACCATTTTGTATATGTGTTTTAAATATGAAGATGCTATCTTCTATCAAGAAACAAACAAAAAAAATCATCTTATTTATAGTTTCTCTACTTGTGGGGACTCATTTTGTGTGTACAAACTCTGCCGGTATCCAGGTGATCATCACTAAAGAATGCTGCCACTAAAAATTGCTTTGGACGACAAGAAATTGTGTGCAGACGTGATATAAATGGGTCCTTCAGAGTGTTACTCCCATTTGAAATGAAATAAAGGAGTTGACTCTTCTGATGTGTGTGGCAACAGGGCATAATTTGGCTAGTTAAAATCTTACAACTAACTGTTGTGATTTTCATTAGCTATTGGCAATATGAATATTGATTGAAAAACTAGGTTCTAGTTCAGGGGTCTCAAAACTCGTGGTCCAAGGGCCACATGTGGCCCCTAAAGTTATTTCTTGCGGCCTGCAATATCATTATCAATATCTGCAATACCATTGTATGAAAAGGTTTCAGTGGTGTGGCCCTTGTACCATACTAGTCGTCATGTGTGGTGTGGCCCTTGGGCTAACATACTAATCCTCATGCGACTCTTGTGGTGATTTGAGTTTGAGATCCCTGCTCCAGTTTAACAAGGTGCTTGAGCATGTGCCCAACTTCTAAGCACCTACACTTTCCCATTGACTTCACCAGCCTATTTGCATGCTTAAAGTTAGGCCTGGGCTTGTATAGCTTGCTGAATCAGTGTCAATGACAAAAGAATGGCTGACTGTGAATGAGAAATATATCTGCAGTCAGGCATTTATAAAGGAAATGCTGGTTCAGGTGGGGGGGGGACACCCCAGAGGTCCCGTGGCACTAAAGACTAACAGATTTATTTTTCACATGAGCTTTCATGGGAGAAAATCCCACTTGGTCTGATGCTTTGACTTTCTCCCATAAAAGCTCATGCAAAAAATAGATCTGTTAGTTTTTAAGTGCCACAGGACCTCCCCCCCCCCCGGACTAAAGTAACGTGGCTGCCCTTTTGTAACCTGGTTCAGGGAGGCCTTCCGGTGCAATTATTTTTGGAACACCAATGTTATTGTGGAAGAGCTCTTTACCTTTTATAGAGGAGGTCGTTCAGATTCTGTACCTGATTAACCTTGAATCCCCTGAGTAGACACTGCCCATTGGATCAAATCATGAGTGTTACTGCTGTGTGTTTTTGTGATTGATTAATAATCATGAGAGCTTGGATGTCTGTTTGGGAAGTGTAGTCCAGGAAACCTAACCAACCACTGAAATAATGTGGTTTTTGTTTCCCTACCACTTTCTAGTTGTCTGTGGTGACTCTTCTATAATATCAATTACTCTGGTACTTGGAAAAATATTTGTATGCTCTTGTGCTTTGCTTTCTTAGAGTGTTGGCTTTGAAAGACATTGACAAACAGCTGAGGTCCAAATTGTGCACTGACTTAACTGATATAATCTTATGAAGAATGTTCTGTTGTAGCAAAATGATGAATCACAGTGCAAGTACAATATAATTACAATGTAATATATCATGATTGCTTTTGATTATTCATTATGACTAATACATATAAGTAGAAGTTTAATTCTGACTGAATAATTCAATATTTTATTATTATAATAAATGCAGTTTCATACTTAATACCTGGATTATAAAAATATAGGTATATCACTATTTTGTCTCTATTGTGAAGTCAACCTTCCAGTGTGGATGAATCCTTTGATCATTATAATTATTGGAAAATATCCAGTGTAAGTGTAGAACTTAAGCATATTCTAAAATATCTATTTTATTTTTTAAAATCACCCTTCATTAAAAAAATTATCCCCTAAAGTTTGGTAGGACCCATGTAGAAACAATTTTTTTTTTGTTCCAGCTGTTGCTTATATGATGGAATTTATAATGACAAGTGCCACCTTCAGAGCTGTACTGTTGCATTTAATCCTGATTGAATTGATCCATGAAGAAGGAAGTTATTAACAAAGATTAAGGCACTGATCTTTCTCAGGCAAAACTTCCACTGAAATGTTAGCAGGATCAGGCCCTAAATCCCATGTCCATTTATGTGATGAAGTATTCCCTAGAATCTTAGTTTAGTTCTGTTTCAAAGAATTCTTTCTTGGCTGCTTAAGTTCTCCAAGTACTTTTAAATGGCACAGCATAACTGAAGTGATTCCTCTGTATCTGTCAGGATCAGAATTTCCCTTCCTGTACAGATATACAACTTCCACTCAACTCAGTGTGCTTCCATAGGCACTGAGATGTTTTGTGGTTTATAGGCATTGCCTTGTGTTGGGAAAGCTGTAGGGCCACACCGTCTGAGCTGAAGATGGGCTATGGCTCCACCTTCTACCTGCCTTTCTGATCCCCTTTGGGATGTTTTGTGCTCCAGGGAATTATAGTTTGCCACCGTATGGAGACACTTTTTGCTCCTCTCTGCACAGTCTTGGAGAAGCTAGGTGCAAGTTGGCACCAGCTCAGAGGAACTAGAATAATTTTTATAGTGAGGGTGCTGAGAGCCAGTGAATGAAATTGTAAACCCTGCATATAATGGAAACCACTTCAAGCCAGGGGGCACAGCAGCACCTATGACATAGCTTTAAAAGCATTTTTTGATGTAAGATGCTGTCTAAGTAAGGTTATCACTCAAAATGATGATGATGCAACTACAAACTGCTAGAACCTCAGAAGGAAAACACTGTTTGTAGGATAGAAAGGACAAAATCCTTGGGGGGGGGACGGGACTCTGTTTTTACATTCGTATCCCTATTTTGCCTTTTTCTTTTTCTTTCTTTCTTTTCAGTGTCAGTATCTCCTACATATGAAGCATTTGGTGATTATTCCTACCTCAATTTCATGGACTCTCTTCACTTTTGTCACGTAAAAAAATTATTTGAAAATTGTCAGTCCTCTAGAAGCAATCCCATTCACCCATTTACTCCATGCCATTATCCATATATTTTCTGACTCAAGCAGCTTGCAAGCTTCAGCACACTTTGTAAAAATCTGATTAACAATTGTGTTGAGTGGCCTAACAGTGATTGGCAAAGTGTTGAAGAAAAGAACCAAATATGCAGTGTACAATACAGGCTGATTATGAAGCAGCATTTTCCCTAAGCACCCAAACTTCATTAACCACCATGTATGTTGCTTCACTACCAAGCATGAGATCAAGGACTCTTATTATTATCGTTTGGGAAACCATGATTGATTGTATTGAAATATGAGTGAGGTTCATAGAGACATAGAAGTCACTGAGTCCAGGACGGTTATGCGTGTGTTCGTTGCGCTGAGCTCAAGTAGCAAGGGTAGTGAAGGGGCAGGGTGTGGGTAAAGACAAGAGCTGTCTGAGGACACATGAGGTGAAGTAAGCATGATCATCTTCAGCATACAAATGAGGCAGTGTGCTGTTGCAGGAGATGTTAGCTGGATGCATTGGATGGAATGGGAGCTTCAGGGTCTAAAATGGGGGAGCCTGGGCAGGAGCAACCCCAAGGCAGCAAAAAGGAACTGGTGCAGCCCCCACGCAGACCCCTACCCAGCCTATCCCCATCATCAACTGGCAAAACTGGACATAGAAGTGGGGAGGCTTTTGGAAGGAGCTTAAAAATATTAAAATTTGGTTTACGGGGTAACATATATTAGAACACAGGGTCCCTGATTCTGATTGTGTTCACCCATTTCAGTGGCTGCTGTCATGCATGGGCAGTTTCAAGGTTAAGCATGATGGGGCTTTTTGTCTCTCTCAGCTGAAACTCACCTCACTGTCCAGGGTCTGCTCAAGCCTTTATGGACTACTTAAAACCACATTACATAGCATGGAATAAGTTGCCAACCACTGAATAAGTTGCGTAGGCAGGTTGTGGAATCTCCATCACTGAAAGTGTTTAAGAGCAGGTTGGACAAGCACCTGTCAGGGATTGTTTAAGAAGGTACTTGGTCCTGCCATGAGTGCAGGGGACTGGACTCAGTGACCTCTTTTGGTCCCTTACAGTTTCTATGATTCTATGGAGGGCATCACACCATGAATTTTACTTTCTTGTCGAAGAATTCTTAGTACAGGTTCCAGTGCCACATCTCCAAAACCAGCTGTGGCTTATATAGGAAATAGTTTCTTCCAGTAGGATAGAAAACTGCAGTATAAAGGATTGCAGGGTCCCCATCTGAAAATTCACATTGCCTCTTGGAGACTCCTGTGGCAATGATTATAACTTGGACTCTCTATTAGGTAATGACTAGGGTAATGGAGGAAATATAAAAAGCTATCCGGAATATGCGCAAGGGCATAATAAATCCAAGGCGATACAGTAAATCTCTGGGAAGTTACAGAAATCCAGATAGATAACAGTGTATTTATTGTATAGTGCTACAAGGTTTTTCTCTTATCTTCAATTTTATAGTTTTGTGAAGCTGCAGTAGTCCTTGGATAGGGAACATGTTTGAAAATGCTATAAATTTCACCTCTTGTTTATTTCAGATTCATTGGCACTCTGTCTTTACTGGTATTTTATGCCTCAGTACTCTAAGAAAAAATGCTCTGTTTGCACTAGATCTAATAGGAAAACTCTCTTTGACATTTAAACTTTAGTACCAGTTTGCCTACAGTGTTAATATCACTGAAACTACCTATATGAATTAAATTGCCTACAGTATATAATGCCAAAATATGAACACAGCACATTTACTGATTCAAGCCATTGAAAGAATTATTACCATTAAAATATTTAAGGTCACCTTTACAAATCCAATAAATCAGAGGTATGTCAAACAGAGCATTTATAGCTCTGCATCTGGCCCAGCCCATTGTGGGAGAGAGAGCATGATTCATTGCCACATAGAGAACTGAGGTTGGGCTCAACCTTGGGTCTCACCCTTCGGTTCCTTGGAGCTAGGATCATCCTGTGCGGGGAAACGAGGGTCAAGTTGTTAGAAGTTTCATTCCCAAGAGCTTTTGTATCAGAGTCAAAGGGGCCTGAGAAGACTGTCAGTCTTGTCTGCCAAAGGGATGTGCTGCACTGCACTCACTGCAACAAGGACCCAGTTTGACCTGCGTAGGAAAAAGGTAAAGACCCAAATGGGAGTGATTGTAATAGTTTCTATCCTAACTGCCGTGCACCTTTGTTTGTACAGAATGCGTAAATTCTGTTGTAAACCTGAAAAAAACCTCTGGCCTGAGAAGTCTGTCTCAGATATTTTTCCTAGGGACCTATGGAAACTAGAGATAGGCAGGTGTTACAGGTTAATGTGGGGGAAGGGGCATTTAAGTGTCCTCAAAATTGCCACAAGCTAGCTTTTTTATGGTGTAATACCTGGGAGTAGGCTCTCTGGATGAGTGTTACAGCACCAGCAGATAATGTAATAATTGGAAATAAATTACAGGACTGACATCTTCCTGGAGTGCCACAAAAGGTGCAGAAGACTCTTGTCATGAGGCCCAGATAGGAACAAGCAGCAAAACTAACTTGCTAGAAGTGGAGAGTGGAGCCAGCATGGCATGCTTTCAGCCCCCTGCCACAGCTCAGACATTCTTCCTGTGTGTTTGTATATGAGGCTTTATAAGTTTAGGGAAGCTGGTGTTCTCCATGGACAACTGCCCTCAAATATCCATGCATAAGTCAACTCCCAGATTCCCCTTTTGAGGTTTCTGTTGTGTAGGCTTGAGGGGAAGCAGGTATGTAAGAGCTGTGCAACTAGTTGAAGAAAGGGTGGGGTGAGCTAGGCAGTTAAGCAGAGGCAAATGGATGGGTGCCAGAGGAATCTTGTATGAATTTCCTACACTCCATCTATTGAAAGCTGAGGGTCAACTCTTTCTCCTCCCTACTGCCAGGAACTCTTTCCCAGGGAGGAGCTGAAAGAGAATTCTACAAGTTCAATGGTGGTGAGTTTTATGAGAAAGTTAGCCCATTGTGGAAGGGTAGCATGCAGCTTTGGGAATTTATATCTGTTCTCCACAGAGGCCAAAGTGGACAACATGACTTCCATGTTTTAAAAAAAAAAAAAAAAAGCCAAATCTTCTGTCAAACTCAGGAGCTCAGATCCCAATGCAGTGGATTTAGGGGAAGAACATCTGGAAGAGGAAAGCTTGCAGTGTTAATGAATCTAAGGGTGTGTGTGTGTGTGTGTGTGTGTGAGAGAAATAATAGCACATTCTTTTCAAATGTTCTCTGAGGTTATTTTCTGAAAAATAATTCTGTAAAATTTGTTGCCTGTAACAAAAAAAAAAAGGGGGGGGGGCAAAATTCCTTGACTCTCCTCTCTTCCTGTCTATGTATTACATTTTCTTAACTTAGAAAAAACAATCTTTTATAAGTGCAGGCTTTGCAAACTCAAACACAAACCTGAATGAAAGAGACTGTTTGCCTCGCTCAGGTATCCAGTTAGAAAGGTTCTGCAACTGCAGGTTACTTAAAATTCAGCTGATGATGCACCAGTGCTCTCTCCCAGAGTTACCTTGGCTCAGAAGGTCTTCCATGAGTAAAAACTGCAAAACCCTAATTTTTGTCATTAGATGTGACTGAGTGCACAGGCACCACTGGCTAATATGAAGATGCTATTTTTACACAGTCATTTTTCTGATTGGTGCATACCTTACATTGCATGGGGAAAACTTAGTCTTTATTTAGTCAAAACTTTCTGTTGAGCTTAAGATTATCTACTGATAACTGGAATCAGTGGAGAGTTTTTTGCCTGAGTGAAAACTGCCAGATCAAACCCGATCAGGTCATTTAATAAAAAATAAATCACTCTTGCATTATATTTTCATCTTAAATGCTGGCATTTACTGAAGTTTCTCAGAACAACTCCTGTGCCAAACTCTAATTTTAGTAGTGAGTTGTTTGCATTTGGTTCTATTATTCTTTTTACTTGATTGATTTTTTTTTTTAAAAGAAAACAGGTTTTTTTACTTCATTTCACATCACACCTAAATGTGTAGTTTTTTCATCATAAAAGCTAAAGTACATAGAACCAGGTCACTGCTCAATGTCATTTGTAAATACAAAATCTTGTGCTTAAAATTATGATCCCATAAAGGGCTTTTTAAAAATTCCACACAAAGCAATTAACTGTGATAGTTTATTGCTATCTCATTTGCAACAATCTCACGCCAGTGGTCCCAAGGTATTTCAGGAAGCTTTCCAGTCAATGTTTGGGGTTTATTTAATCCACTTTGCAGACAGATTAGTTTATGTAGGATCTATATAACTATATATTAGAGGCAGCAGGAATTTCTAGAGAGTGTCCTTGTAGAATAAATACAGAACTTCCCAGTCGTGCTTGCAGGCAATTTCATTAGGCATTCAGTGCTGCACAGCAGTCAGCGTTTCTTACCCTGACATTCCCACTCTGCTTGACAGATCATTCCTTTCTTCTTTCTGCTGCTGATAAAGTCTATAATGGGGGCAATTAAATTAACTGCTTAATAAGGACAGGCACTTTCATTTCTTGATATTTTCAAGCCAAGTTGCTACTGAATCTTCTATGACTAGAGATGTTGGATGGCCCTACTGAGCACTCCTTTTTATCGTTTGCTGTCATTGCTATTCCATTGATAGTTTGTCAATAAAATACTCTTGAAATTCACATTTCCATTTTGAGAAAGGAGAGTGGGCATCTCATTTGCTTATAGGGGAGGCTCAAGGGAAATTCCTCCTTCAGCCTAAACTGTTACTAACTGAATGCTGAAAGTCTGGTTACTTGGCTGTCCTCATGCTATTTCCTCTTTTTTTTCCTTCCCTGACTGCTGGAGTTCCTCAGTCTTCCTCCTTTTCTCCTGCCACTTTTGCCATCCCCATTCTCATGGTCTGATGTCGGCCTTTCATTGACTGAAGAGTCTCAAATCTAGCTCTCTTGCTCTCCTTCATTTCAGGTTCTCATCACTGCGGGTCTCTGTGATGTTGCCTCACATGAAATATGTCAAAAGTGACACCCTTCCCTCCTTTTCACCACTAGTGCTCTCCAACCAATCTCTTGCAGTGCCCACGCACTCCCATAGTTAATCTTGAGAATAGTTTTCTTCTTTTTCCATAAAATGTTGCGCATGAGGTCATACTAGATCAGCTATTCCCAAAGTGTGAGTCGTGACCCCAGCTGGGGTCATCCTCTCCGCAGATATGGTGGTGGCAGCGTTTCTTCCTGTGTGTAGGACATCATTTTGCTTGCAGTGCATGACCTCAAATGTGCAATGCATGCAAGATTGCGATGCATAGCAGACACCATTTTGCCCTACTAACTGGCATTCCCTGTAAAGCATGAACTTAGGCACACCATGCATATGAGGTCATACTGTGGAAAGTGTACTGTTTTATAGAGCGAAGTGTCATTCCCCATGTGCTGTGACCTCACATGTAGGGTGCATTCAAATTCATAGTGTGTGGAGTATGACATATAGCTCTTCAAGGTGTCTGGGGTCCTGGCAGGGAAGACTTCATTAAAATGGGGTCATGCTGACAGAAGGTTTGGGAACCCCTAGACTAGATGATCATAAAGGTCTCTTTTGACCTTTTCTCTCTCTACCATTTATACAGTTTGCCTTTGTCTCTGTCCCACTGCTTCCATTTTGTCTTGGGTAAGTTATTCTGTTTTCTCTTTAGGCCTTCCCATCTCTCCACCACGGTTCAATCTAGCCAGCATTCAGCAGCTCTACTAACCTATGTAGCCTATGCTTTCTACCCACCCCAAACTCCCTCCCTCCCTCTCTCACATGTCATGCCTTGTGCTTTGAATCTCTTCAATGCCTTTTGTCAAGGAAGATTGATTTAAACCACTGATTTTAATCACAATCTAAATCAGCAAGCAGGAGATTTTTATTTAAATAATTGATTTTTAATTGTGTTGTGCACTTCTTTACTTATTTTCCTAAAGAAATGTTGATTCTCATTGGTTGGTAGCTATTGAAACATGTTGACCTGCAGTTATATATAGCCTTTATACTACATTTGGCACTTCTACTTGCTAAACCGGGAGGATATATTGTATCTATACATATTTATTTTAACAATGATGTAGCTTAACATTTTATTTGCTGTTGATTAATTGTTTGTGTAATTTTTGTCAAGCACTACTTGGATGGAAATTCAAATTCAATTCAAATATACAAAACAGCATTTAAATGTTTTAATTAAATAAAATGTAAATACTGTATATTGTATACATATAAAAAGTTCATCAAAACATGTTTTGTTTGAAAATATAACACACCAACTATTATCTGATTGTTTAATAAATGTACTAGTCCATGAATCAAAACTAGATGATAGGATGAGATTTACTAGTTCTAAAGTCTTGAAGTTTCTGATTTGTTTTCAACTCCCAATTGGTTTCTTATCCTTGGCCATGGCCACAATAACAGTGGCAAATTCACTGCCATTAGACTGATCTTTCTGGATCAACTTATCAGTTAGTTAGGATCCACTAAGTCGATCTGGAGACCGACTTAATAAAACCACTCCCTGAAGTGACATTGCTCTGTGCTAATGAGAAAAGTGTTCATGTTGATGCAGCACTGTGAAGATGTCATCCTGAAGACGGGCTAGGAAGTCAACGGGAGTTACACAAACTACTCTGCGTAGCTTACATAACTCCCATTGACCGTCAATGAATTTCACTGACAGTGTAGACCTGGCCTTTGAATGAACTAGTCATTGAACTACACTATTTGAGTGAACTGAAATGAAATCAGGAAAATTTTCTCTAGGCACTAACAGAAGAGGGTACTATTATTAAAAACTGGTTTTAGCACTTTGATTATTGGTGCTCAGCTAGTGCCTTCCTCCAGTTGACTGGAAGTTGATTTACTTTAACTCTATGCAGCAGACACATACTACTTAATATTTTTTATATTTCATTTAAATGATTTAATAGATTATAAGAACTTTTAGCACAGGTTGTCAATTTCAAATAGGTTTATTTAAAAAACCCTGTATTTAATTTAAATAAAAATATGATTTAAATTCTGTTTCTTTCAGAATCAGACTATTTACTTTCATGGTGCTGCAGAACTCTCTCTTGCCTAGGCTCGTTCATTGCTTCTGCTTAGTCTACATTTCATACTCTGTGCAATGTTTGTTCTTTTTGCCTTTTTGTTCCCTTTGTCACCTCCTCACATTTCTGCTTTTCTGTTCACACTGATCCCTGTGGCTTGACCATCTTCTTTCTTCCAATTCTTCTACAGCTGTGGTTTCTGATTTGTGGCTTGGGGGCCCAAAATGGCCAGTGGGGTTTTCAAAGTGGCCTGCAGCTCCCCTTCTGCTGGCTACAGAAGGAAGCCAATGCTTAAGGACCCAGGCAGAGTATATTTCCTCAGGGATGGAAGACCAGTGCAGGCTCCCTGCAGCAGCCAAGAGGATGGGAGATCGGTGCTTCCTCTTCTTGGCTGCAGGAGGGAGCACAGCAAAGTATCTAGAGTCTGTTCGCTGCTCAAAATTCACTTCCTTGGTTATATTTCCACCACTGGCCTCCACACTGGTATCATCTACTCCTCCACTTCAGAATTTAACTCAATGCCATGAAACGTGAGAAATCACATACTCTTTATTACCTGTTGTTCTCAGTCCTTCCTTCCATCCTGCATCTGTCATGACCATTTCTAGTGTTTATCTAGTTTAGATCAAGACAGTTATTAGGGTTACCATGCATTTAGGTTTTCCCAGACTTTTTTCTTTTCTTTTTTTTTCTTTACTTTTCATCCTCTTCCCTCCGTCCAGGCAGGTTTTTCAAATAAGGTATTTGTCTGGGATTTTTGCAGAGCAGACCTTTCAGTTCAAAAGGACTTGATTCAGCATCCCATCCACCCGGACCCTGGCTCCCAGCTGCCCTGGTACCATAACAAGGAGTGATACTGTCCCCCACTGTGAGATTGAAGTCACAGTTACCCCTCTCAGCAGCCCCCAGATACCCTTCCACACTCCCCACTACTCCTTCCTCATGCACACATTTCTTCTGTACCTCTGAAATACCCACTCCAGCACCCCTCACTCTACCCTATTCCTGTTTTCTCTCCCCCTGCTTCAGCAGTATCTTCTTTTCGGACACCTGGAAGAACATAACCCTAACCATTCTGCTAGTCTAGGGTGGGCAAACATTTTGGCCTGAGAACCACAGCTGCTGTATGGCAGGCCACATGAAGTGGAAAAGGGGGAGGACTTATAAAAATAAAATACAATGAAATTAATAACATACATGATAAACAAAATATTTTAGCTATAAAAATAAAGGGAAAATAAAAGTCCAACACCACTGGGCCCTGTGGGGAAGTGGCTGCTGAACTCTGGCAAGGTTGCCACTGGGCCTGCAGGAGGAAGAGGTGGAAACAGGAGTGGCTGTCAGGCTCCAGCCAGGATGCCACTGGGCCTGTGTGAGGAAGAGGTGGGGCTGGAAGGGGTTGTGGCAGCCATGCTTCAGGGTGGCAGCCAGATCCAGGCTGGAGGAAAGGCTCAGATAGGCCGTAGTTTGTCCGCCTTGGTGCTAATTACTATGTTAACACACAGAGGCAGTCTCTGTCCCAAGAGCCTGCAACTGGATTGACCAGAGAAACAAAATAGAGATGAGGAAATAGATGCAAAGAAGTAAAACGGTTTGTCCTAGATGCCCAGCAGGGCAATGATAGAGCCAGGAATAGAATGCAGGTCTATGTGTGTGGGTCTAGTATCTTATCTTTGCTACGATGCTGCCACTTCATCATTTGATACATTCACCCAGCCCTTACTCAGGGAAACTTTCACTGAACTCAATGGAAGGTGAAGTGAGTAAAGGCTGACTGAAGATTTTGGGATTTGACTTAATAAGAAATAATTAAAAATAATTACTTCACCTGCAAAGAACCTTTATATCCCACCCTTTCGTCTATGTATTTTGCTGAGGTTTGCATTCTCATTAGTGAAACATTACAAGAAATTTACCTGAGTTTGCAGGTTTAAGACCTCCACATGGCTTCCCTCCTCTAAGCATTTGACAGATAATAGCCCAAGTAATAAAAATTTTTGGTTAACTAAAAGCAAATGTGTGAGAAAACAGAAACCTCTGGTCTTGGAGATAATAAGCTCACCTGGAAAAACAAAAGGAAACAAAAAATTGGAAGCCTAGATTTGAGGGTGGTTGTTTTGTCTTTCAGCAGAACTCAGGCTTCCTGATTCAGTTAAAAGGAGAGTTCTTAGACTGGCACTATTATCACATTTGATTCACTGGTTTCAAATGAATTGATTTGTATTAAGTTAATTAATGTAAATCCAGTGATATATTTTCAAAGCTGGGTGCTTTAATGTTAGTCATCTGCCATAAATTTACCTTTTCATGCCCTGACAAATTCAGCCTAACTTTTAGCAATGCTGGCCATATCCAACTCTCACTGACAGTTACAAAGGCTGTGATTATACCAGGAGAAAGTGAGTGGTCACCTAAACATTTGCCAATTGCCTAATATTACTAAATAGACATACCTCAGGAGGGAATGTCCAGAGAATAGTGTAAATATTGAAGAAGGTTTCTGATGGTGGCCACTTTTTCTAGCAGATTTGCAATGTGAATGGATTCAAATCTTGAAGGAGCCCTTTTCACCTGTGCTTTTAAACATTGTAGCCTGTGAGATTTAACAGCTGACTAACACATTTCTTAATCAAGTGTGTTGCTATTGTGCAAGAATGACTGACAATCCAAATGGTGTCAAATCAGGGATCCATCAGGCTGAAGCTACTGAAGTTGACAGACCCTGGTAATTTATAACTTTCCCCTTCAGTTTCCGTAATTTACATTCCAACCACTGAAGGGAAATCTGGAGCCAAAGAGAACTGATGGAACAGAGCTCAGCTATGACATTCCTGAAACTTTAAATTGCTCTTTTATACACATGTGGCAGAGAAGACTGATCAGCATGAACTTGTAAACAAGTCTGTTACTTGACCCTTAATGAACCTGGACAGGCTGCATCTACAACTGCCCATTTCCGAAGCTTAGCGATTCCTAAGCTCAGGTTTCAGGTAGCATTATTTGCTTAGCTTGATGGACTAATGTTGTTGTAACTTACCTAAGATAACTAATATTTGCTGCCAGTCCTAAGTTCCATGTAGGTGCTGCTTCAAAGACATAGTTTGTGGGTTATCATAAGGAAATGCATTTAGGCTCTGATTTAGCAGCATGCTTAATCATGTACATGAGCAGTTCTGTTGACTTCAACAGGACAGCTCACATTCTTAAAATCAGGCATGTGTTTAAGTGCCTTGCTGAATTGGGACCCTTCTTGAATTATTTGAGTTTTTCAGTCTCAGATCATGATCATGGACACTGCAATCAAGTAAGAGCACATTTAACTTCAAGTCAGTACAGTACAGTATATTGTGTATGCAATATAGAAATTCCTTTCTTCCTAAGGAAACCAAGATAAATTTATATACGTTAAGAAAAGTAGGCAGGAACTCAGGCCCTGTTGCTTATTACCACACGGTGATGAGTTTACTAGCCCAAAGAAGGGGGAACTTCAACTGTGATCTCTTAATTGTGCGAAATTCAGTAGTATTTATTTAGTGTTAAATGACTATTATATTTGGATTCCATCTACATATATTACCAATACCACACACCCACAATTTTAATGAATTTAAGATATAAGCAAACTCCATATCCAGATGTGAAATTCAATGAAACCTACCCACTTTTCCCTTGTTTGAATTTCTCACTGAGTGAGAGAATTTTCCATGATTTCAATGCAAAACCAAAACCAAACCCAACCAACCAACAACAACCAAACAGATCAGGGGTCACTCAAAACTGGCTCAAATCTTTTGAAGAGATCCCCTCAGCACAATCTGGCTGAAAGGGCTGGCCAAATGAGCTGTTATTCCAAATCCATAGCTTACAGGGCAAATGTTATTGTGATGGCCCAGAAAGCAGAGGAGGAGGCATCGGTAGCATGTATCTGACTTAAATAATAAAACGGAGACACAGGAATAATGCTGTTTCAGCCTCTGTTTATACTGTTATGTCTTAATTTACCAAGGTATTGAAAAACATACTTAATTTTTCAAGCATGTGAAAATTCCCATTAACTGAAATGGGGGCTGCTCACATGGTTAAAGATAGAATTGTGTTTTAAGTGCATTGTGGAACTGGGGCTTTAATTTGTATTAGATTAGATGATGTTACTTTTGGTTTGTGTTCTGCCCCATTGTGCTGCTTCATAAATACTCAGATGAACTTTTGAAAGCCATTTGTATAGTGGATCTGTCATATATTCAATATAATATGAGTTTCAAGTTCACACACTTCAGATTTTTTTTGCTGAAACCATCATTATGCCTAAAGATAATCCTAGTAAGTAAAGAAAAAGGGTGGGAGGCTGGGATTTAGATTTAAAAAAAAAAAAGTTCAGGAGAATAATGGAATGGAAGCGTACTGTCCAAACAAGCTTGTAAACAAATAAGCAAAGGAACCCCCCCCTCCCCGACAACTTCATAGGCTATGTCTACACTGCCAAAGATATTGCATAATAGTTATTTTGAAATAACTATTTCAAAATAATTATTTCAAAATAGAATTATTTCAAATTTATTATTTCAGAATAGGAATCTAATGAAGATTATTTCAAAATAAGGTAGGAATTATTATTTGAAATAGGAAGTCTTCACTAGACTCTCTATTTTGAAAGAGGGGGTGGCAGGGAAAGCATAAGGCCATTATTTTGAAAAAAGTCAATTCTGTGGCTTGGACTGGCTTTTTTCAAAATAAGTATTTCAAAAGAATTGCTCTTTTGAAATAAAAGCAAGTTAAGTTTATTTCAAAATAGCGCTTTTTTTTTTCTTTTCAAATAATGACGCGCTTACTTCAAAATAACAAAATGCCTGCATGGACAGTTGAAAGCTTATTTCAAAAATAACTTTTCAGTGAAGACATACCCATAGAGAGCCAGAATCACTACAGAGAATCTTGTTTCTACTGATTTCTTAAGACTGACATAATGTATTATGAACATAGAAGCTCAGAAAATAATGTGAATGTACTTTGAAATTATATTAGAGACTTAAACTTGCATTAGATTGTGCAGTTAACATGAGCTGTTCCCAGTGAAATTTAAAGAGCTGAACAAAATTCCACCAATCTCAAGCTATTATAATGCTGCACATTTGCAACAAACACTACCCTAGGTTTCTGAAAAACTGAAATAAAGAAACATCTTTTTGAATTTTTAGGGAGCAGGTGAGGTAAACCTGCTTCAAAAATGTTCTATGCATCAAATCAAATATAGCAATTCTAAGAACTCCATTAGCTGTTTTACGTCTAAAAGTGATCCTTCAACCCTTTGCCCTATAATGCACATTGTTGTCAATTTTTATTTACCTCCTGTTAATCACTGGGCTCAGTTCCAAGAAAGTAAAGACAATTGTAGAGAGATGCAGCTCTAATATATTTTCAAGCTTGACAGCCAATAGCTCTGAGCATTTAATTCCCAAGACATAAAAATCTCTAAATCCTGCTTTTGTAATACATCCAGAAAAGTACATCAGAGCCAAAAATATCTCTGTAGCTCAACTAAAATGTTACTACTTGATCCAAATTATATCATTCTTGGCAGATTTGTAGGGATTGATCCTATGTGCCACTGTATTTTAATGTGAAGCTAAGAGCTCAACAGTTCTTGATAAATTAGTATTTGTATTCTAACCCTAGGCACTCTGTCCTCAACAGTGCATCTTTGGTAAAGGTTCATTTCATTTATCCCTTGTTAAAGTTTAAACAGCTATGCCAAATTCTGCCAGACTTGACATGTATAACATGACTGATGGCTCTGCCAAACTTTGTCAAAAGCTTCAGTTATGAAAGTATCATTTTTGTGTATTTGCCCTGGAGCAAGAGATCCTAGTTTTTTTTTAAAGTCTTTAATTTAGTCAAGTCTAAAATGTAAACACTCAACACAATTTTAAAAAACTTGGTTTTTGTACATGAATTTGATAAATGGTCATACTCAAAGCAGAAGACATGAAGGGTCATGGCAGTGTTAGAGGCTAAAAATTTTTCTTAATCCCTGTAAGAAGATGGAACCATACATGTTCATAATGCTACTTCATGCTTTTTTTTTCTGCAGAAATTTAAAATATAAAACTTAAGGCCAGATCCTCAACTGACTGATATCCTTGTTGCTTTGCTAAAGTTTTCCTACTACAATTCCTCATTCTGCAAAAGAATCAGGAATTGCTAACATAGGCTTTTAATTTAACAGAAACTTGTTTTTATATTTTTCAATCAAAACTAAAAGTAGATCAAATCAAAGCCTATGAGCGCCACTTGCCTGAAACCTAACCTATAACTGTTTCACCATCTGCTAGAGAAAGGTGAGAAAGCATAGGAGATACAGGCAATATGGAGCAGAGTTAATAAAAAGTCATCTGTTTGTTTTGAGTTACCTGGTTTAACATATTAGCAGCTGGAATTTTTGGCTAGCGGTCTTCTTGTTTCAAGTTTGTAATCTGTATTAATTTTGTTGGTTTACCCCTGCTAAAATGTTAGCATCCAGAGAGATTGGACCCTATTTCTTCCATGAAGACAATGATCTTTATGTATCTGAAATATCATGGCATTGTTTTTATTGTATTCAGTACCAGTGTGGCATAAAGTCTCTTAAGTCATCTTCAGTCTCTGAGTTCCACCGATATTGCTCTTCACCTATTTTGTGTATGAAATGTTTTCCATGACTTTTATTAACATGGAAGCTCATTAGAAGGATGGGATAACTCAATGGATATGGATGAGATATGGCATCCATTATCACTTTGTTACTGGTATGAACCTAAGTCAGGTTGGAGTGCCTGAAAATTATCATCATCCAAAAAAAGTCACAGGCCTTTCTGAAATGAGTTGATGGTCTGTCCAGTTCTTAGTGGATATATGTCCCTAACACAAAATTCACTGCTATAGTTGAGATTAATGGACACTTTCAAAAGGGTGGTGAGTGCTAAGAGATGCAGTTAAAGAAAAATAACACTAAGGCTGTGTTCACACAGCAGTCTTATTTCGAAACAACAGAGGTTGTTTCGAAATAAGAAATGCCATGTTCACACGACGTACCGTTATTTCAAAACAACTTAAACCCCATTTGGTGATGAAACAACGTTGTTTCGAAACAATTGTTTTGAAACAATCTCATCGGAACATGTTATTTCAAAACGACTGTGACTCGTTTCGAAATAACTGTTGTCTGAAAATGCTATTTCGATTCCTGCTTTTTTCCTTAATTTGAATTAACAAACTGTTAGTTTGAATTAACTTATTTTGAAATAAGGCATTATTTTGATACAAGTTGTTTCAAAACAACTTGTATCGAAATAACCCCGTGTGTGAATGTAGCCTAAGCGTGCTCTGTCTTGCCATACGTGGAGCTAGAAAACTTCTGTCATCTCTCCTCACCGGTACACTTATGCAACAGAATTTTGCTTTGAAAGTATCTTGAAGATGAGCTATAGAGAATCTTAACCAGTGCCATGTGCGATAGACCATCATGGTCTTTAGTAAATCAAAAGTGGGATAATGGTGTGTATTGTGAAACTTCACTTCCCCCTAGAACATGTTTCCTACTCCTAATCCAAGAGATTTTTATCCTGCTACACATTGTCTGAATGGTTTCATTGTCTTTTTAGGGATAAGTAAAGGGCAAAAGAATAGAAATAATCTACAAACTGTGCAAACTGCTGAGATAATTGCCAGTTTGAATGGTTTCATTCTGATGCCACCAAATACTGCTTGTGGGGTTTTCACTAGACAGCATTACATTTAAATTTGGAATCAAATCACAAGTGTGATAGGGTTGGGGGGGGTGTTATGTTTGTGGAGCTGTAAGCTGAATTGGATCGTACAGAATATCTGGGCAAAGACAACACAGGAGCAGAATCCCAAGTTTGCACAATTCATTTTCTAGTAGTAGACGATTTTGCTTGTATCTATTGGACACTGCAGATTTTGCATTTTCAAGAGTAGTCTCCAAAGTTGAGAAGCACTCTCTGAATCCAGCTTCCACGTCTTTACTCTGCATTCAAATGTTTGTCAAGTTTCCTTATTTAATTAAATTCATGAAATCCTTGGCATGTGTCTGGTGTGAAAACAACAAGGTGACAGTACGTTATCTTGTGTGAGAATAATATGCAACCACCATGGGCCAGAACCTGTTCTAACTTGTATGTGTTCTTTTGGCTTGATTTGAAGCTAATGCAGCTCCTGATCTGATTGAGGAGAAGGAGATTTTGTTCCTTATTTGTATTCTTACCTCCCAAAATATAGTATCTTTCTGTGGTGGACCAAGACACTCCAGTGACAGCTTCCTAACAACAGGGAGATTTAGACACTTTCAAATTTGATTTTTAGGTTACAGAAATGAAAATAAATGACTTTTTTTAGTAAGTTTACATGAAATATCTAGTATTTGCTCAGTAGCTGGTTGGAACAGCTCGGCTGAGGACAGTGGATTGTGCTAATGTGCACTAGCTGAGAATCTGGCCCATGAGCATGGACACTGTTGTAGAGTTCTTTGCATCCATATGTGGTGGCCATTGCAAATATTGCCAACATGTATTAGAGACAAAAAACACTTGCAAAATATCTGTAGAGTTCAAATGATCTCTTGTACCAAAAAGAAATTTCCTGAAACAACACATCTGAAATACCCTTACAGATGTTCCTCTGCATTGCTAAAAAAAGAGTCCCCTGAGCTAAAATGAAAATTGATTTTGAAAAAAAGCTGAAGGATATGAGTGGATCATCATAATTGGATCAACATGTTCAAAAAGCTTCAGGCCACTTTGACTTCATTTCTTAGCTGACAGCTTTCTTTTGGAATTCTTCAAACTAAATACAAATGGTTTGATTGCAATATGTGAAACATTTGACCATCATATCCTTGACAGTCTGCTGCAGGGGAGATTTGATAACAGTTGTCAAATTCATAACAGCCATTCTAATCCAAAGAACCAATAAAAAACACAGACGCTGTTTCCACAAAACCAGAGATTTTATTAATGTGAAATGACAACGTTTACAGGGAGAAAGGGGAAAAGATAGTATCAGGTCTGTTAAGAACACTCTTGTGACACATGGAGAGATCTTATCAGCTGTTAATTGGTAAATACAAATGACTTAGAGATGTTAGCTTTCCAGTTACTATTTACTCAAGGTGTTAAAGTAATAAAGAAAACATGGTTAATACTAAGAATTTACTTTATCAAAATTTTATAGTTTACATATTTTAGAATGGGTTGGTCTTCCAAGAACATTTTTTTTATCCCTAACATTAATATGGCTGTGCAGGAGAATAGTGAAGATGGTGATTGGTAAAGACTCCCCTGGTCTGTATAGCTCCATTGAGACTCCCAAGGTCACAGCTCCAAACTCGGGAAATGTGCAGTTTCTGTGCAACAACCACTCTCCTAAATGCAAATAAATAGGGAGGTTCAACAGGCGGTAGATCCTTGATACTTGGTCAGTGAAGCTGGCTGGCAGACTATGTTCAATGGATATTGTAAATGGTCCTTCCAAAGGACTCCTGGGATGAAGTAGGATTCCCAACAGAACAGTTTTTCTGAAGCACATTGCTGAGATACAATGCCTTCAGTTACTGCCCTGTGCAGTGCACCTACATATCACCCTTTACTTCAGGCTATAGGTAGATGCCACAGTTTAGCCCCTACTGGCTATGTCTACACTACAAAAGCTAAGTTGACTTTATTAAGTCGACTTAATAAAGTCTACTTAAAGTCAACTTTATGTAGATCTTATTAAGTTGACTTAGTGAGGCCACACTGCATTAAGTGAACTTTATAAAGTTAACTTAAGCCAGGGGGCTCATTTGAATTCAACTTTATAAAGTCAGTTTAAATGGCCCCACTACACTAAGTTGACTTTATTAAGTTGACTTTAATGTCCACATTGTTAACTCCTGCCCTTAAAGTTGGCTTTAAGTCAATTTAAGGAAGCTCTTAAGCTGACTTAGTGAGCTCCAAATATGGACAGGGCCTTTGCTTAAGTTGACTTAAGCATCTGTAAGTCAACTTAAGCTCATAGTGTAGACATACCCAATGAAGGCTAGCTTGTCACTTACATTCATATTGAGCTGTACCATATTTCTTGAGTGGAATCAAGGAATAAGACAGGCAGAACCTGCCCCATGATGATCTATAAATATTTAAACTCTAGATTTTCATGATAGCAAAAGCAGGCAGAACAGCTTTACAAAATTCAGAATCCTAATATTTTATCCATTCAAATATAAATATTGCAGTTCATTTTCAGGGTTCATTAACAATTCTCAACTGTAAAAGAGTGAAAAACTTCAAAACCATTTAAAATGGAACAAAATATAAATCTAATGATGTCAGCACTGTTGCATTTCACTATCCTATCAAAAATAAGGAACACAATGTTAATAGGCAGAACATAATTTATTCTGGTCTCCTAGTGATATGCAATTAATTATGAAGTCAATATTGAGTTAAAAATCTGGCAAGGAGGTATTTTAATGACTGGATATGTTCTGAAAATGAAGCTTCAAGATCTTTGGCTGAATTTTGAGGGACAGTTCATTTTAAATTCAAGAACTTAACTTCATTGGAATCATAAAAATATATTTGACCCTCACCACAATGATGCAGGATGCTGCAGAATAAAACTCAGCAGCTTGTTCACCAGCTGATGAAAATAAATTTAAAAACCTTGGTTTTTTTTAACCTTGAGTTTTTGCTGAAATATAGTTTTGATCTCAAATGTATGTAAAGTAAATGATTGCTGTAAAACAAATGAGTCTCACTTGGAAGGCTTTATCACCTTAGCAGTAACAGGGGTCTTTGTCAGATGCATGATAAATTGGCAAAGATGGTTCAAATATAGGTCTTTGTGCTGCAGTTGGAGCACAGATTCCTGCACCCATGCAGAAACTCATTGACTTGATGAAGCCATGGATAGATGCTGGTGTCTGCATGGATGGATCATCCTGGAGGATTAGGGCCTTAGAATTTTATTCTAATTTTAAGCAAATCTCTCCTACTCTAAACAGTTTTACTTCCGCACCTTCTTTTACACAGAGTGCTTTAGTTTTCCACTGATGATTTGATTTTTCCATTGTATATGATTTCCTTTTTCAACTTACCATTCTCCTGAGATACAAATAGTGAAATATTTTGGTTCAGATCCTCAGAGGTAGACAGACTCCTAAATTCCACTGAAATAAACTGCTTATGCTTGAAATCCATGGGTGTTAAGAGCTTTGATACCTTCCAACCCAGAACTCTAATAGTCAGACTTGTCTTAGGTAGTTTGGTATCACTTGCAGTTGGAATAATTTTTCCTATATTCTTTTGTCTGATTCTCCACTCTGAGAATTCACAAAGCAAAAAGCTGAAGCTTAGTTACTATCTACAGTTCAATGTCCTGAAAAATTAAAGCTACATCTGCAAGTGATTCTGCACCAGAATGATCTTTAACTTCATGAATGATCTACTTCATTATGGTGACCCACCAAAGATAAAGACCTACCAGTAGCTCCCATCCTATGGCACCTGAAATGAACCACAAAAAAGTTTTTCTAGCACTTTAAATTCTCAGGACTTTTTCTCCTGTTAGGACCAATATTTATTAAATGGCTGTAAAACCAAATTAAAAGAAAACACTAATCTGATTTGGACCAAAGGAAAGACAGCTTTTCAGCATAAGTGACCAACTGATGAAAAAAAATATTTCAGCCACTTCTAGAAGAAGAGTTGGTGTAAAATCTTAACTCCATAAGATGAAAGGTGGTTACTTGATCTTGGAATTTGATATGAACTATGGGATTAACAACTCTGCTTTCCTAGATTCTTTGTTTAAACTGTAAGATGTATTTTTCAATTCTAGCACACTAGCAATTCTAGTGTGTGATATTGCTGTATCAAGTTGAACAGTTACTGCTTCTCACCCCAGAGTGGGTTGTAGTTCCCTGGTAATGAACTGATCCATTTCAATTAGACATTCAGTGCATACATCCCCATAGCATGTAGTGTCTGCCCAGATCCACAAGAGCAGACCTCTGTGCCTGAGTGGAACATGTCCTGACAGTGCACGACATCAGTGGAATCCACACAGGCACAGAGCTCTATGCTAGCAGATCCTGATTCATGATCAGCGCCATAGAAATTCTATAACATCTGTATTTCAGAAGCTTTTGGATTCATTGGAATGTAAGGTGTTAATATAAATGTGCAGCAAAATCATTACCTTTAGAAGGCTGCCTGTACATAGATATAGGCTTAGAAGAGTTAGATGTTTGTTAGTAAATATTTTCAGCAAACATTGATTTCACTGTACACATACCCACACTGATGAAAAAATATTTCCATTGATGGTAATTGAAATGTACAGATAGGGAAAGTAAGAACTATACTTTTTGAGACCTGGAGTTTAATTTAAGGATTTGTACTTGCTATATTTTGACATGTGATGTTGACAATTTGTGTTTTAAGAGTTGTCAAACTCTCTTGTTTAATTTTTTGAATGTGAACACCAGCTGTTATAACTGTTAAACTTTAGCCCCTTCACAATTTCCTGTGATTCTGGAAATTTACAACTGTGGAAAATTGAATTTCACAATTTAAACAGTGAACATTTAAATTGGTAAAATATTTAAAATAACCATCAATATTTGAAATTATAGAATTCTGTGAAGGCTAAATATAAGTTTTTAAAAAAAAAAAATCCAAATATGGAAATCTATATCGTGTTGTGATACTAAACACTTAATGTGGCAATATGAAGAAGGGGAAAGGGACCTGAAGGAACAGGATGTGCTAGGATAATGGTGAGAAATAATGCTATAATAATGCCAAATCTCTACTTGGTTAAACCCATTTTACAAAATATGACAGGGAAATGGTAAAGTTAAAGACAAACAGATAAGCAGAAAAGGAAAGTCAAGAATTAGAGAGGAGTGAGTGGAGTGATCTGCAATAGAAGAATGCTTATCAAATTGAAAAATGAGATCTATAAAATGGTAATCAGGGCTGAACTTTCATATGACTCCAAATGTTGGGCACTCAGAGACAAAGGCAGATCTTGAACATTGAGCAAATGAAAATGATGGATGCATGGAGTTACAAGGATGGCACATGTACAAAGTGAATAAATTAGGGACACTATTGAGGTGGTACTAGTTGTTATAGCAAAGTTGAGGGAGTCCAGGCTTAGATAGTTTGATCAGTAGTACATATACTACATATAGTACTGTTAAACTTAAAAGTAAAGAGAGAGTTGGAAAACCCAAAACTTGATAGTGAATGTAATATTAAGGGTTTTAATTAGCTGTGACATTTCTGAGGAACTGCTTCAAGACAGACTGGAATGGAGAAGAGAGACTTGACGAGCCAAACCCTACAGGTGGCAGTAAGGTTAGAAGAAGAGGGTAAGCCATGCAATATAGCTACTGTACTCCAGTGCTCCTAGGTAATGAGTACTCAAATTAATTATTAGATTATATTAGGTCTGAGACATCTCTGTAATCCACAGGTGTGTACTCAGTCAGTTGCTTTAAAGTAGTGGCTGAAATCTAACCTTGCAGATGGCATGTCATGAACTTGAAGAAACTGTGGGGTATCCTAGGCTGCTTGTTTTCATTACTTCTGAAAACAGTGACATTGTATTTTACACTGTGAAATCATTTGCACTACACCAGAGGGGTCCTCAGTACAGTTTTATCAGATGAAGTCTGATATCACTGCTGGTAAATCAATCACTCTCTATTAAATGTCTGGGGGGTTTTGTTTTTATTTTACTTGAGATGAAGATGACTAATAATACAATGAAAGAAGCAGATCTAATGGTAATACCAAAGGCACAATAAGACAAGCTGCTATGTGGCTTGTAGAGACCAGTCTTGCTCCTTAACATAAACATTAAAATATTTTCAAAGATTCTTGCTGGACAAACAGAAGCAGTCCTTCTACTGTACTCTACTGTACTCTGATCAAACCAGTGATCAAACCAGTGATCAAACCAGTTTCATACATTATAAACAACTGAGTGACAACTCTAGATAAATCCTATACTATTTAAAAAAAAAAAGTCTACAAATGTCCTTCAGTGCAGGAAAGACATTTGTTAGTGTGGCCTATCCTTAGCACTTCTGTTGGCGATGAATTTTGGAAACCATTAGAAGACTCGGTTACAAATCTGATTCTCCCTCCACAATGATCAAAGTTAATGGTCTATAGTCCAAAAATTTCAGCAATAAAGAGGAACCAAACAAAATTGGTGTTGATCCCCTGTGTTTACCCTCTTTATTGAATTCCTGGCACAAAACACACACAAAAATCCAAATAGTAGCATAATGTGGGTCACAGTTGATAAAATGGAACATAAATTGTTATGTGCAGAGAACATGATATAGTTATCAATCCACTGCAATCTATGGCTTATATTCTGAAAAAATAATGCATTCATTGATATATGAAGCTATAAAATTAATTATACAAAATCTCAGCTACTAAATATAGGAGTAGAGGAATTTATGATAAACTCAAATGAATCTTGTCATTGTTTAATGTGGTCTAAACAAATAAACTAACTTTGTCAGTATTTCTTCTAATCACAACTTTCTATATGAATGAATTTTCCTCTCAATGTTTCAAAAGTAGGAAATAATTTGTTGTATTAGGAAAAACCCTAAATTTGTCTTGGTTTGACCATATAACTGTGATAAAACCAATTGGTTACCAAAATAAAATTCCTATTTCAGTCCATACTTATATTTTATCAAATGCCACATAGGAACTTCAGGTTTCAGAAGACCACTAACAAAGATAGAAATGCTAAATGCAGGAAAATCTCCATGAAAGTCTGATTTCCATATGGAATAACTAAATGTTACTCCTTAATCTACAAAATAAGACTCCCATTATGGAAGAATGGGAAAGGAATCTCAAACCAGATAGTACTTGAAACAAAAGGGAGATATCTGGAGGAAGACCAAAATCTTGTTTGTTTGCTTTATCATTGAGGAGAATTGTTAACAAATTATTTTACAGATCATACCTCATTCCTTTTAAGCTAGGAAAATTCATAAAATATGGAATAATAAATGCTAGAGGGGCTATGCAGGACTAGGTACTATTTTGTTTCTTATGATGGTAAGGTCCTATGATGATTTTTGAAGGAAAATAATAAATAGAATTTTTACAATAATTAAGATTAGCCTAATTACAGAATCCCTGGTGATTCTATTAGGTGACAGTCCAAAGGAAGTTACTGACTCAGGAAGAGACCCATTGATAGCATAACTATTACTATCAAATGTCTGATAGGCTATTTTTGGAAAATAACATCCTGCCCCCTCAACACAAGGGACATTGAGAAAGAAATGACGAGCAATACCTTCAATGGAGAAAATGTAAGTCAACTTATATAAGGATCAAGTAGGTTTTGTTGATTTACATTTACAATTTCTGGAATGTTTACAAAAATAAATATGCAGGCAATAAGTTTGACCAACCACAAATTGATCTTTCAAAGATGACTAATGTAAGTCATAAATAAAATGAGGAGTCCTGTGGCACTGTAAAGACTAATGAATTTATTTCGGAATACACTTTCGTGGGCTAGAATCTACTTCATTAGATGCAGTCAGGTGCATCTGACAAAGTGGGTTCTAGTCCACCAAAGCTTATGCCCAAATAAATCTGTTAGTCTGTAAGGTGCCCCTGGACTCCTTGTTTGTTTCACTGAAACAGACTAAGCGGCTACCCCCACAGAATAAGTTATGAATGAGATTTGTAAATACTTGTATATAGGCCATGTATGTTAATGATAAAAAAAAAAAAGACAAAAATCAACTCTGCTGATCTCTGTAATCTCCTAGCTGGTGTAAATTTGTGTAGCCCCACCACCCATTTTATGAGCCCATTCTTCTGTCAATAAATGTGCACATCTATCCTTAAAGTGAAAGACAGTTTTTTTTTTTTCCTGGAGTCTCATACTTTAACTATCAAATGCAGATCTTACTTCTACTTTTCCTTTAATATCTTGAGATATTCCATACAACGGTGGGTGTCATTCATCTGCAATGTACTGCAGTCACCAACCAGCCCAGCATATTGTCACCTGCAGGTTTCTGAAGTGAAGACATCAGTACTTAATTTGGTTGTATCAGCAGCTTTATACATAAAGTAAAAATACATAAAGATGTGAAAATCATACAGCAGAAGCTAAGACACCTGCCTCTGTCATTTAGAAAAGCAGATGCAAAGGAGCTGGAAGCTTTTACCCAAATGGGAATAGTTGAAAGAGTTGATGTATCTGAATAGATTTGCCTATAGGAGATACTGTGAATAAATTAGCTGAAATTCAAATGTATGCTAATTTGTGTGATCCTAACAAAGCTGTTGTGGTTGATGGTCACCTTTTGCCACTGAAAGAGGACATTCTGCCTTAATTTAAAAAGCCATGTAATATAAAAATTTTAAATCCAGTGGTGACTATAAGCTTTTAGTGCATGTAAGGTAGATAGTAGAGACCTCACTGCGTTCTGATGGTCAGCCTTGCTTCTGTTGAGTTCCTTGTAAACTCAGCTCAGTGTTTCAATGAATGTTAGCAATATAGTTAATCCTGCCATGAAAATAATTTTGTATTTCATACAATTATCTGTAGAAAATCCAAAGTAGCACAGCTGGACTCTGGGTAGGCCAGATGAAAACTTTGCCAGGAAAATGGCTGTCAAAATGTTATTTCCATTAGTCTCACTTTTCTGTGGGTTGCTTGGGCTGGGTTGCTGCATTGCTTGCACAGTAGCCTCATGCACAAAATAAATGGCTACATATTCTTCTGTGATTTCAAAATTCGCAGCAGAATAGCTACTTTTTTGACCATAGTTCTCAGGGTCACAACACCTGTTCTACAACAAGCTGTAATCTGTACTGTATCTGTATATTATTGGAAATTCTCTTTTTTAGCCAAACCATAGTCTGATGGAGATAAGAGGTAAAGCTTCCATTTTCTTCACTGAGACAATGGTTGGTCCCCAACTTTACATGGCATAATGATATCATAGTAGAAATCTACCTCCCAAATAAGTTGCTTCTGAAAACAGTCATTCTGCTGAAAGGGAAGATTCTTTTTTTAAGGACTGGTTCTAATATGCTTACACCCGCTGATTAACACCTTAGTAACCACTAAAGTCAGTCTTCTCCAGTTTAAAAAAACTTGAATTCTGTTTATTAACAATTTACGATTATTGCTTCTGCAAGTTTTTAGCAATATATACGGTATTGTAATTACTGTTCTGTGGAAAAGATCATCCATCCACAAGCTGGTGTTGCTCTTAAGTTTCTCTTGTCCAAGAATTAATGTTAAAGAAGATTATGCAATAAATGTTACTCTATGCAAAATAAACAAGTTAATTCTTTTACTTTGGAATGCGCTGATTATCTTATATGAATATATGTGGCTATCTCTTGTCACATTACAATTACAAGCATACCAGGTGTGGGACTCCAGCCCCCCAGAGCCAGGGTGGTCACTTAGGCCAGGTCTCCACTAGTCATGGATTTTGGTGGCAGTTGAAGGGAGATGCATAAGCTATGTACGCTAACATGTGTATTCCTTTGATTTCCTGATGGTTACTTGCCACAGTGTCTGCATTGTGCTGAGTTGATGGGAAATGCCCTCCCTTCAACTCAGTGTTACTCTTCTTGCTGTACAGGTCTTGATAAATGGACATCTGGCTATTTTGGGGTTTGATTGAGCATGTCTTTACTAAAAGAAAAACAAGGAGTTGTGTAGCACTTAAAGACTAACAGATTTTTATTTTTTGCATGGGCTTTCATGGGAGATAATCCCACTTCGTCCTCAATCAAACTTGCACAATCAATTCTAAACTGTTGTTGATGATGCCATCGATGTAGACTTGGCTTTAGAATGCCCTGCAGAAGAGGATAGTAAACAGCTGACACTTGATGCTAGAGCTGATCTGATGACCTGATATGGTGCAAAAACTCAAAAAATATATAAAGGAATGTGGTGTATCTGCTTTTGAGTGGGGTGCTGATCTCACTTTCCGTCATTTTCCTGACATTAGAGGGGATCTGCTTGGATCGGTTTACATGAGCAGTGACAGGAGAGAAGATGTGGCAAGGAGGCAAAAAGAGATGAGTCCCAACTCGTAGCTGTCATGATCTTGTCTCTCTGGGGCACAGATCAGCCCGAAAGATTCCCTGTCCTTGGAATAATAGATTGTTTCATGAACCCCAAACCTGTCAGGCATGAAAATGATGTAGGGTCTTTGCCATTTTATGGGCATCCTGAACCGCTCCACATTCGAGCTGGGGAGACCATCAACAGTGCTGCACTTAGAATATAGTGGGCTGGGAACAGGTATTATAGACAAGGCTGTCCAGAACCAAGGCTTACACCAGTTTTATGGCCGAGAGGACTTGGATAATTTGTTGCTGATAATGTGAGTTGCTGCCTGGCTGTCAGACAGGAGGAATATGACTTTTTTTTTTTTTTTTTTAATCTTCAGGGGTGAAATAGCAGCTACTGTGTTTTCACTCTCTCTCTCACAAGGGCCCTGATTTTAGGCACATTCAAGTCAATAGGGAACTTTTCAGTTGACTTGAGTTGTTTGGATCAGACCAATGAGCAATATTTTTCAGAAGCATGTGAGAAGCTGAAGGAACTTAGATGGCAGCATTGGTATGTGCAGAGTGAGGAGGGTCTCCTGTAAAGGAACATAAGATCATCTTTTCTTTTTACTTGAATAAGAAAATTGATGCCATAACTGTAAGGAGGTGCGTAAGAGAGCAGTCAATGCCTGGTCTGATCAGAGCTGTTTTGCAGGGCTCACATGTATTTTGCCATATTCCCCATTCCTGTGAGTATTCTATTTTTATTTCTCACTCTGAGCAGTGGGCGGTATAAATAAAATATGATACATAAGCAAACAAATGATAAGTTGAGCAATTAAACATAAGGATGCTAAAAGATCTGAAGTTGGAGTGAAGTAAGAGGGTAACAAATGTATCAGGTCTGAAGTTTTTGCTTTCAAACTGCTGGACAAGAAATTCTTGAGAAACTTGGGAATACACAAAAAATATTTTCAAAGTTTTCAAGCCTAAGGGAAAAAAATTTAACAGGCTGTTAAAGTTTAGCTTAGAAAATGACACAGATTATTTCACTTTGCCAGTGTAGTTAGACTGAACCAAAAGGAACCCTTTCTTGAAAATAAGAGAATTTGTTATTAGAGGGACTCAAGTCATTCTTATTCTTTATATCACAGCTGGTAAAAAACAATAAGTCTCATCTTACCAGGAGAGGGCACTTGTGATTCTGTTTCTGCTGTGACAGTACAATGCAATATGAGTAAAGATGATTTGGGTTGGTCTTTTACATTTTGGGAGCATTGTTTTTATTGGAAATTTTATATTCATTATGAATCAGAATAATTTTAAAGGACCACCTGGTAGGGGTCAAGAACTATTTAATAAATATAGATGAGTTGTAAAAGAGAATTTCTACTTTACCTGGTCTTTTAGAAGCTATGAGTTCTTAATAGAGTGGGTCTGTCAGTTAACGCTCAGAAATTACCTCAGTGAGCAGCTTTTCAAATGCTGTGTTTTATGGAGAAACTGGAGAAATGATCTGAATTAAGTAGGATGAAATTTAATATGGATAAATGCAAAGTATTCCACTTATGAGGGAATGATCTGTTGCATTCATAATCCCTGGGAAATGACTGCCTAGGAAGAAGTACTGGAGAAAGGAATTGCAGGAGGGGGATCATAGTGGATCACAAGCTAAATATGAGTCAACAGTATAACACTCGCAAAGAAAGCAAACATTCTTGGGTGTACTAGGAGTGTTGTAAACAACATGAGAAGTAATGTTTCAATGCTATACCACAGTACTTAGTCCTCAGCTTGAGTAGTTCTGGGCACCACACTTCAGGAATGATGTAGGAAAAATTGGAAAGTCCAGCAAAGAGAGAGTTATTAAAATGATATCAAACTTAACCTATATGAGGGAAGATTGAAAAAATGGGTTTATTTAGTCTGGACAAGAGAAGACTGAGGGGGATATGATAAGTTTCCATGTATGTAAAAGGTTGTTACAGGAAGGAGGAAGAAAAATTGTTCTCATTAACCTCTAAGGATCAACAGGAAGCATTGGTTTGCATTGCAGCAAGGACGATTTATGTTGGACATTAGGCAAAAGTTCCTGTCAGGGTAGTTAAGCACTTGAATGAATTATGTAGCAAGGTTGTGGATTCTTTGTCACTGAAGGTTTTTAAGAGCAGGTTGAACAGACACCCATCAGGGGTGGTCAAAGATAATGTTTGGTCTGCCTTGAGTGAAGAGAACTACACTAGATGACTTCTTGAGAGCCCTTCCAGTCCTAGGTTTCTATGATTCTGTCTCTCACACTCCCTCAAGACTCATTTGATCTTTTATGGCATGTTTTCCATTTGTTTATTCCAAATCGTAAGACTTAATTGTTGTTGTTTTGAACTTTGGCTGTGTTCTCACACAGCGGGTTATTTCGATACGGTTGTTTCGAAACAACCGTATATCGAAATAACTCATTTCGAAACAACTTATTTCGAATTAACAAAATGTTAATTCGAAATAAGGAAAAAAACGGGAATTGAAATAGCAGGTTCACACTGTGAACTTGCTATTTCGGTACCTGGTTCAGGGGGCTGCAGCCCCCTGGGGGTGAGCCGCTGTGGCAGCTCACCCTGCAACCCCAGAAAGGGGGCTGCAGCCCCGGAAACAACCTCTGTTGTTTTGAAATAAGGAGGCTGTATGAACACAGCCTTTAAGGCCAATACTGGGCCCTGATGCAAATCCTATGTACAAGCATTTTGCTTGAGGGACAAATATTGAACTTGACCTCCAACCCAAGATACAAGGTTCTGGGTATTTGTGGAATCATTCATAGCACTTGCTGTGATAGCCCATAATGACTTCAGACTTCTGTGAACTACTTTATCACCATTGTGGGGTTCATGTCCAGTGGCTCTGTGCTGGGTATAGAAGCATGGGCTATGTCTCTGTCCGTCTGCAGAGTTTTTTGAGTGTTTTAAATTACATGCACTAAATGAATATGCTCTGAGTCCAATATGTATAATTTTCATCATTAACTGTCACTGCTATTCCTATAACATGAGCAATATTGTTTAAAGCAACAAAAATAGTTAATTGCATTCTCTTATGCTTATCAGAGCCAACCTTGAGCTGCACATCCTGAGTGGTGTAGTTTTAAGAAACACTGTCTACCTGTGGAGGATGGAGCAAAAGGTAGCTGTAAGCCACATTTCTACTTTGAAAATTCTGGGCATATAAATTAGTTTATCTCAGTGTTTCCCAATCCTTTGTGGACCAGGGAACACCTAAAGGTAACAGTGGTAGGAGATTTAAAATGCGCCAGTTGCAACAAAGCTTCTAGGAGTGAATGCTGATGCACAATGACATGCTTGGAAGCTTTGCTGTGGCTGGGCATTAAATTGTTCCTTCCCTCTCCCCACTCAATCCTTCCCTCTACCCATCCATGGGCTGGAGTTGAGGTGGGCCATGAAACACTACACTATGTCTGAGGAGCTCCACAGAACATTGGCTGAGAAGCACTGGCCTATCTGGTTCCTACTGTAAACTTATAGCAGTCTCAGCATTGATCTAATCTATGGCCCCCGCCTGCAGTGGCCTATGGAATGCAGACACTTTTGCCCACTCCTTTCCTACTCTTGTCACATACCTATACTGGGTTTCAAGTGTTGTGTGTGATCAGGGAAGTTTCCCTCCACTGGGAAATTCCCAGATGGAGAGGATCAGGTCTGGGTTCTAGCCTCTTCAGTGTCTTGGGGCAATCATCTTATTTCCTTGAGTGCATGAGGTATATTAAGACACAAGTGAGTATGAATATACCATGTGACATGGAAGAAAACAAAGGTTAGTACAAGTTTGGTTTGCTCACACACAGGTGGCATGTCATGGGAAGAGGCTACTAGTTCTCTCTTCTAGCTCTAGTTGGAAGATTGCATTCACTTCTGTATATTTCATGATCAAGAACAGTGGTTCCCAAACTGTTGTCCATGGACCCACGGGTGGGCTGCAGAGTCACTTCAGGGTGTCCGCGGACAGACTGGGAGCTGGGGCGGCATGCCACTGGGGTCTCCGGTTGCCAGGGAGACTCAGGCTTGCAGCCAGCAGGGAGCTTCCCTCAGGCAGAGTTTTTTTAAACCTCCTGCCCTAAGCATGCTCTGAGCATGCTCAGGGACAGTACTCTGGAGGATGGCCATGTGCCAGCAGCTCTGGTGGCCAGGTAAGTGGGGGGAAGGGGCCTGAGGGGTGGGGATGGGGAACCAGCAGGAGGGTGGAGAATTGGCTGGCAGGTGGGGACCAGTCGGGGGGGGGGGGAGCAGGGGCAAGGGGCCATGGCTGCAGCAGCCCCTGCTCCCTGGCAGGGGGATGGGGCCATGGCAACTCCCAGCTCCTCAGCAGGGGGATGGGGCTACGGCGGCCCTTGTTTCGCAGCGGGAGAGTGGTGCGGGCTAGATTCTGCCCACAGCAGCACTGCCTCTGTGTGGCAGCGCCAGGCACCCAGGGAGGCTACGAAGTTATTTTGGTTAGAAAGGGGTCCCCAGGCTTAAAAAGTCAAGATCAAGGAAATACTGAAACATTAGAGCAGGGGTTCTTAACCTATGAGTTGTTACCCAAAAATGTGCCACCATGCCATTTAGCGTGGCTCACCACGCCATTTAGCGTGGCTCACCACAATCTTTCTTCTGCATGAGCCAGAGGCAGCAGGGCAGTCACACTGTGGCCCCCAGTAGTGGGGGGCTAGGGCTGGGGCCAGAGGCTGTGCCGCCCTCCATCTGATGTCAGTGAGTCATGAGGAAGGGGAAGGGCATGCCCCTCAAAGCTGTGACTTCTTTCCTCCACAGCTGACCCAGAGCAGCGTTCCTGGCTGCCCTGCCTGCCCCCAGCTTGCTGCCCCACCCCAGGATGAAGGGGAGAGCGGCCAGCGTGGGACTGCTTCTTTGAGGGGCAGGACCCTGGAGTGGGCCCATTTTGTGGAGTTTGGCTGCTTTGCCCCTGGCTCTCCCAGTGCTGAGCAGAGGTTGCCTCACCCCCATGCCCTGGAGAGGACCTGTTCAGTGCTGTGGGGGTTGGGGGCAAAGTGGCTGAACTGTGGATTCAACCATGGGTCATGAAGCTGACTCCTAAATTTAATCTGGGTCACAGCTGAAAAAAGTTAAAAACTTCTGGATTAGAGAGTATCAGGGAGAGAGTAACTAACATGATTAGGAGCCTGGTGGGAATGAATTAAGAGGAAAGATTAAAGGATTTAACCGCATAAAGCTAGTTAAGGGGACATTATAACAGTCTACAAATATCTGAAAAGTGTTAAACACCAAAAAGTGTGAGAAAATATTTAGTATAAAGGAGTTTAACTAAAGGAATGACTGAAATTAAGACAGAGTAAACTTTGACTATCAGGAAAAAGCTTCCTGCTAGTAAAATTTGTTAGTATGTGAACAAGTTCCCAAGAAAATGGTGAAAGACCCATCATTAGGCGCATTTAAAACCACACTGGAGGAAACACAAGTATAAAAGTAACATTTAACACCAGTTAATGGAACAAGCCAATCCTGGCAGGGAGACAAACCAGATGACCAGCTCCTGGATTCCATAAATTATATAAAAGGATAATTAGACCTGGAGTTTGGCAATGTTACATTCTTCTTAACTGATAGAATTGTTTTCAGTGCTGTGAAATGTAAGAAGTTGAGTCGGTGACTAAATCCAACTCAGGTTCCTTTATAATTGCTATGACATACTGCATTACCAGTTATATGACTTCATGTTGGTTTTTCCCCCAGTTTGCCCTTCCTCCTAAATAATGGATTTTATGGTATGTGATGATCAAGGCTGATTGCAAGTAAGGTTCATTTCACAAAAAATATAATTGCCGTAAAACTATAAATTCTATTTATTCAATTAACTAGTGAGGGGCCTACAGCTTTGCTATTCAGGTTTATGGGTTTATGAGAAATATGAGTGAGGGTGGGCAAATATGCATGTTGTGCTGTGAGAATGTGGTGTTTTTTGCTGGGGGATATGGGAAGTGGTGAATGAAGGGTGTGTTCTGTGTTTGTTTGAGGTTACTGTGTATTCTGGTTGTGGTTTTGTGTAGGTGGTTATATTGATTCATGCCTAGGACACTTCTAGTGGGAGATGTGCACTGATTTAAGCAGGTGGCAATCAATCAATCAGCAAGTAAACCTCTGTCTCTGCAGCCTCTCTCATACATCCAGTGATGCTGGTTTTAAATTAGCTGCAGAGTAGGTGTGATTGGTTGAGTTACCTCTGAAATGACAGGTCTGGAATGCTTGGCATAGCCTATCAGCGTACACTGCACATTTGTAATTCATGAAATTAAAATGGCTGAGAATTAATAATTGGACAGCAACAGACTGTCAAACCCAGTGATGATTCAACCTGGTGATACTCCAAACAAAAATTGCTCTCAGACATACTTGTAGCTGTTTTCTAGCACTTCACACTGACTCAATGAAGATTTTAGGCTTCAGTGTGACACACAAGCAGAAATGACATTCCTAGAATCTTATTATAGAGAGAGCATGAGCACTTGGAGTTCCTAATTTAGATTAGTATCCAAAAACTGCATTTGAGGTCACAGCTGCATCCTGATGAGACTATATTCTGAAACCTTCCACATGATGTAGCAGATTTTGGAAGGAAAAACTGATTTTCTTTGAGATTTATTTTAAATGTACAAGACCTCTTTCTCACTTATTGGGAGGCTTCTTTACATTCTCTGGCAGTGTAAAGGGGCCTTAAAGTGGGAGTAAATATATGTCCTTTTAAAGTCACTTGGCACTTCTAGAGTTATATAAAAGGGACCTTAATGTAAATGAGAATTGGGTCCAGCAAAAAATATCACTATAGCGACAAATTAATTTAACAAAGTAAGGACCACAGAAACACAAAAGGAAAAAGCTCTTATACTCTTCAATAACGTCACACTTCTCTTTTTGTTAATGAACACTGAAAGGAATGAGTGTGCTTTCATTTTATGATTTTGTTTTTAAATTAGCTTTATCAACAACATTTGACAATTATCAGTCTCTGAAAAATATTGCTCATATACTAGTAAAACAGAAGACGTAGTGTAATTAACAAACAGTCACAAGCTAAAATGCATGTTCCACTGATTGATAACCTCAGGTTGCATAAGTGTTATGTTGACAATTCACAAATAGCTCCTTTAAGATCTGTGTGCAGAAATGTAAGCAATGGTGCTAGATGCACAGCCATTAATCACAGTCATCAATAGATCTCCCTTAGTGGTATACAGCAGCTTTTAATGTATGTTTTGCTAATTGGAAGTTACAGTAGTAGTATAAAGTCCCAGATGAATAACTACTTCTATTGTGAGATGGCGCACAGAAAACCCTTTTTTTGCATTTTGCTTTGGATGATCAGCTTAAAAGTTGAAGAAATTTATTATTGTTACAATTTATCCTTTAAGGCTATAAAAATATGCCAGCAACCCCCTCCCGAAGGTTTAATACATTGCCAAAGTTCTAATTTTATTCTTCAATATTCCCTAAAACCGACATTCAAAACTGAGGCCTCTGATCTATAGAGAACTGTTGTTTAATGCATTTCTGTATGTAGATCCTTGACAGAGACCATTTTTCTTGCCTCTCAGGTGACTCGTATAGAGAGATTTATGTCCATTATGCATAAATTCTTTGTAAAATTGCTCTAGCATAATCAGCAGAAAGTCTGAGAAAGCACCCACAGCAGCCACAAAAAGAAATCAGAGATACTTGGGTTTAGCCCACCTTCTTTAAGTTTCAGGAATTCTGTTGCCATAGAAATATGAGGAATGTGAAGCTCATTTTGGACCTGATTTGCCAATTTCCAAAGGCAGATCATTATTTTTAGAATTACATCATCAAGAAATAGCACCAAGTCAAAAGCCAATATTCCTGGTCTATTAACACCAGAATTATTGATCCATTAAAGCAGAGCTGGTGAATAATTCAGGAGCCACAGGTGTTAAATTTTAAAGTTGGTGTTAGATAAAAAAGGTAAAACAACAATCAGCATTTTCTACTTTTTAAATAGCACTTTTATTACTAGGGACTTGGGACGTCAGCCCTGCACTAAAAGAGAATTATGAAAGACAAGTTATTCCTTACAGAATGGTGCACCATTCAGTAGTCTCTTTAATATGCATTCTGTGGATGACAGTCACATAATATTCCCTATGATCCATTAAGGTGAATGAGTGCTTTCTCTTGAGCAGAACTTGTTTCTAGCATGATATGCTATTGCAGTTAACCTTGTTTTCCTTTTGGCTGTAACCACTATAGAGGCTCTGAGAGTAAACACTAACCTTTGATTTTCTTGGTGGGTACTTCAATACATAATGGAGAAAAGGTTACAGATTTGAGGTCTGCTTACCAGCTACTTCCCATGAAATGAAATGGCTGTGAGCAAGGTTACTTCCCTAGTGGTAGGCCTTTCTGTCCTATTAAAAATCAGCTCAGATGGTCTCAGAGTGGGGGGTCCCAATATATTCAGTCACATTAGCTGAGATGCAGCTCTTCAGAGGATGGAGATGGAAAATGAGTCACTGTTTAGGGATTTAGCAAGGTTGTGGTTCAGGCTTTTTTCTTACCTCATCTCCTGAGTGTAGAAGGCAAAAGGAGTATAGAACTTTATATTCAGATTAACCAATATCTTATATATTTGGGTCCTAATTATTTCCCTTGGTTGTTAGTTTAAACTGTGGCATTTCATTTATTAAGTACTCTCCTCATGCTCTGGATAGTCTATTTGTTTTGGACAGCATTTCAAGGAATGTGAATGAGCACATTTTCCAGGCTTCCTTCAGATATATGCTTGGCCTCTAGGGCCATTTCATCTACCATTTTGTTAATCAGTCACCCAATTTTGTGCGATGCCTTCTGTAATTCCTTGTAGTTTTCTTTGGATGTAAGCCGTCTTAAATAGTTTTGTATTGTTTGTAAACTTCACCATTACACAGTTCACCCCTTTTTTCAGATCATTAATAAATATGTTGAACAGCAAAGATCCCAATACAGATATCTGGGGACCCTGCTATTCACCTCTCTCCATTGTGAAAACTGACTATTTATTCCTACCCTTCAACCAGTTACTGATGCATGAGAAACTTTTTCTCTTGCTTCATGGTTATAGTTCCGTGGTTTCCAACATTTTCAGTATCATGGCACACTTCAGTGGGACAATTCCATGACACACCGCCATTTTTCAGCTAACTGATTGCTCATAAATGTCACGTTTCCTATGGTTATGGACTTACTAGAGTAGTTTGCAACATAGCACATACAACAAGCTAAAGACTGATCAAATGCATTTATATTTCAAATCCAACAGAAAAGAATACACATCATCTCTATGTTGCCCTTTGGCTATCTATGTTTAGAATGTTCATGTTTTAGAATCGAAAAACTGATACCTTGTTTTCAATTTGTTGATTAATTTTCATAAGTTTTATAAATTTTAATTTTGGTTGGATAGAATGTTTAAAATGAAATGATATGTGTTACATGAATTTTCATTACTTTGGTACAACATTTCATGGAAGACTAGGACAGCTCACATAGCATACCACTGGTTGAAAACCACAGATTTAGTTTCCTGAAGAGCCTTTCATCAGGGAAGTTGTCAAAGACTTTCTGAAAATCCCACTACTATATCAACTGGATCACCGTTATCCACATGCATGTTGACTCCCTCGAAGTATTCAAATAAATTGAAGAGGCATGCCTTCTTTTTGAAAGCCATGTTGACTCTTTGAATAACCATGCTTTGAATAAATAAATGCTGCTAACAGTAAATTATGTTCATGCCCTTTTGTTCTGATATTTGTCTGCAATCTAAATTTTTGTGGGCTTGATTTTTGGCATCTGTGTACTTTGCCCTTAGAATTCTGGACACCTGTGAAAACTTTCCTCTTCTAAAAAATACAGACTTAGTTGTTGCATTCTTAACTACTCTCACTTCCCCAGATCCTTAATTCACGCTAAACATCATTGTTCTTTCTCTTTGCAATTCTATAATACTTTTTTTTTTTTTAAAGCAACCAAAACAGTAGACAACATTCCAGTTGTGTCCTCAGTACCCTAGTCTCTCACATCGTGTCAGACTCTCTTCCGCTGGGTGATATTCAGTGCTTTTATTTATTCATCCCAGAATTCTATTTGCTTTTTTTGATGCTGCTGGATACTGCATTGAAGACTGAGAATGTTTATCCATGAGAACTCCAGATCCCTTTTCTTGTTCAATGTTTAATTGTCTTTTTTTTTTTTTTTTTTTTTTTTTTGGTGTCTTGCCCTGTTGCTCTGTATTTGTCTACCCTGCACTTATCTGACCATGCACCCACCTTATCTGCATCATTCTGAATTTGATTGTCATTCTCCTTTTGTATTGGATGTAAGCCTCCAGTTTTGAATCATTAGCTATTGTCATCACCTTCCCATAAATACTTTAGTTCATGTAATTAATCTATAAAGAGAACAAAATTTATGCTAATACTTTCCTTATGACAGAGAAGCCTATTCATGGTTCACTGTTCTGTGTCGGCATTTCTAATCAGGTCCAACATATTTACTACACTTATAACATTGTTGTCATGTCTTGTTTCTAAAAGGTGGCATATAAGATATTATTTAAAAACTAATAATTCACTGATGTATGATGTATGCTACACATCATGTATGATGAATACACATACCTTAAAGTAATGAATATATGTTAGAATTATATGCTTAAATATGTTTGACAAGTAATGATATCTTTTGTCTCAAATGACATTAACCAAGGTGTGACCAAAACCAATGGATGTTGTATTTACATAGAAATCAGCAAGGGAATGGGAAGATGACAGGAAGGGAAAAACAGCCGGAGATCATTCCTCCTCTTGAAACAAGTTAATTGAACTTTGAAAGGTATAAACAACAACAGAAACCATCTTTGGCATCCATCATTAGAGGGACACAAAGAAACAGAGCTCTTGCTAGCTATGAAAGATGAATCCCTCAACCAAGGAAGGGTTGAAGTCTGAATATAGGTGAAAAACAAGTGCTTTGTAAAGGTCTCCAGGGCTATGAGAGGAAGCAATCTACTTTGGCAGGGGAGAAAAGAATTCACAGAAGGTAGAGCCCAAAAGGTTGAAACATCACCTTTTAATGTGACAAATGTGGGAGATTGTCTCTATTGCATGGATCTCTGCTGCCATAAAACCAAACTAAACATTTTTTTCCTCTCTTTGGGGTGCATACCCATGGTCTCTCAAGACCAAAGGATGCCTAGTGATGCATAACATGCAATGATTTTACTTCCGAAGTGTTAAAACATAAATGCACACTCAAAATACCCTCTCATTAACCACAATTATGAACTACTCCAAAACTCTATACCACACAGGGTAGCTTTTACTTTCCATTGAGTTAGAAAACTAAATGGATTAAAAAAATAAAATTATTCTAATGATTTACAGAGTTATACACATTTTATTACATATTATTGTTGTTTGTATAATCATAGCACCTAAAAATCCATTGTACTAGGTGCTGTACACATACAGAACAAAATGACAGTTCCTCTGCCAACATGCTTTAAAACCTCAGAATAAGGCAAGGAACAACCAATGAATACAGACAAGCAAATGATGATCAGTATGATAGATGGTGGTCTAGGAACACCAGCAATTTAGTCATTGTAAAGTTTTTTGTGGGCATTATGGCAAAGGAGAGTTGTAAGGGATATGGAGGAGGATAGCAAGGAGTCTTAGTGGATGTTTTGTAGGGGATGCTTCCCCAGTGTATGAGGCAGCGAGGGAGAAAGTACAAAGATCTTGCTCCAGGTATGCTGTGGGGCCAGCAGTATGGGCCAATTGGAGGTGAGCATCAACACCTATACAGCAAATAAGATGTGCCAGCTAGGATGGGAATTGACCATGAAGGGTTTAGAAAGTGAAGACAAGCAGCTGATGTAGAGAAGGGGAATACAGTGGAGGGATGCAAAAGAGGAGTGACATGGTCAAAGCGATGATCTTTGCAGCAGCATTTTGAATGGACATAAGTGGGGCAAGATTACACTTATGACTAGCAAGAATGGTGGTGCCATAACTGAGATGCAAGATAGGTTGGACAAGAATTTTGGATGTTTAGATAGATGATAAAAGCTATATCCTAGGGATGTTATACAGAAAGAACTGGTAAATTTAGATGTAGCCTGCATATGAATTGTATATTGAGCACTATACTGCAACCACTGTGGTGAGCAAACAATGTTACAATATGTTTGCATTGGTTGTGGTGGGTTTTTTTGTTTGTTTTTAAAGCCATGTTCTTCTATCTCACTAGCAGTTAAAAGTTCTCTGCTTGCTTGTAAAATCTTGCTTGTTTGTGAAATACACACACATTTTGGGGAAAACCCAATGGCTCCTAAGAAGTGACTATCAGTTTTCTACCCAAATACAAATGTAATAAAAGTTCTGAATTCCATTTAAATGGCAGTTCCAGGGTCCTTCAGCAAGGAAAAGGGTGAGGCTTTTCTTGCCATATACCTGAGGAAGGAAGAGGGACCAGAATTCTTGCAAGTTGTAGGAAGTGATCTCCATCCTGATCTCTAGACTAGACTAAACCAGGTAGAGAGAAATTTAATTCAACCCTATGATAGTCTAGATCAATTATAATAGACTTGGTATTATAAGACATGAGGATACTGGCTCACTTTTTTTTACACAATTTGCTTTATTAGCCATGTGTTGTTACAAGACAACAAAGGTTTACACTGAAAGTCTGAGTTTAGGATAGTTGGAGAATAGCTCTTTGGTGGATGTTGGGATTTTGAACATCAGATATAATCATTATGGGCTAAGTTCTGACCCACAGTGAACACCCCTAGAGGGTCAGGAGGGAATAGGAGACGCCCTTATGCCACTGGGTAGGCTAGCTGGGCCTTTGGTCCACATGTGCAAGGTTTAGAGTGGGTTTTTTTGTAGTGCTTTTTGTACTGGTTAAGTGTTCTGTTCTTGATGGGATTAAAACTTCAAATTCAGATGTGCTGGAAAGATGTATTGAAAATGTTCAGATATAAGCTCCTAATCCGGCAAAGAATAGCACTACCAATAACCGTATCAGAATTATAGTCTTAGTTATATAAAAAAGTAGTAAAACTGAACTACTATATGATTTATTGGCTTTTTGTATATATTTTTCTTTTATAGTCTAATAAACCTATGCTATTAGGAATCACCTATCTTGGAAAACAAATGTTTGCAATTAACAAGTGTATTTATGCCAGTATTATTTGTTTGGTTACAGATACTGGAAGTTTTTTGAAAAGGAGAGAATGTACAGGAATTATGATGAAATAGAAGTAAACTTTACATGTTTTATTTGAATCTCACTTCTCTGTGAATTAGATTTAAGACTTATTATCAAATTATACATGTAAGAATGCAAACTAGTCCTTTCTACTTCAGAGGTACCTGAAATTCAATAACAAATATTAATAAAAAACAGTTTATACATCAACTGTTAAATGAAGTTTCTGTTGGCCCAGTGAGTATGAATTCATAGTGATGAATGACATTTATATTACCATTGCCAGAGAATTTTTTTAAAAATTTACCGTTTGACTATTGCTAATATTTGTATTTCATCATTTGCATTTTTCTAGACTAGCAAACAGCCAGTGATAGTGGATTTACTTGAAATACATTGAAAATATTATTCTCATTGGACTTGCTACAGTGGTGTGGAAATATTTATCTTATGCCAGAATATATACTGTTAATATATTTGGCAATTGGAAGAGTCAAGAGATGAACTAGAAAAATTGCCCAGCACAATGTAATTTTTATTCTAAAACTAACGTCATTGTTATTCCATATGTACACAGTATCTTCATTTCCCTTTAAGGACCATTATTATCATTATTTAAAATATTTATTTTAGCTGCTGAAACACAATAGATAGGCTGGGTTCCATTGTGCTGGACAAACACACAATAAGGTTATAGGCCCTGTCCCACACAGCTTACAGGAGGAAAAAGATCCTCTCTAGACCATAAACTTATTATCTAAAAACCTGATCCTGCAAACAAATGTGCACAAGTAGTCTGTCTGGCCCCAACTGGTGTTTTCTTTTGTTTTTTTGTTTTGTTTTGTGTTTCTTTAATACAATTTTGGCTTTCCTTCCTGTTTGTTGTTAGATTTTGTTACTGTAGCTCATAAAAATTCAAACCCTGATGGAGCAAAGCACTTAAAATGCAGCATGCTTATTTACTTTGCTGAATAGTGGTTGATGTAAATAAGCAAGCAGTAATTAGAATAACTTAGGATCCACTTCTGAACTGACTTATATTTAGTTTTACGCCATGGTAACTTAATTAGCATCAGTGGCATTGTCCTATGAGAGCTAAAGCTTTTTAATATTTAATGGACATAAAAATTTATATTTGTGCTGTGTATTTAGGAGCTACTACTGATTTACATAACAGTAAGTGAGAAGGGATTCAGGTCAAAGTGTTCTGACTCAACTATTCTTTTAAAATATTATTTAAGTTATTTGCAGGTAAACCTGCTGCTGGATCTTTGTGGAGATTCTTAGTTATACTGACGAAACAAACTATAATGAAAACAGATAAATTATCATCAGTAGCAAGGGGAGATCACTTCAAAGTAAACGATGACTTTGATACATAAACCCTCCATTATTCCCAAAGGAGAAATTCTGGAAGGTCTACAAAGCAATTGGATAAGAAAGATCATACTGTTTGTTCTTTTAGAGTTCTGTGCCAAGTTACTAGAAATCTAACTCAAAATCAACAGGTTAATTCCAGTAATATATACTGCTTGTCAATTTTCATGTAGACTGTAGGTCATACAGCTTTGTCCCTTTTAGGCTGTTGTACTTTGTATTTGGATGTGGTTTATATTCTTTTTATTAATCAGTTTTGTTTGTTGGTCAGATGAACTTGTATGGTTTTTATTTACAGATCAGTATCAGTTCAAAGATGGCATATAGTGATAAACCCTGCTTCTTTGCCATTAAACAAACTCCTTAGTACCTTTGATATTTTTATTATGGAAAATGGTCTGGGAAAGGGCATCCATACAATGAACCAAAAAGTTGTCATTTATTGACATGTAAATGAAAATCTGGCAATTTAAATATACAGGGGCTACATAGCATTTAAGTGAATTGTTTCTTTTTTTCTTTCCAATTTGAGTTTTCTTTTTGTCTGTTTAAAAAATGAATTTAAAAACCTGAATATCTGATTTTCTTTCACACTGTATGGCTTAAGATCTGGCTGTATGAGAGAGGACCTCTTGTGCTCTGATACTGATACAGCTGTGCTCCAAAGGGCCATCAAGCTGAACCTCTCTCCATTTAAAGGAGAGGGAGCTAGCTGCAGGGTGTGCTATGGTTGCAGGGCAGATTTCCAGCTGATCACAGTGGTCATCAGCATCACTGAATCAGAAGGGTGGAGGCTCACCAGCTATGAGGACTGACTTGGCGATTCCAAAGCCAGAAGGGACCACTATGGTCATCGAGTCTGATACTCCTGTATAGCAGAGGTCTGAGAACTTCCCCAGAATAGTTCGTAGAACAGACCTTTGAGGAAAAACAGCCAATTGTGATTTAAAAGGGCTTGGTGGTGTGCTGTAGAAGACACAGAGGCTGCCGTCCCCAGATACCAAGCAAGTGTCTGTATACCTGCCCAAATGGGAGTATGCAGGGCTGGATTAATGCAGGGGCTTTAGGGGCTGTAACCCAGGGCCTCGAGCTAATGGGGGCCCCATGAAACTCCAGCTCTGGCCAGCTGGTTTCTGCTCCCAGGGAGGCACCGCTTGGTGGGAATGTGGGAGAGAGCTTCCCATCTGTCTGCTCCAAGTATTGTTGCCTCCCAGTCATACCCCACAGCTGCAGGGGTTGGGTTTGGCTTCAGGTTCCTGCCAGCTGAGCTGACTGCGATTCCCCCCACTACCCCTGGCCAGGAAAGCTGCCTCTGGTTGCCTTTGTTGGCAGTGCAGGGGAAGCAGCCTGTGCAGTGCAGAGGCTGGGACCTCAGTCCCTGGGAGCTAGAGCCACAGCAAGGTGTGGAGGGATTGGGCCAGAAGAGGGAACAGGGATGTGAGGTGCTGGAGGAGGTAACGGGAGATTAAAGAGGAAGGATGGGAGGGAGATCGGGTAATGAGGTGAAGCAGGGGAGTCAGGGCAGGGGCATTATGGGGCTGGGGGAAGGAGGCTGGAGTAGAGGGGGATGTGAATGGTGCTGATATTGTGAGGGAAGAGGGCTTGTGAGGAAGGGAGGCTGGAGGGAGATGACGAGAGCAGGAGTCTCACCACTCAGGCTGCTGCAGCTCACTGGCAGCCAGGGAATCCTCTGAACCCATCTGCCCCGATCTGGTTTCAGGAGGGAGTCACAGAGAGCGGGGAGAGAGCGGGACACAGGCTCACAGATTCTTCCCAACCTCTGGGTGCTGCTGCTGCCACTAATGGGGACAGGGGGAAGAGTAGGACACAAGCCTACAGACCCTCCCTGCCACCGATGTGTGTGTGGGGGCAATGTAAGTGTGGCTCCCCTGGTGCCAGAGTCCCACTGTCCTGCCCCCTGGCTAGCCCACAAAATCTTATAGCCCCTGGCCCATAGGATTGTTAATCTGGCCCTGGGTGTAGCGGTTTACAATTTGCCCCATGTTACAATGAAATCCCACTGTGGAAACTCAGCTCCATTTGCAATAACTGCCTGTGTTCTCCAGCCCAGTGGTTCCCAAACTGTGGTCCATGGTCCACTGGTGGTCCATGAGGGCACTGCAGGTGGTCTGTGGGGGGGAAAATATAATTGCTGCAGGTAAATGCACTGTGATGAGTGCAATGTGTTTGTGAGTGAGCAAGACCTGACTTTCAATACCCCTTGATATACAAGTTTGACTCCCAGAAGCCAGAGGCTATGTTAAAAATGTTTAAAATGGCTTCCTCATGCAGCGGTCCTCAAAAGTTTCAATGACAACGCAGTAGTCCACATAAAGGAAAAGGTTGGGAACTGCTGCTCTAGCCACATAATCTGGATGCTAAGAATGTAAAAAAACCCACAAAGCTGTTTGCTAGTTTTGATGGGTGGGGAAAAGGTACCAGCACCTCTGCCCAGAGTTGGGGCCCTTGCTGTAAAATCAAGTTGTCAGTCAATTCCCTGAATTCTCCCAAATGCCTAGAGGTCTGCAGAGAGTGGAACCAATCCCAAACTTGCAGTGTGTATATGCTTACAGCCCCCTTCTCTCCATCACATGCCTCCTTTTTGAGGAGCAGCACCACTTTTGTCAAAGCAGGGGATGTCAGCACAATGGGTGGAACAGCAGGCTGAGGTGAAACCCTGGCTGCCTAGCAGCTCAAATAGCAAAAATTGTTATCGGGTCTCAGCAAAGTCCAACTACAGCTAGCAAGACAGGAATTTTTCAGTCAGAAAACATTTAATGTGTAACTTGTTTCCAACAGGTGTCTATTTTACATTAGGACTCGGTTTCTAATTATAAGCTCCTTTATTATCCCTCCCCCCATGGGCTTTTATCAGAACTAGAACTGAAGACCTTTATAGCTACAATGAAGATTTCTTCCTTAAGCTAAAGTAACATCTCCTAGCAGCAGCAGGTTATCTTTTATGTTTCTTGTCCCTAGAGCAAGGCATGATGCACAGTTGCCACTGGCTTACAAGCATTTTCTGAAACAGCGGTGGGCTGTTGGCTATCAAAAGTCCTGACTTGTTTTTCTGGCATGCATATTAATTGTGAAAAGTGGCATGACTGAGTGAGTGAATTTGGTGTGGATCTGTCTTAGAAGCCTGGGGTCTATTCACTGCTCTGTCTAAAATGATCTCACACAATTTGCAGCTAATATATTTGTAAAGCAAGCAAATCACACTTGCTTGTCTTCTAGACCAGAGAAAGGGTGTCTGAACTGCCCTGTCAAAAATAGCAATTGATAGAAATACTCAGTACAAAGTCCAAGATCTCCTGGCTCTGAGAACAGTGCCCCTACTTGTTGGCCACGGGGTATTACAAATTAGGCTGGCGATACATACAGGATTAAAGACAGCCATGTAGACAGAAGCTAAAAGCAGGAGTGTCTGGATTTAACATCTCTGTCCTTTTTCACCAAACCCTTGTATCACACTGGAAAGAATTATTCTGATTCTCACTACACCTATTGGGCGTGTCTGTCTGTCTGTTGACATCTAATAAATGCCTATCCCCACTGAACTACGGATGTATTATCCTAAACTGGTCTTGCATCTCTTATTCTGCAGAATCCAGCTATTCTTTTTAAGTTAGGGTGGTTTTTTTACTAAATTTATGGTAATCCCTTTTTATCATCTTATTTGTGATGATGGGAATAATAATACTAAAAATTATAATAATAATACTGGAAAGGACCAGAATTGGCTTAGCTGTGTGCATGAGTGGAAAAGAAAATATCACCAATTCGGGAAGATAAACTACATGGAAGATTAGGCTGAACTGTCAATTGCTTAAAATGTTTCTCATTTCTTGGTTATGGCAATTCTTGCAAATTTCCCTTTCTGAAATCACATTTCTTTCAAATCAGATTGTTGCCCTAGGGTTGTTGACCTTTATTTTGCCCATCTGGAAAACAAATGAAGCAGGAAGGATCACAATATGAGATACTAATCAGAAGTGCTGCTTGGTCTTTTTGGAACCTTGACTTCCAACTTATATATTTTCCCTAAAGGCACTGCCAGCTGTACATTGGATAAATCAGCTATAAGGAAAACCAGCAGTTTGGCCAGACATAGTTTTGTGGCATCAAGTCAGTAGTGAAGAGGGGAGGACAGAAAAACCAGCTATATAGATAACAATCAGATGCATCTACAGTTGCTCTTGCAACAGGTGTGATTGGCTGACTGAGCAAGCGTGCTCTGTTTAACTGTGTGATTTTTAAAAACGGGAATTGGCTGATATCTGAGTTTAAGGTGAGGTTAACAGAAGAAAACAATTAGGGTATGTCCACACAGGCATCTTATTTCAAAACAACACAGGTTGTTTCGAAATAAGAAGTGGCTTGTCCACACGACGCTCCGTTATTTTGAAACAGCAGGACCCATTGTTTCAAAATAATGGCTGTTAATTCGAAACTGTTAAACCTCACAACTAATCGAAATAGCCATTGTTTCGAAACAACTGTTTCAAAACATGTCTGAATGGCCTTGTTTCAAAATAACCATTTCGAAACAATGGCTATTTCGAAAGCAGGCTTTTCCTTAATTTGAATGAACTTATTTTGAAATAAGGACTTTATTTCAGAATAACTCATTTCAAAATGGGTTATTTCAAAATAACCCATGTGTGGACATAGCCATAGTGTGACTTTGGGGCCAAGAACTAAAGTGTTTGTGAATACAGAGCTATGGCTTTGATCCTAGAACTCATCACAGGCAGAGGTGCTCTTGAGCCTGTTTGTTCTTTGGGGTTCCATGGGGATCAAGGATGCACCCTTGCAGGTTTAGGTTTTGTGTCGGAGATCAGCAGGCCCAGAAACATTCTTCCGCTACACTTCTATAGCAAATTTGCACCACTGGAGTTCCCTAGCACCTTATTGTTGACCCATCTCCACTTTATTTCTTTTCAAGGCTCTACATTGCACCCATGCCAGCTCAACAGGAGAGAAGGGCCTTTATTGGGTCATGTTTAATGGAGTGGTTTTATGAATTTGTAGCTGCTGCTATTTTAAGCTAAATTTTTGCTCACTTCCCTCTTCTCTTGTCCTACATCAGTCCCCTGCACAGTTAGTTAGCCCCTCACAAGACTGGGCCCTATGATTGTCTACACAGTAAAACAAGCAGGTGGCCCATGGTAGCTGGCTCACACTACAGGGCTATAAAGTTTCAGTGTAGACTTTTGGGCCCTAAGGGGTCCCAGCTCTCCGGCTCTAGCCAGAACAGCTATGTTGCAATGTCATAGTCTCCACGTCATGAGCCCAAATCAGCTGACATGGGCCGGTCATGGTTGTCTTATTGCGATGTAAACACACTCATAATGGTTCTGTCATGGCAAAACATGTATACTTAAAGGCAGAACTATGTGCCACTTGCATAGTAAATCTCAAATCTGGTGAGGCAAAGACAGAGTTGGGAGCACACCTAGGCCACCTTAGAGTTTTGGAGAGAAACTTTGCAGTTCTCTATATGTTTTGTTTAGTCATGCAGGAAGCTGGCAGAATTTAGTGATTCGGGCCATTTTTTAGTTTTTGAGTTTGTGGTTTCATCAGAAACAAAATAGGACTCAGGGTGAGAACAAGCTTTAAACAAAGGATTGCACAAACTAACGACTGGGTCACAACTGCTGTGATTACATGTAGCTCACTTTAAACTGAAATAATTTAATAATTCTGTTTGAATAATTACAGTTCTGGTGTTTATTAGATTCTACGGCTTCAGTTCTCTCATTCTGGGCCAGACAGTCATACACTCCCAGAAAGCTCCATGCAAAACAGGATCTCATTGTAGTGAACACATTTGGAACATAACCCTCTATTTCTTCCTGCACTTCAGTCATTTGAATTTCCCAGTAGCTTGGTCATGCAGTTCTAGTGGCATATTCAGCCTTGCTCTATTCCTCACAAACACGATGGGTAATTACAGGGTGGGAATGAAGAATGATCTCAGCTGCTGAGCAAATGTCAGTAAACTGGTGAGCTCTGAAGGAAGTGTTAGTGATGTTTGTAACCCTCATAAAGGGTTAGCTATGATTTTAATATTATAGAAAGCTCAAGATGTTCAATATGCTCCACAAGCAGTTTGAGACTTAAATAAGCCCAATTTTCACACAGCATCAGGCAGTCTTTCGCTACCACAAATATGTGTGATTGCTCCTGCAAAGGTGACTTGGAATCCGTTACACAAGCAAAATCAGAATTTACACATACAAAATGGATAACTGGACAAACAACTAACTGCCCAGTATGAACATGGAAATTGTTAGCATTGCCTTTCAGGAGTGAAGGTGATTCCTTTTGATTGATTTTTAAGGAATAAAAAGGGAAATTTACTAAAATTTCCATGTGTTGAAATAAACACAACTTGATATTAGGTTGAAAAGAAACCTTTGCATGCTGCGTGTTCAAAATGATATGAGTAGGGAAAAAGATGATGTGGAGTTTTCTTCCAGTTTCAAAGACAAACGAAGCTGCAACAAAATAAATCACTAGTCTAGACAGCAAAGGCACATTGAAGAATCATGTACTCATAACTTGCCCTTGATTAAAATAAAAGATTCCTTCTCACAGAATTTGTGCCAGACCTTATTTGTAAACACATAGAGTATGAGAAAATAAAATGCAGTTTTATACATTGTCATTCATGATTCATTTGCAGTGGCTTTTAAAACACTTCACCCAGTTAAATACTAGTAGCGCTGTGACTATGCAGATATTATGTATGCAGCTCTGCTTCTCACACACAGCCTTGAATATTAGAACCTTCTTTGATGATAAATATTATCTAAATATTGGCTACGACACTAAAATACCATGGGATCTTTAACTTTCACCCATACAGCCGCTGATGATGAACAGAAGGGGATCCAGTATGATGTCTCCTCTGAAGGACAGAATAGTCATGTTCCATAATAGTATATCCCATTTAAAAATAGTAAATGATAGTCAGAGGAATAATAAAACCCAGAAAATCGCACCAAAAACAGCTATACATCAAAGCCATTTTAATAGCCCTTAATACAGTGACTTACATAGCTACTGTACTTTCAGGGCTAGATGATGGCACAGATGAGGTTTCTGATTTTACATTCATTACATCCTAAAAGTTTCAGTTGCTACTTGCATGTAAATTACAGGTAATGACTGTACGGATAAGGCGTTGAACTTAGCTGACTCTGCTAGAATGGTAATATTGGAAAGAGGATACCAGGATAAAAAATTTGTTTCTTAATTTTTCAAGGAAGAAAAAAGTTAATTCCATGGAATTGCTTCTATTTCTTAGCTGGTCACTGTACCTATGTCATAATTCAGTATTATTGGATGGATACATGTTTTTATGAGGCAGGGGTAATCCCATGCGGATCAAATCATCTCACGTGCTACTGAAGCTGAGATCTAATTTATGATGCCACAGAATAAGCCAACTCTATAAAAACTGGAACTTAATATTCTAAAATAAAAATGCACAGAGCACCACTGAAGGGGCATATTTTAAAAGACTCATTTCCTCTTTGCATTAAAGGCTTCTAGTAGAGTACCAATAGTGGCATTCTCTCTAAATGAAGAGATCATGAGATAAAGAAAATGGATTTTTCTTATTTTAATTATTTGCTTATATTAATAAATAATCCTCATAGGTATTTTGTTGTTGTGCAGTTATTGATAGAATTTGTTAGTAATTGTTATACTATCCACAACTTTGTTTCATTATGACGTATGATAAAGTATTTTGTTCTATTATTCATTTATTTTTAGACCTTTTTTGTGTGTGAAGGAGCACAGACAGAAAAACCCTCAAAGCACATCTGCCTGCCAGATCTGCTCATTTGGCCCAAGTGCTCAAAAGTACATAGAGGAATTGAAATTTATGTGCAGTGGTTTTAAAAACAGTCCCTCTACCTACCCACCTGAAGGAAAAGATGAAATTCCTTCTGCTTGTGTTTGAAAATGAAAGTAAGAAGCAAAATTTTCTGATCCATTTGTGCTCCTTTTAGGAAGCCACTAGCAATTTACCTTCTCAATGCCTGATCTTAATGTACTTCTTTTACAATCCTTTACCAGAAGATACTAATTTGTTTAAATAATATTTTCTGGTTCAGCAAAGCACTTAAACATTTTAATTTTAAATATCTAAGCACTCTTACCCTTATTCAGCAAAAAATTAAAGCACTCACTTAATTTCCATTGGTGTTCATGGGATTTAAGCATGTGCTCAAGTGCTTTGCTGGTTTGGAAAGGGGCTTAATTGCAAGCTTAAAGGTAGGCATACATTTTGCTGAACGGGGCCCCCAAATTAATAATCCAATTTATCAAATTACACAGCAATTGTACGAGGAATCTCTCTGAACATACCTAAGGTGAAATTGTTTTGAACATGGATTGCACACAGGCTTCATTTTAGCTTTGGGGTGCTCTTATGTTATTAAAATCTTAGACTAGGATTTTCAAAGGTGTCTAACTCCCTTGAGATTCCAAAGGGCTTGGAGTGCTTACCTCACTAAAGCACCTTTGAAAATGTCAGCCTTGATCTTTAAAGAAGTGGGCTAGCAGCAAACTTAAGTGCTGGCTCCTCTTGATTGTGCTAATAGTTTAAAGCAGCTCAGGAACTGAAGCCACTTCTCATTTGATTTAAAGGATTAAAATAGTTTAAAACTGACACAAATTCTTAAAACATCATAATGGCAGTTTAAAGTCATGGGCACCCTTAGCTTTCACATTTATTAAGGTCACCAGTGAGTTGTCCTAAAAAGTTGATAATGGCATAAACATTTAAGCTTCTTGTAGCTTCGTGGGTTGTTTCATAGCAGCCTTAATACAGCTTAGCATTTAAGGTTTCTAGTAATAAGCCACGTAAACCGCTTAGCCTAGCGTAAAGAATTTAAAAGCGTGACTGTGAAACCCTTACTTGTGCTGGTGGGCAGTTATTCACACAAACAAATCCACTGACTTCACCAGTGCAAGGGTTCACAATGCAGTGTGTAAAGTGTAAGCTTTTTTTGCAAAGGGAGCTAACAAGTTAATAGGTTAATAGCCCAGGGTAGTTGCCTCATTTCTTTTTTAAACTGAAAACCAAAAGGAGAATGAGATAGCAAATTCTTACTCTGTTCAGTGGGAATAGGAGTGGATCTCATCTCCTTCACATGTGGCTTTCAACCAAAGCTGCATTTAAGAAGGTTAATGGGGCATTTTAAACAGGGCAAGGGGCATATTGTGCCATTGATGATGAAGCAATGCTTCCTGTTAAAACCAATGGGGGTTCTGCTTCAAAACTGTTAGTGCCATTTGGCTTGTGACATTAAACCAAATGTTAAGTAGCATACATGTTTTAAAATGACAGATTAATTTCACTTCCCACACATGCAGGAATGTGACGGCCAACAATTCTCATTACACTATTAACTTTAGAGGTAGATTGTGCCCTAGATGCCATTAGACATACTGGAGAGCAGGCTTTGCAGCAGAAGTGCCCATGAGACACGCTAGTTGACTCACCCAGAATTCCTCCCGACAGCTGCTGGACTGAGTGCACCAGTCATAAAAAGGATGCAGCATCTACTTCCTTACATATAGGCTAACATGCAGGGGCAGGGAAAGAGACCAGGGATTTGCCCTTCTTGACTCCTGACTTCCTTTGCGCTTTCATTTACTCTGTAGGGCACTTCTGAGGACAGGAGAAGGAGCAGGCATGGGTGAACTGATGGGATTTCTAGCAAGCTCTTGTACAGGTTTCTTGCATCCTCGCCCACCTGTAACCCAAGCAGCACCTATGTAAAGTCTGGTTTTTTGTTAGACTGTGGTCTGGTCTGCACTGCCAGGCAAATTTGGCAGCAGTCAATGGGCTTTAGGCAAGTTATGGTGAGTAGCTTGTGTAACTCCTGTCAACTTCCTAACTCTCCTTTAGTGTGGAGTCTTGGCTGCGCCGCACCTACAGGAAATGCATTTCTATTTACAGGGCAATATGCCACTTGAGGGGGTGGTTTTATTAAGTCAATTTCCAAATTTTTTGAGCATGTCTTAACTGACTGCTTGGCTGATCTGGAAAAATCGATCTGACGGCAGCAACTTTGTCACTGTCTGTATAGACATACCCTCTGGCTTATTGCTGACAGCAGTATCTGCCAAGGGCCAGTTCATTCTTATCTACAAAGTTGTGGTATGTGTGTCCAAGGCTGTTATGAAATATCTGTTCCTGAATTCTACTGTTAGAGGTGTAGCAGCTGTAGCTCTTAGCCTGTCATTAGTGCCATGACTCAAATACTCAGCCTCCCACCAATTTGAATCAATTGATTAGCTCCAACCAGTTTCATTAAACTGTTCGTTTAATTTAACAATCCACACATAAAATGCTTCACATTGCAAAAATTAGAGAATTAATCAACCAAAATATCAGTAGATGATAGCAGTGAAATCATTTCAAGATGTAGCAACAACTGTAAATGTTGAATCTGTGAATTTAGCTTCCTGTGCCTAATGGCACTCAAATGGTTGAGGTTATTTCACTGATTCACTGATTATTATGGTTTAGCCTTTATGGAAATTATTCTGAAAGCAATAAAAACCCAGCTTTCTGAGTAAATAGATGGTTTTGCATTTTATGATGTGAAAAAAAACAAACCCTTGACTCAGCTGGGGGGGAGGGGAGGAGGGATTTGGCAATTTCCAGTTCAGATGTTTGTTTTCCTCATGGGCTTTCCAGATTTGAGAGACTGACATTTCATCAGAGGAGGTGCTGTAATTGATGTGGAGATGTTGGAAGTTGCTAGTTATCAGAACATGAGAAACTTCATCCAAGTTCTGTGAAGAAACTTAAGAATAAAGTAACTGAGCTGCTGACCAAAAAATATGAATGCTCATTAAAATCAGCTACTTTTTTGGAAGACTGAAGGGTAGTAGTATGTATCTTTATCTTTAAGAAAGGTATTCAGAGCAGTCCTGGGAATGACATAGTAATGACACTGAATTTTACTTGAGGGCTTGAATCACCTATTGACCTTGTAGACTTTTTGACTTCCAAGCCACCTTGATCACCTAGTCTCTTCTCCTGCACATCATAGGCTACAGAATCTCATCTACCTACTCTTGTAAGAGTGGATCCATGTTTGAAGTTCTCAAATTTTTATTTATAGGTTTCATTCTACTAATTTAGCTAGTTAGTTGTGTTCAGACGAAGAAGTGACCAACGCCCTACACTGCAAAGGAAGGTGAAAACCCCCAAGGTTTCTGTATGAACATTCTTTCCTGACTCCAAATGTGGTGATCAGTTACATCCTGAGCATGTGGGTGAGACCACTACCTACTCACCTGGGAAGGATTCATAGTAATTCAGAGCCTTCCACATCTAAAGGCCCATCTTTGCCTATGCTGGCATATGTCAGTCTATATGCAACTGTTATCAGCCAGTATCTCCAATGGCCAATCTCATCATTATCATCCCCTCCATAGATTTGTCAAGCTCAGTCTTGTAACAAGATAGACTTTTTGCCCCTAGCAAGTTCCAGAACTTCATTCCTCTAATGGTGAGAAATCCTTCATTTAATTTCATGCTTAAAATTGTAGATTTGCTCCTCTGCCAACACTGGCCCTTAACCTAAATAACTCCTCTTCCTCCCTGGTGTTTATCTTTCTGATGGATTTATAGAGATGAAGCATATCTCCCCTTAGCCCTCATTTTGTTAAACTGAACAAGCCAAGCCCTTTTATGTCTCCCATCATGAGGTAAATTCTCCATTCCTCTAATCTGTCTCGTAGCTTCTCTCTGCACCTGTTCCAGTTTGAATTCATCTTTCTTAAACATGGAAAACCAATCGCACATAATATTTCAGATGAGGTCTCTCACCAGTGCCTTTATGTAATGATCATAACACTCCCTTATCTCTATTGAAAATACCTCACCTGATGCAGCCGAGGATTGTAATAGCCTTTTTTATGTTGGCATTGCATTGCTACCTCATAATCATCCTGTGATTAACCTGTACATTCTCTCTCTCCTCTTTTGTTGCTTCCAACAGAGATGTTCCCCAGTTTATAGCAAATGTTCTTGTTGTTAATCCCTAAGTGAATGACTTTGCACTATTAAGTTTCATCCCATGTCTGTTACGTGTTTTCAAGGTTGTCCAAATCTTCTTGTATGATATCCTGGTCATCCTATATACAAGCAATACCTCCCAATTTTGTGTCATCTGCAAATGCTAGTAGCACACTCCCATTACTTGTGCCAAAGTCACTAAGATTAAGACTGGTCCTTGAGGAACTCCACTTGTAACCTCCCTCAAGACTGACTGAATTTATGATTTCAGCATGATTATTGTAGATACTTACCCACATTTATATTATGTAATATTCACATTCATCTTCTCCAATATAATTAATAAGTTTCCATAGGTCTGACACATGGATGAGTGTGATTTACTGGGGAAGAGTCAAGATGTTTAGTGTAAAGGAAAACTATGCCTCACCAATATACTAGAATTCTCTAAAGGGGTCAACGAGCATGTGGGAAAAGTGATCCAGTGGATATAGTATACTTAAATTTTTCAGAAAGCATTTGACAAGATCCCTCACTCAGGGTTCTGTTCATTTGCTCTGAAGCACTTGGCATTGGTTACTGTCAGAAGACAGAACACTGGCCTAGATGGGTCATTGGTCTGACCCAATATGACTGTTTGTTTCTATGTTCCCTTGTGGAACTATAGCAAATGCTTTCTGCAATCCAGGTAGATTAAATCTACTGCATCACTTTCATGTAGAAAAATTGGTTATGTTCTCTAAGTAAGAGATCAGATTGGTCTGGCATAGTTTAGCTTTAGTATAATCCTGTTGTATTTGATCTCAATTTCTGTTTATTTCTTTGTTTTTAATTAGTCTCATTCAGAAATTATACCTTGCAATACCTGATGTAAAACTAACAGAACTTTAGTTTCCATGATCACTTCCCCCCACCCTTCCTTAAATATAGGTACTATATTTGTAATTCTCCAGTCATACGGTATGATCCCTGAGTTTACAAAGTCATTAAAAATCCTACTATTGGGTGTACAATTTCATGCCCCTTTTCCTTTAATATTCTTGAATGGAAATTATCCAGGATCCCTGGCTTGGTCCCATTAAACTGCTTGAGTTTGAATTCCTCCTCAGATGTGCTAATTCCTACTTCTATTATGTTGTTCTCATTAGCCATCCTGTCACTGTTCCCAAGCTCCTCATTACTCTCATTAAAACTTGAGGCAAAATATTTGTTTAGGTGTTGGACCTTACCTAAATGATCTTTAATCTCCCTTCCATACTCTGTGCTTAGTGGTTCCACTTCTTTTCTTTTTATTTATACCACTAAAGAACCTTTTGCTGTTAGTTTTAATTTCCTTTGCAAAGTCTAGCTCTGTTTGGCCTTTTGCACGTCTTATTTTTTCTCTCCAGTTTCTGAGCTCTGAGAGGTAGTATGCCTTGCTGATCCATTTCTTCTACTTCCTACAAGTTTTCTCCATTCTCTTAATAACCCATTTGAGATGCTTATTCATCCAGTTTGGTCTGCAGCCATTCCCTATGTTTTTTTAATTTTGATTGGAATGCAGGTTTCAAGTAACTTCTGCAACTTTGACATCCAAACAGTTCCATGTCTCCTTCACATTCAAATCCTTGAGTTCTTCAGTCCAGCCACTTCCCTAAGCATTTCTCTTAATTTTTAAAAATTTGCCCTTTTGAAGTCAAGGACCCTAATTGCAATCATATTTTTGTTTATCCTTCCATTTAGTTTTAAGTGAATTAATTCATGATCACTCAAGCCAAGGTTTTATTCTATAGCTGTTCTTTTGTGACGTCCTTGCTGCTTACCAATACAAACTCAAAAATGGCAACAGCCCTTGCATTCTACCATTATTAGTAGCACTTCTCCTCCTCCAGTCTACATCTGGGAAATTCACGTTTCCCCAAATCACACAATTCCCAATAGTATTTATGTAATTAAAAACATTTAAAGAGGTTTCTATCCATATCTTACTTGCATCTTCAGATCTCCAAGCATTCCCAGTGGAGCCGTTTTCTTTCCCAAAGCAATTTGACTCAAATTCCCTTTTTACCAATTTAATCACTTCTAATTTCTCTATACGCTATCTTTCATTAATATACAGTAGCTCTCAAACACCTTTACCTTTACTTCCTGAATGGCACATACCCTTCAGTACTTGCATTCCAGTTATGACTAGCATTCCACCAAGTTTCTGTTATCCCTGTATCCTAATATCTATTCTTCAAAGTGGCTGATGAAGTGGGATTTTCTCCCAGGAAAGCTCATGCAAAAAATAAATTTGTTAGCCTTTAAGGGCCACAGCACTCCTTGTTTGTTTATTTTACTGAACTAGACTAACATGGCTACCACTTTGGACCCTATATTTAGTTTCACTTTCTGCACCATTAGTTCTAGTTCCTCCATTTTGTTGTTCAGGCACCTAACATTGGTGTTGGGAAGAAATTTCATCCATGGATGAAATTTTATCCCTGTCCTCCTTGAGGATCTGGTAGAGACCACTTTTGAAGATGTTAATCCATATTAAATGATCTATGCCACCATGGTTATTCCCAGCTGTCTTTCCTTTTTATAGATTTGTTTGAATACGAATTCTGCAGCAGTGCAGCAACACCCAGGACCTTCTAAGTCTCCTTTATTGCTGTTGGCCTCTTCTCTGACCTCAAGTTCAGACTTCACTAGTGTTTCTCTTAAGAGACCATGTCTCTCATTATTCCCAGATCTGTTGCTCCTTATCCTTTAGCTCCCCTTCTTCTTTTCTTTTTGACCTGGTAGGAAAGATTTGTGGACATTTAAAAATACATACAGCTGTTCAGCCACTTTTTTTTATCTGCGACTCATGTTGGGTTTTTTACTGAGACTATTCACTCTATCTTCCTGCATACCCACACAGTTTAATAAACATCCTCACTTTCTAGATTTTATTCAACAGTGTTTCCATTTCTAAATACATCTATAATGTTTTGCTGTCGTCATCACTCACCAGTCCTACTTCCAGGTGCTTGCTTTGTGAATACACACTACTATAAATGCTCAAACCAGTATTAAGGTGCTTATTATCACTTTACTTATAGTTGTACTGTCTTTCAGCTTCTCTAATCAGAGGTTGAGGAGCCTCAGCTCAAAGTTATTCCTTTAGCTAATTGAAAAGGTGCAGCATCTATAGATGTCCTAAATCCATGCTATTTAAAGATGACATAGTCCTTTATCAGAGTTAGATTTATTTTTATGCATAATCAAAATTATTTGTTTGAGGAACTTATTTACAGATTGAACTATGCTCTTCTCTCATATGCAGAGGAATGAGATGACTTCAAAAATCATTAGATAATAATAGTTATAACGATTTATGTGAATTACACTGTTGTTTGCTGTGGTGTTATAACTGTGTTGCTCCCTAGACTAGGGGGAGAATAGAGGTATCTTTTATTGGATTGACTTCTGTTTTGTCAAAAGGACAAACTTTCAACTTCACAGAGCTTAGGAAGAGCTCTTTTTCAGCTCTGTATGGTTTGAAACCTTGACCCTTCAACCAACAGAAGTTGATCCAATAAGGATATTACCTCACCTACCTTGTTTATCCAATATATAATATAAACAAGCAATATTTTTTTTCTTTCTCATGTTCCCTTTGCTATAATGTCTGCCTCCGGTTTTCTGATTCAAGTGGTTATTCTTTTACAATTTTGACTACCCGACTCAACAGCTTTGCATAGTAGAATAGTTATCAGAAGAAATGCTTACACATTTTTATAAATGTATCTTGTTTATATATTTAATGCTTTATATCATGGAAGACTTTTTAAGCTACATTCTAATATGCTATGTTTATAAAATTCTGAAAGTCCTGTGGCACCTTAAAGACTAAAATTTCTTTTGGCATAAGCTTTCATGGACTCCAACCCATTTCATCAGATGCATGAAGTGAAAACTACAGTGAGAGGTTATAAAATTTTGTTTCCCTGTCTCCAAATAGAGAAGTGCTGTAAAAGATATTTGTGATCTTTGCAACAAATGGTTTTAGTTCAACATTTGTGTACATATATTCAGTAAGAAATATTTTAAGTTAATATACACTTTTAAATTTTGAACATTGATGTTTCTCACATTACAACAAAGGAGCTATTTTACTTCAAAGCCATAGACTAGTCATCAGCAGCTGAATCAAATGTTGCTGAGTGGTGTGACAAACAATTGTGTGTCCATAATGCCAAGGTATATGTGTGCATCCAGTATCTTTAATTTTTCAGGTATTATTTTTGTCCTAGTTTTAGAGATACAGCTGTACAAGTTTTGCTCTCGATGCATAAATTGATGAATACTCCCAGCCATGATATATAGAATTGGACTCATCATATTAAAAGATATCAGTTGTGTCAGGTAAAAGACAAAAGTGTTTTCCTCCTTCTCAGGGAAATTTCTCTTCTTCATGTTCTTAGCTGACTGGTTCTTGCTCATATACTCAGATCTAATAGCCACATGTGGAATTGAGAAGGAACTTCGCTCCAGGTCATGTTGGCAGTGACCCCAGGATTTGTTTTTGGTGTTTTTTAAGGCTTCCTTTGCAGCATATGGGTGCAGGTTACTTGCCATGATTATCTGGATCTATCTCTGTGACATTAAGAATCCCTGTATGCACATCCTACACACTATTGTAATAATCTTTGTATAAAACATGCCTGTGAGAACTCACTAATCATTAATATTCTTGGGGGATGTACATTTGCAGTGTGTTTTGAGTTTTGAATAAATGCCACAAATAAAAACCTTATGTAAACCAGGCATATTGGAGGGGTGGGACTGGTAAACAGCTCTGCACTAGACAGAAGAATGTGTTCTCTCTGCCTGGGAGCTACATCCAAAGTACTCTGACAGACAATGAGAATGTATTTACATATTGTGTAAACAGGCCTGTCAAATAACAAGGGGTGGAGGTAAATCTCACACTAACAAGTGGAGGAGGAGACAGCATGGCCTCCATCCCCATCAAGAGAGAGAAACTGGATCTGGGTTTTACTTTTCAGAAGAATCTATTTAAAAAATTTACTTGCCTATAAAGACAGGAAGTGGAACCTGAAGTAGTAAGCAACTGAATCAAGTGATTCTTACATAATTACTGTATTATAAAAATGCATAGAATGAGATCTTTCCTGAAACTAATGACACTGGTAATAAATATCACTGTGAAATATATGTATTAGCATGGTATATGATGAAGTAAGGATAAGTTCCAAAGGGGTAGCCATGTTAGTCTAGTTCAGCAAAACAGAGTCCCGTAGGACTTTTAAAGACTAACAAATTTTTTTATCACATGAGCTTTCATGGGAGAAAATCCCACTTTGTAAGATGCTTGAAGATGGGGAGCTTACAGAACCAGAGGAAAATAAATGCAGGAAAGTGTAAGTCATAGGATCAGGTCAGAATGTTACATCAAATCAAAGCAGTTGTTTAGATTCAAACAGTGGAGAACAGCATATAGAGGGAGGTGAGGTAATAAGAAAAAAAAAAACCATGAGATCCCTGTTTAACCTTAAAGCAACATTGTCAAATCTGCATATAAATTCATGCACACTTTTAACACATGTACCTTGGAAGTTTAGGACTCTACTTGGAGTTACACTGGTGTGAATCCATCAAAGCCAAAAGAGTTACTCTGGAATTAAAATGGCATAAATGAGAACAGAATTTGCAGCACTTATTCTGAGTGAAATCCTGGTTTCACTGAAGTCAATGGGAGTTTTGAAGCCAATGGGGTTTCATGGGATCCAGGATTAAACACCATGTTTGTGAAACTATTTAATTTATGGGTTAGAGTTTCATTATATGCCTCCCATGCATTTTTGGTAAGAAATAGGTTCAGTAACTGATAGGTATCTTGACAGTATCTCAGGTCTTAATTTTACTTATAGAATACTATTTGTGTTATAATAACATAGTCTGCACTTACGATTCATGGAAATAATTTGCTTCATACTCTCTTACCCTCTATCTGCTTCCCTCAGTCTGACTAAACTAAAAAACCTCGACTACATTGTGACAGAAAAACAATTCACTGAAACATCATCTGAAACAGGAGGTTTGAACTCATTGGAATGCTATTATATGCTTGAGTAATTTCTGGAACAATAGGGAGCTATGCATGATTGTGTAGGCAAGTACAAATATGCAAGGCAGATGTTGTCCTTGCTGCCATACACTGAAATCTCATAACTGGCCTCCTAGTACCATCTTCTGTGTGTTTGTCCATTTCAGATGGTCACACCAGGAAGAAAAATGCTATTGATACACCTATAATCCAGGTGCTGCTACTTGTTAGGCATTCAGTTTGACCACATGTAAAGTTTAGTCTAAAAACAAAGAAATCAGTGATGGAGTTACTTACTCCAGAAAAAGCTAAACTAAAGCTGTAGGACTGCCTAACTCAATAAGAATAAGTGAAAAAGTTTGATAGGAAAAATGTGGTGTTGATGTTGCTTGAGCTATCACTTAACAGCATTCTGTCTAACTTACGCACAATGTAGTTTATTATGTTAGATTGCTGGAAGCACCAGACTGACTCCTGTTCTTTTTTTGCCATTCACTTTTCAACCATGCTCTTATTCATATTCCAGGACTTTGATATAAGCATGATGAAATGCTCATACTTGGAGAGTTGTCTACTGCTGTTAAAGTCTGAATATGCACTTCTTACTCAGGAAATTCCAGAATTGAAGAACAGGGCCATATTTATCACTGTTTATTGCCATTTGTTTATGTGGGCCATGAATCTTACCTGATGTAAATTAGTGTAGCATTTTAGTGCAACTGAAGATCTGCCCAAAAATCAGAAATATCAGAGATTCATATTTAGATGTTGTCTTTAGAGGTTTGAAGCTAGAGACACCCAGGATGAATTTGCAATTAAGGCCCAATCTGAAGCCTAGTGAGTCAGATGTTTCATTTGGCTTTAAATGGGTTTGGATCACGCTATTAAATGGGACTAAAAATCACAGGTGAGATCCTGTAGCCCAGGTTCACATATCAGTTGTGGAGGTTGCATTTTCTGAAGCCAGTTACCATAGTCAAATATTGGAAATTGTCTAGTATACTGCATGATACAGAAGTTTCTGGAGTGAACATTGTGCATACCCCTGCTTCTCTACTGCTAAGCTAAAATTACCCTTGGTTCTACCCCCCTTAGCCCGCTGAGGTTGCACAGGATAGAATAGTGGATAGATTTTAATCTAATGCTTTCCTATTGTGTTTGCATTAGTATCTGGGATATGACAGCAGATTTTTCAAATACCACAGAAAGTAATATAGTTCTCCATAATGCAGGCTGACTCTGGCTTTAAATATATTTGGGATTATTTTTATAAAATACAACAGGGATGTAGAAAGAATATATTACTCTTGACATCCTGAAGTTCAGCATGCCAGAGGGGGAACTGCCTTCCTGGGTAAATCCAGTAGTGGAAACCTGCCTTTTGGAATGTATCTTAAGGCAGCGTAGCTCTTGTGAGCCATGCAGAATACACTGCCTGTTGTCATTTTTTCCCTTGGATATTTAGAAAGCAATTGATCTCTAACTCCACTGAAACTGACGGTAAACTCTCCACCCCTCCCCTGGCTTTTCAGGTGGGTCACAAATTATTATTGTTTCAGGGATGACGGAGAGAGGTGGCATCACAAAGAAGGTGAGACCATCTGGTTAGCCCTGTCCAATGATGATAACATCTCCATTGTCAGAGGAGATTGTGTGTGCTGATCCATGTGAAAGTAAGACAGGAAAGGGGAGAATATACAAGATGCGTAGAATAAGACTGAATACAATAGAGTTAAGATGCTGGAAATGGGATCAGAGGAACTAGGGGTGGTGATTTGTTAGATTCATAAGTGCTATCCCCTGCTTGACCAGGATAGAGTGCCCATATAGGGGAGACTTCATGAGATAGCAAATGGAGATCACCCTTGGTCCCAGTCAAAGGGTCAGAATATGCTTCATACCTGTTAAGGAGACAACCAGGCATAGTGAGCAAACCTCAGCAGCTTGCAGGTTCTCACCTTTCTACTAGCTTTGTGTGACATTACCCAGGCAATCTAGACTGTTTGACAACTGTGGCCTCTTAATTTTTCAGCATGGGGTGCCCTTTACACTGCTTCACTGCATGTGAATCACTGCCAGCTCTATAACATATGCCATCCAGCATGTTAAATTACATCCCATCATATTACATGAGTGATATAGCCAGGCATTTGTGAATTACAGAGCAGAGAAGTACTAGGAAATTCCCAGGATTGTCCCCAGAAATGTGTTTTTTACACTGGTCTGACTTCACCTTCTGGTCAATGCAAGTTTATAGAAAGTCTGTAATTTTGTAAATAGAAAATAGTATGCACAAATCCTTTTTATCTTCAATGGAGTTCCCCAAACACTTCAGTCCAAATACACTGACATAGACAAAACAAAAGAACAAGTTCATTAGCAACAGAAGGAAAGATGTTAAGTGATTACAAGTAAGGAGAGACAAACAAATAAAATGTAAAATGAAATTAATGGTGAATTTAACAACGCAAGTGAATTCAAAGCAAAAGATCTCTCTCACTGCATGTGTTAGCCCTGGATGCCTTTTAGCCAGAGCCCCTCCCCAGGTCTAACATGATTTCCTTGTCTTCCTTCAGGTATTGTGGATATTGTGAGTGAAGAGGAGGAGGAGTATTTTGGAGCATTTGTTCCCATTTCTTATAGTTCTCTGTTCCCTGTGAAGGTGATCTCCAGGTATGGTTCAGAAGACAGGACATCTATGGGTATGGGAATCTCCAGTTTCTTTGCACAGATGTAAGTTTTTTTCACTGTCAACTTTCTGGCCAAAGATTGATTGCTTAACCTGATGCCAGTCCATTGAATTTTGTTGACACCTTTTTGGAGCATCAATTCACCTTTTGTCTGGGAGTAACTGACTTGTCTGCTTTTCTGCACTTGCAACATGTCTCAGCAATACTGTGTAGTAACAGCGACAGTATTGACACACATTTTACCATGACACTAACAATCAGCAAATAATGAGTTTTCAAATGATACCTCAAAAGACACACTTTGTACAAAAAGACATACTTAGTACATAATTGCAAATGGGATTATCATAAAGATACAAACTGTCACACCTTGGACTCATGTCTTCATGTGCCTTCACACTCACATGCATGTGATCCTCCATTCCTTGCCAGTAAAACAAATGTCTGAGTAGGGGCCCAATGGATAAAAAGTACAGCTCTATCAGGTGCAATAAAGATATCTTCCCACCCATAGGACCACTTACTGCTATGCACTTGTGAAGCTGCTGTTAGACACACAACCCATTTCAGTGCCGAGAAGGCTAGGGCTGGGGCAGATTACTGCACAGGCCTGTGCTTAGCCATCCTGCTGTTGTGGGAGGGCCTAGAGGCTGGTCTCTGTGCTCCTGTTCTGCCCTGGGCTGGTTGGTCTGCCCCCAGGGGCAGGGAGGCTGCTGTGACTGGTTGCTCCATTCTGGGGCAGGGCTGGTTGGCGTGCAGTACGATGTCTGGCTCAGTCTTTGGGCTGCACCGGGAGCCACGCTGGGCACGCCAGTTGGCCTTACTTCCCCTGGGTGCGAACCAGCTGAGCCAGGGCCAGCCTGTGGTACAAGGGCCTACCCCAGCACAGACCTGCATAAAGAGGGCAGGGCATGGGCTGGAGGGGGCCCCAAGTGCAGGGTGACCCATGGCAGGGGACTCAAAAGTAGGCAAGGTCCAGGGGTCCTGAGACCTCTAATCTGCCTCTGATGATGGCTGGCTGAGGGGTGTGACAGGCACAGCCTGCTAATGTAATCTAGTGCATCCCTTCTAGGGTGTGAATGTATCACATTGTTAGCTGCTTGATGGAGAATAAGTGCTTGAGGTTTCTCTCAGGCTAATGGGTAGAGCTCATGGTGCTCTGTAGGTTCTCCACTGGCCACCCCAAACTGAATTGCAGTCCCAATTCTCTCTTGTGGACCCTACTTTTTTTAGCCTGTTGCTTACAGCTGATTGCAAATGAGAGGACCTAGCATTAGTAATATTTTCAAAAGTCCCTAAGGCCCAGACCCTCAAAGGTACTCAAACATCTTGTGCCCCCTGAACTCAATGGAAGTTAGATGTAGAGCCCTGTGCAGATACAAATACGTGGATCCATATCCAGTCTGCATCTGCAAGAAATGGTCCACGCATATCTGTGTTGTATCTGTGGATGCAGATATAAGGTGGATATCTGTGGATATTCGCATGTTTGCAGGGCTCTAGTCAGATGTTTGTCTGTCTGTGATGGTCTGGGCCCATGTACCTCAACAGTCTAGTTACTATTGACTTTCAACCTGCCTGCCGAGTCACTTGGTTGCCTTAGAAAACATCCCTTGCCAACTAACTAAACACACCTCTAGTGAGATACGACCTGCAGAAGATACCTTACCATCTGACTTAGCCAGGAATGTCCTGGCTGGTATGGAGTCTTTTTTGATCCAGAAGGAAACCCAAGATAAAACTACAGTTAAGATTCCAAGAACTGTGAGTCTGAATGACAAAATGATCTATCTGCTTGCTCAGGTCAAAGGAAACCATCATGACCATATAATCCTCTAGGTAGGAGAAGGCCACAAAGAAGCAGGCAAGTCAGCATAATGGGAGTTTGAGTTAGTTAATTATCCTTCTATTGCTATATCCATAGTTACCCAGCCCCAGTACCATGGTTTCTGAGCACCTCCCAGGCTTTAATTTAGTTACCTACACTACACCCCGGTGATTTAAAGAAATGCTAACCCAATTTACAGATGAGGAACTGAGGCGCACAGAGGCTAAGTGACTTGTCCAAGGTGTTGTACAAACTTTGTGGCACAGGAGGGAATAGAAGCCAGTTCTTCTAAGTTCCAGGATAGTTCTCGAACCACTGGACCACTCTTGCTCAGTTGGTGAAAAAGCTACCCTTCATAAAAAACATCATTTCTTTTTTCTCAATACAGGATATTTTGCTTGATGGCCCATGTGACCTTTGAGTGCAAATGGCAAGTTTGTGGCTTGCCTCTGTAGTTGAGCATTTAAATACAGAAGAAACTGAACGTGCAATTGACTGCCTTGTGAGAAAGCCAGGCCCTAAAGCAGGGATCTCAAACTCAGAGGACTAGTGGAGGACCACATGAGGACTAGTATGTTAGCCTGAGGGCCGCACCACTGAAATCTTTTTATACAACAATATTGCAAATATTGGTAACAATAGTGTCATTGCAGGCTTCAGGAAATAGCTTTAGGGTCTGCAGGTGGCCCATGGGCTGTGTGTTTGAGACTTCTGCCCTAAAGACTGATTCTTATCGGAGACATTTGAGATTCAGATTTTTGTGTTACTCCCACTGCTATCTAGGACAGTCTACGTGATGAAATTCTGTCTTCACACAACAACATGTTGAGATAATCCACCACTGACTCCTACCCTTTGGTCTGTCTCTCCCACTTTCTGCTGATGCTCTACCTGTTTTGTGTCTGTGTGCATGTGCACAAATGTGCATCCAAACACAGCCCTAGGTAACTCACCATAGAGAAGTTGAGGGAACAAGGAAAAGATGCACATAGGCAGGGATGTCAGGGACAATAGTGGAAGTAGTAGGCCATTCAAGGCCATTTTGTAACTAGAAATATGGCTTACAACTCCTTATCTAATATTCCTCATTGACATATCAGCCCTGCTGTTGCATGCTACCATCCATAAAGGGGGAAACTAATTTGCAGACACATTCACATATTAATCTTGTTTACCAGTCCACTGACCCCAAACCCTACTTTTGCTGCTGAAGAGTTTTCTCCTCCCTTTCTTCAAATCTCTCCTAAAAATACACTTTTCCCAGAGAATCTTCCCACCAGCCATTTCCATGTCTTCCCTTTCCAGAGCTTTGGCCCTATTTCTTGACTCGTGATTATTAATCTTGTCTTCCTTAGAATGTAATGATTCTGGGCAAGGAACAGGTTTTAATCCTAAAGACTCGTGTGAATGCACAGTGCCATTGGGAGTGGGAACAGTGACAATGGGCCAACTCTTCATTCCTTTTCCTCACTCTTTAACCAGGCGAAGCATGCTTTGACTTCTGAATTATAAGGAAGCAAGAATTCAGTCTCTTTGTAATGCATTCCAGGTGGATGTGAAGAGCCAGTCTAGATGCCACCTTGCAAGTATGCTGAGCAAAAAGAACACTTGATGGAGCAAATCACAACCAGCCCCTTTCAGTGTGGGATATTGAGATCGTTGTGATGTTAGATAGGCAGAGAAAGCTCCTTCCAGCATGAGGCAGAGGAGGCTGTGGTGATGAACAAGATGGGTCTGTAAGGATTTGTGCAGAGGAGAAAGGTGGTTAAGGACATATGAGCTGTCGTACTGGGCCAGATAATTGTCCATCTAGCCCAGTATTCTGGCTCTGGTAGGGGCCAATATCAGAGCTTCAGAGAGAGTGTACAGAGTAGGGCAGTTTTGGAGAGCTCCACCCTCAGCTTCCCCTCCTTTAGTTTCTGGGAGACAGAGGTAGTATTACATCCCTGAACATCCTGTCTAACAGCCATTGATGGATCTATCCTCCACAAACATCTATGTCTGTTTTCAACACAGTTACATGTTTGGGTATCACAACAAGCCTTGGCAATAGAGTGAATTCCATGTAATTTAGGGCTCAATTTCCTCTGTCCTAAGTGACTTAATATCCTGCTAGCATCTTTGCTATTTCTGTAGCAAGGAGCCTGTCTGCTGAGGTACCCCTGTCCATCCTGTGGGTGCCTATTAATGTCATTGTGGGACAAGCATGGTCCATTGCTGTCAGCTGGAATGGAGTCAGTGCAACTGACCTGGCCATGCAAGCACCTGCCTGGGGCCCAAGCACTGTTCTCCTTGGACGGGCCAGTACTGCCTTTGTCTGTCTGTCTTGGCTGCTCGGCTGCTCTCAGTTCCTGCTTTAATGCCTTTACCTTCTTCACTAAGCTACTAACTTTGGCATCTAATCTTTTTCAGCCAAGAATTGTTGGCATATAGCTTCCCTTTCTGATGTGTTAACATATAGGCACAGTTCCCTGATCAGCTGCTTTTAGTGGAAAAAGAGATGGAGAAAGGGATTTGTTTTGATGGTTCTGTTTCTGTTAGCACCCTGCAGAATCAGCATGTCAAGGGAGTTCAGATTGTTCTCCCAAGGGCAGGTTTTATATTTGTAAAGATGAAAGATGTGGCAGTGCCCTACAGTGCCATGGTGTATTGAAGGTGGAACATATAATATCCATGCATTTCAATTATTTATACCTTACTCTTCTTCTGTGTAGCTGTGAATTTTTTGGGGAAGGGGTGGGAAGGATTGGGTTAGTATTGCTGATTAGAGGATGAAACACCCGGTGATGTTTTTTTCTTTAGTAGTATGGTGACCACTAAATTAATCTATCATGTGTAGAGATTGTTCCCCATAGCAGGGGATTTAATCCCTGGAGATGGTTTTTGATATAAATGAAATATGTTAGGAGTAAATGGAATTTAAGGAATGCTCACACTTATTAGTGGTTTTGTTTCAATATAGTAGCTCCTATAGACCTTTTAGGAGTCTTTGTGCATGGAGACATGAATTCTCTGTAGGCAATTTAGCCTGCCTTTAATGGGTATGGCTCATTTTGTGATCTGAAAGGATTGTTTCCTTGTGCCTTCATGTATTCTCCTTCTATGTCATGCCTACAGTGAGTTTTCATTGCAAATCAATGGGTAAGGAGATCTGGCTGTGTCAGGCAGCAATAATGTGCATCATGCATATACAATCCCACTGGGTATAAGGAACATGGTTCTGGGGTGTAGCAAGATATAAAGAGTAAACAATTGTCATACTAAGAATATCATTAACTACACAATGTTATCCAGGTGATCACTGTTTTCATTTCTTCCATATGTAAAGTCAATGGACCTAATTTCTTGCATGAGAACTTGATCATCATCTTATTCAACAAGAGCTTTCAGTTGAGTTAGCTGTGGAACAGTGTGTATTCTCTTTTATGCATACAATCCCTAATCCTGGCATTTTGCTGCTCTAGTAACAGAGACTAAGGTAGTGAAAACTAGCAGCAAAATGAGCATATTAAAATTAGCCTTCCCATGTGACATTGTCATGTTTGGGAATCATTTTGCGAGTGACTGGGCAGGGCTAACATATTGACCCTTTGGGGTCAATCAGCCCACAGATCACTTCCCAAACTACAGTTTTTATTACCTTGTTTTCTGAACAGGAAGCCTTATGGGTGGGCTTGCATGAGGAACATTGGAGGGGACACCTTTACAATGCAAGTGCTCAAACAGGGGAAAAATTGTGGAGGAAACTGCTAAAGTAACTCTGAGATGGGATCATGAAAAGAATTTGAGGACTGACTGCTGCAAAGAAAGGTCTACTCAGTTCTTTTTCTCATTGACTGTAGACACAGATCCTCAGGTGGCATAAATCAATGTCATTCCACTGAAGCCAAAGAAGTTATGCTAATTTATATTAGTGGAGGTTCTGGCCCTTATTTATTTCATCTCAGGAGAAACACTGGTCTTCAGAACAAACAAGGAGTCCTGTGGCATTTTTAAAGACTAACAAATTCATTTATCACATGAGATTTCATGGGAGAAAATGCCAGTTCATCAGACACTTGAAGATGGGGACCCTGTCTCACTAGAAGAAGACATCAGGATCACAACTTATGTGAGTCTTGTTCCCTCTTGGTCCACTGTCTCAAGTCTATTTGGTCAGAAATGATGATATTGTACATGACTTTCATTAGTCTGAAGGTATAAAGTGCTCTGGTTCTTGCCCCCAAGCTATGTCATATAAGAGCTGTTTTGAAAGTACTGAAAGTTGACCTAATCTCAGTTCATCTCACTTCTGTTTAGAAGCCTCTGTTTTAAGTATTAAAGTACTTATAGCCTACACTTAGAAAGGATGTGAGCCAGGCAATGAAGCACAACACTTGAGCTCTGCTCATCTGTAATATATATTCCTATGTACAAAAAGCATGGACAGTGTCAGATGAAACACACAATTAGTCTCTCTCTAACAGTGAACAGTTCAAACTGTAACATCATGCCAACCGTGATTAAGAGTGATACAGCACATCATCATTGTCAACACTATTCAACCAATGTAAACCTTAGCTAGAAATGTACTTGTCAGAGAAAAATGCGCCTTTGATTTCTATTACACTTTCCCAGTAATTGCTGTCATCAGTGGCAGGTTATTATTACAGTTGAATAGAGTTTCAGTAATTACTTTTGCACAGATTCTAACAGCTTTTAGATTGAATGATATTCTGACAGTTTGAATACTCTTGACAACAATTACCTTTTTCCTGGTTAACACTGATTCAGGAAAATTAAAAATTAAATCTGTTCAGAGGAAACACTTATGTATGGCACTAGTAAGTGGGTTGATACAAAAATGTGTAAATTACAGAATGACTTAGAATAAAAAGTTCCTTTGCTCTTCCTCTTGTTCTTTGAAAAATATCAGCTCTTAGGGTACATAGAGCACATGCTGGATAGATTACTAGTAAATGATATGAAATCATTTAAAGCACTCTTAAATCCATTTCCTACTGATCATCTGTGAGGTTGAAGAAAACAATATAATGGAGCAGGGCTCATGGCTTCCACTCCCACTTTAATTTATGGCCTCTGTCTAACAGTCAAACAACACATTTTGGATGGAAATCCTTATTCTCATCTCATGTCAGAAGAATATTTTATCAAAGTTTAAGCAAATCAGCCTTGCTGTTGTTGAGGTGTTGGGTAGCCAAAATGTAATGTTTATTTTTCCAAAATGTATTTAATAGTGTGGGAATTATAGAGATGTAGAATTTCAGGTCAGAAGGGACAGCCAGATCATCCCATCTGAACTCCTGTATATCACAGGTTACCGACACAACCCAACACACACATACTAAATCCAAACACTGCAATTAGACCAGTGCATTAGAGCATGCAGGAGGAAGCAAAGCTATTACGAACAGGCGGAGAACTCAAATGTCTTGATGTCAAAATTTTGAAGATCTCGTGTACATTGTCCTCGTCAAAACCTAGCACACAGAGCACTCCTGAAGAAAGCAAGTTGTTATTCCATTTCTCCAAACCTAATAAATGGTTATGTGACTCAGCATCTGGTGCAAAATGCATTTGTATTTAAAATTCGTTCAAAAACAGGATTCACACCGGCAATCGAACTGACAAATCATGAATTGGCATTCCAAAACCAATGGAGAAAGTCTGACTATGGATCAGCAAGTCTTCAGTGAACTAGAGAGTACATAGATGAGAAAATGTACCAGTGAATCTGCTGAGAAAAGGTGACAACCAGACGGTCTAATTCTTCAGTGCCTTGCAACTTTACATTTGCTCTTGGATAATGTAGGCCTAGTTTGCCACTATTATACCAGTTTTCTATAACTGTACTCCAGAGTTACGCTGGCATAAAACTGAAAGATACATTGGTGAATCAGGCCCAAAAAACACAAAATGGATGTTGAATGCTACCTTCATCAGCACAGTAGTTTTTTCTTTGTTTTGTTACACCTGCCTTGTACTCCTCTAACACAAGTATCAATGATTTACACCAGGGGTCTCAAAGACGCTGCCTGTGGGCCACATACGTGCCCTAAAGCTACTTTCTGCGGCCTGCAATGACACAATCGTTACAGATATTTGCAATATCATTGTATGGAAAGGCTTCAGTGGTGTGGCCCTCGGACTACCGTACTGATCCTCATGCGGCCCTCTACTAGTCCTCATGAGGCCCTCATGGTGATTTTGAGTTTGAGACCCCTGATTTACACAATGGAAAATGAATCCCGGAGTGTGCAGTGAGCTTGCTACATACCAGATCTTCAGAAGAGAAATTGTGTTATGATGGCAAATCTGCACTGAAGAGATGTATTTATATCCATCTGCAGTGGAAAACTAGATATTTCAGTAATTTTGTGATGGAAAACTGGATATGTGATGATCTGCAAAGAAATGGGTATATGTTTGAGTGTGTAGAATGATCTGGGGATTAGATTTAAGGTGGATATACAGTTTAGAAAAGTTGATTAATAAAATAATACACTATAGCCAAATGAAATAAACCTGAGTAAAGAATGTTTCCATTTCTCGTTGACCAAATCATAGCACAGCTATAGAGTAAATCTGTTTTACATTAACACATCATAAATAATTGAAGTTGTTTAAAAGAATATATTTCTGTAGCAAACACACACAAAAGTGGTAATTGACCTGACAAAGAATACTATAGATCTGTTAAATGGACACATTTTCTTTGTGCTAAACTAGAATATAGTTAGTGAGGCAACAGAAACCTCATTAAGCTATACCCATTATAAACAGTCCAGGCAGATCAAGGCTGCCTAGTAACAGGCTTGTTCTGAATCTTTAAGTGGATTTGATTTGATCCTTGAACTTAATGTGGAAAAAGCATTTAAAATATTGGTTTGACTTGAAATATGGCTGGAATAATCTGTTAAATGAATACATCATTTCATTCTGAATCTTTTCAAAAAGATGATACCTTAAAAATATTGCAAAATCATGATAGTAACATTTGTCTTAAAAGACTTGGAAACTGTTAAGGTCAAAACAACTAATAATACAAGCTCCAACGCTTGAATTTGGTACATGCAAAATCCTTTCCCTAATAATAAGGCATTTTACCTTTCTCTATGACGGTCTGCTTTAGTAACCTCATTGTTCTGTATTAATTGCTCTTTTTTTTTTCTGTGATAGAGTATTTGCAAATACGGGAGGCAGCTAGACAGGATTAACTCATTGTGTAGAAATGGTTCTGTTGGTTAAGATTAGAAATGAAGTGCAGCATCTTAGTTTTAAGATGCAGAAAGAGCTTCTTGACAAAATAAATGCATTGAAAAAGAACTGCATGAGCTTCCAGTCACTAAGGGCAAATGCTTTACAAAGAACAGAGCCTGTGTACCAGGATATGTATTGGAAGGTTGTACTGGGATAGGGAACTCTTTCTGTATGTGCTCTGCATCTTTTACTGCAGCATGAGATTCTTATCACTCTTTCAGACCTACTGTTTCTAAACTGATTGGAGGAGGAGGAGTGGTAAATCCACTGAAGTGTGACTTTTCAAAGCATTACTGGTTGTAAACTTTATTATGATTATTGTTATTGGACTGAAAGATAAATCCACACAGATGGAGGCCTTTACTAAGGGACTGCAACCTCAAAGATAAGTCATTTTTAAAAATTCCTTCACTAATCAAGTTTTTGAGAGCCACAATGGGTGTAGCCTCCTGGTGGTGGGTGAGGAGATGGGTTAGGGAACCTGCTGCAGGCCCTCCGTAGCAAGGAGGTGGCAAGATCCATGGTGGGGGGTGGGAGGGGAGGGGAGGGGCAGAGGTAGGATTGACAAGGAGAACAGCGAAAAAGCCGCATACAGCTCTAGAGCCACAGGTTGCATACCCTGGGCTAGCTCAAGGGATTCCTCAGAATGAAAACAGAAAACAAATGCTTGATGATTTGAGGATTATCATGAGAAAAAAATGGCAACACAAGCTATATATATATATAATGCCTGTTCTTGTGCTGCTATGATCAGTGCCTCAGTGCTGTCTTTTAGTGCAGCCCTTTCCAGCCACTGGTAGGATTTCCCAATGTCAGCCACCTCTGCTATCTGTCGATGGTACATTCCATGCAGGGTCTTGTCTTGCCATGGCACTTCTTCTGCTTGATCTTCCTCCCATGTCTGCTGCTGCTGCCTCAGGCATTCTCTCAGCAGCTCATCTTTGGGTGCCATCTTACTGATGTACTCCTGGATGCTCTGGGTTTCATCCAGGACAGTGGCTTTGACACTCACCAAACCCCGCCCACCTTCTTTCCGGCTGGCGTACAGTCTCTGGGTGTTGGACTTGGGGTGGAAACCTCCGTACATTATGAGGAGCTTCCGGGTCTTCACATCGGCAGCCTCCATGTCCTCCTTTGGCCAGCTCACTATACCGGCAGGGTATCTGATGACTGGCAGGGCATACCTGTTGATGGCGTGGGTCTTGTTCTTCCCATTGAGCTGGCTCTTCAGGACCTGTCTTATCCTTTGGTGGTACTTGGAAGTTGCTGTCTTCCTTGCCTCCTCATCGTGAGTCCCATGTGACTGTGGGATGCCAAGGTACTTGTAGCTGGTCTGTATGTCTGCTATGTGGCCTGCTGGTAGTTCCACCCCATCAGTCTTGACTACCTTTCCTCTCTTTACTACCATCCGGCCACACTTCTCCAGTCCGAATGACATCCCAATATCCTCACTGTAGATCCGTGTCAGGTGGATTAGCGAGTCGATGTCTCGTTCATTCTTAGCATACAGCTTGATGTCATCCATGTAGAGGAGGTGGCTGATGGTAGTTCCACTCTTGAACTTGTATCCATATTCAGTCCTTGTGATTATCTGGCTGAGGGGGTTCAAGCCAATGCAGAACAGCAGTGGGGACAGCGCATCACCTTGGTATATGCCGCACTTGATGGCCACTTGTGCAAGCTGTCTTGAGTTGACTTCCAGTGTTGTCTTCCACAGTCCCATTGAGTTCTTGAGGAAGGTCCTTAGTGTCCTGTTGACTTTGTATAGCGCCAGACATTCACAGATCCATGTGTGCGGCATTGAGTCGTAGGCTTTCCTGTAGTCAATCCAGGCTGTGCTCAGATTGGTCTGTCTAGACCTTGAGTCTTGGGTGACTGCTCTATCTATGAGCAGCTGGTGTTTTGAGCCTCTGGTGGTGTTCCCAATGCCCTTCTGAGCTGTGCTCATGTACTGGCCCACGTGGTCCTGTAGCTTGGCGGCTATGATGCCTGATAGGACTTTCCATGTTGTGGGGAGGCAGGTTATTGGCCGGTAGTTGGATGGTGCTGTTCCCTTGTGGGGGTCTTTCATGATCAGCACTGTCCTTCCTTGTGTTAGCCAGTCTGGGTGGGAGCCTGCTGCTAGCAGCTGGTTCATCTGTGCTGCTAGGCGTTCATGCACTGCTGTTAGTTTCTTTAGCCAGTAGGTGTGGATCATGTCCGGGCCAGGTGCTGTCCAGCTCTTCATGTTCTTGACCCGCTGTTGGATGTCGGCTACTGTGATGGTGACTGGTTCCTGTTCTGGGAGATTGCTGTGGTCTGTTCTCAGGTCCTGCAGCCACTTTGCACTGGTGTTATGAGTCTTCTCTTTCTCCCAGATGTTCTTCCAGTACTGTTCAGTTTCTGCTGTTGGTGGCTCTGCTGTTATTGTGTTGTTGCACTGCAGTTGGGAGTACACCTTGTATGGTTCTTTGGAGAACAGGGCATTTATCTTTTTGGCCTCTGCTTCTCTAGTGTATCTCCTTAGCCTGGGGGCCAGTGCTGTGAGCCTTTGCTTAGCAGTCTCTAGGGCTTCAGATGGAGTCAGGCACTTGTATTTTCTCAGTAGCCGAGTCTTATCCTTAATCTCTACACCCTTCTGTAGTTCCACCAGCCGGCTAACTTCTCTCCGGGTTGCCTTGATCTTATCCTCCAACCTCATTTTCCAGGGAGGGTATGTATTGCTGTTCTTCTTGATCATGTAGCCAAGCATCTCCAGGATTACAGAGGCTGTCGCATATACCAGGTCATTGGTTTCAGTGATGGTGGTAGTAGGAATTGTCATTAGGGCTCTATTGGCATCTTCTAGCATACTATCTGATGGTACTTCTCCCACGAGCCTTGGTAATCGGTCTCGAGGGTTGACTGTAGCTAGTTTATCCATGATCTTATGCCTCATATCAGCTGCTGTGTTCTGTAATGGAGGGGGTGGCAATGAAGTTCCAGCTTCAGGTGGTGGCTGCACATCTAGTTGTTCTTCTGGGGCTGCTTCTTGAGTGTGGGAGGTAACGTGCAGTTGGTCTATCTCCAGTTGTGAGAGCAGCTGCCTCTTTACTATGTTGAAGCGTTGGGTAACTAGCTGTTTCTCAGTTAGTGTGGATGTAGGTCTTCTGTCCATCCATAGTTCCCTCATACGTTTCATATATCCCCTCTCATTAGGTCTGCTGTTGTAGTAGCATTCCATCAATTCCAGGTTCTCTTGTCTCATCCATGCATGGTTTGTTCCAGTAGCCCACTTATCGTCAGATTGTCCTGGTTCCCCAACATCTGGCGCGGACCTTGTTAATCCGGGCGACGTCCGAGCCAGCATGACTCTCCTAGTTCGTGTCACTCTCATATTCGAGGTAGGCAAGTGAGGCGTTAGGGGGTCTTTTGCCCAAGGACCCCTACTGGGAAGGTAGATAGGAACCCACCGGGATTTGAACCCCAGTCTCCCGTATCAAAGGGCGTCGGTATTAACCACTACGGCGCTCTTAACCACTACGCTATCCAGTCACCACACTAGACAGGACGCAAGGTGCAGACTGTGCAGAGAGGCCTCAGAGACAGTCCAACACATAGTGGCAGGATGTAAGATGCAGGCAGGAACAGCATACACTGAACGGCACAACCAAGTAGCTGGCATTGTGTACAGGAACATCTGCACAGTGTATGGGCTAGACCCTCCCAAGACCAGATGGGAGATCCCACAGAAGATCGTGGAGAATAACAGGGCTAAGATCCTGTGGGACTTCCAGATCCAGACAGACAGGCAGGTACTGGCCAATCAACCAGACATCGTGCTAATAGACAAGGACCAGAAGACCGCGGTGGTGATAGATGTAGCAGTGCCAAGTGACAGCAACATCAGGAAGAAGGAGTATGAGAAGCTGGAGAAGTACCAGGGCCTGAAAGAGGAACTAGAGCGGATGTGGAAAGTGAAGGCCAAAGCGGTCCCGGTGGTGGTAGGAGCACTCGGGGCTGTGACTCCTAAGCTGGGAGAGTGGCTCCAACAGATCCCAGGAACAACATCAGAGCTCTCTGTCCAGAAGAGTGCAGTGCTAGGAACAGCTAAGATACTGCGCAGAACCCTCAAACTCCCAGGCCTCTGGTAGAGGACAGGAGGTTGAGGATGACACATACCACCCATAGGGGTGAGAGAGGAATTTTTTTAAATTTTTTTTATATATATACACAAAAATGCACAGGCAATTCTTGTTTGCCTGCATGGCCATGAAGGAAACAGAGAAATCCTGCCTCTTTTTCCTCCCAGTCATCTCCCACTGAATTGCATTAGATCATAAACTTTGTTTCCACAGAATGCCTGTCCTCAACTCCAGAATCCAATAGTGTTCACTGAGATGAACCATCAGCCTTCTCATCAGAAAAGTCACCTACATCCGACACCCTCTTGTGATATCAAGAATAACAGAATAGATCCATAATCCAAGAACCCTGTACCCTTTTTTCTATTCACGCAACAGGAAGTCCTAGAAGCACTGAAGGAAAACCAGTTTATCCCATGTGAGTCTGCTCCATCATTCCTGACAAGTGAAAGAGTCATGGGCACATGGGACTGGCATTCCTATTAAGTGGGAGCATCAATATTTTTTCTGAAGAAGGAAATCTATTATCCTTTTAATCATATCATCCTCCAGCTATGCTCCCAGTTTCAGTACATAGCACTACAAATTTCTGGATCAGGTAGTGGGGGGGATGTTGCAGGCTCCAGGCTGGGTGGACAGCAAGGCAGAAGATCAGCCAGGGGGGATGGCAGCAGGCCCTGGGTCTTGGCAGTGAGGCCAAGGATGGCCAGGCAAGGAGACCGTAGCAGGCTCCAGGTCAGGCTGGTGGTGGGGGTGGATTGGGCTCCCAGTGAGGCTGGGGATCAGCTGGTGAGGGCAGGCTGAGGTCAAACCAACCAACACCCTGGACCTAATCTTCAAAATGACTGAGAAATTCATCAAAGTTCATCCAAAATTCCACCTAGATACAATCTGGGCTCAATTCAGGAAAGGAGACAGTGCTGATACTGGATGCATGATCTCTTCTTGGAAATCAAAAGGTATATCCATACTATATGCAGCCTTCAATACAGTCAACAGTAAAATCCTGCTCTCCCTTCTTTCAGTCATGGCAGGATCACATTGATATAGTTTCAGTCCTTGTCCTCAGCCTGTAGATGGGGCCATAATAGGCACACACAATAAAAAAACATCTTGGGGCTATAGGCTTGGAGGAAGATAGAGATGAATATCTATTTACATGAACTCTTTGTAATTTTGAAATGCGTTCAGACACTACGTTGATGAGAGAGAGAATATCCAGATGGCGAGATAGCAAGACTGAACTTGCCCTCCGAAAATCATGAGGTTTACTAAAAATCATGAGTTGTTTTTTTTTAAAAATAACTTTTACATAGTGTTTGTTTGGCTTCTGAACTTTTACATGCTCTCAGACTGGGGTTTCAAGCTCTTCTCTGTAACCACAAAGGCTAGAAATTTACTTAAAAAAACCCAAATAGCAAAGGTGAAATTCTAAGGCAGTCTCTTGTGTCTAACACCTAGGGTTTGAAGGAAAAAGTTTCCAGGTTCCAGTTCTATGGCTCTATTAAAAATAAAGCATAGAATGGTAGAAGGTTGTGATGAAAATCACAAGATTTGGTAATGACTAGATAGATATGTAGATAAAGAGAGCAATTTTTTTCAGTTTGCTGTCTATATTTTTAATTCTTTCAATAAAAAGAAAATGGATGAACCAACATCACCTCTGTAGTGAGGTAATGCATACCAGTTCACTGTCTTGCTGCTGTAGGCTAGCCTAGGGCCTGTGCTGCACTCTTACACAGTGGAGTAAGGAAGTGTAAAATTCTTCCTTCACCCTCACTGCCTGTCCAGACTGTGGTAGCTGCTTAGCTAAGCAGTTTTCTCAAGGCCACTCTGTAGGGGACATTAAATACAGGTATTAAATTTAAAATTTGATGGGTCCTGGAACCCTCCTAATCTGGCAGGCCCCACTCCCCCATATCCATGCCCCCTTCAAGCACCCCAGCTACTGCCCCCAAAATCCATTCCCCTGTCCCCAAAATCCACCCTTGCCCCCAATACCCACTCCCCTGACCCCAATATCCAAGAAGCCCCCACTACCCATCCCCAAAATCCACCCCTTATCCCCAGTAGTGGCCGTGACATTGTCCTGAACCAGGGCCTGCCACCTCCGGCCGGGCCGGAGGGCAGCCACCCACGCTGATCCCCGGCTGTGCTGACAGCCCAGGCTGATCTGGGGCCTTCCCTCCGTGGTCAATCCTTGGCTCTACTCCTGGCCCTGCCCATCCTGGGTGCCTTTCTCCTCTGATGAGGCCAATCAAGGCTTGCCCTCCCCCCCAGCCTCATTTGACCTCAGCCTGCCCCCACCAGCCAATCTCCAGCCTCACTGGGAGCCCAATCCACCCCTGCCACTAGCCTGACCTGGAGCCTGCTGCGGTCTCCTTGCCTGGCCATCCTTGGCCTCACTGCTAAGACCCAGGGCCTGCTGCCATCCTCCCCAGCTGATCATCTTCCTTGCTGTCCACCCAGCGTGGAGCCTGCAACCCCCCCCCCCATGGCTGATCCAGGCTGCGCCGTCAGCCAGACCCAGGGCCTGCCGCCCCTTCCATCCCCAGCCTTGCCACTCTCAGGACCCAGGGCCTGCTGAATCCCGCTTGCCCTCTAGCTGATCCCTGGCCTTGTCACTAGACTGAGCAAGAGCAGCTTAGCTCCGCCTTCCCTGGCAGACATGCTTCTGTGCATGTGCTGCCAGAAAAATTTCATTCGGGGCCTTGCTAGGGAGATTCGGGGCCCAGGCCCCATGTATCCATCACCAGCAACACCCCTGCCCAATACTCCCCCCCACCCTACAGCATGAGCCAGGCCACCCTCCTACTCACGGCAGTACGCTGGGCCAGGAAACTCTGCTCATGCATAGGAGAGCCCCCCCCCCACCTGCTGGAATGCACAGCAGAACGCTGTTCTGGGGCCTGCTATTTTTAGGGGCTCAGCGTTTGGGGCCCGCTGTTTTCAGTGGTGGGCCCTGGAATGCAGGCTTCCAGGACCATTTTCTATTTTTAGGGGGCCTACACTGCAGACCCCCTAAAAACAGTGGGCCCTAGAATGGCGTTCCAGGCCATTCCAGCTTGCTTTAACCCCTGATTAAATATGCTGGACCACCATACATTCAGATGGGAGTGGGTAGGCAGGAGGTGTGGAAAGTCAGCTCCGCATACAAATGCACCAGCTAACGTGACAGCACTAGCCAAGAGTGATGTGTACTGCAAAAAGGTATTGGACTAATGTGATGACCGAAATGTGGAGCCTATGGGAAAACTATGATTGACCTCTTTGCTTTCAAAGTATTTTCCTAGTTCTGATCTACGTTTATATTAAAATGACATCATCTCTTAGCTCATTAAAGTTATAGATTTCATTTATTATTTTACTTTCCATAGAGTGTTCTCTTATTATTAGTATTCTACACGCTCCTTTCAGAGGGTTGAAAGGAAGCAATCTTTTACATGACAAATCCAACGTTATCATATGTAAACCTCATTTACTATGTAATGTCTCCCTGTTTCCAGATCATTAATTAAATGAAACCTATTTTCACATTCTTGTAGGCAGCACTCTTCTCCAACTAACATAAATGGTGTATTTGGAAAAAAAAAAGGCAGGGGAGAATGAGAGATATTATGTTAGAAAATAGTTCACAAAATGATTGGTTTGAAAGTTTTCAAACAAAAACACAAAAAAATTAGTCTCTTTTGTGTGATAAGAAATGTTACTATTAAAAAAAATCACCTAGTAAAGCCTAAAAAAGTTTGAGATTTTTTCAGATGATCAAGAAAAGGATGGTAAGATGCTGTTGGTAGCAAAAAACCAGGTTTACCCAGATTAATACCTGTATAGACCTATAGGCTAAAAATCATTAGCTCCATTGTTTCTTTGCAATGTAACCTGGGTCAGGGACAGCACACAGATGTCCTGCTCCAAAACAGCACGGGAAGCAGATTGATTCAGAGTCACTCTTCCTGATCTCCCAGTTGCTGTAGGGATGAAGCAAATTGTGCAGGGCTTATGTCAAGTACAGCTTATGTCACATGGTGTACTGGTACAGCTGCTTTGTGCCTGTCACAGAGCTTCATCTGTGCAAGGGCAAGAAATGATGCTTTACAGTCTTCTTCCTCTTCCCCGCCCACAACCTAAGTACACTCTCTACCTTGTTGTATAGACACATGGGGCTAGTTATCTAGCCCATACTAAGAGACATCCAAAAGTTCAACCCTTCTCTTCCTTCCCAAAGAAAATGTCTGAACTCTGACTTCCCATAGCTAGTGAGCCACAGATAAGAAAGGTGTTTTTGTATTTAGACATTTATTGAACTCTAGGGGACTGGTGCACATATCCATCAACATTCATCTTATTCCAACACAGCCAAACATGGGGTGTACTATAAAACCTTATTTGGTAAGAGCATCATAGTATAGCCACCACGTGTTCCAGAAAATAGCTTTAACCACACAACCACTTTCTCACAGAAGCATCACTGAGATCTGAACCAAAATGGCATCTTTAAGGGTGAAGAATTGCAGTCCACAAGGTCTGATTTTACAACATACATCATCATTTTGAAACAATACACAAGAACTCCATGAGCTATACTGATTAAGACTAGAGTGTGTAGATAATAAACACTGTCTTTCTTAAATGTGCGTGTAGCATCTATGTTACAGCTACTTTCTGGCTGTTTTGACCTAGAAAAACACGTGACCATCCCTAATGCTTGGCTTTAGGTTTGCTTCATAAATTATGCTGGAAAGCATCAAAAGTTTGCTCATCATGGTATTCAATCACATCTATCTCAGCTGGTTAAGCTGCAGCATCATCCAACACTGTAACAGATGTCTGATTAGACACTTGTCCCGATATTTTACAGTACTTTGCTCTTAATTGTATATTAAAATCATATTTACCTATGACAAATTATATTCCTTTTCTAAATCTGAGATTCTGGAATAAATAATCAGTGAGAGTTGAAACTACAGCCTAACTTACAATGCTTAGGAACTTGTGGAGATTCTCAGCTGAATGTTTTTGGACTGAAAAATACAGCCATTTATTTTGTTTTTTCCCATGGGTCTCTCTACATAAGAAACTATAATAAAATGTAATTGAGAAATTTGTTGCTGACTTGCAGCTGATGTGTTCTCTTGTTTATTATTTAAGGATCTGATTGCATTCTAAATTCAGTATTGAGTAGCTCCTCCACTTGGCCTGAAATCAGTGTGGACCCAGACTTTGTGCAAGCCACAGAAACAGTCTAAGTTCGTAAATAAATAAATAAATTAAATAAATCACTCAATTAAAAAAAGAAAAATAAACCTGTTAGTCTTTAAAAGTGCTGCAAGACTCCTTGTTTGTTTAGCCTAAATCCATGAAAATTTACTGGCCCTCAACTGATGCAGCTCGCATAGGCAAGCTCTCTTATCTTGTTTAGGTATCCCAGTATAAACTGCCATTCCCACAGCTCCCCAGCCTCCTGTAGATCCCCTGTCTTAGCATTCTGTCTGGTTACCACTGAAGCAGAAAATGAAACACATTTGAAGCTTTCAATTTTTCACCCTACTTCATTTTGAAGTCATGTTAAAATAATTCGTGTGCGCGCGCTTAGTGCAAAACTGTAGAGGTACCCAGTTTTATTCAAACATGGATCCTCTTTTGTTTGAAAATGAGCTCATTTCCTCTAAATGTCTACAAACTTTTTTTCATTATTCCTGCTGTGTTTCAAATATGCAACAGAACCCCAGACCAGGCCAATTTCATGTGGCAAAGAGTTAGTTGCTGACTTTTTGCAGACACTTTTTGGTAGAATCTGGTCTTTTGTGTACAAAAACTACAGCATCCAAGTAAGCTTCACTTTGCAATGTCCACACTCCAGCACAGCAGCGTAGAGCAGAGAGAGGGGATGAGAAGGGAACAGAAGTAGTACTGTGTTGAACAGCTGACCACTCCAAACCCACAGTTTTGGATTTGTATAATTTCTTATCTGACTCATCAGTAGTGGGATAATGTATATCTTGGGATTTAAAGTTTTGGTCTCATAAATTACTTTTCAAGTTACAAACAAGCCAAACAAAACTGATATTGGCAATTAGGGAAAACTGTAGTGTTTACACTGACTGCAATAATCTTATTTTTGAGCCTGATCCAAAACTCTCAAAAAGCCAAAGGAAAGAGACCCACAAATAGTTTTGAGTGTTTACCTGGTCAGTTCCATATGAGCTTTTAAATAAAATGATCAGTGAGCCTGGCAAACAGTGGCATTGAACTGAGAACAATTTTTTGAAGTACAGTTCATGTTATGTTGAAGTCAATTCATTTTCTAAAGGCAGTTATTTGAGCAGGGTTGCATCACGCCAGAGGGGAATTCCTTGCTATTGGATAATTTAATATTTAAGCATTTGAAATGATATTTTCCTCAAACATTATTTTCTTAAAATAAAAGTAAATTGTAGAATTTGGTTTTTATTAGAAATTTTTAGTGGCAACTTCCAAAATCAAGTTACACACAGAAAAATCAAATTGTTCAGTAAAAAAATTTAATATACCCTATTTTCCAGAATAACCATATAGGGTGAATTATTTAGGAAAAAAAGTAGGAACTTAACTGGAAGAAAAAGAAAGCAGAAATAGACAACTCAAATGTTTATGAATGAACGTGTTTGCCGTGATGATGATGTTTATTGGAACAGATATTAAGATGATTAAATCAGACTCTTCAGCAAATTCCTATTGCCTGTATAGAATTTAAATCATATTAAAAAAACCAAATAGAAGTATTTTATCCTGTCCATGCCGGATGAAGTTTCATTAGAAAAAACATAAATTGGCAGGTTTGGCTCTGTTTCTACAGTTTGGACCCCTGTATTCAGGCAGCACTGATTTCCACATCAGGGTTTTTAGACTGCAAACTTGTATTGCTGAGTCAATCCACAGAAAATAATTTTGCTCATTGAAGAAAACTTGCTAATTCCTAGGGAAACTAACATTTTATGTATTTCAAGACAATTTCCTGTATTTCAAGTCTTCAAATCTTGGTGCTGCCTGTCAGTCTATGTTCTGATATGAAAAACTAAAATGGGTGGAAAATTTGAATAAGCAGTAAGCATAGTAAAAGCCATCAGGTTTGGAAAAATAATAATAATAAAAAAGGCTGAAGCTTTTGTTAGGTAGTATTAAATGAAGGGCTTTCTCTCTCAGATTTCCTCCACTAAGCTTCTTCCTAGCCCGCCACACAATATCTGGTCCAGGCACCCTAGCTGGTCTTTAGTGCCTGTTCTTACATTCAGGACACCGTTTCCCTTGTACCTGCTAGGAGTCTTGCTTCTCTTGGCAGCCTATTACAGCCAGAAACCCATAGGATTTCTCCAGGTGTTTGTACTGACATTAAATAAATTAGCTGCATTTATAACATTTTAACACATATTAACAATAAGTATTAGGTATGACACCAGTCATTCATTATCCTTATCGAGTCTTCACTTACGAAATTGTTCTCTGTACTGCTTTAAGTAGCACTGTACAGGCTGTACTGATAATTTTATTTTTAGTATCTAATTTATTAAGAGAGTTTGGTTAATAGTTTACATTCCTGATTCAAATGTCATTGTTAGGAACAAGTCTTTGCTCTTTCAGAAACTAATCCAAACCTACAGAAGTCAGTGGGTAGACACCCACTGATTTGAATAGGGTTTATATCAGGTTTTAGCAAATAGTCTCTTTCATATTGTAGTGTAAGATTTCTTCAGCCTTCTGATTAATGCCATAAAGGGCAAGCTGTTGACACTTTGGACTTTTGTTTTAAGAACAGGGAAGAGAAGAATCCTGGATGGGAGAAGAAACACAGGAAGGAAGGTTGCCAGGGGGATCCAAAGGGCAGCCGTGTTAGCCTAGTTCAGTAAAACAAACAAACAAGGAGTCCTGTGGTACTTAAAGACTAACAAACTTATTTATTGCATGCGCTTTTGTGGGAGAAAATTTCACTTCACCAGAGATGGAGGAACTTACAGAAGGGGAGTAAAATAAATGCAGCGGAGTGTAAGTCACGGGAACAGGTCACACTGTAATAGCAAATCAAAACAGTTTTAAAGATTCGAACACTGGGAAACAGCATGCAGAGGGAGATGAGGTCAAATCACCTGTTGTAATGAGAGAAAAATCCAATGTACGTATTACGTCCTGAAGCAATGCAACAAAATTTGCAAATAAATTCAATTTCAGTAGCTTCTCTTCGAAGCCTTGATTTAGTATTTATCTGTGTGAGCATGGCAATTAGCAAATCATTAATGATGTGATCAGGAAGATTGAAATGCTGTGTTTAGTCTTTTCTAACCAATCATATTCATTTATGTGTTTGATACTTCTGTTTTTTACTATAGTTTCAACCAGTTTGCCTAGTAATGAAGTTAGGTTTATTGGCCTGTTATTGCTGGGATCAGCTATGGAGCCTTTTTTAAAAAAAATTGGCAGCACATCAGCTATTCTCCAGTCATCTGGTACAGAAGCTGATTTAAATGATAGCTTACCTATACCACAGATAGTGTTTTGGAATTTCACATTTGAGTTCCTTCAGAACTGTTGTGCAGGTACCATCTGGTCCTGGTGACTTATTATTGTTTAATTTATCAATTTGCTCCCAAACCTTCTCCACTGACACCTCAATCTGGCATAGCTCTTTAGATTTGTCACTTAAAAAGAATAGCTCATGTTTAGAAATCTCCCTCACATCCTCAGCTGTAAAGACTGATGCAAAGAATTTATTTAATTTCTCCTCAATAACCTTATCTTCCTTGTGTGCTATTTTACCATCTTGATCCAATAGTTTATCTGGCTTCCTGCTTGTGATGCACTTAATTTTTTTTATGTTACTTTTTGAGTCTTTGGATTGTTGTTCTTCAAATTCTTTTTAGGCTTCCTAATAATATTTTTACATTTTTCTCTTGCTAAGTTTTATACTCCTTTCTATTTTCCTCAATAGTATTTAACTAGCATCTGTTTTTAATGAGAGTGAAGATGAGCTGGGGGATAGAGGTAGGGTAGCTAATGGGAATGAGGTCATGAAAGTGGAAATTACCATACCTGAGATAGAAGCCAAACTCAAGCTGCTGGATGGGACTAAATTGTGGGGGCCCGGATAACCTCTATCTGAGGATATTAAAGGAACAGGCTCATGAAATTGCCAGCCCATTAACAACGATTTTTAATGAATCTGTGAATTCAGGGATTGTACTATATGACTGGAGAATCACTAATATGGTTCCTTTTTTCAAGAAAGGGAACAATAATGATCCAGCTAATTACAGGTCTGTTAGTTTAACCGCAGCAATATGCAAGATCTTGGAGAAAATTTTGAAGGAGAAAGTACTTAAGAATATTGAAGATAATGGTAACTGGGATAAAATACAACATGGCTTTACAAAAGGTAAATTGTGCCAGACCAACCTGAACTCCTTTTTTGAAAGGAAAGCAGATTTTTTAGCTAAAGGGAATGCAGTGGACTTAATTTACTTAGATTTCAGCAAGGTATTTGATACAGTTTTACACAGGGAATTATTCATTAAGTTACAGAAGTTGGGAATTAATATGAATACAGTAAGGTGGATAAGGAACTGGTTAAAGGGGAGGCTACAGCGGGTCATACTGAAGGATGAACTGTCAAGCTGGAGGGAGGTTAACAGTGGAGTCCCTCAGGGATTGGTCTCAGGACCAATCATATTTAATCTTTTCGTTAATGACCTAAGCACAAAAAGTGGGAATGTGCTAATAAAGTTAGCAAATGACACCAAGTTGGGAGGTATTGACAATACAGAGAAGGATTGGGAGACCAGACTAAAAGACCTGGATGATCTTGTAACTTGCAGTATCCTGGAATAGGATGAAATTTAATAATGGGAAGTACAAGATCATGCATTTAGGGACAAATGACAAGAATTTTTCCTCTAAGTTGGGAGCACATCAGTTGGAACAGACTGAGGAGGAGAAGGATCTGGGAGAACTGGTTGATCACAGGATGACTATGAGCTTCCAATGTAATGTGGCCATGAAAAAAGCTAATGCGGTTCTAGGAGTATGAGGAGAAGTATTTCAAGTAGAGACAGGGAGGTGTTAGTGCTGCTGTACAAGGCACTGCAGAGGTCCCATCTGGAATATTGTGTGCAGTTCTGGTCCTCCGTGTTTAAAAATGATGAGTTCAAATTGGAACAGGTGCAGAGAAGGGCTGCAAGGATGGTCTGTGGAGTGGAAAACCTGCCTTACAAGAGCATGCTCAAGGTGCTAGGCTTGTTTAGCCTAACCAAAAGAAGGTTAAGGGGTGATATGATTGCTCTCTATAAATACATCAGAGGGATAAATGTCAGGGAGGGAGAGGAATTATTTGAGTACAGCACCAACGTGGACACTAGAAACAAATGGGTATAAACTGTCCATCAGGAAATTTAGTCCTGAAATTAGATGCAGTTTTTTAACCATTAAAGGAGTAAAGTTCTGGAATAGCCTTCCAAGGGGAGCTGTGGGGGCAAAAAAATATAACTGCTTTCAAAACTGGGCTTGCTAAGTTTATGGAGAGGATGCTACGATGGGATCGCCTACTTTGGGAATTGACTGACCTTTGATCTATGGCTGCTGGTGGTGGATATGCAAGTGGACAAAGAAGGGAGGGTAGATGGGGTGGGTTCTGAGTTATTACAGAGAATTGTTTCTTGGGTGACTGGCCATTGAGTCTTACCCACGTGCTAAGGGTTTAACTGATCACCATATTCGGGGTTGGAAAGGAATTTTCTCCAGGGCAGATTGTCTAGTGTTCTGGGGTTTTTTTGCCTTCCTCTTTAGCATGGGGCATGGCTCACCTACCAATGAGTTCTTTGTATCTTAAAGTCCTTAAATCATGATTTAAGGGGGGGAAGCAGGGTGAGGTTTTGAGGCTTGCGTTGTGCAGGAGGTCAAAGTTGATGATCATACTGGTCCCTTCTGGTCTATGAGTCCACAAGCACTTTAAACTAGCTTTTTGCCTTTAATGGCTTCTTTTACTTTGTTGTTTATCCACAGTGGCTCTTTTTTGATCCTCTTAATATGTTTTTTTTTTTTTTAAATTTGGGATATACATTTAAATTGAGTCTCTCTTATGGTATCTTTCCAAAGTTTCAATGCAATTTGCAAAGATTTCTCTTTCAGTACTATACTTTTAAATTTCTGTTTAACAAACTTCCTCATTTTTTGTGTCATTCCCCTTTCTGCAGTGAAATGCTGTCACGATGGACTGCTTAGTTGGCTTCTCCCTACAACGATGTTAGATTTTATTATATTTTGGTCACTATTACCAAACAGTTCAGCTATATTCGTATCTTGGACAAGTTCCAGTGCTTAACTCTTAGGACTAAATCAAGAATTGCCTCTCTTCTCATAGGCCCCAGAACTAGCTGCTCCAAGAAGCAGTCATTTAAGAAATCAAGAAACTCTATCTCTGCATCCTGTCCTGAGGTAACACACCCAGTCAGTATGAAGATAGTTGAAATTCCTCATTATTATTGATTTTTTTATTTTCAGAGCTCCTCTAATCTCCCTGAGCATTTCACACTCATTATCACCACTCTGGTCAGGTGGGCAGTAGTATACATATCTCTACTGTACATTCTTATTATTCAAATATGCAATTACTATCCATAGATTCTATGGCACAGGTTGGTTCATTCTTTCTTTCACATATAGTGTCAGTTCTTCACCATACAACCTATTCTATTCTGCTAATATATTTTGTACCTTTGTGTTGCATTGATTAGCCTCATTTCTGTGCTACCAATTATATCAATATCTTCATTGAATACAAGACATTCAAGTTCACCTTAGTACTTAGACTTACAGCATTTGTACATAAGCACTTAAAATTGTCACTTTTTAGCTGTCTGCCTTTATGTGAGGTAACTGAAAAAGACTCTTCCATTTGACTTACTTATCAGATGTTACCCATATTTTATTTTATCATCTTCAGTCCTTTCATTCTTACTAGGATAAAGAAAATCTCTATTAATAGATTCTACCGTAAGGGATGTCTCTGTCCAAACTACTTGCTCCTCTACACCTGTCGACTCGCCCCCCAGCCCTTATTTTAAAAACTTCTCTACAAACTTTTTAATTTTATGTACCAGCAATCTGGTTCCATTTTGGTTTAGGTGTTAAAGCAGCAGAAGGTCACTTCTTTAAAGTGTTGTTTCTTTCTTCTGCACAGAGAGAAGAGCCACAAAACTAGGCAAGTAGGAATTTTTCCTCTTTGTGTGCACTGAAGGAATGTGAACAACTTGTGGGCTGTGCTGTAAAAAGTTGGTAGAAACACAATGATGAGGACTGCAATATCATGAACTGGGAGTTGAGAAAATTCTACAATATCCTCACCTAAAATATTTTAAAATAGATTTGATTTGCTTCATATACTGGCATGTCTTATCAGATATTCATTAGAATATGAGTGGAAGGCAGCAATATTCAAAGAAAGGAAAGCTAATAATGCACACTGTTTAAATCCAAATAACGTTGGTTATTTCAGTTTAAAAAATGGTAGGTCCACACGAAGTTCCCTTATTTTGAAGAACAGAGAAACCAGTTGCTGAGCACTTTCCTCTTCCTAATCACTGGATGATGGATTTGTTAATGACTGTCATTAGAGATGTACCTGGGACATCAAGACTTCAAAGAGAAACAGCTGAACTCGAATTAATATGCAAGCTAAATTCTTTTCCCATTACAAAGGGTAATTTGACTTCAGGCTTCCCATGGTTTGAGCCTGTAAACTGCTCTGATTTGCTGTTACTTTATGACCTGATCGTATGTTTTACATCCCCTTGCATTTAGTTTCATTCCTTTCTGTAAGTTCACCCATCTTCGAAGCATCTGAGGAAGTGGGATCTTCTCCCACGAAAGCCCATGCAAAAAATAAATCTGTTAGTCTTAAAGTGCCACACAACTCCTTGTTATTTTTTTGAACAGATTGGCCTCTCTAAGTTGACTTAATAAACTACCTGAGCCCTCTAGTGTAGACATACCCACTGAGTTTGATGATAGTACAGATAGGAGATTGTCAAGTCTATAAATAGGAAAAAAAGATATAGTATGGTGCTGTTGTGAGTGCAACGTGCTTTGCCATCAATGAAAAACAAAGGTAACCTCCTATTAGTCTTAAACCATCTTTTTCTTCTTGTTGCGTTGATGGGTAGGTAATGTATATTCTGTCTCTTCTGTACTGACAGATAAGCCACTTGGCAGATGAAATGGGTTTCAAACAGCTGAGGGCATTGCGCTGAAGCCAGACAATATCATCTGTAAGGCCCAGGTGACAAGCTAGGCTTTAAAGTTATAGGAAGTAATTGGATACACAGTGGCTATGTCTACATGTTGCTTTTAAATCAAAACAATGACCGTTGTTTCAATTTTAAAAAAGTCATATCCGAACAACATTTCATTATTTCTAAATGACAAGCCCCATCATTTCGAAACAACAAACCTTATTTCGAAACAGTAAAACCTCAGAAGAAATCGAAATAGCTGTTAAATCAAAATGATTGTTTCAAAATAACGCCTTTCAGATTTATTATTTCAAAATAACCATTATTTTGATTTAACACTTTTGCCCTTCTCCTTCCCAGGGTGCCTTCATTTTTCTATATATTAGGTGGGGGCATGGTCCTTCTAGGGGGCCATCTTGCCAGAGCTCCCATGGTGCCCCTCTCCTGAATTGAAATAGCAAGTCCTGTGTCTGGACTTGCTATTTCCATTTGGTGTTTTTGCTTAATTCAATTTAAGTTAAATTGAGTTAACGGTTTTATTTCAAATTAACTTATTTTGATTTAATTTAAATCAAATTAACCCTGGAAGTGTGGACATAGCTAGTATGTTTTTATTGCTGTATGTTGTGCCCAGTTGATATGAGCTGAATATAAATGAGACAGAGAGAGAGAGACTCCAGCGCCAACAAATGACTGAGTAATAAGATGAGCAACCAAAAGTTTTGATTTCCCATCATTTTCAGTTAAAGATGAAACCATGGCCACACTGAAGTTAATGGGAGTTTTGCCATTGACTTCAGTGGGGCTAGGATTTCATGCCACTTTGAATGCATAGAGCCGATATAAGGCACCGTACTTCAATAGTGCCCAACAGAGGTGGCTTTAAAGGACTGAACTCATATGGCCCTCCCCACTGAAGGATATTTCACTGTTATGGATGCTATTATGATTACAGGGCATGCTTCACCTGTACTTAGCTTTCTAGTAAGTCTGATTGCACTTCCTTATGTGTTAGAACTTTTGTCCATACCAGACTTTAGGGGAAAACACACAGTTCTTCTACTGGGAGAGCAGGGCTTGGTGACATTATCCTGTACATAGCAACTGCTATCTCCCTGCAGAATCCAACTGGATTTCTTCAGTTTGGAGACTGTCACCACCAGAGATATTTTCACCAATAGCCTTGCGCAAGTAGAACAAAACATTAAGGAAAAGAATTTAAAAGCAACAAATGCCCATCATATACATTTAGTCTCAGCTTGGTCAGTATAGCTTTATCAATATACTATACTGTCAAAAGCACTCTTCATGTGGATGCAATTTATTCTTGCAAAAAACTGTGCTTTTGAAACTATAAATTATTCAAACCATGCCCCTGAGCAAAATAAGCTATACCAGTATAAGTGCAGTTTTTTCTGGTATAGCTGCTTCTACACTTGGTGCTTTTTCCAGCACAGCTCTCTTGGCCACAAATCACATCATATCACCACCCTTACCAACATAGGAATGCTAACAAAAGTTTGTAGCATAGACCTGGCACCAATCTGTTTCTTCCCAACTTCTCATGGAAGCTGGGTTTTCTCAAGGTCCCTGTTGTCTTGCCTAATATTATATTGTTCAATACCCTTTGTTACAGGGTCAAAGTGTGAGACTGCATTCTGCCTCAGATTGTTTTTTTTTTTCCCAGCAAACCGGCTGGGGCAACTAGGAAAATGCCATAATAGCACCATCATTCTGGCATTTGATCCATTCAGCATCAATGGCTTGCAAAGGTAGGTCTTATGACTGTATGTATCATTGGGGGAGTGTGTTGAAACTGTCCACCCCCCTTCTGACAGTTCAATGCATCATCTCAGAAATCCAAAACATAAAGATATTTCAATATACAGCTCAACATTGACTCCACAATGCACTCCCACACTTCTCACAGAAGCATAGTCCTTTTCAATGATTATGGTGACATTATTAGTAATTATGATTACTATAAATAAAAAAGTCATATTGTAAAATTTATAAAAAAAAAATAAAATAAGAAACTTTCACTGGTCCAACGAACCTAGAATCTAAAGGTCCATTTCTACTACCCTCACATGTAGTAATCAATGGGGCTACTTGAGGAGAAAGGTACTACTCACTTCAGAGAGAAGTGGAGAATCTCTCCCTAAACTGGGTAAAATAAATACAAGATATGCTACAACACAAGAGGTCGGGGAACAGTAAGAGACATCAGAGTTGAAGAGGCTGGAGATGAAAGTCTTAGGAGTCAAAGCAATAGATAATAATCATGGATAAAAAACAAGGAATCTTGTGGCACTTTTCAGTCATGGATAAGGGCTTTAGCGGACAGAAAAAGAGATGTGTCAGGGCTATGGATATGGCAGGAAGAGGAGAGCATGGAATCAATGACGGCACAAGAAAAGCAGGCCTAGGAAATGGAAGGGATAGGGAAGTTTTCAGTTGGAATAGAATGATTTAAGAGGCAAGGTGAAAAGATCAGCTTTGGGATGATTTAATTTTAGCTGGAGGTGGCCATCTAAGAGGAGATGTCAGAAATTTGGGGATGGAAAAGAGGTAAGGCATACACAAAGTTAGTATTAATCTGCACAGAAGCATTTTCCAGAACCATGGGAGATGATGAGGTCACTGACTGAGAAAAGAAGGGATCTGAGGACATAACACTACAGATTGGAGGTGAAGAGAGCTGATGGCAGGTGATAAGGACTCATGGCAGGAGACACTGAAGGATAACGTCAGTTGAAGTTCTTTCTCTGTGTGCCTCTCTCTCTCCATGTCAACACAATGCAGAAACCTTCATATTAGTAGACATATTGCAACACAGGGAACATCATTGTATCCCTTTGTCATTGATACTGATTGCAGCCTTTCAATAACTGTCACAATATCAACCGCATGTTTTCTCATGCATGCTGTTTGAGCTGACAAAACTTTGTCAGTTTTAGTTATTTAAATGTTGCTAATTTTGATGAGGTGCTATTAATAAACTGTTTTAGCACACGTACATGTTCTGCCAAAGAGCAAATAGCTGTCATTCAGGAGCTTTAGAGCTCTTGATTAGAACTGGTTGGGAATTTTCTGTGAAAATGTTCTTTTGATGGAAAAATTTTCTGTGGGAACAGTCGATGTAACCAACATTTTTCAATTTCCAGAAAAATTCAAGTAAAATCTTTTGTTATGCTATTAAACGGCATCCCCATGTTGCCATAGGACCTGATGGGATCTGTAGTTCAGGTGCTTCATGCCCCCATACTGTCCTCTAGGCCAGGCTCCTAGGCCTGATAACCTCCTCCATGATGCACTGTGGTCTTATTTCTCACTATAGCTATTGTCTCAGGCAGTTTAATTTCAAATTGACTTGGAACAAAACATTTGATTCAGTTCAAGGCTGTGAAAAAAAAATCTAGATTCAGGAGTTACCAAAAAAAAAAAAGTTTTCACATTACCTAATGGACATTTTTCTGAACTTTCCTTTGGGGGGGGGGGGGGCCAATCAATGTGTAAATTTTCACCTCAATTTGAGACAGAAACAAATTTTGAAATACTAGAATTTTCTGCAGTATGGAATTTCCAATTTTCCTCAGTCATAGTCTTATGGAGCATACCAGCCAAGCATCCATATGAGCAAGTCCACTCCTATTACTGCGGCACATTAGAGTGAAGTTATGTGGAGAAGCCCTTCCTCACTGCAGCTGAGGTGTTAAAGTTGCAGTGAATTATTTGACAAACTAGTAATTTCAGTTGGTTACAAAAATATGCCATAAACGTCAGGCGTTTGATTTAGCATTATCATTTATGCTGTGGTAGCACCTGCATACCTTAGCTACTAGGGGGCCCCAGTGTGCAGGGTGCCATACAAACATAGTAGAGGACATTTCCCCCTCCCAAAGAGTATGTTTACACAGGAGCCTTACATTGACTTAACCTTCCTTAAGGTGACCTAAGGAAAGTTCTGTCTACATCTGGAATTTCTTAAGTTGACTTAAGCGTTTCCTTAAGTCAGCTTAATAACACCACCTCGGAAGGTCAACTTAATGCTTAAGTCAACCTTATTAAGTTGACATAAGGGCTATGCCCCATCTACACTTGCTTAAGTTGACTTAATAAGGTCAGGTTAAGCATTAAGTAGACCTAGCAGCTGCCAGTGTGGATGTGGGCAGTCTATAGGAGTTTGGAATGTGGACACTCTAAGTTGACTTAACAAGGTTGACTTTAAGTAGACTTAAATTTGACCTTGTTAAGTCAACTTAACTGGGCATCTAGTGTGACATCCCCAAAAATGTTTACAGGCTAAAGGCGAGACAAATTCCTATTAAGTACCAGAAAGTAAATCCACTGTATTTATATACCTGGTATTTTCAGATATTTCCGCAATGGGCAAACTTGAAAAAAAGGTGGTGAACCAGTTTAAAGCCAAATTCTTTTATGCCCTGTGGAGTGAATTAGGGCTGACCTAGATAAAGGAAATTTGTACCAGTGTCACTATATCAATGCAGTTGGATGGTGCAAACACTTACTGTAGATACACTGCACTGCTGTTAACTGTCCTAAAATTTCCTGAAGAAAAATTGCACTGGTTTAAACCCTGTCTTACTGCTGCAACTCATTTATATCTCACATTCCTCTAATGCGTCTTACAAGTGAGCATTCGTATGATGCTGGGACTTGCACTTTGGACAACAGCTAGGGTGACAACTGTTCCTGGTTTTCTGTTGTCTCCCCCTGACCAGGAACTCATTCATATTTTAAATATGACAGTTCATTTACACCAACGTAGCTACATTGGTACAAAAATGCAGAGCACAGAGGGCCTTAAAAATTATATGGACTGTAAACAGAGGATTATGAGAAGGGAAGGGGCCACAACTGAAGTTGCTCCTGGGCCTGACTTTGGAAACTAATGCCTCTCTGGGGTGGTCACATATTCACATCCACTGAAATGAAGAGAGTTTAATTTCAGAAGCTCATACTTCATTTAAGTGAATATGAGAGAAGGGAAAGCTTTCATTTGCTGCAGTCTTTTAGAGGCAATTATGGGAAGGAAGGGGCTAGTAGCACCAAACTAAACAGTGACCCAAAGTCACAGTGGCACATAGTGTGTAAGATACACAGTGAGCCGTTTTTTAAAAAAAATCTGCCTCCAAATTTGCACATAATTTTTTGTATGCTCAGTCCTTGCATATGCCAGAATCTGAACACTCATTACACGTAATGCTAATTGTAGAGCATCATAGACATGCTGTCCTCTTCCTTCTTTCATGTTCTGTCACTGTATGCAGCCCTCCTGTGCTTTACAATGTTGTTAGTTTGCAAGTGCTTGGCTGCTGTATCATGGATGGAGAATTATGCTGTCTCTTTACTGTTGTTATCTCTAAAGAAGCCACATCCCACACTCCTATTGCTTCTTAGAAATGAGAATAGCATGATATTGGGATTCCCTCTTTGGATAACAACTAGGGTGACAAAAGTCCTTGGTTTCCAGTTGTGCTCCCTCCCCTGCCAAGGAACTCATTCATATTTTAAATTAGCTCATTTATTGAGTTGTCTAATTTACTTCACAATCTCACATGGCATCAAGAAAAGGGATTTTGAGGAAGATGACATGGTGTGGATTATTTTGTTTATAGAAACTTCTTGCACCCCAAGCACAGTTTCAATTTTCCCTTTGAAAGTTAGATCAAACAATACTGTCAACATAGATTCATTTCTCCTGAATGTTTTTCATATTTTGAAATCTGTAGACAGCTCGAGGGCCATGTTTTCTGACAGCCCTAGTGCAGAAGTACCCTTTTGATTCTAAGTCCTGAGTTTGTATGTTTGCCAAGCTAATGTGTAAATACCTGATACAGTATACACCAATAGCATAGGTACATCAGATGGGTGAAGAGACAATTCCAAACTGTTGATCAGATGTGAATTAGCACTATCTTATCTTCTATATTCAATAGAGACCTGTCGAGCACTATCCTACTTTTTTTTCATGTCTGTATATGAAAAAGGAGGCTTTGGGGACTGAATCCCAAGCTTCTTGAAATCAGTGGGTCTCCTAACAAAGACATTTGGGACCAAGAATCAGAACAGGCATCAAAGCTGATGCTAGGCGTAGTAGAGGACTTCACAGTCAGGTTCCAGGCCAGCATTGATACTGAGGGTCAGAGTCTGAATCATGTTTCAGGGGCCAGATCAGGAGATGAAACACAAATCAAGTCAAGGTCAAAGATAGATATTCAAGAGCAGGAATGGCCTTGGCTACTACAGGAAATCCTGGATGCTTTCTGGAATACTCCCTGTGTTTATAAGGGTGAGGAGCCTATCAAGAGCCTTGAGGCTGCTGCCTGTAGGACCCCTGGATTTCCCATAGTACAGTGGCTCATGAGCACAGGAGCACAAGCTGGTTTCAGTTGCTGCTTGGTGGCAGCCTGGAGATTTCAGCTTCCTGGTAAAACCAAGTTCTAGATCAGGTGTGGCCAAAAAGTGGCTCATGAGCCTCATGCGGCTCTTCAGAGAAAAAATGCGGCTTGCTGGCAGGTAGCTGCTTCAGGCTGGGGGCGTTAAAATCTCTAGCCTGTCAAGTAGCTCTGCAGCCAGCAGCTCAGAGGAGGGGTGGAGAGGAGGAGTGAGCTGCGGAGAGCTCAGAGGAGGGGTGGGCATGGAGCCCCGAGCAGCAGCCTGTAGCTCAGAGAAGCGGTGGGAGAGGGGGAGCAGCAGCCCCAGCTCAGAGAAGGGTGGAGGAGGAGCAGCTGGGAAGTGAGGGGGGTCAGGGGGGTCTCAGGACAGAAGGGACCTTCAGGGAATGGAGGCAGTGAGGCAAGTGACTGAGGGGACCAGGGAGGAGACAAGCTGTAAAGGACTTAAAGACTAACAAATTATTGTTAGTTATTTTTCTGTTGCATAGATTTCAATGTGGATTTTATTTTGCTTTGCTTTATTTATTTTTGTGTACTTTATGGTTTTTTTATTTTCTTTTGGTCTGGTTGGTTTGGGTGGGTTTGTTTATTTGTTTGTTTTGTATTTACCTTATACCACATGCCATGGCAGCCTTAGTCCTGTCCATGGCACTTTACAAACTTAGGGGCACCTCAGACATTCCCTTTACAGGTATGGTGGCCAGGAAAACAGGTTAAAAAGTCTTCCGTTGTATCAGAGGGAGAAGGAATAATCCAATGAAGAATCCTACTCCTTGCCGACTCTTCAGAAACCTTTAGATCAAGCTCTGGACAGTTAAACAAGTAGTTTTGCAGAACTTTTAAAGACTAACCCATTTATTTATCACATTTCTCCCATGACAGTTTATGTGATAAATAAACGTGTTAGTCTTTAAAAGTGCCGCAGTACTCCTTGTTTGTTTTGCTGAACTAAACTAACAGAGCTACCTCTTTGGAGCTCTGGACAGTTGAGGTTTTTCAGAGACCTGGAAGAATTGGGACTAGGGATGAGTTGTTTTCCATAGCATCCTCCCCCTTCAGAATTATTTTATGCAGAATGCTATTCCACAAAACCAAGCCTGTTTTGGAAGACAAGTGTTGGGCCATGTATGGAGTAGGAAAGTGTTTCCCAGGACAGTTGAGTTGTCATGGGAGACAGGAGCAATGTTCCTTCTAAGCTGATGATGCAGCTGAGCAAGTTATGGATGCACTTGGGGAGCGGACGAGCAGGAGCCTGGCCCCAGGTCGGGGAACCTGGAGGGAACTTGCTCAGCTGCATCCAAAAGTTGCTAAGCTGAATCATCAGTTTAGAGGGAAAATTGCAGGGAAGGACAGCATGGTGGGAGACAGAGGGAGAAGTGAGCAATGGTCAGGGACATCAGAGAAGCAGCGGCATGGTAAGAGACGGCAGGGATGTCGTGGAAGCCGTGGCATGTTTAGATTTTCTCATAGGCCCTAATGCAGCTTACTGCTTTGTAAAAATTGTGTTTTACAAGTTCTAAACATGACGTGGAATACTAAGAAACAAAAATACAAAGGAGAAAAGTTTAAAACTGAATGTAGATTATTTTTAATTTTTAGCACAACTTACTACTGTGAAGTATTGTATTCCACAATGAAATTTGTTAAGTCAAAACATTGTGCTTTACTCAGAGATCAGCACCTGTGAGAGCTTTTATGTACTGCATTGACAAGTTATTGCCCAGATTTTAAAAAAACTTGCCACTAGCCTATAGTATTCTACATCCAGTGACAGCTAAGTTTTTACTGTATAGGCCTAGTTTTCATAGTAACCTTAAGTAATTATTAGAAGCTGACATTAGTAGGATCAATATTTGCTCTCTTTTTAAGTTAAAATTAAAGTATGCAATAAATTTTAAGCTTAATAATTTTGGAATAGGGAGAAGTTTGTGTTTATATGCCTGAGTGCGGCTCTCAAAGGTTTAATAATCCACTTGTGCGGCTCTTGAGTTCCATAAGTTTGGCCATCCCTGTTCTAGGTGAAGTCTTACAGTTGAAGTCTCTCCATTGATATCAATGGATTTTGGTTTGTGAATCAGTAGTGAAAATTACAGACTGATGTCACTCAGAGAGGACATAATGCGTGTAGGCAACATGAAAGCTTGCTTGATAGAATTTACTTATTCTTCTATTAGTCTTTGCCTTATTTGAAGGAGAATGTGATGTAGCTGTATAATATAGACAAGTGTGTGTTATTAGCTAGATTAAGTTCCAAGATATTTTGCTTGCAGTTCAGCCAATTCTACTACGTGGAAGGAGGAATCCTGATCCGGTGAACAGGGTATTACCTAGTCCCCTTTGCTTGAATTGTTATAAATGCTTTGTTCCAGTAACTGCAAAACAAAAGAGTTAAAGTGTCTCATATTGAGAATTTTTGAGCCCCCTCCTATTCCAATTTACTTAAAAAAATCATATTTCTCAGTGGGAATGGCAAGTGTTCACCATCTTTCAGAATCAGGCCTTGACTTTTATATGTTAACTCTCAGTTCATACACTTACTGGAATATCTTCTTTGCAACTACTCATGCAAAAGAGGACTAGAAGGTATAGCTCAAAACCATTCAAAATCAAGATTAAAAAACAATATGTCACTTCAGGGTTCAGCTACTGCTTTTAAGAGTTGGATGGAAAATCGTAAGCATCTCTGTCTATCAAACACAGCTCATTTTTCAGTGGCAAAATAACTAATTGTTCTTTCTGACTTTTTCACTATCCTCCTGTTACCAAGTTTGCCCACCAAATCAGGGTATGCTCATTTGTTAGGGTTACTTTCTCTGGGGTAGAGGGGAGGGTTGCAATTCTATTAGTGTACTGCTTGTGTCACTTGTGTTTTTATATGGAGCTCACTTCTCCCTTCGGCAAGTCCCTCCCAATGGAGCCACCCTAGCAGGACCTAAATTTCCCAAGAGTGGGTTTCTAAGTGCATCTGAGCGGGTCGGTTCTATCAGCACCCTCAGCTGACCCCTTACGTGTCCCTGAACTCAGCAGGCTGGATTACACAGCACCTCTTTGCTGTCACCCTTACATGCCCCTGGAGCGCACCAGACTATACTTGAGTATGCATCTGAGCAGGCTGGGTCAAAGCAGCACTTTCAACTGCCACCCTTATATGCCACAAGTTCAGCACACTGGTAACCCCTTAATGAGCAAACCTTACAAGGAGTTGGGCATCACAGGGATCTTTGGCTAGGTAAAAGAAGCATTTCTGCAGAGCAATATAGGGAAGACAAGAACACAAAGAAAGTCTGGCAACCAGCTTGATCAGAAAAATTACTTTATTGCTAGGTACATAAAACTTATGAATAATTATAAAAGAAAAGAAGAATACCCAAACAGTTATGATATTAATAACCATACCAAGAGAGAGAGAAGATCAAACAATTACAACATTACCCAGTTTCAGTTATAGTATTGGGGAAAGCTGGCCCAAGTGGATTACAAAAGATCAGGTTAGAGAATTATAGTTGGACTAAGAGGAAAAAAAGAGAGAAGGGAGCGGGGGTTGTCTCACCACTCACTGCAGTTCCAAGTTACCCAGGAACCAGGCTTTTCAGCTTAGGGTCTGGAGAGCCAGAGACATGCAGAACACCCACCACGATCAGCAAGGAAAAGATGAGGTCCCAGCGGACCTTCCGCAGCTTTTGGGTCCAGGCATCAGAACAGATTCAGAACTAATTCCCATGTAGAACTTAGGTAGGGATTTTTGTAGGGATGAAAGAATAGTTTAAGGCAGAACACTAGGTTGTTTTGGGGTAAATAATGACATAAAGGAGTATACCAGAGGTATTTTGTTTAGGTGGGCAATAGGAGCTGATCATTCCTGGTGATGGATGGCATTCCTTTGAGGCAGCTTACAATGCAATCAGGAAGATTCACTATGTTGGATATCAATTGAAGAGCTATTGACTAGAATTGGTCTGATAACTGCTGAGCTGGGTGTGTGCATACATGAGTTCATTTGTCTCAGGAGCAGCAATCCCCCGTCATGCTGTGCTTCCCTGCTTTGCCAGTCCCAGAGTTCAATGCGACTCCTGCCTTGGAGCTTGGTTCTCCATTCAGTATGCTAATTCTGGCTCCATCTTTGATGCAAATGAAGATTCCGCTGTCCATTCAGTGTCCTAATGGCTCACATCTTCCATGTAGATGAGACTAGAGGCATTGCCCTAATTCCAGCACCCTTGTTCAAAGGTGTTTTAGGTGCATCTCCCAATGTCTTTCATTGTTTGTGGTTTCTGGTTCAAGCAGAGGCTGGTGGTGATGGTGGGGATGAGTCTCAGTGGCTGGATGCTATGCCCTGATTCTCCAAGAACACAGAGCTACCAAATAACACCCCTTCCTTTCAGAAGATAAGGGGAAAAACAAAGAACAAGCCTGAAATATTAGGTCAGTTGTAAAAAAAATAAAATATACTGAGAAAATATACAAAAAATAATTTCAGAAAAAAATCCTTTAAAGTTTTGAACACAGAAGGGAGTCATCTCTATTGGTGTTGCAAATTTATGCTTTTGACCCTTCAGTTTTGCCATTCTTCTAATTCTGAGAGCTTAGTCAAATTTGCCATGTAAGGCTCAATCCAAAGTCCAATGAAGTTAATGTATATCTTTCCATTAACTTTTATGGGCTTCAGATCAGGGACTAAATTAATGGACCATTTTTACTGAATTTCAAAACCAGAAACATAGTATCTTACCCCAGAATCACATTTATATAGGCTTGTATCTTTGACGATATTGTGTACTGTCCATGGAGATTTTATGGGGGGATTTTCTGCAGGAGATGCTTATGCGGGCAGTAGACAGAAACTTAGAAAAACAGGCAACTATAGAGATTGGATGAAAAACATATGCAGCAGACATCTTGTAGATGCATACACAAATGAGATATCACAGATAATGGACTGCAAATTTTATATTTTTTATTTTTTTTCTCCTCAGGTTGTAAGCAGTTTACTATATGGAAACAAATACACTATGATTAAGAAAATTTATATTTATTTCACAGATACATTTTAAACCAGTAGTTCAGCTGTACCTAGTTATGCAATTCAGCTAGAAATAACTTTCTAATGCTGCATAAAATAACCCTACACTCTCTGAAATGTATAAAACTCATATATATTTTATTCTGGAGTACAAGAGATTGAAATAGCACTGTTTGTATACAGGACCCAAGGCCAAGAGATGATGTTTAAGTCCAGTAACTAACATTGACACTTACCAATAATCCTCACTACTGTATCACTCTCACACTCAATACTCTGCTCACATGTGTCTATATTTTGTGTTTACGGAGCATTTTATATGGCAATGTTTCACTATTGCCCACAGCAACATGTGGCATTTCTTCAAGAACATTTCAGCACCTTTTAACATATCTTCTTCAAATATGTTTCTAATTGTGAGGATCCCATATTGAAAATGTTATCACTGCTCAAACAGATTAATTAATTTGTTTGTTTAATATACATGCTCTAGGCACTTTTATGAAATTAAAAATGTACAATGCACAGCTAAAATAAAAAATAATAAAATGCACTGTTATGTGTCAAATTCAAATCTGCTATAAATAGAAACAAGTCCATTTAAATCCTACAAGTCTTTCTATTGTGGCATTGGTTTGTCTAGGCTTTTTGTGAAGTGTATGTAGGAAAGATTCCATTCAATTGTTGCCTTACCACTAAAGTTAATTGGAAAAATTGAGGTGCAACACTGTTTTGCCAGAATTTGCCAGCTCATTGAAATCAGAACATTTAATGTAGGTGTCTCAATTACATCAGAGTTCCAGTGGACCCCTGTCTAGCAGGCAGGTTTCTGTCAGAAACCTGCTTGTCTTCTTGACTGCTTGTCCATCCAACTCCTTGGCAGCCCAGGGTCTGCAACTTCAGAGCAGCCAGCCATGTGGATTGCTCTGTACCTGTACCACTTAACTCCCATTGCCATTTGCTTTCAATGCAACTTAGGTATATAATTTGCTTAGGCACGTCTATAGTTTCCACAAGAGAATTCTGCATCTTTAGGTGCCTGCATACTTTTGTAAATACGACTCAGAGGAACCAACATCCTAGCCCTGCTCCCTCTAGATAAAAAGAACTTAAATAAAAGAACTGACAATATGTCACCTAATGTTTTGTGTTAGATAAGGTGTAGATAGATTATTTTATTTGATTGGAGTCCTGTTTTCATTATTGCTGATAACACTTAATTTGTGATATTACTGAGTATATTTCTGAGCAAAAATTATTTGTAAGGATTCTTCCCTTCTTTGGTCTTTATAATTGCACACAGAGGTAACTTTTGGTATATCTATGTGACCACATGACTAAAGGTTATGAGTTAACTTTTTTGCCAGAAGCTGGCAGAGCTAGTAAGATGTCTGCTACATTTTTATGAAGTATTAGATAATGCTTGTTCATGGATTCTCCCCAATAAGCTCTGCATGATAAGAACTGACAGTATTAGGAGGTTAGGGTGTTAAATTTGGACTAGGAGACTAATGGTTTTGATTTGTGCCAAAACTACCTCTGTCTTGTTAAATGAGTATGACATGAATCATTTGGCTTCAATTCCTTGCAATTGGCTGGCCATGTATCCCAAAACAAAAGGAGGCAAAAAAGATCCCATGTGTTTAACTAGAAAATACAGAGAACAGTTTTCTGCAGTGCCTCATGTGTATTACTGATTGAATTTGCCAACTAGAAGGAGCTACAATAAGTGTGCCAGCCACACAGGTATTGTGCCAGAAACACCTAGCAACAGGTGGTGTGAGCCTTTTCTTTGGAATATCTCAGCTTGTTAAGGTTGGTCAAAAATTTTGGGAAGGTTTATAGTCACATATGGCATAGTTTGTTTGAAAAGAACAAATTAAACCATCAAAAGAGTGAACCTTTTTTCACGTTTCTCCCTTCCTTGTTCCCCCACTGTTTTTTCAGATTTAGGCCTTTTGTTTCTTCTCTGTCAGACATCTGTCCTCTATGCCTGGATCACTGTTCAGAGCAGCTAAAGTACATATAAACTACCTTGTGTACAACACACTTTGATAGTTCACAATGAGACACCAAAGCTGAAATAAACACACAGCCAGGAAAAAAATGTTAAATCCCTACTTCAAAACTTGTTTTGTGTTTTCTTATTTCTTAAAGTTATTTTTAAGTGTCTAAACCAGACCAATTATAGTCAGAAACTACTTCACTTAATCCATTCCTTTATCTCCTGGGAAAAATCACCAAAGCAATTCTCAAAATGTTTAAATCCCACAGTGTGCATAAAGGCAGCAAGTAAATCTGTTCCTTCCCAGGCAAACCTTAAGGATTTTACTGGCATCTTTAATTAAACTAGCAAATAGGTTGGTTTCCCTTGTATTCTGACCAACATACTGTCAACAGGAAAAAATAATTGAAAAGAAGGATTTGAACTGCGAAATACCATCAGAAACATTTGTATAATTATGATCATGGATTAGAACAGAAATAAAATCAGGAATTATTAAACATTGTCAACTATTTTCTGGCAGGATATTACTTTTGTAACTAGAGTAAACTCAGTTATGAAATAATTAAACTTCAAAATTGGCAAGTGAACAAACAAAAAATGCACCAGGTTGTCCAATAGAAAAGTGTGTGCATACGCCTGTGTGTGAGAATATATAAAGACAAATTTAATCCCAAACAGTGGAATTATACTCTTATTATTAGCTTGGTAATAAGCACAGATGGTTGTGAGGAACACATTCCCCAAACTATCCTTCCATTTCATAGCTAGCCTACAAATGAAATTGCAATACAAAAGTACACTAATGTAACAGGGGATTTTTTTTTAATGTAGAAAATTCTTGTAGCTGATCTCTTTTTTAGTATCAATAACATTAACTGCTGTGTAGCTGGCATAGATTTTGTTAGCACATTATTATTTTAGCTCATTAAAAAAGCTCTACCTTATACCAGAAAACTCCATTGGTGATATCACATAGATCTATTGTAGGTTTCAGGCTCCCAAAAATATTTTGGCTTTCCCTCTTGCATGGAGAAACTGACATTCCAGTTGATAAAAGAGGTTTATTTCTGCATGTAGACTAAGATTCAGAAATTTGGCTTTCAGCTTTGTGGAAGAAGATTTTATGAGACCCAACTAGCAAAGACAGCAATTACCTAGAATACTCAAGAGCAGAAAGCTTCACAATCTGATGAGTTATTCTTTTGAACCAGTGCAGTAACTCATTCATAAATGTTCTTGTAAATAATTACAGGAATGCATTTTAAACACAATCAATCATCTCAAGGTGTTATCTCTAGGTATTCCCCCCATGGATTATAGGCTACTTGCTCAATAAATCAAATTTTAACATAAAGATACCATTACCTTGTATTAATAATTCCATTTAGCAAAACATGCTTGGGTAAAATCTAACAAGATTTCATTACATTTTGAAACCACAAAATATTAAAGAAAATAGGAAAAGGAAGATGGCAACTGTGACATATTGAACAAAAACAGGACTTAAGAAAAAGTCTACAATTCAGAAAACTTGTTCACCTAAAATGCAAATCTTTGTTGTTTAAACTGTACTTTCTACATGAGTTGGAACTGTATATACATTTTGTTAATATGAATATTGAGCTTTCATAATCTCAGATAAGTTGGTCCTACAAAACAGTGTTTAATTGAGCTTTACAGTAACAGGCTGCATAACGCTTCCATAAGATTTTTTCCATATGATATACATCAAACACATTTTAATCTATTGTTCATAATTATTGCTGGGGATTTGAATACTGGGCCAAAGGAACAAAAGCGCCTAGATTTTCATCTCTTTCAGTCTATGGTGCATTAGCCTTAGTTCACTTTAGCTTTATTTGAAAATCACCCTTTCAGAATCAGAAGTCTTTGGACTTTGGCAGGAGCTATGAAGGTGGTTCTGAGGAGCAGTGAAGAAGGCTACCAGAGTCGGGGGAGTGATGGATAGGGCAAAATGAAAACAGCTGAGGAGACAGTTGAAGTAGAGGAAAGGAATATTGGCAGGGATCAGAAGGGTTGCAGATACTCATCAGGAGCAGCTGGATAGCATGGCAGTTTTCAAGAGGTTTGCAAGCTAGGGAGTTTTGGAGAGGGATGGAAAAGAAATCAGAAGGGATTATAAAATTCCACAGAGTGGATTATCAGAGAGGACAGAGGACAATACAGGAGGGCCAAGTAAACAACCTGAAGGGTTGAGAGAGAAGAGAGAAGCACTGCAAAACCAGTCAGGAAAGACAAGGAAGCCCCTGAAAGTTAGATCTGTATGTGAAACAAATGTGGATCTCCCAAATTATGCTTTTTGTTGCAATAGGGTAAATTGAGTTCAGCTGGGCACATAAAGTAAAGATATATTCCTTGCTCCACAGACATAATATTTTGCCACCAAAACCTGGTGATCATCCCACAAAAGTGTGCAGTGTTGTTTAGACTTAGCCTCCCTAAAGAAACAAATTATGCTGGAACAATAATCCTTATTGGTGGCAGTCAGTGGACAAACAGCACTTTGACATCTTCTGTAAAACTAGTCAATGCCTTTCGGTTTCCACGTGGCACCAAATTATTCAAAATACCATGCTGGATAATGACTTTACAAGGGTTGCTTTTTTTCTTATTTTTTATTGGATGATGCTATCCTTCAAGAACTAGCATCTTCCATTTGAGACCAAAGATTCTTACATGTGTGCCAGACACCAGTTTTTCATGTTCACAACATGGGAAAGAGTTTGCTTGCTACACAACTAGTAGACATTGCTGCAACAGTGCACCTTGTAAAATCACTGAGTCTTATTCACACTTGGTGTATGCTCAATGAAGTACGAGGAGTTAGAGAGGAGTGCATTTGACCTAGTGATTTCAATGGTATGTAAATCAACCCAGAATTAATGCTGTGTGACAGCCTACAAGTGATTAGCTGCAAAAGTAAGTTCTAGCAAAATTGAAACAATAAAATTTCTCATATGTGGTCTTGTTTCTAAGATAAATATTTAATTGAATTCCATGCCACAGTACAGAAAACGCACGACAGCATTCCAGAAAAAAAGTTGATAGGAACACTGCTATACCAGAAGTTGCAGTATTTGGAAGTCAGTTTATCATGGTCCCATGTTGGTCCTTTTCATTTGTGCCTTAATATTACATTTAATTGTTCAATAATGGGTACTCAACATAGCGATCTTTTAGGGCTTGATCTAAAGGGAGTCTTTCCATTGCCTTAAATTGGCTTCAGATAAGGGCCCTGGATGATACATATAGTAGAGTGTGTCACAGCATTTTCCAACATAAGCAGCTCTGTTTAGTTTACAGATTTAGCATGGGTCTGTAAGTGCTATCATTTATTATTACCATTCACTCTGCAAACCAGTGATGATCTTGGTTATGACAAGATCAAGTGTCCAGCTGCATGTCTTCATGAGATGGATCATATTAACATCCATTTTGCATGTTGTTCTTCAATGTAATATAAGGAGCTATCACTACCACTGATGCCTGAATTAAAAATATTATTGTGTCAATAGGCATGAGATTATTGAACTTGTATTGGCCTATGAGAAACATGCAGGTATGATGCATACTGCACCATCCTGCCAATACAAAGTTTACTGACTGATCTTGGACAGAAAAGCAGGGGCGTCACTGGTGCTGGGCACATGAGGCTCGAGCCCCAAGTCCCAGTGCCTGAGCCCTGGGTCTGCTGTTGGGCCGCCCCCCCCGTGGTGGCACACTTACGAGGCTCAAGCTCCAAGTCTCAGCATGCTGAGCTCCGCATCTCTTCTCGGGCCAGTGGCTCTTCTGTAAAAAAAGTAGTGCTGATGGTTAAATAATTGAAAGACTTCATCGCACATGAAAAGTTCCTGCAGTCTGTGAGTACTTCTTTGTACCCCAAATGCATGTCCCCATGTCTTTGATTGCACCGGGAGGATAATCAGCTGCATGATGAACTCTATCAAGGACTCAGACTCTATAACATAAGTACAATTAGATGTCCCAATTACACCCTGTATTCTGTCATGAAGTATGATGTTTTCCAGATAGAAGAAAAAATAGTGCAAAGTTTTCAAGATAATATCACTCTCCAGAAAGAAATCAGCATTTTGGACTCAGTTTTTTTTTTTATGGTGTACATTGCCAATAAAATCACACTAGCTCACTGTCCACAGACATGTTCAAAGGGCTTCAAACTGGTCTCAGTTGTTTGCATTTTTCTGTGGTTTTTCCATGCTCAGCAAGAGAGAGATCAGTGGGGGACTCTGTTCAACATCTTAGATATCAATGTACAAATGCAAGCAGTATGGGGAATAAACAGGAAGAACTGAAAGTATCAGTACATAAGCTAAATTTTGACTTAATTGACATCACATAGACTTGATCGGATAAGTTTAATGACTAATTTTGGCATAGAGGGTTATAGCTTGTTTGGGAAGGACTGACTTAAATTCTTAAATTCTAAGGGAAAAAGTTCAGGGCTGCTGGTAGTTTCGCAAAGAAGCAATATTACATTGGGTTGAAGCAAAGGAAAGATACAAAGAATAGAAAGGGGGCAATATGACTCCATCAGGAGCTCTTTAATGATTTTAAAAATCAAAAAGAAACCTTATAAAAAGTGGAAACATGGACAAATTGCTAAGGAGGACTATAAAAGAATAACACAAGCATGTAAGAAAAAAATCAGAAAGACTGAGGTACAAAATGAATTACACCTAACAGGGAACATAAAAGGCAATAAGGAGCAGTTTCTGAGTACATTAGGTTACAGTAAGAGAGAGATGAATGGAAAAGTAGGTGCCTTCCTTAGCAGGGAAGGCTAGTTAGTAACTTATGACATCAAGAAAGCTGAGGTGTCTAATGCCCGTTTTGTTTCAGTTTTCACTAAAACATTAAAAGTGATCAGAAACTCAGTGTAATTAATATTAACAAGAAGGGAGGAAGGGTTGTAAGCCAAAATAGGGAAAGAACAGGTTGGAAAAATATTTAGATAAATTAGATATATTAAGTCAGAAGGAACCAACAAAATTCATTCTATATTACTTAAGGAACCAGCTGAAGGAATTTCAATAATCATTTCAATAATCTGTGAGAATTCACGGAGAATGTGTAAGGTCCCAGCAGAATGGAGAAGGGCAAACATGCTACCTCTTTTCCAAAAGAGGAACAAAGCAGGATCTGTGAATTATAGACCAGTGAGCCTAATTTTAGTACCTGGAAAGTTACTGGAACTAATTATTAAACAATTGGTTTGTGAGTACCTGGAGGACAACAGGGTGATCAGGGCTAGTCAGCATGGATTTGTCTAGAGCAAATCATGTCAAACCAACTTAATTTCCTTTTTTGACAGTGTTCATTGCCTAGGAAACAGAAGGCAAGCAGTATATATGTTGAACTTGGATTTTAGTAAGGCTTTTGACACAGTCTTACATGACATTCTCGTAACGCAATATGTAAAGTAGGGAAATGTGGTCTAGTTGAGATTACTCTAAAGTGGGTGCACATCTGGTTAAAAGGCCTCACTTAGAGTAGTTATGAATGTAATGACTGGCTCAGTGCAAATTGGGAGGCCATACATACCAGGGTCCCACAGGTGTCAGTCCTGGGTCTGGTACTATTCAATATTTTCATTAGTGACTTGGATAATGGAGTGGAGAGTGGACTTATAAAATTTGCACGTGATAGATTGAAAGCACGTTGGAGGACAGGATTAGAATTCAAAACAAACATGACAAATTGGAGAAATGGCCTGAATTCAACAAGATGAAATTCGTTAAAGTGCCAAGTACTTCACTTAAGAAGGAAAAAATTCAGTGCACAGCTACAAAATGGAGAATAACTGGCTAGGTGGTAGTACTGCTGAAAAGCATTTAGTGTTTATAGTGGATCACAAATTAAGTATGTCAACAGTGTAATGCAGCTGTGAAAAAGCCTAATGTCATTCTGGGGTAAATTAACAGGCGTGTTCTATATAAGACATGGGAGGTAACTGTCATTAATCTACTTGGCACTATCATGGTCTCAGCTGTAGTACTGTATCCAATTCTGGGTACCACATTTTAGAAAAGATATGGACAAAGAGAGAATTCAGAGAAGGGGAACATAAAGATGAATTCAGAGAAGAGCAACAAAAAGAGAATTCAGAGAAGAGCAACAAAAATGATAAAAGGGTTAGAAAATTTGACCTATGAGAAAAGGCTTAAAAAAATTTAGGAGAGTTAGTCTTGAAAAAAGAAGACTGAGTGAGGACCTGATAATAGTCTTCAGATATATCGAGGACTGCTACAAAGAGTCTTGTGAGCAATTGTTCTCCATGTCCACTGAAGGCAGGAATAAGCAATAGGTTTAATTTGCAGCAAGGGAGATTTAACATATATCTGTAACAGGCTTCCAGAGGTTGTGGAATACCCATCACTGAAGGTCATTAAGTCTTTAAAATCTAGTAATATTGATCATTTTAAGAACAAGTTGGTCAAAAACTTATTGGGATGCATTAAGTTTACTTCACCCTATCACCATGCATGGGGCTCAACTTGATTCTTAAAGGTGCTTTCCAGTACTGCATCTCTCTGAATCTATATTGGTTTTTCATGTATAACTTCTATTTCTCCTTGTGACTTTGGAGTATGTAAATATTATTTTGTCTGTGCACACAAATGATAAAGGCCTAAATTGTGTGAAGTTTTCTCCAAAAGTATAAAAGTAGCATTTTAAAAACATATTCCTTTAAGTCCACAGCATTTATCATATATCAAACATATCTAAACTTACGGCCACAAATGAAAGGGGGAGAGCTGAGAGCCAAAAAACCTTAACAGAGGGGACCCAGGGATACTTGAGGAGCTACATCAACTCATCTTTCTGAAGTGTCATCATACCATTGTTTGGTGCTGCCAAAATGCTCCATGCAATATTTCTAAATAATCTGTACCTCTCTATAGATAAGATACACATCAGTTTGGAGCAGCTTGGAATGGATTTTCTGCACATCAGTGGATTCTTTTTCATGTAATGTCTGGCAAATTGCTAGTAGTGGATGATTTCCTGTCTGCATATCCCATTTATAGCCTGTGATATGGCACTGCGATGAGTTTGCACTATCACTGAACATTGCTGAAGAGCCTCATTAATTTGTGCAGATGGTGAATTTATATTTTTCAAAATGCCACTTTTTTGCCAAAGAAATCTAGTTGACAGTGGCAGTCAAGTTCTTAACTGGTAAATAAGGTAGTCCAGAAGAGGCAACTTCCCTTCAGGTATTTGGAACAATGCTAGGTTTGGGGGTTATTTATTTTTATCACACCTTTTCTCTGCATGTGGCTTGGGGACAGGGGAGGTAATAGACTATATTTACTTTTTAAAATTCTTTTGTCTCATATGTTAATGTGCCAAAAATAAAGCAGAAACACCAGAAATGACACTGATAGGGTATTTCTACACTTACAATTTAGTTTGAATTAAGGAGTCTTAATTCAAACTAAATTAGTGCATGACTGCACTAGCTTTCATTAGTTCGAACTCAGGAGTTCCCTTAGTTCAAACTAAGGAAAGCCTACTCTGAATCTATAAAACCTCCCTTAAGTTTGAATTGATTGTTAATTCGAACTCATTAGTTCGAATTAATCCAATGTAGCTGTGTTGATTTGAACTAACTGTTAGGTCGAATTAACCACAGCTAGATTTTCTCTATGCAATAGCGCCCCCTACCTGATTCGAACTAGCAAGTCCTGTGCATGGACATGATCGTTCGAATTAGGGTTTCTAGTTTGGCTGTGGTAATTCGAATTAGCTTATTTTGAACTAATAATTATTAGTTCAAATTCAGTTAATTTGAACTAACCTAAGTGTAGACACAGCGATAGATTAAAAGAGAGACATGGACAAAACCATGAGATCCTTGATTATTTCTTACACTGGCAAAACTTCCATTCATTTTACTGCAAGTTTTGCCTCAACTCCTGCAGACTCTCAATCCCCCCCATCCCAGTCCTACAATGAGACACTCATGCATAACACTAAGAATATGCAGAATCGGTGCCTGTAACCTAAAGGCCTTAGCTCTTGGTCCCCACAACATTCTGTAACCTGCAAAAAGATGTCAAGCCAGAGTGGTGCAACAAATAGAATATTTCCAGATATTTAGGAAATTCCAAGCACTTTGTGAACAGAGTAGCTCAGGACAAAGTTATTTTGCACAGGCATCTTTAACTGTAATAAGTTTTTGAAAATACAATCATTAGACTCCAACTTAATTGACACTTGTGATTGTTTTGTTTTATATACTGGCATGTAGTTAATATGCAGGACTATTTTATAAAACAGGTGTAGTATCTAAAGCAAAGAACCAAAAATCATGTTCTCTTACACTCTGTTAAAGGTTTCATGGAACCTATGTAATCTAGGATTTTTTTATATAGTTAAATCCACATTTGTGTTTTACCCCTCAATATTGTTTAAAATATGTCTTTCAGATATCTTTAAAAATACTTAGATATTGAAGTATATTAGACCTTATATGAGTGTGTCTTAGGGATTCATATTATGTGCCACATGTATGACAATGCCTAGGAACAATGAGGTCAAGCTAAGGACACTGCAGCAACCAGCAAGACAGACAGCACTAGATTTTAAAGACTTAATACCAAACCTTTAAGATGATATTTTTTCTTTAATAGACACATTCTGTCTCTCTCAATATTATATATATACACATACACACAATGTAATATAATATATATGTATTTATACACACAAACACACATATGTAGGTGAAAGGGATCTGTAAAACACAAGTAATGACATCCACAGAGGTACATTTTTAGTAACGTGAAACAGAAATGATTGACAGAACAAAGCATATGGAAACCAAGAAGAATCTAACCCACATTTAGATCTAAGAAAAAAATATTTGCCTGAAGGGAAAATATTAATTAGTTTGTCTACATGCAAGATAAAAGTCTGGAAGACATATCCATCAAAAGGCAGCAGAATAAACAGCAAAATGGAAATTATTTGTAAATTGACAGTAAACTTGGCAAACATTGAGGGGGTAAACAAGTTATTTGGCATGCAAAGCACTCAGAAATCACAGCCTCTGTCAGGAGGCATCTGTGCATATATTCACTTATTTGACAGAAATTAACATTCTGCAGAAATCTTTGTTGCATGCTAAAGATTTCTTCACCCTCCTTAATTATTTTAATTGCTGCTTCAAAATGTTCCCTATAAACATGAAAAAAGACATTAAAATCCACCAAGTCCAGTTCCATGTTATCAATAATACACAGTAACTCTGTACAGCAGTTTAACACGAAACCTACTGAGACATAAAATATTTACATAAAAGAGCCACATTTGTTTTTCTTGGTTGAAATTTAAGAAACGTGAAGACATTTAAGATGTCCTTTCAGTTTTATGAAAGGTTTAAAAAACACAACACTGGCATATAAACAAATGCAATTATTCCAACTGCTCACAGGGCCAGGGTTTGCTGAGATCATTCTTTTATCATGAGTTTGCCATACTGTAAAAAGAAACTAGATTCTGACGGTTGCATGTGCTAAATGTTTTTGTAATAGTCATGCCCTATCCAACCTCACTGATAATGCTTTTTTCAAGAATAATCCACCAAATGAACTAATGTAACAAATAGCATAGTTATTTCCCCCTACCCAAAAGCACAAAGTGATAGCTACGTGACTTTGAAATGTGATTATTATTAGGTGTATCAATTATCCAAGCTGTTCTGCATACATAACCTATAACCAGACTCTGGCTGCTGTTGAAGGTATGTTCAAGATGAGGGCTAGGGCTGCATCTGCTCAAAGAGCTGACAGAATGTCAGCACTAAAATCAAGCTGAAGGAGCCATAGCAGATAATCTACTGGGTAGCAAGGATGTGTTGGACAGACCTAGACATGACTCTGTACCCTTCCAAGATGTTTGAGGGGTCCAGAAATAGTAGACTACTGCATTCACTCACCCAGTCCTCCTACAGTTCTCTGAAGTTAGAATACGTAAGGCAGACACTACATTTGGCAGGTTACCCCTCTGTCACTGCTTAATGTGACAATGGGTGTTAGAGCCACAATCTAACCCTCAACTGCATGGTTCTTGGGGTAGCGACCTTGGCTTTCTTTGGCTATGTCTACACTTACAAAATTAATTCGAAATAGTTATTTTGAAATAACAGCTTTGATTTTAATTGGAAGCAATTGTTTCAAACGAGCACTACTTCAAATTTATCGTTTCAGATTAGAAGTGCAGGAAAGACTCTCTAATTCAAAATAAAGTAGAAGTTATTATTCTGAAGTATAGAGTCTTCAATAGGCTCTCTAATTCAAAATAGGTGAAGGCAGGCAAAAGAACAGGGCCATTATTTCAAACTAAGGGTATGCTGCAGCTTAGAATGGCTTAGTTCAAAATAATAATTTTGATTTAAGTGCTATTTCAAAATAAAAGCTGGTTTTATTATTTCAAAATAATGCTTTATTATTTCAGAATAAAGAAATGCTTAATTTGAAATAGCAAAGTGCATGCATGGACAGGAAATAAGTTATTTTGAAATAAGCCTCCTTATTTCGAAATAACTTCTAAGAGTAGATGTACCCTTTGTTGATTGTATGCCAATCAGAAATGATGGTTCCCAATAAATGACAATAAATACTAAATGGTAATTAAAATAATTGAGCCTTGTAGGACAGGAGTTATAATTACCATTGCCTATGTCATGGATTTACAAAAGAAGCTACTGTAAGAGGTTCAGTGTGAAAAACCTTGTATTTTAAAACAGAATCCTAATAACATGGACTGCAAAATTTAGGAGCTTTATTGTTAATCAGACCCACATCACATGCCAGGTCCTCAATTGGTGTAAGTTTGCATAGCTCAACAATGGAAAAATGCTGACTCACACCAGCTGAAGATATTCTATTTAAGTGTCATTTCTCTTTCTGTATAATTCCAGAGATAATAATGGTCTTTTATGACACAGTACAAGGCCAACAGATTCCTACTCTTTCAGGCTAATGGGGAAGAAAAGTCAGAGTTAAGGGACCCTCTATCAAGAATGCCCAGCTAGTGACCCAAGATAGTTAAACCTAGAAACTGTTGGTTCAGAAATTCTATTTGATCTCAGGTGCTACGGCTGTGCACAGGGAGAGAGCTGATCTCTGGGTTGCCAGGATCTAATGAAAGGGAACACTCCTCGAGCTAGATCCAGAAGCAAATAGGAAGGCTGGGCAGGTTTATGCTAAATGTCTAGATGCTTTTCTGTCTGCCCTTTCTGATTACATGAGTGAAACAACTGTGGCATGTCAATGTCATCTCCCTCTGGTCATCTTTTCACATTGTTCTGGATACACCCCAGATCAGAGCTGTGAAGTAAGTGGATCCCCAGTTCTGGAGGCTGTCCTGTAAGTAGATGGGACAGGAAATAATGTCATTAAGTATATGATTGCTTAGACTAGACTAGGGGTTCTCAAAAATTTTTTTCCTGGGACCCCCTTTGAAAATATTTCAAGCTATGATGATGCCCCCGAAAAAGTGATGACCCCCACCCCCCAGCCCTGACACACACACCCCTGTACCATAGTACCCTTACTTCTGTGCTGCTTTGGGGGGCAGTACTACATTCAGAGCACCGGCAGCTGCTGCTCTCTAGCCACCTGTATCTGAAGGGCTCTGGCTATCAGCTGTATCCTGGGCTGACAGCCACAGCCACAGCACATTTGGGGGCTGACAGTTTACAACCCCCCATAATAATCTCCCAACCTCTTGAGGGGTCCCAACCCCTGGTGTGAGAACCCCTGAACTAGATAATGGTTTTCTACTTACACAAATGTAATAGCTTTCTGGGGGAAATACTTTTACCATTATTTAAAATGTGTAGTTAAAAGAAAGGGGGTGTGGAATATTCATAGCATAATACGGGCTGACTGGATAGCGTAGTGGTTAAGCGTGCCATGATGATTAAGAGCAATGCCCTTTGATACGGGAGACTGGGGTTCAAATCCTGGTGGGTACCTGTGTACCTTCCCAATATGGGTCCTTGGGCAAAAGACCCCCTAATGCCTCACTTGCCTACCTCTAATATGAGAGTGATGTGAACTAGGAGAGTCATGTCAGCTCGGATGTTGCCCAGATTAACAAGGTCCCGCACCAGATGTTGGGGAACCAGGACAATCTGATGATAGGTGGGCTACTGCAACAAATCATGCATGGATGAGACAAGAGAACCTGGAATTGATGGAATGCTACTACAACAGTAGACCTAATGAGAGGGGATATATGAAATGTATGAGGGGAACTATGGACGGACAAAAGACCTACATCCACTCTAACTGAGAAACAGCTAGTTACTCAACGCTTCAACATAGTAAAGAGGCAGCTGCTCTCACAAGGGGAGATAGACCAACTCCACATTACATCCTGGACTCACGAAGAAGATCCACCAGAACAACTAGATGTGCAGCCAACACCTGAAGCTGGAACTTCACTGCCACCCCCTCCATTACAGAGTATAGCAGCTGAGATGAGGCATAAGATCATGGATAAACTTAGCTACAGTCAACCCTCAAGACTGATTACCAAGGCTCGTTAGAGAAGTACCATCAGCTAGTATGCTAGAAGAAGCCAATAGAGCCCTAATGACAATTCCTACTACCACCATAACTCAAACCAGTGAACTGGTATATGCTACAGCCTCTGTAATCCTGAAGATGCTTGGCTACATGATCAAGAAGAACAGCAGTACATACCCCCCCCCCCCGGAAAATGAGGTTGGAAGATAAGATCAAGGCAACTCGGAGAGAAGTTAGTTAGCTGGTGGAACTACAGAAGGGTGTAGAGATTAAGGATAAGACTCGGCTACTGAAAAAATACAAGGGACTGACTCCATCTGAAGCCTTAGAGACTGCTAAACAAAGGCTCACAGCACTGGCTACCAGGCTAAGGAGAGACACTAGAGAAGCAGAGGCCAAAAAGATAAATGCCCTGTTCTCCAAAGAACCATCCAAGGTGTACTCCCAACTGCAGTGCAACAACACAATAACAGCAGAGCCACCAACAGCAGAAACTGTACAGTACTGGAAGACCATCTGGGAGAAAGAGAAGACTCATAACACCAGTGCAAAGTGGCTGCAGGACCTGAGAAGAGACCACAGCAATCTCCCAGAACAGGAACCAGTCACCATCACAGTAGCAGACATCCAACAGTGGGTCAAGAACATGAAAAGCTGGACAGCACCTGGACCGGACATGATCCACACCTACTGGCTAAAGAAACTAACAGCAGTGCATGAACGCTTAGCAGCACAGATGAACCAGCTGCTAGCAGCAGGCTCCCACCCAGACTGGCTAACACAAGGAAGGACAGTGCTGATCATGAAAGACCCCCACAAGGGAACAGCACCATCCAACTACCGGCCAATAACCTGCCTCCCCACAACATGGAAAGTCCTATCAGGCATCATAGCCGCCAAGCTACAGGACCACATGGGCCAGTACCTGAGCACAGCTCAGAAGGGCATTGGGAACAACACCAGAGGCTCAAAGCACCAGTTGCTCATAGATAGAGCAGTCGCCCAAGACTCAAGGTCTAGACAGACGAATCTGAGCACAGCCTGGATTGACTACAGGAAAGCCTATGACTCAATGCCACACACATGGATCTGTGAATGTCTGGTGCTATACAAAGTCAACAGGACACTAAGGACCTTCCTCAAGAACTGAATGGGACTGTGGAAGACAACATTGGAAGTCAACTCAAGACAGCTTGCACAAGTGGCCATCAAGTGCAGCATATACCAAGGTGATGCGCTGTCCCTGCTGCAGTTCTGCATTGGCTTGAACCCCCTCAGCCAGATAATCACAGGGACTGGATAGGGATACAAGTTCAAGAGTGGAACTACCATTAGCCACCTCCTCTACATGGATGATATCAAGCTGTATGCTAAGAATGAACGAGACATCGACTCGCTAATCCACCTGACACAGATCTACAGTGAGGATATTGGGATGTCATTCGGACTGGAGAAGTGTGGCCGGATGGTAGTAAAGAGAGGGAAAGTAGTCGAGACTGATGGGGTGGAACTACCAGCAGGCCACATAGCAGATGTGCAGACCAGCTACAAGTACCTTGGCATCCCACAGTCACATGGGAACCATGATGAGGAGGCAAGGAAGACAGCAACATCCAAGTACCACCAAAGGATAAGACAGGTCCTGAAGAGCCAGCTCAATGGGAAGAACAAGATCCATGCCATCAACAGGTACACCCTGCCAGTCATCAGATACCCTGCCAGTATAGTGAACTGGCCAAAGGAGGACATGGAGGCTGCCGATGTGAAGACTTGGAAGCTCCTCACAATGTACGTAGGTTTCCACCCCAAGTCCAACACCCAGAGGCTGTACACCAGCCGGAAAGAAGGCGGGCGGGGTTTGGTGAGTGTCAAAGCCACTGTCCTGGACGAAACCCAGAGCATCCAGGAGTACATCAGTAAGATGGCACCCAAAGATGAGCTGCTGAGAGAATGCCTGAGGCAGCAGCAGACATGGGAGGAAGCTCAAGCAGAAGAAGTGCCATGGCAAGACAAGTCCCTGCATGGGATGTACCATCGACAGATAGCTGAGGTGGCTGACATTGGGAAATCCTACCAGTGGCTGGAAAGGGCTGCACTAAAAGACAGCACTGAGGCACTGATCATAGCAGCACAAGAACAGGCACTGAGCACCAGATCCATTGAAGCAGGGGTCTACCACACTAGACAGGACCCAAGGTGCAGACTGTGCAGAGAGGCCTCAGAGACAGTCCAACACATAGTGGCAGGATGTAAGATGCAGGCAGGAACAGCATACACTGAACGGCACAACCAAGTAGCTGGCATTGTGTACAGGAACATCGGCACAGTGTATGGGCTAGACCCTCCCAAGACCAGATGGGAGATCCCACAGAAGGTCGTGGAGAATAACAGGGCTAAGATTCTGTGGGACTTCCAGATCCAGACGGACAGGCAGGTACTGGCCAATCAACCAGACATCGTGGTAATAGACAAGGACCAGAAGACAGCGGTGGTGATAGATGTAGCAGTGCCAAGTGACAGCAACATCAGGAAGAAGGAGTATGAGAAGCTGGAGAAGTACCAGGCCCTGAAAGAGGAACTAGAACGGATGTGGAAAGTGAAGGCCAAAGTGGTCCCAGTGGAGGTAGGAGCACTCGGGGCTGTGACTCCTAAGCTGGGAGAGTGGCTCCAACAGATCCCAGGAACAACATCAGAGCTCTCTGTCCAGAAGAGTGCAGTGCTCGGAACAGCTAAGATACTGCGCAGAACCCTCAAACTCCCAGGCCTCTGGTAGAGGACAGGAGGTTGAGGAAGACACATACCACCCATAGGGGCGAGAGGGGAATATTTTTTTTTTTATTGTATCTTTCATTTTCAGGCAGCCACTTGCATTGTTTCTCATCAGTCAGCTTAACAGTTTATTACTATCTAATTCTTTTCTTTTTATATGTAAAATGACACAGTTTAATGCTCCACAGTTTAATATCTGTGAAGTTTTATCTTTATTTGTTTGGAAAATTTGAGTCAGATACTCACCTACTGTAATTTCCAAAGAACAAACAAATGAAAAAGGGCAGTCCATTTTCATGCAAATCCAGCCAGCTGTTTAGCTGAAGCTGCCCTTGTGTTTTGATGTGAGGATCTGCATAAAAACCAAAGTGGAGATATGATAAAATATAAAAGACTGACAATAACATGCAAATCAAAATCAGTCACTGGAAAACTGTGGACTCATTGTCATCAAAAGAATTAGGTGGCAGAACAAAACAAAAGAGCCCTATTGATAAAAGTAACTATGGCGTGATGGCTTTAAAATCTACAGATTTCTTATATTACAAAGAAAACTGAAATTAAACTCCTCTCCAGACTGTTTGCTTTTAATTTTTCCTTTCTGAGCTGTTTCCTGACATATTGTCTGTTAACTCTTTATCAAAGGTCATTTGTAATCATATTTAGGAGATAAAAAAATTATTTAATAAATTTTAATCATCAAGTGCACAGTAAAGTGATACTAAAATAAGTGACTACACGTGCAATGCAGTCCGGATATTGAAAATAATTATAGAAAATATTAACAAATTCCTTTTGTGATCAGCTTTGAATTTGTATATTGTAAGCACTATGCTGATCCCATTGAAATAGATGATTAAACTCTGTAAGATAGAGTGGGCAAGCCTTGTGTAATATATCGTTCTAAGACGGGCTGGTGTAATGATAAATCTCCAGGTTCCTGTATGCTTTCAGCTGGTGATGGTGACTGAAGATGATGCTAGTCAGAGGTCTCTGCCAAACATAAGCAAACCATTATTTGTTGATTCTTTTATATAATTTTTCCTGTTTATGAAGATAGGTGAATACATTTTGATTCATACACTGTGTATGAATGTAGGTGAAGACATTTTGATTAATTTATTGGAAATGCTTTGTGGAATTTTTCAAAGATAATATAAAGGCTGTTTGGAAATGTTCTGTCTGAATTGCTGTTTGATAGAGAACTGGATTTTCAGAAATGAAAATTTTGACAAAACTGCCATTTGTCAATAGAAAATTTCAGTTTTTCATCAAAACACTCAAAACCCAAAGATGTTCAGTTTGCAGATGAAAATTCTCCATTTTAAATTTTTCAATGAAAAGCCAACATTTTCTTCAGGCAATAAAAATAGAACATTTTTGGACCAGTTTTAAAATGTATTTTTTTTTTAGCATACACATTTCCCATAAGTAATCAAGCTTTATCTATGACTGTAGATACCATCCTAAGTACAGCAGAGAATGTATTCATTTTTCAGCTTTGCATATTTTATTTATTGGTGGTTTTCCAGAAAGGACAGGCCACATTGCCAAATTTGATCATGAAATAAAACTATCCACCTTTGCATTTTAGAACTAAAATTAACAGGGCACAGTTTTTACGAATGTCTTTGTGATGGTTCCTGGGGTGCACCGGCCAGTCAGCCACCCAACCACTCTCTAGTTTACGCCAGCCCTTATTCTTTCCTGCAAGTTAGCTATAGGTGCACCCCACACTCTGACCCACTTTGAAGCAGGGAGTAACCCCTTTAGTGTTCAGCAGGTTTCCACTGAACACTCAGAGAAGTCGTCATATTGCAGGTGAATTATAGTCCAATAATGAAAGGCAGTATTCTCAGAGCTCAATAAGGAATCTTTATTGAAAGAGAACTGAGAGCAGAGGCAACCAGACAGACAGGTTTCCCAAGGACTAAAACAACCCTCCCATTTATCACTGTGACAACCCCAATGACCCTAGGTAGTCTGAAACACCACATATTCCTTCCCCTGTAATGAAAAAGCCCTCTTCCCAGACCCCCAGAAAGAATAAACACTAAACTAGGAGTTGAGGGTAGACTACCCCATCTCTGGTGAACCCTGTGGAATTATTCTGCCCTGTGATGAGGGGGTCAAGACTAGCTTAAGATCCAGCCAATTAGGAGGCCTTCTCTCCCTAGGGGGATTACGGCAAACTTCTGGTGTGCCCACACTGGAAGATGGTATTGATGGCAGTGTGACTGCAGGTACTGGGGAAGTAGCCAGAACCGGGAGAGGATGTTGTGTCTGGTTGGTCCAGGAAGGAGGCCGAAGGCATTGAAGAGGTGGCTGGAGCAGGAGAGACATGAACAGCTGTTTCATGCCCTGATGGTATATCATCTGTAAGGGTGAAGTCAGTTACATCATTTGGAGATACATCCTCTGAATTGGTATGACTGAGTAGCAACTCGTCTACATGCTGTCAGCAAACCAGGCCGTCCACCATCTGGACAGAGTAGGAAACAGGTCCTCTCTGGGTGATGATCATTGCTGGAACCCATTTAGCTCCTGAAGCATAGTTTTGAGTGAGGACAGGCTTTCCAATACTGAAGGTGCAGTCCTTCATTCTTGGTGCATGTCTGATGCCCTGGTCCTGCTGTTGGCATTGAACCACTTATTGTGTTTCTTGTGGTTTCAACAAATTTAAGCAAAAGTGCAACTGCCATCCCATCATAAGAAAAGCTGGAGATGCTTTAAGTTGTAGTCTGCAGAGAGTTTCTATAGGATAAAAATAAGTTGTTCAGACGCTTCTGAAGAGGTGAACACCCCCTCGCGGATTTTAGGGTTTGCTTCATAGTCTGTATGAACCTTTCAGCAAGTCCATTGCTGGAAGGATGATATGGTGCTGACCTGATGTGATGTATTCCATTGGCCTTCATAAAAGTTTCAAAATCCTAAGAAATGAACTGCGGTCCATTGTCACTCACCAGCTGTTCTGGAAGACCATAATGACTTAAGAAGCCACAGAGGGTCTGGATAGTGATTTCCGTAGTAGTGGACTGCATTACAGAGACTTCTGGCTATTTTGAACGGGTATCAACAACAATTAAAAGCATACATCCTTCAAATGGGCAAGCAAAATCAAAATGAATACATTGCCATGGCCTTTTGGGCCGATCCCACTTGTGAAGGGGTTCCACCTGAGGTGGTTCCAGACACTCTGGCCTGTGTACAAACTCTAGCCATCTCTTTGATGGCCCTGTCCAAACCCGGCCATCAGAAATAGCTACATGCAATTTTTTTCATGCACACCATGCCACGGTGACTTGAATGGAGCTGTTCCAACAAATATGGTCTTAATGAAGGAGGATAATGACATGCATACCCCAAAACAAACACCCAAACTGGGTTGATAACTCCATCCTCCTAGACATGTAGGGGCAGAGGTCAGGTGAGACCTGGGAGTCAGGTAAGAATGTTCCATGCATCACAAAATCCTTAACTTGAGACAGTATTGGGTCCATGTGTGTCTCTCTCTTCACTTGAGTAGCCATGACAGGTGTGTTTTCCACCTGTTCAAAGTAAAAGATTCCTTCCTGACCCAGATCTGGACAATGTACTGGTAAGGGTAGCCTTGAAAGACTATCAGCATTGCAATACAAAGAGGATTGCCTATACTTGATCTCATATGTGTACCCAGGAAGTATCAATGCCCATCGTTGCATACAGCTAGCAGCCAAAGGTGAAATGCCTATGTGTGGCCCCAAAATCAATATCAAGGATCAATGGTCAGTGAGAAGTATGAACTTCTTTTTCCACAGGTATGAGTGAAATTTCTGAATGCCAAAAATAATGCACAGAGCTTTGTGTTCAATTTCGGCATAGTTAGTTTCTGCTTTGGTCAGGGTGCATGAAGCAAAAGTGATTGGCCTCTCTTTACCTGAAGGCATAATGTGTGATAATTTGGCCCCAACTCTATAAGGGGAGGCATCACAGGCCAACTGGAGGGGCAAAGATGGATTAAAATGTGTCAGAACCCCACAGTTTACCAGTGTGAGTTTAGTTTTGTTCAATGCAACATCACAGGCTTCAGTCCAGTTCCAGCCCTTGTTCAGCCCAAGAAGCTCATCTAGGGGTTTCAAGAGTGCTGCTAACTATGGAATAAACTTGCCATCATAGTTCAATAACCCTAAAAAAGAGAGAAGTTGGCTTGCGTTCTGAGGGAGTGGAATATCCATGATAGCCTTAATCTTGGTAGGAGTCTTATGGAGACCATCAGTATCAATTATATGTCCTAAATATTCAATGGAGGGCCAGAAAAATTTAAATTTGTCTCAGCAAACATGTAGGCCAGGGGGTTCCCAACCTTTTTAAGGCTGGGGACCCCTTGCCAAGGGGAAAAAAAGTTTGCGGCCCCCTGTGGGTGCCTGGTGCCGCCCTGGGTAGAAGTTGGCCTCTGCGGGGTCAGAATGTGGCCCATGCCACTCTCCTGCCAGGCAGCAGGGTCTCCGGGGAGATTGCCATTCCCGTGGCAGCCTCTGCTCCCTGGCAGGGGGATAGGGCTGCAATGGCGGCGCTGCAGCCATGTCTCCCTGTCCCTCCCACTCTTCTCTGCTTCACCCCAGTTCTCCGCCACTTCTCCCCTTTTTCCTGGCTGCTGGAACTCCTGCCCCCTGGCCACTCCCCAGGCTACTCTCCCTGTGCACATGCTCAGGGTGGGAGTTTTAAAAACTCCCTCCCTGGGGATAGCTCCCTTCTGGCCAGAATCCTGGCTCTCCGTGGCAACCGGAGACCCCATTGGCATCTGGCCCCAGCTCCCAGCCTGTCCATGGACCCCCTAGGGGTCAGCAGACCCAGGTTGGGAATCACAGATGTAGACCATACTCTTCCAGTCTTTGAAGAGTAGCTTTCAAGTTTGTAAGGTGTTCCTTCTCAGTTTTGCCAGTGACCAGGATGTCATCCAGATAGCATTGTACTCCAGCTAAGCTACTCAGAATCTGGTCTGTTGCCCTCTGGAACAAAGCTGGAGTCAAAGTAATTCTGAAAGGTAAGCGACAGTATCTGTACAACCTCTTATGTGTTATGATAGTCAACAGCGCTTGAGATTTTTCTTCAAGATGCATCTATCTATAAGTACGTTTGACTCAAATCAATCTTGCTAAATGTGTCCTCCAGACAAACCTGCAAAGATGTCCTCAATGCAGATTAGAGGATATTGCTTCACACATAACAATGGGTTGACAATAACTTTAAAATCTTCACAAATCTGAATGAAGCCATCCTTCTTCACTATTGGGATGATGGGTGTCACCCACTGGCTGTGAATAACTGGCACTAAAAGACTCCCTCCTTGACTAACTGCTCCAAGTTTTCGTTGACCTTGAGTTTGATGGCAAATGGCACCATTCTGGCCTTCAAACATTTTGGTTGGCAATCAGACTTAATGTTGAACTTCAAGGTGATTCCCATCATGCTGCCCAAGCCTTCTGTCAAAACAGCAGCATGTTTTGTTAGTACTGCTACCAGACTTATTTCTCATTCAGTCAACTGATGCACTTCTGCCCAATTAAGTTGGATTTTCCTGATCCAAGATCTTCCCATCAGGGCTGGGTAACTACCCTTCATCACAAACAGTGGTAGCTTTATGATCTGTCTGTTGAGCTCTACTTTCACATCAATAGTACCCAACAGGGGATCAGTCTCCCCAGTGTACAGCTTCAAAACAACTATTGTTGGCTTAAGTGGCAGATGTCTAAAGTCCTTCTCATACACAATGTTAGAAACTAATAAAATGGTTGCACCAGTGTCCAGTTCCATGCGCACAGGTTTACCTTCCAACACAGGTGTCACCCAAAATTTACGTGGAACTGTTATCGACATAACATGGAGGGATTCTTCATCTTTTGATTGGGTGTCACTGTGATCATCTGGTGTCTCCTCTACTGCATGCAGAATTTCCCTTTTTGTCTGCTGAATGAACAACTCATTTTTCTCAGATCTGCCTCTTCTGTTTGGCTCATCCTCCCTTTGTTTGCAGACACATTCTATGTAACCTCTTTTGCCACATTGTCAACACAATAGTTCCTTACACCAGCACTTTGATGCAAGGTGAACCTGCTTCCCACGCTGGTAACAATCCTGTCTCCCAAGTGCCCTGTGGGTAGGTTGTGGGCATACCTTATGCACTCCATTCCCAATCTATTACATGTCTTAGGTGATGAGTTCCATGGAAACTGCAATCTCAACATCCTTCTGCAAGTTGGGTTGACCTTTGGTTAATAGGCATTTCTGTGTTGATTCACTGTGCGGACCAGATACCAGCCTGTCACACAGCAGTTGATCTAACATGTTCTTGAAGTTGCAATATGCTGCCAGCTTCTTCAGTGCTGCTACAAATTGTACAACTGGTTCACCTGCACCTTGGTTTCTCTGGTAAAACCTAGATCTCTCTGCAATTACCAGTGGCTTCAAGGAAAAAAGTACTCCCAGAACTTCCACTAGGTCACCATAAGATTTTTGTTCTGCCTTCTCCAGATAAAGCAAATCACATAGTAAACTATAAGTCTTTGCTCCAGTAATTGCTAGAAAAACTGGTACCTTCTTCTCATCAGTTACATCATTTGCTATAACAAAATTTTGAAATCAGGCCGTTCGTGGTTCCCACAAATTCGACAATTTATCAAATGCTTCAAGTGGTGTAGTAAGCAAAGCCATGCTGCCCTCTTGTGGTTATTGTTTATCTCTTCACTAATACTTAGCAGGCAGATCAGCTTCCAGACAGACTGACAGCCCTTAGGCAAACAGAGCAGCTTTCAAAGTTACAACTGAACCCCTAGGCAAGCAGTAAATAAAAATTTCATTCCTTACATTTTATTCTGGTTTTCCTTAGTTGCCAGGATTGTTGAGAATAGCCACATCCATCTCATATCCCTTCCTCAGCACCCCGTTGTCATATTTTAGGTGAATTATCATCCAATAATAAGAGGCAGAGTTCTCAGGGCTCAGTAAGGAATCTTTATTGAAAGAGAACTGAGAGGAGAGGGACCCAGACAGACAGGTTTCCCAAGTACTAAAACAGCCCTCCCATTTATCACTATGACAACCCCAATGATCCTAGGTAGTCCTAAACACCACAGAAATACCAACTCTGCTGTCCAGTGTACACAGCAGCTTATATAATTCAACTCAGGATCAGTTCAGCAACTTGCTTAATATGATAGCACAGAGATATATTTAAAGTGAAAGCAACAGTAAATATATTATTAAAGATTCAAGACATAGGGTGTAAGAATAATGGAAACAAAAGCTTGCATAAAAAACAAACCATAATACTATTTCTAAGGATTAAATGTCCTTTAAAATGTTAACCTCTTATCTAATGAACTTTATTTCCCTCAAAAAGCATTTTGCAGCATCTTCTGCAAATACTCGTTGTGATCCCATTTTTATGAATGTGAACTCACTGCCTGTTTACTTCCTAGTGCAGGATAAAGAGGGGTCTCCCTTGCCTTCTGTTTATATCCCCAAAGTTCATTGTCTGTAATCAGGCAGTAAGACTCACGTCACTTGCTATTCCTTTGTTTTCCCTGTCAACTTCACATCTCTCTGTTTACTTAGTATGTAAAAATGTATTTCAACTGTGTTAGTTAACAATGCCTAACTTACATGCCAACAGATGGACAAATGAATAAACATCTTTCATCTGACTGGAAATCTGTTTGTCCACCTTGACTTGATGAAGAATCTAAGAACATCTTTCCAGTGTACGCAGATAACTTCTTACATATTAACTGTGCATATATTTCAAACTAATATTAATGACTAGTGTAACCTTAGATTTCATTTAAGCAGGGGTGGATTAATGCATAGACCAACAGGGCCCATGCCAGGGGTCCTCTGCCTTGCTGGCATTGGGGAGGGGAGCAGGCTCTGAGCTCCTGTCCCACCCCTGGACTGGCTGGTCTGCCCCTGGATGTGAGGTGAGTCGGCCATGACCTGGCTGGTTGGTCCCCAGGGCTGGCAGAGCCAACTTCCGCATACAGTACAACCTCCAGCATAGCCTTTTGGCTGCACTGGAAGCTGTACTGGAAGCCACACCATGCATGCCAGTCAGCCCCACCATCCCTTGGGTGTGACTGGCCAGGCCATGGCCAGCCTCTGGTCCCAGGCACCCCTCCCCAAAGCTGGCCTGCTGCTGGGTGGCAGGGGGATGCCCACCATTTCGGGAGGCCTCTGCATCTAAGACTCCACAGGGCATTCTTTTATAAACCAAAATGTACAAGTCAGAATCAGGTATTCTTGTAACTTCTTTGCCATTGAATGGTTCTTGTGTTACAGTTTACAAATAAAGCAAAACAAGGAATCCTGTGGCCCTTTTAAATTTATTTATTGCATGAGCTTTTGTCAGTAGAATCCCACTTCATCAGATGCATGAAATGGAGATTATAGTATAAAAAGGGATGTATAAATGCAAGGAAGGGTAAATGACAAGGTCAGTTCAGAATTATTTCAGCAAACCAAGCAAGTTGTTTGGATTCAGGCAGTGTGGAATAACATCTAAGAAGATGAGAAGGAGAAAGATCACCCTTCCATTTCTGATATCTGATTTGTGTCCCTTTATTCTTTTGCACAGACTGTTCAGTTTGTCCAGTGTATAAGGCAGAGGGGCATTGTTGGCACATGATGGCACATATCACATTGGTGGATGAGAAGGTGAATGAATCCTAGATGGAGTAGCTGGTTTGAGAATTTGAGCAGAAGTGTGGGCAATGCGGTTTGTTGGAGTGATGTGTACCTGCCTTAGTATTTCTGTTCTGTGGTGTGTAATTGCTGCTGAGTATCTGCTTTGGTTGGGGGACTATCTGTAAGTGAGGAGAGGCCTTCCTCCCAAAACGTGAGAGAGTGAGGACTGTCTTGTAGGACTGGCTGTAGATCCTTGATGATGTACAGCAGAGGTTTGACTTGGGGGGCTGTAGGTGATCACCAGTGGACTTTTTTGTTTTCCTTGTCCCGCTTGTCCTGTGGTAGTTGACTGCTGGGTACCCATCTTTAAATAGTTATCCAGTCTAATATCAGTATTTGTGCTCATTTTCTATGAGCTATATTCACACAAGCAACTTCATTCAACTCTGAGGAACTGCAGTGACTTTCTGCCGATTTGAATTTGAAACAATGTTACTATTTTAGTAGATGAACACCCTCCATACCAGTAGCTGTTTTACTCTGCCCTCTCCACCCACTAATCCTCTGTAAATCTCTGGACCAGTCATTCAGACTGTGGGTTCTAAAATCACAAGTTCTATACAGCCATGGTGGCTCATCAGTAGCAACAAATTCACCAGCTATTTAATGCAGAATAATCCCTGTGAATAGAGGGTTTAGTGTTTAATATAACTTTGATATATACATTAGTAAGACATACTCACACAACCTCACAACAACGTTCCCCCACCCCCCACAACATAAGACCTCTACATAGTAAGATTGCAAACTCAAGCACTCAAAGGCTAGGAAATGCTAGAAAAAGTTGCTAGTGCAATCTTAAATTGTCTCCCTTGTGTATATGCATTATGATACAGTCTTTAATTACATGATCACGTAGTATTTTCTGCAGGAGACCCCAGCCTCTTTCAATGCATGGGACAGACTGTGCTCTGGGAATGAATCAAGATGGTGTAGTTAATTAGGTTCTTGTCTGTTATTACCATAGCCTCATTGGTTACAGAAGTTGGAAGATATGTACTATTAGCTGTACTGTGCAGGTGGATATAAGTCTGTCCAAAACTAAAGGCTCACCCCCTTGGCTAAGGGGGCAGAACTGCTGACCCCAGGTTACTATTAATTTCTGGGAACAACAAAAAAGAAAATAGGATAAAGAATGGGGACAAAGGTTAATAATGAGGGATCCAGTGGGGCACATCCAGCAGAGTGAGTGAGGCAGGAGACTTCAGGAAGAGCAAGGATGGCTTTGTGATTAAGGCAGTTGAATACTACTCTGGAAAACTGGATCCTATCACTGCCTCTGTCACAGAATTCCTACATGATGCTAGGCAACCCCCTTATCATTTTCAGAGGTGCGTACTGTGTGCATCTGATTTTCTGAATACCCAACTTGAAACACTACGGATGTGATTTATAAACACGTTGAATATTTAAAACTAGAGCTCTGCAAAAATAACTCAGATTTTGGATCACTGATCAAACAGAAATCAAATCAAATAAATTGTTTTGAGAAAGCAGGTTTTGTTTGCAATTTTTAACCCCTCCTCCAAAAAAATTGAAGTAAAATTCAAAATGAAAAGTAGTTTCAAATGGAAAAAAATCAAATAATTTCATTTAAAAATTTCAAAATGAAATATAGCTGTTTCTTTCTGAGTTGTTTGTTGCTGGCAAGTTTTTTCAACAGAAGCAAATTTGACACATATTCATGAAATATTTTGGTCATTCCAAATCTGCATCTTTCAGTGAAAAAAGGTTTAGGCCAAAAAATTTCACTGAGCCTTACTCATAATTACAGCTGATAATGGGAGGGGTGCTCTGAATTTACAAAGTAGTATAATATGAAACATCAAACCCTTGGCATCCGAAATTGGGCTCCCAAAATTTACTGGCACTTTTAGCAATTCTCACTTTAATCCTTGTGCCTCAATTCCACAAGTGTAAAATATATACTATGGGAATAATACCACTGTTATCCTAAACCTTGGGACTCAAGAGGTCCTATAAAGGCTTGGGTATATTAATGAAACAATCCAAGATTTAGTTCTAAAAATGGATAATTGCAAGCGGTCTGCTCTAAGGCTATGTCCACACATAGAGGGTTAATTCGATTTAATTTAAATCGAAATAAGTTAATTTGAAATAAAACCATTAAATCGATTTAACTTAAATCGAATTAAGCAAAAACACCAAATTGAAATGGCAAGTCCGGACACAGGACTTGCTATTTTGATTCACGAGAGGGGCACCCTAGGAGGTATGGCAGGATGGCCCCCTAGAAGGGCCATGCCCCACCCAATATATAGAAAAAGGAAGGCACCCTGGGAAGGAGAAGGGCAAAAGTGTTAAATCGAAATAACGGTTATTTCAAAATAACATGTCTGAATGACGTTATTTCAAAACAACTGTTTTAATTTAATGGCTATTTCAATTTCTTCTGAGGTTTTACTGTTTCAAAATAAGGTTCATTGTTTCGAAATGACGGGGCTCTTCAATTCGAAATAACAAAATGTTGTTCAGACATGACTTTTTTAAAATCACAACAACAGTCATTGTTTTGATTTAAAAGCAATGTGTGGACATAGCCTAGGGGATTTACAAGGGTTTGCAAGGGTTTTCATTTAAATAATTGGAGAACTCCCTAGACCTGCCTGCCTTGGCTTACACTTGAGAGGAAAAGGTTGCAGACTCTATTCAAATGATTGACACTCAGACAGTAATGCCTTTTAAAACAAAATGTGTTTTTATTAAATACTAATTCTAACACAATTACATTTTAAGTAAAAAGCCAACACAATGTAACTTATGAAATAAAATGCTTAAGACACTATAAGACACTGTAAACTGAATAACAATAACAACAAATAAGAGTAAAATATAACAGAAACCATAAAATTGCAATGCAATACTCATAACACAATATACCATTTCTTCAGCACATGATACTTAATTGTGGCATGGTGTAATAAATATACATTGTTGTAACATATAAGAAAGAAATCCTGCATACATGAGTATAAAGTCTTAATACATTGTTATGTTAGAATACCATACAACTTCTTTGTAAACATGTATACCAAAATCTTACATTAATACATATTCAGGACAATTACAACCAATTAACTAACATTCTATGAGTGTTGATCAGGCAAATGTAGAATGGGTGGGATAGGAAACATTCTCACACAATCATCCAACTTATTTACAGTTTCCAAAGGGATAGCCGTGTTAGTCTAGTCCAGCAAAAAAAACAAGGAGCTGTGTGGCACTGTAAGACTAACACATTTATTTTTTGCATGAGCTTTCATGGGAGAAAATCCCACTTCGTCAGATGCTTCAAAGATTCTGTAGGTTCACCCATCTTCGAAGCACCTGACGAAGTGGGATTTTCTCCCACAAAAGCTCATGCAAACAATAAATCTGTTGGTCTTAAAGTGCCACACGACGCCTTGCTTTTTTATTTACAATGACATGCATACATTCCGTATTCTAAGAATAATCATACTTCTTTCCTTCCTTGATTGAATCCCTGTTTCATTTAGGGTCCTTTTGTTCTGTCACTCCAGTGTTCTGTATCCTGTTGCTGATATTCTTTGGATGTTCCTCTTCTGCTCCAATCACTCACGCATAAGGCTATCAGTACTTTTCCTTACATACAATTTTCTGCCCATTCTTGATCAGTTGCTTTTGTAATGTCACTAAACAGCATCTTCCCCACCCATCATTTTCAGCCAATCAGCTTTTCAATATACCAATTAGCTTTACCTGTTTACTTTAAACTCACACCTCCTTGCCACCTCCTGCCCCTCCCTGCAGGTTTGAGGAGTGACTGTTATGTCACCCCAGTCTAACTTTCTGCTATTGGTCAGTTTCTTGGCATCTCTGTTTTGGCGGATTTTTCCCCCCCTTTCTATCAGCAAGACATTATCGCAACCACCATTTTAGATTTCCAGTTAAAATTTAAACTATCATTTTTTAGTACTTATCGAACACCTGAAACTTAAAACTAACTATATTTCTGTTCATGCCTAATTATTATGATTCTGTCACCATTTATGTTATTTAAATCAGAACAGATAAAATCCTCAATGTTTTCTCCTCCTCTCTGACTTTTTTTCTTTCAGCTGTGTTGTTAAATGCTGTTTCTGGGGCTGATATTTTTACGTAGACTAGCACAGTTTTAAAAATCTCTTTTATCACTACCAACTCAGCTCAGAGGAGTGTTGTGAAACTAAAAATAACAAGAGTGCTGTGGTACCTTTAAGACTAACAAATTTCTTCAGGCAAGAGCTTTTGTGGGCTCCACCCCACTTTGTCAGATGAACCCACTTGCACCTGATGAAGTGGGGTGGAGCCCACAAAAGCTTATGTCCAGAGAAATTTGTTAGTCTTTAAGGTGCCACAGGACTCTTGTTGTTTTTGTTGTACACAGACTAATATGGCTACTCCTATGGAAATTGTGAAACTAAGTTTGTTCATCTTTGTACAGAAGTAAGATGCTATAATGAGCACCATAGCAAAGCAGATGAGAAAAAAATTAAAAATTCTGTATTCAGTGCAGGGTTTGGATGGGGTGCAATAAAAATACGCATTGGGCTGGAGCATACTCATTCACGTTTTGGGGATGGCACATGGTAGCTGGAGCATGCTCAGTGCAGGTGGAATCTTCATAGATTTTTAGCTGCCAAATTCTACCAAGTATCTATTGAGCATGTGCAAACTATTTTTCAAATGCTTATGACTTACCCAGATTTGGGCAGTTTTTCCTGCAAGAATAGGAAAAAGGTACAACCCTGACATCAATATATCTTCCCTGCCAACTATCAAGTCCTTGCTCTAAAGCACAGAAGGTACTAGAATCTCTTAACAAAATGATTGTGAGAACTTTTATATTAACACTGGGACCTGTCTTGGTCCTCATCCTGCACTGAGAAGATCTGTGGTAGCTCTGCTGTGCACTGATCTGACTGATAACGGGGAAGGTTAGTCACAATGCACGAGGAAGGAGCAACCCCAGCCGTTTCATGAATGGGTTCAGGGAGCCAGGAAACTCAGAGAAATAAGCTCTTGAACCTATGCATCTGAGGCTGGAGCTGAGGTAACCCCTCATAGGAAGATGGGTGGCAGAGAGATGGCACAGTATGCTGGAGCCATTGATAGGAGGGATCTTCCTGCCTGCTGATTAATGGAGAGTAAGCCAGACTGACCCTCCACCTCATCATCTCTCCTCTGGCTCAGACCATCATTTTAATTCAATATGACAAGACTTAATTAGCCTCACAAACTATTCAACACAAGTGTTGCTGAGTGACATCTCTCACTCAGAAGACTGTCTTCAGAAGAGTGAGCATGTAGGTGGGAAGTAACTGTAACTGTATTCAGTAAAACAAACGAGGAGTCCTGTGGCTCGTTTAAAGACTAACAAATAAGGCCACAGGACTCCTTGTTTGATTTGCTAAAATAGCTATCCCTGTGGAGCTTGTGTCCAGTAACTGAGCTTCCTTTATGATCTTCTCCTTGAGAGAGTGGAAGGGGTTGTGTAGCACGGTCAGCAGCAAGGGTCTGAATTCTTCACAGAAAGCTCCCACATGGCACCCTACACAGCCTGTCCCTAGCACACTGGAAGGAGGTGGTAATGGGGAGCAGAGGGAAAGGGATAGAATTCAGGATGGTTTTGTTTCATTGCAATAGCATTTAAAAAATAAAATGAAGTTTATCCGTGTAGAGTTTATAACATGATCTTTAATACCTGCAGCAAGAGTGGATGAATTGATGACTGGGGCACACTAAGAACAAATACTGCTTAGTGTAGGTCTTCATGATGTGAAGAGTTTTATTAACACACAGGCTTCAACTTTTCAGGCTTTATTAATGCACAGGCTTCAGTCCTGGGCTAAAATTCAGCCCCAGCCTGAGGGCTACCATGCCAGCCCACACAGCACGGGCATGGGCTGGTTGAGCCTCTGCAGCTCAGGCTGGCCTGGCTAGTCTTGGTCTGCCAGGTCCCAGGTCGCCCCAGTGCAGCATCCTAACAGTGTTCCCAGCCCTAGCTCTGGAGTCATGCCCCTGGCTGGATGCTCTGCACACTGGCCCATGCTGCTCTGTTCTGCCTCCCTCTCCTTGTGGTCTGGCCAGGCTGCCCCACGTCAGCCTGACAGCACTTTCAGGAGTCCCCACCTCTGGAGTGCTGCTGTCACCCACCAGCGGCTGCAAGCACCACATGCCAGTTGACCCACCTGTCCCCCAGGCTCACTGGTCTGCTACCAGCAGGTTTGGACCTGCTGGGGCAGACCCAGCCAGCCCAGGTGCTGGGCAGGAGTGCTGTGGGCCACGGCCTCTTGTCCAAGCAGGTGTTCCACACCGGGCCCCAGCACTTGCTTGCCCTGCCCTCACAGGTCTCATGTAACTACAAGCTCTGGCCCCCCCAGCACCTGCCAGCCCCCACTGCTACCCCATCCCCAGGGTAGGAGGACACAAAAGTGGATAGCTTCAGGCCCCCAGATACCTTAATCTAGCCCGAGGTCCCCAGTATGTAACTTGGAAGTCTGTCTAAACTCCAACATCCTCCCCAGGCTGCCCCATTGACTGCTTTGCTTTCTGGAATGTCCTCAGGGCAGAGCACTGAGGTTCTGGGCCCCCAGCACATCTCATTGGCCTGCAGACCTACATCCAGCACATCCCCTACTTGCTAGGAAGTCTGTGGAAGATAGCCTTGTATCTGTCTTGCACAATTCCTGTACCAAAGAAATCCTTATACAGACAGTTATGTGGCTTTTATGCATAGGCATTGTTTAACTTTTATTTGGTGGGGCAGCTCTAGTCAGGCCAATGGGGCTGCATCTGGGAAGGGGGCAAATTCTACATTAGCGCAATATTTGTATTTTGGAGGAGCAACATCTCCCTGGCCGTCTCAAGCTACAACCATGGTTTTAGGACTCCTTTATGCAACTCCAGCCCTTGTATGTGGTATAAAGAGGTCGGGGCCAGGATGACCATCTCAACCTTAGTGTCTGCTGCAGCCTTAGTTATTAAATATTGTTAATAATTATATATTATAACAGATCCTAATTAAAATTTAATAGCTGAGGACCCAGTCCAACAAAACACATACTGTAAGCATATGCTTAACTTCACATGCGCTTCTATTTTCATGAGGTCAGTGGGACCACTTTTGTTCTTAAACTTAAGGAGATGATTAAATGTTTTGCTGGTTCAGGTCTTTAGTTTCTTCTGCCAATGCACAGGATCTTTAAAACCACATAAAGCATTTCATTTTCTAGGAAATACATTCTTCTCATTCTCTAGCACTATGTACAAATATTGTGATTTTTTTATTCTATAGTCGTGTGCCTAATGTCGCTATTGATATGTACCACTGTTGGTATGTACCACTTTAATAGAAATACAGTTAGCTCAGACTTTGAACTTTTTAATCTTTTCCTGTGTGCCAGAGAGTGGAATAACTAAAGCTTATCAGTTTATGCATGTGCCTAACTCTTCAATGCGCATATAAGTTTAAATCTCATTATATTATAAGACACTGCTTTAAAATATGGGGACATTGTAAGAGTATGCTACACATTTTTATCAAATAGGGAGCCTTAACTTTTATATTTCCTTCTACAGAAAGCCAGCAAAATCTTGCATGTTAATACTTGAAAATAAACTTGTGTAAAGATTTGCCTACCCAAAGTACAGTATAATTTAAATTTAAATCCCTTAGAAACCCAAAGCACTGTGTTTATAATATAAGAACAGCGGGCAGTCATGCCCTTGACTGGAGGGCATGTCATCGAGTCCTCTCCTTCGCTGCAAAACCATCAGGCTGGCAGCAGTGACAGATGAACAGCTTACCATTAATTTCTCCTTTCATGCCTTCAATCCAAATGGTGCATATTCTCCACAGGGAGGCATCAAGGTCTTTGCCTTTATTTCTCTTGCATACTCACACTGACTTATAAATCAAGTGCTGATAAGAAGAGAGGGCAAATATCAATTTTTTTCTTTTCTGGCCAGTGCCCACTGGCACACTTCTAAGCTTTGAGTGAAAGATTCTTCAAATCTCTGTTTGATTCATAGGCGACGAGCTCTCTATGAGGACAGAACAACAAAAGAAACTTGAGAGATAGGATTTGTATATCTTGGCTTATAAATTAGAAGCTTTGCCTCTGCAGTGTTTAAATAGGAGTCACAAAAATGTGAATCTATGTTGTTATTACTTTATTGAACACTTCTTGGAACATAAAATAGGAAGTATTCCTTAGCAGATGGTTAGCAGAGCATCTATAATCAGAATGTTTTATATTCCCAATATTGCCAATTTTATTTGGGGCATCCCTTTTCTTTGATACTAAAGTAATTCAGTCCTTTAAACAGATCTACATTTGCAATTATTTTGCTGTATTAATGGCAAATTGATGTTTCCCTGTCAAAATATGAGAACTTATTTTAAATGTACCATGAAGAGTGAGATCCTCACAACATAGCTCCATCAATTGAAATGTATCATTAAATCAAACTGGCACTAGGGATCAGGCCCAGAGCCAGAGCTTAAGCATAGTAGGAGGATATTACTAGTGATAGGTTATCTTTTTGTTCTTTTGAACTCCTACTGAAGATTCCAAAGTTGAAAAATATATTCTAATTATGATTTTAAAAGATTCTGCATTTAAAAAAAAATCACAAAACCATAAGTCTTCAATCCTCAAGTGTTATTTGGGTTTACACTGGACTAATGTTGTTGTCAACCTGACAACTGCAATGAGGGTACTTTGGTCTTCTTTTGTCATGATTTTTTTTAGGTGTCTTGCTAGAAGAATTTTCTCGTCAGGTACAATAAATTGATCTTGCATTTAAAACATATATTAAGTCATTGATGTGGATGATGCAACATTATTACATGTCAGAAAAAATCCATACAATGTTAGTTGTTGACACATGATAATATTATTTTCCAGCTAAGCATGAGGTGTTAATGCAGCTAAATGGCTGCAAATGTTGATGTTAGCGGCTGCCTGCTGGCCATTTGCAGGTGACATATCTGGGGATTCAGGGCTATTTCATTTTCTAGCCTTTTTTAAGACTTCAGGCCCCATCCATAAATTACAGCTGATGACAAAAGTGGAAGCTAACAGTGGCGAAATTAGGCCCACAGGCAAAATAATTATATAGACAGCCTTTAGCAGTGAGGGAGAAAGCCATCAATCAGCCCCCAATTATTCACTAGTTAATCAGCTCTGCCCTTCCTTTATTGAAGGGTTACAGTGTAATTAAGTTGGCAGCATCCTTTTAATTCATCAAATATACAACACATGGCGGTGTTTGCTGCAATCAGGGGACAGCACCTTTGTGTGTCTGACCCTTAGCACTGTCGTAGGAGATGAGGAAAACTTCAGAGGTAAGAGAGAATATTTATGCGAATGCACGGTACAGTGTGCATGGAGTTTTCAGAAGGCATACAGCTCTGAGTGAAAAACAACTACAAGGCGCAGACTTCTGTGAAGTGTACGCAGAGCATGAGATAAAATTGCAGCACTCCATGGAATATCTGAGGGATGGGGAGGAGGAGAGAGAGAGACAGAGAGAAAATCACCACTGAAAATCAGTTTGTTTGTCTTCTCTCTAGGTACCTCAGAATGCCTTCGAGATTCTGCAAATTTCTCATTAGTTGCCAAAATACTTCACCTAGTGCTGCTAAATTCAATCACCTTTTGGGTATGGATTTGAACAGCCACTTCCCCACTGATAATTTCAGGGTGTTCAGGTCCATCACTAATTTAAAGGAAAAGATGGAACATTTGAACAAACAGGCAGTCAGTGGTGCATGTTCATATAGGGATTCCCAGAGAGAGACACACGTGCTGCCCAAGCAACTTCAACCCATATTCCTACCATGCATTGCATTGCTGATTCCTGCAGAAATCCTAAAGGGGCTCAGCTGATGATTACCATTACCTAGCCAGAATATTATGAAGAACTGCAAGAGGCTTTTCTGCTCCTTTTTGTGCTTCCACTACCGCGCAGTTTCAAATCCCCTTTGATACTCTGGGATTTTAAGCACCCCATGCTGATGCCTCACAGATCCACCTCTCTACTGCAGACCTGTCTCCTCTGTCCAGATGAAAATCGCAGCCTGTCTCTGATGTCATCTTGGGTATGTCTACACTGGAGGCTCTGTTAAGTTAACTTAACAAGGTCGACTTTAAGTTGACTAAAAGTGTCCACATTCAAAACTCCTGTATACTGCCCACATCCACACTGGCAGCTGTTAGGTCGACTTAATGCTTAAGTTGACCTTATTAAGTCGACTTAAGGGCTATGCCCCATCTACACTGACTTAAGTCGACTTAATAAGGTTGACTTAAGCGTTAAGGTGACCTTAAGCGGTCGTGTTATTAAGTTGACTTAAGGAAGCGCTTACGTTGACCTAATAAATTCCCAATGTGGACGGAGCTTTCCTTAGGTTGACTTAAGGATGGTTAAGTCAACTTAAGGCTCCATTGTGGACATACCCCTTGTGGATGTCTAACTGTCAAAGGGTACGTCTACACTATAAAAGCAAAGTCTACTTAAAGTCAACTTTAAATAGACCTTATTAAGTCGAGTTAGCAAGGCTACACTACATTAAGTTGACTTTATAAAGTCAACTTTAAATGGGTGCCCTGGCTTAATTCGACTTTATAACGTCGACTTAATGGCCCCACTGCACTAAGTCACCTTTATTAAGTCGACTTAGTAACTCCACATAGCCTTAAGTCGACTTAAAAAAGTCTACTTAACTGTAAAGTCAACTTTATCAGCGGAAGTAATAAAGTCAACTTTACCTGATGCTAAAGTCGACTTTGTTGCCCTGCAATGTAGACAGAGCTTTGTTTAAGTTGACTTAAAGACCCTTAAGTCGACTTAAACACACAGTGTAGATGTACCCAAAGAAAGGTCATCATGGCTAAACAAAGCCCTTAGTGTCCCCAGCCTTCCCAGCCTCTATTTGCTACCTCATTTCTCCACCACTGTGGACAGCACCACCATCCTGCCTGTTACGCAGGTCCATAACCCAGGTATCATCTTTGACTAAGAGCTCTAAATCCTCATATCCAGGGAATTTTTAAGTCGTGCAGATCATTTCTGCATAGTATCTCTGAGATAAAGCCTTTCTTACCCATATATGCAGTTAAAACTCTCATCCAGACTCTTACCTCACATCTTGATTACTGCAAGAGCTGCCTTTGGCCATGACAAATGCAGTCTTGTTCTGCTCATACTGAGAATGCTGTTGCAAAGATCACTTTTACCATGTCACCCCTTTTTTGCATCCTCCCCTTTTCTGTCACCTCAAACATAAGCTGCCTCTCATCTCTCATTCTTTAGCAAAATGTCAATTCCCACCTTCAGTCAGCCTGTGATGCCAACTTCCATTGCCCACTGGTTACATTTTCAAAGCACCTTCATACTTCCACCCCCCATGCTGTCTCTCTCACTTCGGAGAAACTTCCCATAAATATCTGCAAAAATATCACATTGTCATCCTTCTTATTCTTTCATAAAACTCTCCTTTTCAATAACATCTGGAAAAAAACCCCACCACATGAAGAAAACCCCCAAAACCCAAGGCTTCTCGTGTGCTGAAACCATGGCCTATCGTGCTGACCAGTGTTGTTGCATTGTTTCTTTGTACCCATCCTTGTGTCTGTGTACCTCAATTATATTGTGTCTTATTCTTAGGTTGCAAAACTTTGGGGAGTGGGCTATCTTTTTGTTGTTATTAGAGATTAGTGTTTTCATGTAGTGAAATCCCCTGAACACAAACATTAGACCTTTATGACTGCATTGGGTTTTAAATAATATTGAAACTATTCAGGAATACAAGTGTTATCAAAAATCACAGGGACTTGTGTTTTTAAGTCACTTGGGCTCTTTTGAAAAATCTCACCCTTTTGGATCTGATCTTTGATATTGTGTATTGAAAATCTGAATTCTCAGCTCAGGAAAAACTGCAAGGGTGGAAAGAATAAGTGGGGAAAGAGATCAGCTGTTGCTTAAGAGCTACAACCATGACCATGTTCAAATGTAGAGAGCAGAGTGAAAGTTCTTCCTTCAAATAGTCCAGATTCTGTTCCATAGTAATCTGATTTATCACACTAATGATGAGCAAACTGGACATTGCTATCATTTTCTTTTGTTCCCCCAACACAGTTCTTCAAACTGCATTACACCTACTGAGGGCATACAGTATGATGGGACAGATTTGCAACTGGTGCAAATTTCTTATATCCATTAAAGTCCATGAAGCTACTGAATGTCAGTTTGTATCAGTTGAGATTCTAGACCCTGGATGGGATTTATCTTTAGGAGAAATTATATCTGTGCTCACTAAACACTCAGCAACACGAAAATAGTGTTTAAGCGCTTCTTTTTCTCATTCAGACACAGATACCATTTACCCTTGTTCTTCCTTACAGAAAGTTTTGGAGTGTAATTGAGATCCTGTTCTATCTCAATGTCAATAAACATTTTGCAAAAGAGAAAGCATGCCATATTGCAATCAATCTAAGTCATAACTCAAGACAACACAATTATGTCCTAATATAACTTTATACAATGAGAGTATATCAGTTATTGAGGGTCATGGATTCCGTCTGTCAGTGTTATGTTATTGAATAGTTTCAGCTAATAGTTTGTGCTGATTATAATACAGTATGTTTAAAAACTGCCAGTCTGTTTATACCTTTCAGAACTACATTAAAATAATGTAGACACATTAGTAAACAAGACAAAGTAGCATGCACTGCAGTGAAGTAAAATTCTTGGTGGAAACTTGCAGAAAATTCTTGTATGTGTAAAAATGAAGGGCTTCACTGAAGTTATTTATTTTAAATATACAAAGGATTTGCATTTAAGAGTTGCCTATCATGCAAATATGTTTAGCATTGGCAGGCAGCCGTGTTTCCATTTCTTGATACAAAAAGTACAGCAATGTTCTTCCAATAAACACTGATACAGTGAGGAGGAAAAGTCAACAGCAGTTCCTGTTTTGAAATAACCAAGCAACTCCCAGTAGATAAGAAAATTCTGATTTTTTAAAAATGGTCATTCAAATTTTAAATAATTATTATTCAAATATATGTATGGTTTATACTCATTGGCTGAATTTGCATATTCAAAGCCACTGAAAGTAGACATTTAAAGCAAAATCCATACATGACAGTTTTTATTAATGATTCAAATGGGTCAAATTTACAAAGGGACTTAAGTGCCTAAAATCAACATTCACAAAGCCCTGCAGCTGCTGAAATTTTCTAAGCACCTACATTTTTGCGGTATAACTCCTACAGACACATAATATTCTTCTGTTGGGCCCACACAGCAGTGCCTCAGGCTGGTGCCCCTATGCATATCTCTATTGAAAGCCCTGGAGTGATTCTCAGACTCAGCATTTCTCTATCTTGTCTGCAGGGCCTGATCTGGTAGGCATGCATTAGGGTACACTAAAACTGTACCTTACACTTGTATATTCTCAGGGCTTGTCTACATAAACATTTTGGGTATATCTACACTGGAGGCTCTGTTAAGTTGACCTTGTTAAGTCGACTTAGAGAATCCACACTGAAAACTCCTGTCGACTGCCTGCATCCACTCGTGGCCAAGAACTTAGCAAGGGGGTCTGGATGCCAATTAGGTCAACTTGAGGGCTTTCCCCATCTACACTGGCATAAGGTGACTTAATAAGGCTAAGTCGACCTTAAGAGGTGGAGTTATTAAGTCAACTTAAGGAAATGCTTAAGTCAACTTAATAAAAACCCAATGTGGCTGCAGGAGTCTGTAGGTCGACTTAACCTTCCTTAAGCTGACCTAAGCTCCAGCGTAGACATACCTGTTGTTAGTACACTTTGACTAGTCCTGTTTTAGACTAATTGTTAATGCACATCAGGAGGGTCCACATGAGCAGCAGTGTGTAGCAGGCTACTGTGGTGTAGAGTCATATCCCAGATTGCCACAAATTAAATGTTTGCGTGCACAAGTCTTATTTACTTCAGCTGGGTGCTGCATGAGTGTGGAGCCCACTATTAATAGAACCCGATACAGGATAGAGCTTACATTTACTTGCTTTGGTAAATATGTAGTTGATAGGCATCTGTAAGAGACCGGGGCATAGGTGGTCTGGCCCAGGAGTCACTGTTGGGCTGGGTCTGCATATCACAGATGGCAGTCACCAAATGGGACTCAGAGAAATTGTAAGAGCCAGATTTAGTAGGCAAAATTCAGGAACAGACTCAGGCTGAGATTGGAAACTGGAGACCAGGGAATGTATGAGGTTGGAATGAGGATGCCGAAGTCAGGTGTCAGGGCAGAGTAAGAGACTGGAGATCAGAGATGGTTCCAGGCCAGAGTCAGGCTAGGACTGAAAATCAGAGTGGAGATTAGGAGACAAGGCAGAGCAAACTCTGTGTGGATGCCTAAATAGCTTCCTGGGGTAACCTCCAGGTTAAATAGAGTGGTGTGCTAGTCGGCCACAGGGTACTCTCATGCAGGCTCCTTTGGATGGTACTTCCTGTGACACCTAGTCCTTGTCTACACCTCCCACCATTTTTAATTGCAGTCGAAGGGAGATATGCAAGTTACTTAAAATAACGTGGGTATATTACTTCGACTTCCTAACATCCAGTGGGTCCACTGCATGGAGCTGAAGGGAAATGCCCTGCCTTCAAACCACACTACTCAGGTTGAGAGGCTGGAGTTAATGGATCGACTCTCCACTCGATTGAATGGGTATTCCCAGACCCTTCAAGTGAACTGGGAAGTTCAATTCTCTATAGTATAAATTTGCCACTGTCAGACTAGACAAGCCCCTATTCTTCACAGTGCTCCCTGACTGCCACTTTGTATGACCATCCAGTAGCACTGTAGGAATATCTGCTGTCCCAGGTTTTAGTCCATTGACCCTTACAGCAGCTACCTTAAAAGTTTTCAGTAATACTCTCTTAAATATATCTGCACTGCATTTCAGCTATCCACTACTTAGAAAATGAGTTACTAGTTGGAATGAAACTTGAGTCAAAACACAAATGTATACCATGTGACCTACATATTCACTCAAAACTAACCAACACAACATAGATGTTTCATGTTAATTATTAGCAATGAGCTGCTTGTGAAGAAATTTCAGAACTAAATTATTTAGTGTGTGAGTTTGAATAACGAATAAATCTGAGAAACTTGTAAGTTACACGTGGACAATTTACAAAGAGGGGGAAAAAGGCTAATTCAGCTCACTGAATTATTCACTCTGTTCTGATTAGCATATGTTTCATTTTTAACTAGGTGAGCAGTGGCATTCTGAGCATGCAGACGTTTCCACAGAGCAAAGGTTATTACTTGTCAATCCAGCACTGTAGGCATGGACATTTTGGAAAAGTAGAATCTCAGGAAATCTGTAAGAGGAATATGTGCTACAAAGACTCTATAGAACAGACATACGTAGTTAGGAGCTATGTTATTGTAACCCAATCATCAGAATATTCTATCAGATAGTTATTTAGCATTTAATTTTGTGTGCAGATTTATAATTAATATGAAATTCTCTCCACGTAAGCTCACAGAGGAATCCTAAATCTAACAGGCTTGTCTATAGTATAGCAACATGATTGTTAGGATTTCTTTTTTGCATTTACATAGAGACTGATAAACCCTCTGGCATTGTAATCCAGACTAAGCAATTAAGAACCAGAACTACACCTCCTACTTCATTTGTTTACCTAGTCCCTTTTCAGATCTTATTGTATCTTTACATTTAATTACAAGGACAGAATTATCAATCAGCCACTATATCTGTGCTCTGGCTTCTACTGTTTACTCTTCTTTTGTGTTTAAACTGCACTTTTTTCAGCAATGTTACATGCACTAATGTATTTATGTTACTACTTATGTTCTTAAACCAAATTTTAAACACTGCTGTCCCAATAAGACTGGGTAAATAATTTTGCATTGCACTGTTGACTTATGTTTAAATAGCGCCCCTTTTATAATCTTAGGTAAGCATAGTGGTTGCAATTATGCCTCTGTAGTATAAATTACATCTCCCTGTGTTCAAAGATGAAAAACTGAGAGAAACAAAAGAAGCAAGGAGCCCTGTGGCACTCCTCGCTTCTTTTGCTGAACTAGACTAACATGGCTGCCCATTTGGAACTTAGAGAAACAAGAGTATTATGTTGCGTCAAAGAGCACTTGTAGCAGAGGATGCATTCCTTTGCTGCTAAAGTTGTAGGCAAAGTAGAAGAAAATCTGTACCCAAAGGCAGGGGCTGGGACCAGAGCTGAAGGTATGTGCTGAAGGCTCCTTTCCAAGTGTGCACATCCTAGATGAGTTGACCATTGCCTACTGTATGTTAAAGCAAGGCCTGATAGTTTTACCATACGAGTTGAAAGAGTGCATAGTACACTCTTCCCATAAAAAGTGAGGGCAGACATCACCCAGGAAGATACAGAATCTTGGTGTTCAGGTTCACAGGAAAAGAAAGGCTGAGGCGTAAACAACTCACAAGAGGGCGAATGACAATATGAATATAGGCTACCTTGGCAAGTTATTGCTCACATCTGAGATTACACGTGGACTCAAGTCAGGTAGTTTACCTTTCTTAGCTACCCCTCCTCACCCCAGCCCAGTCACCACTTCTCCACCTCTGTGCCATACCTTGTGCCCATGTAATGCCTTAGGAAGGCATGACGCTCTTCACAGCAGATTGTTCCTTTCTAATGGTACAGCATTCAGAGCTGCAGATGTGGGCATAGCACAGTGATGGCTGTCAATTTTTACCACAGTTTTTATGGACACGTTGGGTTCACATGGTCAATTGTTACATACTGCTATAGTAGGTGTTCTGCTGCATCTTCCTGCTGCAACATCTATCTCGCTTTCTATATATATGTATATGCAAAAAAGGCTTGTTGTGTCCTTTCTTATTACATCCATACAAGGCCAACTGTGCTCTGGTTATGTGTGTCTAGAGCTGGGTGATGCTCAATGGTATTGTGGCCTAGTGGCTTAGATTTTGGTCAATTCAAATGTCCTAAATTTTGAGCTAATATTTCAAAGTAATTCTAAAGTTATGCCTGATTTGGGTTTTTAAAAAATCAGAGTTTTGTATCATTTCAAACAAAGCCTTAAATCACTTTCTAGAATCTGTGGAAAGAGAAGAGAATGAAAATTCATCCTATGTTTTCCAGTCACTAGTGTACTTGATCAATGTTTTGCACATGTAACAAGACCTGAAACAAGGTAACCTTCATTTCTGGCATTTTTTTGCACAGCTCTAGTAACCATATTGCTTTCTGTCCTGTTTAGTTTTATTTGTCAGGCACATGTAATCTTTCTGTGTTTCCACTGTTGATACTCTACCCTTTATTTCTCAAGAGAGAATGAAACACCTGCAATTCAATATTCCTGAGACGTCTATAATAGCAACAAATTCAGGCATGCAAAGGCCATTTGATTGGAAAAGGGATTTCATTTCTAGTGGGTTATTGTAAACTGCAGAGGGAATATTTTTTAAAATTAAGATAAATACCTTGATGGTATACTGTTAAAATGAGCAAAGCCTGCACAGATCCAGGTAGGAGGCTACTTTGAGAATCTCATAATAATAATTAATTACCTGGTAAGATGTAAAACAGGCTAGTTGTGAGTGTCAGGACAGAAAGATTGAACCTCTTTACTTTCTCTCCTGCTGCCTCCTAATCCTGGGGAATAGCTCCCTATGATAATTTATAGGACCATTACCCGAACCTCCTTTAAAGTCTACCTCTGTTATGATGCCCATCAGTGAGCAAAGATGTTTGCTTTTCTGCTAATCTGTTACTTTAATTTTGACTTCATCACCCACCTGCCACCTTATTTATCTATTTCACCCACCTGTTGCACCCTGTCTGACTTTAAGACTATGACCCATATAGGGTAGAAACTATCTTTGTTACCTGTGCATTGTCTTGATTAGGATTGCTAGGCAAAACTGAACTAATGATATAAGATTGAGTGTTAGAACAGCAATGGTTGGGAGTGTCAGTGGAAAAATATTTTTAGCTCTTTGGAGAAGGGCATACTGCATTGCTTTCCTGTGCTACTGATTAACTAGAACCAAGTTTTATTGGTGAAAAAGCTGCCAGAATCTTGACTAATTTTTTTCCAGTTATACATCTACAGGTGAAATTTGGAGAGATGTAAGATATAAAACAGAGAGAAAAGGTTGCTGGCATTGGAGAGCTGGGTAAAAACTCTGACACCACACTTATTCTTGTCTGACATTAACTTACACCTCTTTATTCCACATGGAATATAGGCCTTCTGCACTTGCCCACCCATCTTTGGCAGCCTCTTAGGGAAATCTTAGTTTCTTCTATGTCATTTGAGTACTTTCCATTCTGATTCTCGGGTATGTCTACACTGGAGCCTTAGGTCACCTTAGGGAAGGTTAAGTTATCCTACAGACTCCTGCAGCCACACTGGGCTTTTATTAAGTCTACTTAAACACTTCCTTAAGTTGACTTATTAATACTACCCCTTGAGGTTGACTTGACTTAATAAGGTTGACTTAAGTGTTAACTTAAACCAATGTAGATGGGGAAAGCCCTTAAGTTGACCTAACTGGCCTCCAGACCCCCTTGCAGAGTTCCTGGTCACCAGGTATAGCTACCCACAGTGCACCACTCCTCTATTGACCTAGCACCTGCCAGTGTAGAGGCAGACAGTTGACAGGAGTTTTCAGTGTGGACTCTGTAAGTCAACTTAACAAGGTCAACTTAACAGAGCTTCCAGTGTAGACATACCCCTTTTGTGCATTTTCATATTGTTCTTGATATATCTTGTTGCCTCTTGCTCTCAGGATTCTAGTTCAATGCCTACCTTGTTATATTGTTTGGGTCTTCCTCTATGTGTGTTCTTGTCATTTCCATTTTTGTTCCATAGATTCCTGTATTATTGGTTTCTGTTTTGTCCTCCTCCAGAGTTCTTAATTTTTGGCAATCTTTCAAGACATCAGATTTGTGTAAGGCAGCTGTTAGGAAGACACAGAGTTTAGATAATAAAGTCTTACTAAGTTTTCAGGTTTCTGCATCATGATAAAACAATGCAGACTTTACAACACTGTTAAATATTCAAAGTTTGGTTTGGAGGGCAAGGTTTCTGTTTGTCCAGGGTTATGAAGGCCTGTCTTTTGCTATTCTGGCTTTAATGTCTTCATCTATTCCAGCTGTTTTACTTATAATGCTGGCAAGATATGTTGAGTGTTGGACCTCTTCTGTGTCAGTCCTGGAAAGTGTTATTGGTGTTTCCTGTTGTGTGTTAATCTCTTATTTTCTTGGTGTTGATTTTCAACTGTACTAACTGTGCATAAGTCTAGAGATCATTTGTTTTGGCTTGCATGTCTCTGTGGGTGTGGGACAGCAAACTCACATCTGCAATGTCAAGGTCATCTAACTTCTGTGTGAAAGTCCATTGCATACCTGTTGGTTGTTCTGGGATGTCTTTCATTACCCAATCCAATAATATTAGCCAAATCATGGGTAACATGAGTGATCCTTTTCTGATGCTTAAAGTAATCTTGAATGGCTTAGCCAGTTCACTGTGATATATCACTCAGCATGTAATATTTTCATAGAAGTTCTGAATAATCACTAATTTCTGGAAGATTCTGGAGGATAGCAACTCTCATAAACTATTCTACCCATTCCATCTGTTCTACCCACTCTTTTGGAAATATATTAAATTCACTTAGGCCATGCCTATATTAGTTTGAACTAAGTGCATTTTTTAAGTTCGAACTAACTTTTTAGTTTGAACTAAAAGTTATTTCAAACTAAAAAAAAATGCTAGTTTGAACTTATTTAGTTCGGACGATCATGTCTGCATTGTGCTAGTTTGAACTAAATATGCAAATTAGTTTGGCCTAAGCAGTTAGTTTGAACTAAGCAAAGTCTAGTGTAGACAGGGTTCATATTAGTTCAAATTAAGGCCCCTTAATTCGAACTAATTTGCTAGTGTAGACATAGCCATAGCAGAGTGACTGCCGTTCAATTGAAAACTCCGTGATGTTATGTAGGGTTATCTGATCAATGCATGAGTTCTCCTGTCTGAGCCCTGTCATCTATTGTTGTAAACTTTTCCATGGACCATGCCTTGATGTGGTACAAAGGGGGCAGGAGGTCCATGCCTCTATGGTTCTGAGAGCTATGCTGAGAGGAGTATTGCCCCTGCTAAGTTCTACGATGCCAGACAGATTGAAGGACAGAAGCCAGACAGAGGGTAGGACCCAGACCTCCTGGCTGAGAATTGGTTAATGACCAACTTCTGTAAAAAAAAAAAAAAAAAAAGTCGTTCCAGAAAACTGCAGTACTGCTCAGCTTAAATTCCGCTCAATTCAATTAGACCTAGAAGAGAGATGACAACACCAAGTGGTCAAATCTGTAAGGAAGCTATTTCTCTTCTGAATGGGCTGTCTCCTAAATCCAGATCCCCAACTGGATGCAATCCAGATCCAAAACTGGATAGCAGTCTCAAATTTGTAAGCCAATATGTTGGGAGTGGTGACTCTTAGGGTAAATACCCTAGCATAATTCAGACAAAGTGAGTTTGCACTTCAGTAACTAGATCCACTGTTGCAAAGGGAATAAAATGTAATAAGAAGATGAAAAGCAGCAAATCTCAATAACTTTATTCTGTAGGTCATATTACTCATACAGAGTAAGTAAGACAATGAGAGATAATGAAATATAACAGAGCTTAAGTGGGCGTCTTTATTCTTTTGTTGTATGTCACTTTGTTAATTGATATTACAGAGATGCCTTTCTACCTTCCTGGGTTTTTTTCTTTTTATTGATGAGGAAGAAATAACTATTGAAACTAATTTTAACTGTAGTTAGTAGAATCAGACTGGTCCTCTTCTTCTGTAAGTTGAACCAGGATTGACAGTGAGAGATGACTGATGCAGGCAAGTGGTTTTGCATCACATGAGATACATAGAGGAATATAATCATACCCAAGGTCAAACATTAGAAAAAGGTTTGGCATTTGGGGCAATGAAAGCAATGCTGTCAGATATTGAAATCTCAGCAGGAGATTCAGCTCCATTAAAACTGAATACACAATTACTTTCAGCCAGCTACTTTCTGTGCATGTATAACTAGTTTGTTCTTCTCAGTGCCCCCTGTGTTACTCAGAAAAGGTACAGCTTGAATATTTTGATGGAATGGTTGTGATGGTGCTTTCATTTGGAGTTTACTTATGTGACATGATGGATATTGAAATATGTATCTTGTTGATTCATTTTAACTACTCTGTCTTTAAAAAAGGACAAATAGCTGTCCTGCCCAAATAGCCCTAAATTATCCAGAAGTATCTGAGTAATACCATTGGGAATACATGTAGTTAGTAGCTAGAAAATAAATGCCTGGGATACACATTAAGCAGCATTGCTGGAGTATATAATGGAGAAATAAAAAGAAGGGACCTAATGGGGAGAAGAAATAACAAAACCTCAGGGAGGAAAATACTTGTTAAATGAACAGGGAAAAATACAGAGGTGAAGGATAACAAGCAGGGCTCTTATGGACACAGACCCCAATATGGCTCATTTGCCTCATTCTGGCTCACCACAATGCAGTGTCAGGAACTTCAAAGGCAGGGAGCAGCTGGGCAGCAGCCCCAGCTGTTCAAGCAGAAGAAGAGTCTGGGAAGAAATGAGGAAGCCCTCTGGGACTCACAGGAGGTTTTGGACAAGGAAGGAAGGAGTGTTATGCAAGCTGGGCCAACACCTTTGTCACAATGGGGGAGAGGCAGCAGACCTCACAAAGCTTCTGGGTTCTTGTCGCTCCTGCCTTCCTTATCCTCTCATATGAAAATTCTGATACTCAGCCTGCTAGCTCCTTACATGCTCCTGCCTTGCTTATCCAAATACTACAGTTTTATTCCTTGTGGCCAGCTGTTTGGAAAAGGAGTTTGGAGTCTGCTCCTTAGAGAGAGAAGAGCAAAGACTACCATGGTTCCTGTATATAAGCAGCAGTTGTCAGGGTGGCACAGCCTGTACTAGTTGAACTGGAGGGTAAAAAAGAACATTATTTGAACTGAGAGCAGCGTGGGTCAAGGACAATCCTTACCCTCAAAACCTCCTCCCCCTGGTTGTCTCAAAAGAAGCCAGAGTAGAGATCTTAAACACCTCTTTAAGAGAAAGGAAGGTCCAATTAACCAATGGAAGTATTTAAATGTATAGAATTAAGCACACACTTAAGTCCTTAAGAAGACTGGGACCTAAGGACTGGTAAGGCAATAGTATAGCATTTTGTTACTTTTGTTTCCTGTGTCAGAACATTAGGTAAAACATGAAGTAACCCAGGGTACGTCTTCACCGGAGCCTTAAGTTGACTTAAGGTAGCTTAAGTCAACCTACAGACCCCTGCAGCCAGACTTCCTTAAGTTGACTTAATAACATCACCTCTTGAAATCAACTTAAGACTTATGTGGACCTTATTAAATTGACTTAAGCCAGTGTAGCCAGGGATTAGCCCTTAAATCTACTTAATTGGCCTCCAGGACCTCGCCCAGAGTTCCTGGCCACCAGGAAGGGTCGACCTAGCACCTGCCAGTGTGTATGCAGGCAGTCAACAGCAGCTTTCAGTGTGGATGATCTAAGTTGACTTACCGAGTTTGACTTTAAGTCAACTTAAAATCAACCTTGTTAAGTCAATTTAACAGATACTCCAGCATAGACATACCCAAGAAGTCTTTTGCAGTTATATTATGGATTGTACATTAATGGTATCCTTTGGTTTGAGATTTAAATTTGGGAGCTTTCTGATTAATTCTAACTGATTTGCCCCTTACAAATATTTCCAATCAGATTGGTGAAGCTAAATCTTTAATGTCATTCACTAGTTCCTTGTATTGAAAGGATACACAGTGCCAAGTGAGAATCAATTTGACAGAATCAGTGAAGAAAGTTTTGGCAGGTGAAAAAGAAGGCCGCAAGTGCTTACAAAATTCTCTGACCGCACAACAGAATTGAACTTTGTGACTGAAAACAGTTTCGTAGGTTTTTATTCTTTCCATGGAAAGTGTTTAGTTTTAATCCTATGCATTCCTGATGTTATCTCCATTTTATTTCAGTATTATACATTTTATAACAAAAATGATTGAATTAGGTCAGACAAAAACACTTAGTGACCTAAAGAAAAGAACCTTCACACTCTATATATTTTGCACAACCATTTTTGTTTTGTTTTGTTTTGTTTCCCTTATTGGCTTCCATATTTTGGCATCAGTGAGTTGAGAAAAATGAGGTCATTCTACTTTGCTTTCTGGTATTTTCATTTGTTTTAATTTGAAATAAAGATATGACCAGTCACACCAGGGCAGCATATGAATTAAACCAACATTAGGTTAAAAGTCATAGGCTACGTCCACACGTACATCGTTATTTTGAAATAAGTTATTCCGAAATCAGTTATTTCAAAATAAAGTCCTTATTTTGAAATAAGTTAATTCCAATTAAGGGAAAAGCTCAAAGTGAAATAGCATGTCCAAACACGGGACTTGCTATTTCACTTTAGGAGAGGGGCACCATGGGAGGTGCGGCAACATGGCCCCTGCCCTGCGCCATGTCCCCATCCAATATAGGCTAAAAGAAGGCAACCTGGGAAGGAGAAGGGCAAAAGTGTTATTTCAAAATAATGGTTATTTTGAAATAACATGTCCGAACGGCGTTATTTTGAAACAACCATTTTGAAATAACAGCCATTGGCTGTCTACATTGTAAAATCTAAGTCAACTTTATTAAGTCGACTTAATAAAGTCTACTTAAAGTCGGCTTTAAGTAGACCTTATTAAGTCGACTTAGTGAGTACACACTACATTAAGTCAACTTTATAAAGTCGACTTTAAATGGGTGTCCTGGCTTAATTTGACTTAATAAAGCTGAATTAATGGTCCCATTGCACTAAGTCAACTTTATTAAGTCAACTTAGTTAGTCCACATTGCCTTAAGTCGACTTAATGGTAAAGTCAACTTTATAAGTGGACCTTATAAAGTCGACTTTACTGGACCCTAAAGTCGACTTTATTGCCCTGCAGTGAAGACAGGGCTCTGTTTAAGTCAACTTAAGGGCTCTTAAGTTGACTTAAACACATAGTGTAGATGTACCCATTTCAATTTAAAGAAGGTTTAAGCTATTTCAAAATGATGGCTCTTATTTTGAAATGACGGAGCCCATCATTTCGATATAAGAATACGTCGTGTGGACCTAATCTCTTTTATTTTGAAATAACCACTGTTATTTCAAAATAAAAGAGACGTGTGGACATACCTATATAGGCACCAACTAACATTGTAGGGATAACAATCTGTAAAACTATCCCTGCAATACAATCTTAATAACTTTTCTTCTTTTCAAATATGATTCAGCTAAAACTTCCGAGTCCAGATAGCTTATCTTAGGCAACATTTTTAGGGAGAGGAATTTGAACAGAATGGGCATCTTGCCATTTATTAATCTAATCTAATCTAATCTAATTTACAACCCATCAAAAATGATGGGGGAAAATCAAAAGGGAATGTATGAAATACTTGTTTATTATAATCGAGTAATAGCTCTTTAATTACAACAATGTTTTGCAAACTTTCTATGGTCAACTAAAACTTTTCCTTGGTAGTTCGTATCCTTCATATCAACTTTCAGATTTTCATGGTTTCTTCCCTGACTGATCACCACATACAACTGTCTGAAGAGTCAGCATAAAATATTGGAAACAGCTGAATGTATAGCTGAGAGCTTTATATTTTGAGATGTTCTAAAGGGGCAACCATGTCACCAGAGTGAACCATCCCTGAATTTCACTGGCTGTTGCTTACTGTCTAATTTTTAAATCCTTAGCCATTTCACCTTTATGAATTACAATGAGGTATGTAGCTCTAATAAGGTATGTATCTGTGCCATGCCAAAACTCCTAGGCCATTGAGATGTCAGAGGTGACTCAACCAATTATTCCCAAGGGAGCTTCCTTGGGAGCAATTGGTTCAGTCATCTCTGACATTACAATGGCCTGTCACATGGTACATTACGTATGCATGCACACAGCAAATTAGTATAGTAGATTTCTTGAAGAATGTTTATACAAAATATAGGGAATATCCTGTACATACTGTTTTTAACATTAGGGATGGCAAGTGGTACTTTTTAAGGGCACTCTCTCAAACAAGAAAGTACATTGATTTTGTACACATGGCCATCTCACTTGTATTTTGCCTAATAATCCATCTCTGCTGGAACTATTTCCAACATTCCCAAGTCCTCAGCAGCTTCAAAAAAGAACCATTTAAAAATCATTGGGTATGTCTACACTTCGTGTTTAATTCGACTTAAGAGTCCTTAAGTCAACTTAAACAAAGGTCTGTCTACATTGCAAGGCAATAAAATCGACTTTATTACTTCCACTTATAAACCTGACTTTACAGTTAAGTTGACTTTATTAAGGCAATGTGGAGTTACTAAGCTGACTTAATAAAGTCAATTTACTGCAGTGGGGCCATTAAGTCAACTTTATAAAGTCAAATTAAGCCAGGGCACCCATTTAAAGTTAACTTTATAAAGTTGACTTAATGTAGTGTAGCCTTACGAAGTCGACTTAATAAGGTCTACTTAAAGTCGACTTTAAGTCGACTTTATTAAGTCAACTTAATAAAGTCGACTTTGCTTTTATAGTGTAGACATACCCATTGTGTCTAAGAAATATTTCCATCTTTCCTCTTACTATGGAAGTTTTCCCAGAATAGTGGCTTCAGGTGCCAAGCAGGCAATATGTAATCCCAGATCAAGCACAAGTTTAAGGTCAAGCAACTTACCATCAGGACTAGAAATATGAGCTGAAAATTGAAGTAAACTTAGAGGAATTTTGAATTTGTTATTTTTTTCTCTCTGAAGCCAGATACGTAAAATAGTTCCATTAGTTAAGAAAAACAAATCCCCTAAAGTATTTCTCAAACAGCAATTTTGTAACAAAAGTGTAATGTAAAAATGTGGGTGTGATATGATACTAAAGGGATGACATTTGTATCAGGCACAGTCATCCCAAACTCATGCACTGCACCACAATACCATCTGGCACTATTCTGTATTCCACATGCCAACACTCACACACCAAATGTGAAATGGTAATACTCATGTGCCGAAACATGTGACTTATTGAAATTATGATGCATCTTTGATAACCTTGCCTGAATTGTGCCACTAATCTATCTGCACCAGAAAAATCTAGATTTCCTAATCTCTAAACAGTTTTCAAGAAGCAAACATTTATAAAAAATTGAGTTGAAACAAAAATATTTATTTCTTATCCCTTTGCCCCTAAATTGCTGGTGTGAGATGCAGGATAGGCAATATGCACTCCTGGGATTGTGTTAAACACAATATTCACAGCAGTAAACACTTTTTTGTTCCAGTGGAAAGAAGGGAATATCACTTGACAGTTAAAAGGCATATTTTTCTAGCCCTTATAGATCTTGAAATACTACACTTAAAAAACCCCCCTCTTCTTTGGATTTTATATCCATTTATAGGTTTCTAAAATACATTAGCTATACTGATCTATCATTTCAGGGGCAACATAGCTGAACTAGAAGTTCTAATGAAACCTGGTTTTTCAGTTTGAAACATACAAAAGATCATACTTTTTTTTGAGAGAAATTCTACAAATATTTATCTAAAAAAATCTGTGTAATATGTGGCCTGACAAAGTTAATGGCAAAGAGATGTGGTATAAAAGTTTCTGGGCTGATCTGCATGGTTAATTTCTGTCTTTCCCTTACGTGAGTAACCCAGTCACCCTAAACTCATGCTACTAAAACCTTTATACCATACCACCATGTGTTTTATATGTATTTACAGTAAAGAGTATAACATAGGCTGGTTTGTGGTATGTCAGTGAAGTTAAAAGTATGTCTCAGGAGGTAATATCATACTGGTGACATTCTCCATACCAAAGTCCACCATCTGACAGTCCATTTACATGACTCAGTAGAATCACAGAAGTGGAATGCTGGAAGGGGCCTTAGTTGGTTATCTAGTCCAGTCCCTTGCACTCAAGGCAGAACTATGTAATAACTGACAAGTCCTGATGGATGTTTGTTTAACCTGTTCTTAACAACTTCTAGTGGCCGAAATTCTACAACCTCTCTATGCAATTTGTTTCAATGCTTAACCATACTGCCAAGATGATTTTCCTAGGGTATGTCCACATGTATCTTCTAAATCAAAATAACACTGGTTATTTCGATTTAAAAAAGATTAGGTCCACACAACATTTTCTTGTTTCAAAATGACGAGCTCTGTCATTTTGAAACAAGAGACATTATTTCAAAATAGCTTAAACCTACTTTAATTCGAATCGTCTGTTATTTCGAATGCTGTTCAGACATGTTATTTTGAAATAACCATTATTTTGAAATAATACTTTTGCCCTTTTCCTTCCCAGGGTCCCTTCCTTTTTCTATATTATGGGTGGCGGCATGGCCCAGGGTGGGGGCCATGTTGCCACACCTCCCATGCTGCCCCTCTCCTGATTCAAAATAGCAAGTCCTGTGTCTGGACTTGCTATTTCAATTTGAGATTTTTGCTTATTTCGATTTGTTAATTCAAATTAAGGATTTTATTTCAAATTAACTTATTTCAATTTAACTTAAATCAAAATAAGCATGTACATGTGGACATAGCCCTAGTGTCCAGTCTAAACTGCCCTTACCGCAACTTAAACCAATTTCTTCTTGTCCTGTCATCCATGGCACATGCTACTGAAATTCTGCAGTCCCATTTCATATGGTGTCCACAAAAATTCTATTGTTTAGTTCTCTTATGTAAAGTGTTGTAAAATAAATGAGTACTATCAATATTCTGTCATACATGAAGAAAATATGTGTGTGGATTTAGTGTAATCACTGACCTCTGGGATCCAAACATTTCCAGAGAGGTCACAAGTCTACATAGTTACTCCTTAGGAAGAGATTTTTTGCATGGAATATCCTGTTTAGCTGTAATACACTCACAACTACATATAGCCAGACAGTTAGCTAGAAACCTGAAACAATTTCAGAACATAGATTACTCCTTCTACTGCCAATGCATCTTATACGCACTAAACTGACTCTGAATCCACCTGTTACAGAGGGTAGCTTGTGACTAATTTGCCATTTGGAAGGGCAATGGACAATAGCATGTGACATCTTGCTAAGTATTCCCTTTATATGCTACACTACATAACTTTTTGGAGATCTGCCATTGCAAGTGTGGAGGACATGTGGGTCTGAGAAACTGCATCTTTGCTATGATGGCAGAATGTCAGCAGATCATGCCTCAAGCATGGGAGCTGCTGTCAACACTTTGAACATTTAACTTACTATAATTTTCAGGGATATGCAGTGCAGATGTAAAGACATAATTTTGACCCCAGTGTTTGGATTAGCAGTAAGTCTACTAATCCAACACAATGGCCAAAGGGCTGTTGGTAGATCTATGGGGGTCATAAATTCACATCACTTTTTCATTATTCTGGGCCCCAGATGCGTTTAAATGGGCATGGGCATAATGAGAGCTAGAAAGATTCTTAGGTCAAAATTCTTAGTCTAGTCTCTTACCAAGCTCAGAGCCTTTGTGTGTCCCTGAAGTGCCAGTACTTGATGCTGATTGACTGTCTAGGCTGCTGTGAAAATCCACATTTTTATATGAGTATTATTATTGACAGTGAAAATTCTGCAACAAAAGTCTCTGTTTATATAACTACTTATTGTACTGTGTGATTCTTGAAAATCAAATGACTAGATCCTTCTTTATGGTTATGTTTTCACAGTGAAGGGGGGAATAGGAAAAAAAAAAAAAGGGAAAGTATTATTTTAGTAATAAGAAGACAAAGTATCTTAAAGACCAGCTAGTGTAATGAATGCATCTTTGAACTGAGAGGGGTTTTTTTTCTTTTTCTTTTTTTTTTTTAAATAAAGGTTCTTTTGAACCTGGCAGTTGTAAGGAAATGAAACAGAACGAACTTTGAAAATTGTGCTTGTCTGAGATGCCTTACACCATATCTGGCTGAGAATACAGGTGGTCAAGCACAGAAAGTTCCTGCCAATTTCTAAAGTTACACTTTTATCCACTAAACAAGCATCCTGATCCGGGTTACTAAACAGGGCACTCAACAGGAGCCACAGAGTGCATGTATTAAATATCACTTCTTCAACAGCCTGGGTCATCCAACTCAGTAAAGCTTGATCTAATAGTGTTTCACTCTTTTCCTGTGCTCATTGGCTTTTAGTAATGGACCTTCCCAGGGGACTTCTTGCAGAAAGTATCTTCTTGTAGAACAGTTGATGCACATGCTTCTATTTTAAAAAGCACATGTTCAGCACATTTTGCTTTTGTGAAATGAAATATGGTTTAAGTTTGTTTCAATAAAAAAGGGATTCTGCTGGAAGGACTTATGTCAAAGTGCAAAAGGTTTTGTACACAATGAAAGGTTTTTTGCCTCTTGAGCACCAAAGAGGAGAAACTCAAATGTAGCCATTTTGTGACAATAGCAGTTGTTGTTCTACACACCAAGGAATTTACTAGGCAGTTTGTTATGAAATCAACATCTGTGTATGAGTTTTGAATTAGAATGATGTATTGTAAGAGTCACAACAAGAAAGCCAGACCTTGCCTCTAATGAAAATCTTGATATGTATTCACAGTTAACAATTTACATGTCCAAGTTTAATGGACACTATTCAAAGGCCATTATTATGGTAGCTAGTCTTTTGTATCTGTGTGGGTGATGCGAGGTAAGTCTTTTCAATGCACGCTTCACAGAATTAATATAAGTATTAAACTTAAGAAACTGTAGTACGTCTACGCAGATCAGCCACAGAAGCCAACAAAGCCAGAATATTCAAAATTAAGCCTCGGCAATCACTTTAATCATATAAAAGGTAAAAGACTATGAATTAAATAATAGGTTTAAAGCCTTAGAGTCTGATCTTTAAACAGAAAGTCCTAAGGCCCATCCATATTTTTGCACCGTTGTGTTTGTACATATAGTTATATCTGAGCACGCAAAATTGGGTTTTGCATAGGCAAAGTGCTAATAAGTACTATGAACAAACTGAGCTTATACTCAAGACTCAGAATGCACAAATCCTGAGCTAATGTCCAAACCCTCTCCCAAAATTAGCTGCATCATAAACATAATAAAATCAGAAAGTTTATATACATTTAGAAAGCTATTGTCTAATATCCACACTGGCTCTAGTTGGGCCCATTTGCCAGCATGACACAGCAGTAATTTCCCTGAATCTTAGCAGAATTTGATCACCCATCCCTAGTGTGACTCATCAGAAGAGGGCCATCTTCCTATGAAGGGTATGTCTACACTGCAAAGAGAAACCTGTGAAACCAAGTCTCAGAGCCTTAGCTAATTGCCTCCCGTATGTGGGGCTAGGTCTATGAGGCTAAAAATAGCAGTGCAGACTTTCCCACTCAGGCTGGAGACTGGGCTCTGAGGCTGGGTGCCATGGGTTTCTCTCTGCAGAGTATACATACATAAAATGTCTCAGAGATTGCCATCCTGTTATAAGCAACTATTAGCAGTTCCTGAATTAGCTCTGCTACAGCCTTGTAACACAGATGGTCTCCCAGCCCTCTTGGAAGAAAGTCAAAGAGAAACCCAAACTCTTCGACACACTTACACACACTTTATCACCACTGATGTATAGCTGAACCAATGGTAGAAAAGTCTTCCTGCTTGCTAATACTGATGATATGAACCTGTACAAAGATAGTATAAGCAGATTGATCCTTAAAGGCATCCAAATACCATTGTGTTGAGCATTCTGTAAATACTCAAAAGGTGGGAAGGGTCTTTTGTCCCACATTTGAGATCAGAACCTGGAGATGGATGAAATTCCCTCTTTTGAGCTTTTTATGTATAGGAGTAAAGAAAAAATTGAAGAATATGATGTAACATGGAAAGTATTTCTCTCTTATATAAAAGAAAAATGGGTGGGTGCTCAGTTTTAATTTGTACTCATCTTTTTGTCTGGCCATGGATCTTCTTTGTTTTATGTACAGTTTTGTAGCAGTGTTTTTAAGCTCAGCAGAGACATTAAAATTATATGGAATCATGTAGGAACTAAGGGCCAAATCTTACAGTGTTTACTCAGTCCTTATATAGGCAAAAGTCTCCTACTGAAGTTGATCAGAGCTTTGTCTTGGAAAGGACTGCAGTATTTAATATTAACAATAAAAACCATGAAACTATAAATCTATGTTTCTCCAGGAAGGTTCTATAATAATTCCTTTTGAAACTGGTATAATATGTGCACAGATTTTATTTTTGTGTACATTTTAGTCTAAGTAATCAAGCAGTGTCTACTACTTTATTTTATCTGAGTGGGAGGATGTTACAGAAGTGGAGAGTATAAAAGATTTAGTTAATTCTAGGGTTAAAAATATGGCATGGATTCATAGAAGAAAAATGAATGGTTACTTTCTACTTTTGTATTTAGTAACTACAACATTCTACTCTCTATTTGCTGTTAAATTTAAATTACAACTCTGTTCCAATCTTAAACTATTTATACTTATTAAACCAGAATACACAGTAGATAACTGACCACTATAGAACTTCCAAAGTCCCCCCCCCCCAATATTATTTTTGGAAAATGGCAAATAATACAAATATTATTTTGAGACTGATTTATTCCATCTTGTAGTATGAATTTTTGTTTTGTTGCCAGTTAATTATAAAAGGCTAGAGTTCTTTAGCAATGGCTAATGACTGCACGTAAAAACAGCATGAAACTATGTCTATATGCATATATAGAGCCCTGTAGATCTGCAGCTCCAGATGCAGGTTAAGATAATGCAGACCCATTGCTGCAGATTGACCCGTGGATGCAGATTCTATTTTTGATCTGCCCAGGGTGCGACCCGTCACTGCAGCTGCTGCTAGGATCTGTGTCAGCAGCACACAGAGGAACAAGGAAATGCTCCAGCACATCCTAGCTCAGCTCTGATTGTGGTCTGTCACCCAATCAGAGTCTCAGTCACAGCAGGCTTGGGCTTGGAGCATTACTGCTCACTGTCAGTCAGCATGCTAACCTTGCTTGGCTCATTTTCCATGACTTCCCTGCTCACTTCTTCCTTTTCTTGTGTAACACTTCTGCCGGGGCAGGCTGACAGAACAAGGGCTGGGTTCTATATCCAGGGGTTTCCAAGAAATGTTACAGCACCAAACGGCTTGAGCCCCTACCCAGTCTTCTGGGAAATTATGCACTATTCCCTGGGCACCCCAAAAGGGTAATGCTTCCCTGCTCGCAAGCACAAGTCTGAGTGTAGTATACAGAACTTTTAATAGTAGTAAAAACAGAATGTAAAAGGCCAAATAACAGAAATCAGCACTGATCTAGAAAATCAGTACAGAGCAAGGTTCCCAACAACCCACACTGCAAAACAGAACATCCAAGACTTAATGGCAAAACCTGCACTGATCTGGGGAATCAGTGCTAATCAGGCTTCCAACATGATCCCACATATCATAACAGCAAATGTAAACTCACTAGCAAAATCAGCACTGATTTGGAGAATCAGTGCTAACTAGGCTCCCACCAACCCTACGGTATGTAGGGAGTGTCTTTCATGCCAGCTGTCCGCTGGCACCAACCACTGGTCACTCACTCCATCTACTAGCACCATCTCTTGGCTCTGCCAGCTGTCCGCCGGCTCCACCCACCAGTCACTTGTGCCGCCCAGCTCTCCTGCCAGCCGCTCTCACCATCTGCTGGCTCCACCCACTGGTCACTCACACCACCCAGCTTGCTGCTGGCTGCTGTCACTGTCTGCTGGCTCCACCCACTGTCTGCCAGCTCTGCCCACTGATCACTCCATCTGCTGCTCCTCTTCAGTGATTTCAGCTCAAAGAGAGAGAGAGTTTGCCTCTCTCAGTGATTTCAGCTCTTAAACCTCAAGTAGCTACAAACAGCTACTTCCATTAAAATAAAAAAGAAAGGCCTCAAAAGAAGCCCAGCCAGATCTATCATTTGACAGTGGGACCATGAGATGTGGCAAATGCCACAAGCATAGCTCTAGAAGTAGCCATGCAAACCACATGCCTGTCTCCCTTTTCCAGGCTGAAACAGTCAGTGGCCTTTCTTACAAGTCTCTTTTTAGCTAAGCGTAGCTTTTACTCTTTAACTAACCCAAACAGCTTTGAAACAATCAGAAAGTAGCATATTATCAAAGACAGTATTTCATATTTCCTTTCAGTAGAATTACAGATGTTGACAGATTTGTGATCAGATCAGCCCCAAATACCATTACCCATATTGCCCTGCACCCATAGCGTATTTATGCTAATATATTCTTTGTGCTCATGCAAATACTAAACCTATGCAGATTAGTTGCCCCCCCCCCTCAGAAGCTGTTAGGCACAGCTTCTAAGCCTGCCTTACACCTGTTTGCAGTTTGCATGCCATGCTGTCAATCAGAGATTTCATTGGCAGCCAAGGAAATCTGATTGACATCACAGTGTGTGAACCACAAACAAGAAGAGGAAAAAGTGAGTGGGACCCATGCAGGGAATGAGCCAATCAAAGGCTAAAATGCTGACTGTGAGCCCAAGCTCAGTTGAGGATGTGGTTACGGATATAGGAGAACATGGCATGCAGATCGTGGACCGGATAGACACTGTCACTGAACAGATACAAATTGGATGTGGATCTACATTTTTGTATCTACCCAGTGCTTTCTGCATATGGCCTAATACTTTGTTAACTTACCCTAGGGTAAATCAAATCTATCTCTGTCAAAATCAGTGGAGTTTGCATTGATGCAAAGTTGGTGTATCTGAGAACTGCTCAGGCCCGCAGACTTCACGTGTCAATGAAGAGAGAGATTCAGGGCTAAAAGTGAACTCCACTATTGATAGCTAGTGACAACAGCAACAACTTAAAGAGCTATGACATCTATTATATGTTAGATCTATTCTGGTGTACTTGACTGAAATTGTTCAGATATTAGTTGAAATAAACATGGCTTCCATTAGAATCACTGACCAACTTATTGGGGCAGAGAAATGGTAACCAGCTTGGAATGATATAGATTTGCTAAATTTGATCCTACGGAGTCCTGAAGCCTGTCCCCCAAACTTCACCATTTCTTACCTTTGAGTCAATCCATGATCAATACTTTGAAAAAGAAAAAGCAGATTTATGGTGGTTATATGTAAAAAAAACCCCTACCTCTTAAGGTTATTATTTGCACAAAAAGTCATAGTCCTATCTAATCTTAACCAGGAGCAAACAAAAATAATACAGTTGCTTAAAAAGAGCATGTGGAAACAACTGGAGCTTCCCAAAGCTGATTTTGGCACAAGAGGTCAAGTTCTCATGAACTCAGTACTTGATGCATATAGAAAGTAAAATATCTCACTGGAAGACTGTGGTGGGTGATAAATCAGTCTCAATCTTAAATGTCACATCAGTGGTGTGCAATGGTGTGTATGGTTTTTTTACATATGGCTTCTCTAATCTTGAGTTTGTGAGCTGCATCATAAACAATTAACTATTGTAGCAAACACATTGTGTGTTCACTTTGGGTGAAATATACTGGGATAGAAGTTCATTTTTATACTACCCCCCAGTGAAATTCTTTAAGAAAACATGTAGATGTCTTAGCTAGAGACAAAGCATCAGATTCTCAGCTGAAGTCAACAGGGCTATGAACAGTTGTATCATCAGAGGAGCTGGCCCAACATATTTCTACTTAGAAAATTTTACCCAGCTGTGTAATATGCATGATCTAGGGAGGGGGGATTTCTTCTGAGGAGGGATTTTTGTATAATTCTCAGTTAACATTTTGAAATTCCATTAGTATTTGTAATACTTCCTTTTGCCTATCTTCAGTTTTTATACTCAGAAGTCTCCTACTGCTATATCAGTGCCTTCTGTAATGGGCAGGTGACGGAGTTAGAGCAGCCTTTACCTGACAGTAACTTGTGCCCAGGGATTGACCATCTCCTGGATCATAGGAATGGAAAGATGGTCTAAAGTCAAGGATTAGAATATTTCAATATATAAGTAAACAAAAATAATTCCAAACAAATATGATTCTGTTTCAGCATAAGCTATATGGTCTTTACAGAATGTTAGATCAATATTGAAGATGGATTACTCATCTTAATGACATTATAATTTGATTACTTAGAATATATGTCTCCAGAAACTGCGTTCTGAATGATCATAAATTAAACTAGGGAATTTTTTTTTTCTGGATGCCTGGTGACCTGTCTTGTTCAGTTTTAGACCACAAGGTTTCCAGAGATCTTTAGCTCTTCAAGACTTCAAGCAATTTTCTTGCATGTGGTATTATTAAAGTAAGTGTTTTTGCTTCATGGCCGTTTCAGAGAGTTACTATTAAATTATGTATATGGAATGCTCAGTATAATAAAATGAAATCTTTAGTGCTTCTATGCTGTTGATTTATCATTGGTTCAGCATTGGAGCACTTTACTTTCACATGTTCAGATCACAAAAAGGCTACTTTCATATATTAGTTGTCAGGGACAGATAGAACCTCCCAATTCAATGGGTGCATTTTACCAAACTCTAGCATAACCGCTGTATGGAACAAAACAAAAACTAAATACAAAGAGAGGAGGGTTATTTATTATTTCAACCAACTTAACCTTATTATATTTATGATTCTCTACTAACAAAACCATGATGCATAATACTGCAATATATGCCTGCAGCAGCACCCTCCATCCTGGTACTGCAGCTTTAATCCTGGTCTGGTGCAGCAGGGAGGCCTGCTAGCCAGGAAGGAAGCTGGAGAACAAACCTGTCCCAAACTCACCCACAATGGTGTCTTCTGTCCCAGAGACTGGGCCTTGGTCCCGGTGTTGCAACCTAGCACATGGGGCCACAGCACAGCTCAGGTTTGGCACTGTTAGCTTCATGATTTGTACAGGTGCAGTTGAACCAATTATGCCACCCCTGCTAAGGAGCTGTTCAATTGTTAATTGTAGACATTCAGGCTCAGGCTCCTCTGGGTCCCTCCCACGTTACAGGGTCCTAGAGCCTGAAAATCTAAACAGCGTCTTCACCTGAGCCTTGCAAGCCTGAGTCAGCCGGCATGGAGCGGACAGAGGTTTTCAAGCGCAGGGTAAACATACCCTCAGGGACTCATCCTACTTCCACTGAAGTCATAGGAGTTTACACATGGACTTGAGTGGGAGCAGGATGGGTCTCAAAGTTACTCTGCATTGTTTATAATAGTATTTGACTATGTTCTGGTTTGTATGTAGGGGATGGTTTGAGGAATGTGAATTGGTAGTCCATGGGTAATATATTATCACTTACTTTTAGATATAGTTGCAGCGGTTTATATGATTGTTTATTGGCTTTATTTATTGTTTTATTACCCTATTTTATTCACTTTGTAGATTTTAAGTTTTAGGAAGCACCAACAGCCTAGAATAGTTTTATGAAATCAAAAAGAAAGAAACAAAGAAACAAAGAATTAAATAGTGACATACAGCAATTTCTGTGTCTTAATCTATTGCTGATACACACCTGTATAACCGCCTTGTAAAATTTACTGGGCTAATAAATTCCGTTCTTTTACTTATAAAGAATACTATGTTGACTGGAAAGTTTATCTGTAAATGCAGCATTACTGCAGAAATGTTTTTATTTCTATTTTTTACTTGCTAAAAGACTTAAGAACATTATCTAGTAATAACAATATTCAGAAAGAAAAGGTCAATTTAATTGGAACTACTATTTCCTGAGGTTTAAAAGGAAAATGTTGAAGCTAAGATGACATTGACAAATTGCTACTATTTATTTAAATGGTGTAATGCAATCTACCAGTAGTTCTATAATCTGCATGTTTGAAGCAGTTGACCCGTCCAACTAATGCAAACAAATTAGCCTCCTGGGTACCAGCTATATCCTATAAGCAATTAAATATCATTCTCTAACATTATTTAATGCATAAATTCTCTTAGCTAAAATATTTTAGTGAATATGGGTGATAACAATATAATACATGGTCTAGTTAAGAAGAGTGAAGACCATGTCTGTTAATCATGTGTTTCTCTATAATTCATACAGAATATATGTGATGGTAATGCTAGATTCCTTTCATTGTGTCACAGGAACAGACAAAGGTTGATAAGTGAACTTCTTCCCTACCCCTCAACATACACCGATCTCTAAGGCTATGTCTACACTACCAAATTTTCTTAGTCCAGACTAATTTGGCCCATGGCCACACTAGCTTTTGGCTAGTCCAAACTAAAATGTTAGTTCAAACTAGGACGCGTGGCCAGTTCGAATGAAAATACTGCGGTTAGTCCAAACGACTAGCAAATTTATACAGTTCGGACTTGCAAGTCCAAACTAAATTTTTAGATGTAGACATAGCCTAAGGCCACATCTACATGAGGAAAAGTGATTTCAAATTTGTTAATTCAAACTAATAAGTTCAAGTTTGGTTCAAACTAAACTTGAACTTAGTTTGAATTAACAACAAGGACTAATTCAAACTGATGTTAATTCAAACTAACTGCACTTAGTTCAAACTTCATAAGTTTGAACTAAGGGTTAATCCTTGTCTACATTGTCTTTAGTTTGAATTAACAATCAAACTAAGAGCTTAGTTCGAACTAACCAGCAGGTCTTACTAGTTTGAACTAACCTTTCATTAGTTCGAATTCAGGAATTTCTTAGTTTGAACTAATGAAAGCTTAGTGTCGACAGGTACTAAATTAGTTCAGATTAAGCCTCCTTAATTCGAACTAACTTGCAGATGTAGACATACCCTAAGAAAGAAAAATCTATTGCTCTTACAGCTCTTTTGAAGTTTTTATTTACCAATAAATTTATTTCCCTCAAATGTTTTTTAAAATCATAATTATGTCATCATTTAAAAATAATTATCTTAAATTAGGCTGGAGTACAGACTACAGAGGAAAAACTGTAGGCTTAAATATACACTTTGCTTTAAGTGATTTGCTGGATCAGACCTGGAATGTTGAGACTGTTGCTCTAAGGGATTGACCCAAAGCATACTGAAGTCAATGGGAGTCTTTCCACTGATTTCAATGTCCTTTGGATCAGATGCTAAAAGAATAGCTAGCCAATAAAACTACCAGAGGTGAAAAGGATTGATTTAGCGCCTGTCCATGTTACTATTATCTATTAGGAAAGTAATGGGCCTATATTATATATTGGCTTTCCTTTGCATATATGGTAGACAGACAGTAAAGTCTTTAGAGGTGTTTATGGGATATAGACTGTCACACAAACTCTGGCCTGTCTATGAAAATGCTCAGGTCACAGTGAATCAAGTATTTTTCAGCATGCCAATACAATTACGTGAACTTTTTTGGAAGATGGTTCAGAAAGAGACAGAAAAGGAACTCTAACTCCTGGAAGATTTCTAGGCCATTGCTATAATATTTACTAAGTTTCTTTCTTACTTGAATTGCTTTTGGAAGAAGGTACATTCTACCATGAATCTGAATTCAAAATTGCATTCCACAATGAACATGGAAAAAAAATGGGAGAGATCAGGCATTAGCTGAATGTTAGAGGACTTTGTTACAATATTATGGGGTTGCAGAGGAACTTGGGACTGTGTAGCAATCTTGAGAATCTTGCTGCCTGAATTTAGGTGGATTGTTGGTGGTGCATCTGGAAGGAAAGGCCTTTGGCTGGTGGACACAGATTAGTGCTTCACTGTGCTGCAAAGAAATGTTGGTATCCTGCTGTCCTGTCTGGCAGAAATATTTGCCATGATGACTCTGCCATGGGAGCCTCTGGAACACTGCCTCATTTCAGCAAAACTAGAAAATAAATGAACACGAGTTTGCCCTCATCCTGGCTTTTATGAGCCTTTCACAGCTATGTGAGTAGTGTGATACTTCTGGATGATGAAAGCTTCATGCAGGGTCATGAATTATTTAAGAGTAATATAATTATTGGTCACCCCCCCAAATGTTTAGTATACTTCATACTTGTCAGATTCTATAATATCAGCATTGGGACTTCAGCTATGGTATCTGCACTTCATTAAAGTGTATCTCATTGTGGGAGATGCAGCAAAAGATTTAAAGGAAATATCAAAAGTGCTTGAATTAAAAAGCAAATATAGTCTAGAGCTACCAACCCTTGCTCACCTGCACAACCTTCCACATTCTAGCCCTCAACTTTTCCTGCACCTTTTCATTCATAACGGTCTCATTTGTCTTAAGACGTCCTTGACTAAAAGGTTGCAAGACCAATAAGGCGCAGTTACTTCCACTTGTGAGACCATACTCATTTTACCCTGCCGCCGGAACTGACAACCTGCTTATGATGGGCATGTTCCTCCAATGGAAAATAATTATGTGTTTTCCCTTTCTCCGAAGGGTAATTAAATGACGCGCAGATGAGAGCAAGAAAACAAACAGTTGTCACAGGGGAAAACAATGATCAGTGGAAGAGAGGTGTCTAACAGAGTAACTACAGAAATTTTAGTCCCTTTGTTCAATGTCTTAAGTGATTTGAAATTCCTATACTTCTTAAAAACTAGATGAATCTTGGCTACTTAATACTAATATCTATTGGTTTGGGTTTATTAAGGTGAGGGTTGGTTGAAATGAGGTATCTAAATACATTTGTAAGTTCAGTCTTTCCAAAGTCTGGTATAACACAATATAATTTTTCTATGTTGGATGCCATTTAGTTAGTTGGATGGTGTTTTTACTTAGTATATTATAGTGCAATGCCTTATAAACGTCCGAGAAATATACTGCTACTTTAAACTTTAAAGAATCTTGATTGCTTTGCGGACCAGTTCAGCTTAAAGTACATTTACAAAGAAACAAATCCACATTAAAGTGAATGATAACATATGAAGTGTTTTAAATGAACAGTAATTAATATTTAGTAGGATGATAATACAGTAATTAAATAGCAATTGTTTTCACAGGACTGCGTATTGAGTTTAATAAGTATGTAAGCAATACTGAGCTAGTTGTCATGCAATTACCTCAGTCAGGTGGGAAGGGACATATTCTGGAATGCAAAATCCATTTTAGTATCAGCAATAAAGCTGTGACACAAGCCAATAAAATACAGTTAACTCATTGTCCAGCTATACCAGAAGAAAGAGAGGAGTCACTGGATATGATTTTATCAGGCTTCAACTTTATTATTAGCTGTCTGGGGCTATGTCTACACTTACACTTTAAATAGAATTAATGATGATTAATTCAATTTAGAGTATTGCATGGCTACACTAGCTTTCCTTAGTTTGAAATAAGGACCTCCCTCAATTTGAAATAAAGAAAGGTCATTTCAAAATTATAAAACCTCTCTTAAATTTGAAACAACAGTTAAATTGAACTTATTGGTTCGATTTAACCCAGTGTATCTGTGTTAATTCGAATTAACCATTAGTTCAAATTAACACTTTTTGCCCTTCTTTCTCCCAGGGTTCCTTGTTCTTTCTATACACCGCTGGGGGCATGGCCATTCCTGGGGCCCATGTTGCCATACCTCCCACGATGCCCCTTTCCTATATCAAACTAGGAAGTCCTGTCCATGGACGTGCTAGTTTGATTTGGGTTTCTAGTGAAGCCATATTAATTCAATTTAACTTAATTCAATTTAATGATTATTAGTTTGATTTAATTAGATCGATTTAAGTTAATTTGATTTAACAATCTACGTGTAGATAGAGCCTGGGAATAGCCAGAGATAAAAGTATTCAGTGCAGGTAACTCTATGATCATTTCCATATCTACCTGAGGGCTTCTGGCCACAGCCTGATTCTCAGCAGTGCATCAGTATTGAGCGGGAGGCTTCTGGCTACAGCTCAGTTCCTGGCAGCTGGCCAGGACTGGGTAGGAGACGTACAGCCCTAGCCCAGTTCCCAGGCAGCGTGAGGGGAGTGTGAGCTATTTTAAAAAGCCCCACAGGTCATTTTTGGCTCATGGGCAAGGAGTCAGGAATGGCTGGATTATATAATCTGCTGCTATGGGAAGCCTCCCAGCGTTCTCCATAAGGGGAGTGTACTAAGGCAGTGAAGTCATTGTTACTGAAGCCCCAGACCTGCATTAACAGCAGTATAACAGTGCCACAGTCACTGTCAGGATACTTTTCACCCCCACATTCATGCAGATGTACTTAACCCATTAAGAGTATGACCTAGCAGCACACAGCCTGCATTCGTGCTGTACTTCCTGAAAGACAAGGTTTGGACTAGTGAGAATGGAGGTTATGCATGTATATTTGAAGGTGATATGGCTACCAACATCTATGCATATTTCCCACAGCACCTTAAAATTAGATGAAAGCTGGATAAATCAGTCATGTTCACTTTCCCAAAAAGCTAATTAAAAAGTGATTTGGTGATAGTTTCATTGTGGATTAGATTATTTATTTAACATTTTACAAATTAGTGTAATTTTCATACTGGTTGTGTGCAAAAATCTGTGAGCTATTAGATCCTATATTGAAAAAAACAGGCTAAATCTCCCATTTCTTCTCATTCCCCCCAAAGGTAGGTGAAGTGAAGAAACAATTAGAAAAGTCTCAGACAAATTTACAGGAGATTTTCTCTTCAATCTTCTCCCAGGGAGGAATAGTTTTCAGACCATTTAAGACCACTGGGAGATTTGTAACAACTCCCTTTAAGAGAACAGGAGACATGGCTTGCACCCCATGGCAGAATGCACTACTATAGCATGGAATGTCCTCTACACCCTTCCTCAGATCCTAACCTTCAGACCCCGTGCTATGTGGTGCTCATCTCAAGGGGTTTGTGTGGACTCATGGGAGAGGGGAAGCATCTGTGGAGTCATTGCAATACTTCTAATGTTGGTTTCATTTCTTCTTGTCCCATTTTTCCTCTGCTAACAGTATATTTTTGAATTTTGATTTAGTGCTTGGTAAAGAACAACTTTTGTTATGGGGCCATTCTATACCATTGAAGTGTGTTACACATGGAGGTTTATAATGGAAACACTGACATAACTACAATAAATCATTGCAAATACACTACTATAATTAATACTTTGAAATTTTAAAGAATGTCTAGGCATTTATTAAGAGAACTTTAGCTAGTTAGATATCAATTACCATGCTTATAAATGTCACTTAGTACTTTAAAGAATTATTTGATATTTAACTTGCCATAGGCTATCATGTTCATTAAGTCCCTGATACATAAAAGGAAAATCTTGGGGCAGTTCTGTGGGATTTACACATTAATGAAGTTTTCAACAGTATTTGTATGACAATTATACACATATTCATCTTTTTCCCCTCCATTAGTAGATACCTCTCCTTTATGCATCACAGTAGCTTGCAAAGTTCCAAAAGGAACATATTAATCCAGATTTTTAAAGGGAAGAAAAGAGACAGTGCACTTATAATTATACCTATCCATCTGTAATCAAACAAATTTGGGAAGGGGGCACAATTTTTGTAACTCAGGGTAGTGATGAAGTACAAACAACAATTTGCAAGGGTAGGGCTGTAAAAGAGCAAGGATGTATTTTCCTTTCTGGTGTTTGTGTGGAGAACAGTGATAGTCATATTCTAGCAGCATGTCTAAAACAATGTTCAACTCTGTTTTTTTTCTCAGCACAAATTAAAGGAGGGAGGTGTACTTCCAAATAGGACCATCAGGGGGAGCTGTTTTTTGTGGCTCTTGCCTGGTGGGCCAGCAGCAATGCCCTGGTACCTGTGAGGTCATAGTGCTTGAAAGGGTATAGGGAGTCAAGTAGCCTTTTCCCCTTTATAGAGGGAACTGTTGGACAGCCATAGAAGCTCAGTCCAGTGGAGGTTGACGTTGAAATCAAGTTTAGGAAGATCTCTGTCCAGCAAGGAGAATCTTGGCCAAGGAAAATTAAGGAGACCTCAGCAGATGTTACATTGCCTATTTTACTTTTGTTATAATACAGGGTGTTTTTTAAACTTCCAAAACAAATATTTCTATGCTTGTATATTTCTCCCAATGAGTCCTTCCTGCCAGATGATATTATCATATCAACTTTTATACCACCTTAGGAATATAGGGCCAGATTCATCTGTATGTATATTCTGTCTACTTTGTACTGCTCTGGTAACGCAAGTCAGATCCAAACATGCTAGTCAAATCAGGTTTAGCATTGCTTTGTTTTATCACAAAGCAATTGCAAGATATTATTAATATAAAAGTTTTCTTGGTGAGGGGAGAGAAAGAAGAAAGAATACTATGAACTTTTGGACTTTACAGTAGTTTTATGCCCAAATGTGTTACCTAGAGCGCATCATTATAGTTAGCTGATAGTGCTAAATATTGGTGAGTAATACTGCTAAATATTGGGAAGGCTTCCCCTGCTATATCTGGTATACCTCTCTTTGGAAGAGAGAAATGTGCAGAAGGCATTGAAGCTCAAAGATGTGGTTGTCTTTGGAAGTATCAGTTTTCATTTTTATAACCATTTTATCACTGTTAAGGGTGATTCAATAAACATTCAATAACCTTTTAGACACAGCCTTCTTCTGTTGAGATAGAAACAAACAAGGAGAGATGTAGAGGCAGATGATTAAATGACCTGAAAATCCAGGCTGACACACTGGTGCTGATCATTCCAAACTGGGGTCAAAGGCCAGGCACAGGAGCATGAATAAGGACCTGTGTTGCAGCTTAAATTCTCAACTTCTATAACACACTTAGGATTTTTCAAGGGGCTGGTATCAAGAAGATGAATACCAACTATATTCCATACATTCTAAAATCTTCCTGAATGTGAGTTTGTGCAGTAAGGTTCATTGCGAGTTTTGCCAAAGAACTGTATAGTTGACTAAATAGTCCAATCAGCAGAGCCATTACCATGCTTGTGGCTGTATATAAGCATCTTGCTGACTTAGATCATTGACCCAATAGTTTGAAGTGTCTTCATAGGAGGTTATGCTCTAGTGTGTCTAAACCTACTTAGAGATTTTATTTTCATTTGCGGATCATTGACCTGGTGCATGAAAATATTTTCTCTCTGTAGGAGGTAGGCCTCTTTGCTTCCTTCGAACCACCAAAACTTTGCAGAATTACAGTACTTTTTTCCTATTATATAAAGCAACACAATCCTTTGCTCATGCAGAACTCTTGAAATTGTTTTTATAAAAATGTAAATGTCCATTTTATTCAATAAATCCCACATTTGTGTAGCTAATATTTCTTGGCAACCAGTAAAGATATTTATTTCCATCCACCTTTATAAATAATGGTTTTGCTCATAGAATTTAACATAAAATATTATTTCTATGTGTGTAATTCTCCTGCCCTTTTTAAACTACTTCCATTTTGAATATATTCTGAAGAAATTAAATATTTGCATCTTTTGAATGTCGTAGCTAATTTTGCTTGAATAATTAAGTCCTTTGTGACCATTTCCATTGAGAATAGCCCTCATTTAATTTGAAAACAACACAACTGTCTGCAAATAAGGGATCTATTTTGAGTTCATCACAGAATTCCAAAAAGTTGAATTTCTAGTGGTTTGGCATTTCATATCCCTAAACTCAGTCCTGCAACTTGAACAGGGCTAAATGTTCCTGCTTAAGCTGTTTAGTACTCCATTGTTATATGCCTTGCCCTAGTATGCGGTGGGTGAAAAAAGGCTCACTTATTTACGTTTCACTTCGACATACTGTGATGTTTAATTGAAACTGAGCAGGTTGTGGGGGAGATTTCTTATTGATGTTAATTCATTATGATCTGTTATCAATACTCTTAGTCAATACTATTTAGCTCCATACATGATTTATCAATATTTAAAATCTTTGCAAACTAAGATGACCCTTTGTGTTTTATAATGACAACTATTAAGGACATAATTTCAAAGCAGTCTAAGAAAATCTCATTGGAAGTTGACTACCTAATCTTAAATTCCTTTGAACACTGTAGTGTGACTCTCTAAATATTTTATAGACAGGGCCTGATTTTGTCCTACCTCCACTCCAAGTTTTTGATATTTCCTCACATGAATACACTGACAGCAAGTTTTAACATGCTTATTTTTCCTATCTTATACAAGTTTGTTCAAAAAAAAATTAAAAGACCACCATGCACCCATCAGCTGGTAGTGGCTCTTGATCACTACTGAACTAAGCTGGATCTGAACTAAAGAGCCAGAGAAGAAAGATTGTCCATATCCCAAAATGAATTTATTGAGCTGGCTGGTGGCATGTTGGATAATTGCCCCAAAACTTCAGCATACAATAATGGATATCAGTCTTCAGAGGTTACAGTATAATTTGGCGGGCCTCAGAACCCTCCTACATTGGTGGCCCCCCCTCACGTCAGTGTGGGACCCCCTCATGCTGGTGCAGGCCCCCTCACGCACCCCAGCTCCTGACCCCCCAAACACCTACCCCCACTCCAGCTCCTGCTCCCCACACCTACCCCCACCCCAGCTCCTGCCCCCCCCCCACACTTATCCCCCTTATCTGGCTGCCCCGGGGGCTGAGGCTTCAACCTACAGCCTGGTCTCACTGAGCATGTTCAGAGACTCTGAGCATGCTCGATGAGACCAGGCTGGGGGTGGAGTTTTTAGAACTCCCTAACCTGCTGGAATGTAGCACAACACTGTTCTGGAACTTGCTATTTTTAGGGACTCAGCATTCTGGCCCCTAACAATAGAAAATGGAGCCAGAACACTGCATTCCAGGGTCTGCTATTTTTAAATGATGGGCCCCGGAATGCAGCATTCTGGCTCCATTTTCTATTTTTAGGGGGCCTGGAATGCTGAGCCCCTAAAAATAGTGGGCTCAGAAACAGCATTCCCCCGCATTCCAGCTTATTTTAACCCCGGTCTGTCCTTAACTATTTGCAAGCATGACAAGTATATTTTCCCCTCTACTGATGAGGCTCTTTTTCTTGCAGAATGAAGAATGCTGTTTCTTTGCTATAAAAATTACCATAGTCATATACACAAGTTTATTCACAGCTTGGAGCTGTTAGTTTTATCTTAAAAAATGTATACCAAATCTTCTACTGGAAATATTCTAGGATGTATATAACACTTTCAAGTGATTTTTCAAGAAATTATCTCAACCACATATTTCTCTTGATCTGTATCAAGTTTTTTAATTTTATTATTTCTCACAGTTAGACATTGTTTGTTCTGGCAGAATGTTAAGCCATCAGTGGAAGAATCTTTCACACAGCCAAAGGAAGACATCTGCAGCTAGATCTAGAACTAGAATTTTTCTTTGGAGAAACACCCGGCAGAGAGAGGCCCAGAGATTCTGTAAGGATGACTCTGGAGGAATTTCTAAATAATTACCTCCTTAGCTTGGAGGAGCTGAAGTGCATGGATCAGGAGGTCACTCCTGAGAATTCACAGGGAAGTGGGAACCCTCAGTCCTCCAGAAAGAAAGTTCTTTCGGCGCTTTCCCACAGAAGACATGCTGTGACTGGACAGGTAACCCACACAGGCAAGCGAAGAGGTGCAGGCACCAGAAAATGCTGCTTGCTTTAAGCCCTTATAGCAAAACCCCGTGTTACTCAGGTAAGATCCTAAGGGTCATCTCATCAGCTTAAACATATATGCCATGCTAGGAATGGAGTCCAGACCCTCTGGTTCAATAGACATCTTTGCCAGAGAGATGTTCCTTTTTTTTTTTTGTTATCAGTAATGGGGCTTTTATATCTCCTTTGTGATACTTAACTGGAAAGCAACAGATTAGTCTATATATTATACAGCATGAGCTCAAGTGTGGATATCCAAGCACATATCTACTGCCCCTTGGGGGGGTCAGTGCCATTGGGAGGCGATGAATGCTCCCACAGAGCAGTTGTTTACTCCCACATATTGGATTCCTATGAAGCAGGTGAGGACAGTAGGGGAGAAATATATTAGAAACTAAATAGGAAATTTACCACTCTCCTACTGTGTAGTTTAATTTGCATAACCTCAGGGAATAAAAATTGCACTCTGCGGTTTATTCTATTCAGTATCATACATAGGTGTCCCTGGTCATCTCCCAGGAGCTCCATGTTGAAAGTGACAGTCCTTTTTGTTTGTTTGTTTGTTGTTTTATTTTGCCTGCATATTGTAGCACCTAACATCTCTCTATACATGCAATGTCCATTCTCCATCAGCTTGATAAATGAAAAGTAGGACTTTGTCCCTTTGTTCTGGGAATTCAGAACATTATCCCTACAGCTCTGGAAAGATATTATTTTTAGGTCTGTATATGCCAAGTTTGGCAATGAATTCCTTCTAACTTTTTTGCTGGGACGGGAAGATGCCGCAGAGGCGTCGCTGGCTGGGGGAGGGACCTGGGGCATGGGCCTAGGCCCCGCCCCTGCCCTGCAGGACCCGCCCCCTGGCCAGGGACAGGGACGGGCACCGCCACGCTGCTGCGGGTGGCTAGGCCCCGCATCCCCAGCCGGGGATGGGGCTGCCGCGGGCGGCCAGGCCCCGGATCCCTGGTGGGGGACGGGGCCGCTGCAACCGTTGGCAGCCAGGCTCTGGATCCCCGGCCAGGGCCGGAGCCACCGTGGCTGTTGGTGGCTGGGCCCTGGATCTCCGGCCCAATTGGGTCGGAGATCCGGGCCACTGGCGTTGGGTTTCATGGCACGTGCCCCAGCATGCCCAGCGCCAGCAACACCCCTGGAAGATGGGATGACTCACTTGAAGTTTACCTGTTCCATTCATTCCCTCTGAAATACTGGCATTGGCCACCGTCAGAAGACAGGCCCATGGGCTAGACTGGCCTGACCCCATATGACCATTCTTATGTTCATAACCTAAACGTGCTGGGAGTATTAAGAAAGGAATAGAATTCAGACTTTTCCCCCACTCTAATTGGCTCTGTGTGTAGTGTCACTCTTGCAATAACACATTTATTCTTTCATTCTGTCCATTAAACGTGTTACTTGTACCTGGCCCATAGTAATTTAAGTCCAAAGTGAACAGAACTACTGCTATGAGAAGTAAAGTACAGATGCTCTGTAATAAAGGAAGCTGACTAATCGCTTGAGTAATCAACTTTGTGTCTTCAAAGCTGATTCTCTGCTTAAACTGGCACTAGTTTAGACTTTGTCTCCATACAATGGGTAATAATGATGAAAATGTGTTGGCATGCTTAAGATCCCATCAGGCTGGCAGTTTCAGAGGCATGGCTTCAGGTGTAGTGCTGGATCAAGGACAAAAGAGGAACTGTTGGATGTGAACTCCAGGTGTGAAGATGGAGATTTATAACAGACTATTGACTGCAATTCCAGTTAATGTCTAAAATCATTGCTATATAGTTCATTGGAAGGAACCTAAGTGTACTGCATCAAACTAGCTGTCAGAGCATGGGATCTATAAGAAAGGCAATAATGGCTTGAAAGTTCTTAAAGTGATAATGGCTTAAAAGTTTAAAATGATCTTTCTTTGGGAATTTGCAATTATTTAAAAAATATTTCTAGGGAAGCAAGCAATGGCTTTGCATGTAAGTTTCTGCTACACCACCTCCTCTCCATGGCTATTTCAACATAAAAGATTACTGTAGGGCTGGTTTGAAGTAGTTCTCACTACTTCATTACTTTTATTGATGACACAGAATGTTGCTAAGATAAGCTTTTGTAACTCATTTCTCTGCTTTTTGAGTATTTGCTTTCTACAGTCCAGTTCCCTCTCTCCCACCTCCACCAAGACTAGACAACAGTTTCATTGTCAGAGACAGCCAGAGTGCTAGAGATATTTAAAGAAAATGAGAAACCCACTGGATCTGAGACTGGACAAAGATGAGATGGTTTATCTTTAGCCACTTATTCTTACGGTCCATAAAGTATAGTGTATCAGACTCTGAAATATTGGCACCCTATGATCCTTCAGACACATGATCTGTCATTCCTTGCCATTCATCTTCATGTCTGTGATCATAAAAGATGAGTATATGCAGAGGCGTCTTATGCAGTGGGTTAATTTTTGTTTAATTCACTTCCCCAGGATATAAACTAACCTGATCAGAAATTTGAAACGGGGTCTGATCATAACTTCAGCTGCTGTTTTTCATTATATTTATTATTTAGGCCATTAATTTCCTCTTCACAAAAAATAAAAAAATCTGGCATCTGATATGCAAGAGGGGAAGACATTATCTGAGAACTGGGTTAACTGCAGATTCATCTTCTATAAATGCAGGTTAAGGAACAAAAGAGTGCAAAATGAACACAAATTTATGTCAGGGTATCCAGTTTATCAGAGGATGGTTCACACTTCCTTCTCTAATGATATATTAGATTTTCCACTGGAAACTTGGGGCTTGTGATGAGATCTTTTAACTGCTCCTAGTGAAGTCAATGAAGATTATTTTTTATTGTTAATTTCAGTGGTAGCAGAGAGCCCTATGTTGAATGCTTTTGAAAATCCCACTTGTTGACTTTATAATACCCTATAACCCTAACGAGCCCGCTTGCTGAAAAATTACATCACCAGTAACAGCTACTATACAAAACTTCCACACTTCTAAATCTGCTGCATCTCCAAGATCTCTGCATATGTTTTTCCTAGGCCTGTGAAAGTGACGGACTTTCTTTAAATTTACGGGTTTTTAAATAAGCTTTTATAAAACCTACAGCCAACAGACACATCTGCAAAATATTTATTTCTTAAATACCAATGCAAGCTATTATTTTAAAAATAAATAATGCCCCAGCAGTATATTCAGATTGGCAGAGGCTCCTTCTAATGACACAATGTCACAACTGGGGGCTTCTCAGAGACCTTGAAATTAAACAGTGAAAAATACCTTTCTAATAACAACATCAAATAAAATATTATCAGGAGACAGCAAAATTAACCTCTGGCATCCAGCTCATCCTTCTTCAGATTACTGTAGAGAGACTTCCTCCTAAGTAACCCACTTACAAGCATGGAAATGGATAGCACAGCATCAAGGAAAACAAAACTACAGCACAGTCACTTTACTTTTTAAAACATTAATGATCCCAATATTCAACAAGCCCATGAACCAGATTAATACTATTCATAACATTGTATGTAGCAATATTCTCAGTAATTCATTAAGAAGAGTAGAGATTACACAGATCAGCAGGCCTTTCACCTGCTGTGAGTTATGGTCTTTTTTCTATTCCTCACTTCTTGTAGTGTGGTTACAACTAATATCCCCATTCTCCTTGTTTTATGTAGACCACACAGAGAGTTATTGGTAAGCCATTTACTCAACAGGGCTTCTCTGCAGGGTAGGTTACCGCATGGGCCAACAGGGCCCGTGCCCAGGGGCCACCACAATGTGGGGCTGAGCCAGCCCACCAGCTGAGCTCTCCCCTTCTCATCCTGCCCCTGGGCTGGCCACTCTGCCCCCAGGGCCATGGTGGGCCAGCCACGATCTGACTGGGCATGCAGTACAGGCTCTGGTAAGGTCCTTGGAAGCTGCACCATGTATGATAGTTGGCCCCACCTCCCACCAGTGCTGACCTGCTAAGCCATGGGGCCCCAGCACCACTGGTGCAGTGGGACGGGGAGGCCTTCCTGTGGGGGGGGGCTTCTGGTGGGGAGGCCCAGGGGCCATGCGGCCCCTGATTTGCTACTGCTTCTCTGGGAGAGAGAATTGCGCATAATATCCCATTCTTGCAAGCTATTCTGACACTGAAAAGAGCTCTGGTCGATGCTCTGGGGATTTTTTATAAGAAAAACAGGAAACCACCCAGCAGGACCCAACTTCGTCTTATTCCCCATGCCTCCTCTTCAATGGGGAGGAAAACATCTCTCCCATTTTTAGGTACTTTTCCTTAAACTGGTCCTTAACAGCATCCAGGGGACATTTAACTCTGATAAACTATGTGATCTTAGGTGGGGAAGGAAGGACAAACTAAGGAAATAGGGAGTTGTGATGCACTGCATGAAGTCATAAGCACAGATGCTCTCCATCAACCCTGCACTATTTGACAGCTTAACAGAATGAAGGGAGTTCTCCTTTGCCTTCTGATTTGGAATAAGCTTTCTGCAGAGTGGGTCAGCCTGCTGCAGAATCTGTATTTCCAGCTACCCACATCAGAGGTGACTTAGGGTATGTTGGACTGCACTGAATTCTGTGCCTGGGGAAACTTATGCTCTCTCGTCTCCTACCGTAGACTGGTGGTTTGCTAGATGGAAGTGAGCCATTAATTGTAAATGGAATCCTGAAATATAAAGTCCTTCTAATGGGCCATGGTAGTTGGCCTTTCCAGTCCATAACTAGACCCCTAAATAAGTGACCTGATTTTCAAAAGTACCAAGCATCCAACAGCTCTTTGAGTGAATCAGAGTTTGTTGGATTCTCAGCATTTTTGACAATGAGAGGCCACTTACATTTCTAGTTTTGAATATTTCTTAGTTTTAAAGCTCTATTTTCATAGATAGTAATATTATTCACAGAGCAACAGAAAACATACCAGATTAGTAACTGTATTCTCTCCAGCTTCCCAGCACTTTGTACTATACCATCTTTTTTCCTATTCGAAAATGTTTTAGCAAGAGCTCATCAATTTAAAGATAGGTGATGTTAATATTGGAAGTGAGCATTTTTAATCCTCTCACCTACAATAGGGTTTTACTTGCCTATGAAATAAGAGCTAAGAATCCAGTAAGGTAGTTTAAATTTAAAGATATCAGGGCAAATTGCCATTTGGTACAAGATAGTAGTTCAAATCCAAAGTATCTCTATTTCACCCTATGGGATTGCTTCAGATTTACACTAGCGTAAATAAAAACAAAAGTTTTTCTCTCATCTCTTCTCTAGCTTTGAAGTTAAAATACAAATTCTTATGGACAAATTGAAAGAATATTTAAAAAAATAGTATCTTCCTGGCAGACTGGAGGAGGGGAGAAGAAAGACACACACACACACACACACACACACCATAGGGAATGATCACTTTATCTGAGATTCATCCAGTGGCAGTTTGGTTACTACCCACATGAAGATGGAGCTAATCAGAATTAAACTGTAATTGGGACAAAGACAACTCTCCAACAATTTACTGTACAGCAATAAAATAATCAACAATGCTGCACTAATCAAAGTATAAAGTAGTTTTCATTAGATGACAATCTGCATGAATAATGCACTATTAAATGTTTAGGTTTAATTAAAAATGTAATAAATAAAACTTTATTTTAATGACCATAGGTATATATATGCCAGTATTATTCTTTTACCCCATAATTCATCCATTCTTTTCACATACACTCAGTGGGATAATTAATGTGTCATGTCACCAGATTGCCAACTTGCAGAAGTGACTTAATGTAGTAGAGAAAAGTTATTACTGGTAACTCGCATGCTGACTAAGAATCAAATACTGACCATGCTGAAGTTCTGTTTTTTAAAAATATGTTTCTTATTCAAGAGTTCTGATTTAATAACTGTGTTATGAATTCAGAACAAATGGGTTTCTACCAGGTAGGAGAGGATCCCAAAAGGATTCAGACTTGGGTTTTGGTTTGGATAAAACCCCAGAAGCTTGGTTGTGGTTGCCTGTTCAGAGTCTGAGAATCTGGAAAATTGTCTGGAAATCTCGAGAAAGCTGTTTTTTTCACAAGCAGTCTGGCACAACTCCTCCTTGTTAGGTCAGAGATAGTACAGAAAAGTATTTCACTTTCATTGTCCAGTCCTTATAAAAACCAGCAAAGATTTAGCAAGACAATACAGAATCTCAAAAAAGTTTGAGTTCTCAAAAAGAGGAGTCATTTCAAAGAAAAGGAGGTTTTATTTTGTTCAAACTTATCCTTAGTGGCTACTCATTTATTTCTTGTAAATTGAATACTCTCTTGTTTCTTGTAAACTTAGCTGTGGAAATGGGATCAAATCTCCAAAGTTCATAGCCTGCTCTGATTTCTGCAACAGGAAGAAAATAGCCCTGTAAGACTTGTATTAGGGCCAGTCCTACCAGAGAGGTGACCTAGGTGGTCACCTCGGGCACTAAATACTAGGAGGCACCACCCTGCTGTGCACAGGTGCGTAGCCCCATACATAGCAAGGCAAGTAGTTTTTTTGGTAAATGCTGGGGGGGGGGCTAGGGAAAGCTTGGGGGGGGGGGCTAGGAGGAGTGGGTGGGAGGGAGGGAAGGGCAGGAGCCGCTCTGCTCGCCTATGGCTCAGCCAGCTTGAGGCCCAGCTCCCAGCCCGCTCACCCAGAGCAGCCTGCAGCCTTAGTGCCAGCCCATCGCACCAGCCAGCCCCCCGCCCGGCTCCCCGTTCTGTCTGGTGCACCAACTGACCCCCCCACGTGACCTGCTGCGCAAGCCAGCCCACCACCCCTCCTGCAGGCTGCCACTCAGCCCCTACCCCTTGGCCAGCCTGCCACTTGGCTAGGCGGGGTGGGGGGTGTGGCCAAAATCACAGGCACCTAGGGTACCAAAAAGCCTTGGATCAGCCCTGACTTGTACAACAGAGGGCACCATCTACAGACCTGGTTTCTCACTGTAAGTGGAATATATACAATATTTATAAAACATGAAAACTAATCTGACACTTAATTAATGAAAACTGCAATGTTTGACTTTTTATTTTTTATAAGAACCCTTCATCCCCACAGAAATCATTACTATGTGTCTTTTTTTTAAAAAAAAAAATCAAGCTAGAAACATTTAACAAAGGTTCCATTAAATTAGAGAGCAATAAACAAACACAGGCAATTTATGCATCAGAGTCATTAAATTTGTATCCTCTCCGACACTTTCTTCATGTATAGTACTTAGGTCTGATACAATTGATCTGCAGGGAGCAGTTACCTTAATTATAAAATGAAACACCTCTGCTAATGTAGTCTTGGAGCCTTGTTAGTTTACACCCCAGACATGTGGCTCAAAATGGGCTCCAAATGCTAATGCCAGTAAAGGCAGACATTGTCAGTCTCTGATGTGTCATGTTTGGCAGTCCATGACTACAGTGCTGTATGAGGCACCCCTGTTTTTCCTCTCTTTTGCCCTTAGGGTAGAGATAAAATGCTAAAACTCTGTGGTCCAGCTCAGCATGTACTTCTGAATAGTTCATTCATGGTTAGCCATTTGTACAAGGAGTCTTACATCTGATCATTTGCCCTCATTGTCAGGGCTTGTGTCTAGATGAGATGAGCCTTGCAGGAAAAATTAAAGAAGATGTAAACAGTAAATGCAGACATTTTGCAACATAGCTAAAAATAAATTGCACTACAGGCAATTATGCAAGTTTTACTGGATACATTAAAAAGACATTAAATGCACAGCTGTTTTAAGTGTCTTTTAAGCTGATAAATTAACTGTCTAATAAATTGTAAGATTTGTCAGCTAATAATGCTATTTTATCTGCTTTAACATATGCCTTCCTAGTTCATGAAGCATTATTGTAAGTGCCAAAAGGAGATAATGTGCATTTTACAGTGTTATGTCTTAAGTGGAATGGATCATTGGCCATGAAGAAGTGTGTTAATAAATCTCCTAGGCTTTGTTAATTGCACTCAATGAAGTGTCACTGTTAAAACACAAAAGATGTGATAGAGAAAGCTGAACATAATGTCTTTCAGTTTTACAATTAACAGTTCACTAGGCAAATCGACCAAAAAGACCATAATTTGTTGAAGCCTTATTAACTTACATTTTCCTAGTCAAGGTCATAATTGTGAATGGCTTAAAGCTATCTTTTAATGCTCATCAGGAAGAGTAACCTTGCTAGAGAGAATGAACTTTTTAGTCTCTCCATGGCACTTATCACTCTCCTAGCTGGTAGGAGACAAATAAAGCTGAACTTTGCCACAAAGCAGTGTCTTAAAGTCACCCGTCATCCATAATGGTAACTCAGATAATGGGGAAGACACCATTTTTAAGCATCTTTCCCCAACAGTAAATAAAAAAAAATTGATAAAAATGGAAACAAAATTAGAAGAGAAATGTAGCATGGCAAGTGCACTATTTTAGCAACTGAGGACATGCAGAAAAATGAGTATTTAATAAGAAACATTATTCACTAGTTAATGTTTTAAAAATTAATGTGGAAGTTGAATAGAACATGAAAGTTGACAAAACCTAATATTCAAACTATGTGTCAAGCACCAATACCAAGTGCAGGTGCTGTATAACCTTAAGCAAGAATAATTTATCTTATATTTATGTTCAAATATTGGTTGTTCAATAAATTACTGTTTTCCTACATCCAATCATATTACCACTATTATGGTTTGTTGCAAAACTTTCCCACTTCGAACCATGTAGTGGCAAAATGAGATACGTGTCTTTAGCATGGCAATCAGAGTAAATATGGATGATATTCAGAGAGAATACAGTCAGCACCCATTAATACATAGCTATGATCATCAGTCAGTAAGTAATGAGTGCATGATAGAAGAATAATGCCTGCATGTTGTTATAAGAATATAAGCTATAATGTTAGTTTTCCAAGAATCTCTCAAAATGTATAGAGAAATGTCTCTACATCAGTTGTGGTTTATTTAACTATCAGCTAAATCCAGAGATTCACATTATTCCTGTGTATCAACACTTTAAATGCTGACACTATTGGCCAATTGATTTATCTGAAAACAGAATTAAGGTTCTTCCATGAAATTCTATAGATGTCATTTAAGGTTCATAGATAAATCCTTCTACAGATACCAAAAACTAAAAATAGTGAAACGCATCCTGTTTTGTCATTATTGGGTGACGTGATGGCGTTCTTAACTACACAGGAGATAGGAATATGCTTCTCAAAGTCTGGCAGGTAATAAGGCCTAATGGTTAGAGCAGGGGCTAAATTAAGGACTCTGGACAGTGTTTATTTGTTGCTTCTTTATGGGCCAAATTCCAGTTACCCTTACACTTCAGGTCAGAAGGGCAAGGGACAAGGATCAGTTCTTTGTGCAGCTCCCACCAGTCAAGTTACAGTCTTTGCACTTTGGGAGAAGAATGGCTGCTACTCTGGGTCCTTTCTGGGTTCAGGAGACCAGAAAAAGAGCAGAGAAGAGGCTGAGGCAATGCTTTGTCCACTTCCACACCAGTCCTCAGATCATGTCAGAACTAGCAAATGAAGCAAGTTTGTATAGTTTGTATGCACTGGGGAGCTTAGAGAGACTGTGTCACAAGCCTCTAATCAGGCCACAATACCTGCCACAATAACATGCTGGTCAAATAACTTTTTGTCTTCCTTTTGATTACGTTACAGATGCTCACACATACACACTCACATACTTCACACATATGCATGTCTTTTGTCCTGAGGGGCTGTATCATGTAACATCTGCCTTAAACTTTGAGATCTTTAGGCACAAGATACTATAGAAATGTGAAGCATTATCACTCCCAGTAGAGCTGGGTGACTGCAAACCAAAAAAAAAATTGGATTTATTCATGTTGATGCTTCAGTTTCTTCAAACCTTTTTCTCTTCATTCTCTGCTTATTATAGCAAGTTACTTTGTGGCAACAATATCAATGAAAGAAGAAATTTCAAATGTATATTGCAGAACAAATGCAGAAAATGAATTTTGAATCAATAGTCGTGAGCACTCACATTGGAAACCTAATTCTGAGGGATATGCTCATCCAACCAGGAAACAGATACATACCATGTGACCTCTGGCTGCATTCAAAACGACCTGAGCTGAGAGTTCAGAATGCTAGCAATAAAGTGGTTCTGAACAAAATGTGAACCAATAATTATTTGTGGGCATTATTACACAAACAATTTAGCATAATATATACAGACAGTTCAATTACAAGACAAACTAAACTGGAAAACATTTGTTTACACACACACACACACACACACACACACACAGAATCATTTCATATTTAACATGAGCACCATAATAATATGCAGAAACTACTGACACCAAGATACCATAAAATATCTGATCCACATTATTTCACAAAACAATAAGTTTATGGTAGAAAGAGGACAGTTCAGCTCAGTAAAGTGTGATAGCAACATGACAGCCATCTTGGGAAGAACCCTGTCTGAGGTTTGTCACACCCGACACAGTTGTAAAAAACAGAGTGGGTTTGCTGAACTGGCATTGTCTGACAAAAACCCTGTTCCTGACCAGCACTAATCAAGACCTATGAATAGACCTTTGCAAAACAAAATCACCAAGTTTTGAAGAACTCAACAAAAAGCTAAACAAGCAATTAGCCAATTTTAAGTACTTTATTCTTCAAAGCATATGTTTATTATCTAAAAGCAAGCTAATACAATCCTGAGCTAGTAAATCAATCATTATTTTAGGCAAAAAATACTGCATGAATAGAAAAATAGAGTAGACCAATATCAAAATGTGTTAAAGCAAGCCTCAAAGTCCTTTATAATCTCCTAATAAAATGATTGGAAAGATTCACATTGAAATTAAGAGGCACAAACTTCTGGCTTTGAGAGACTGTTATACAAGGCTATTCAAAGTAATATCAAGAGTTTCTTGCTGTTCTTTTCTTCATATTTGGTTGCAGTGATTCTCAAACCATATACCTGTCACCCTGGACACCAAAGCACCTTAAAAGTAAATTACATCTGTCAAGCGTTACTACTTAGAATCAGTTTTCTACATTGCATCTAATTTTTCTATTCAAAAATAAATCTTCCAATTATTAAATTTGCTGGAATTTTTTCAGTGAAGACATAGAATCTTATTGATTCCATATCAGGCTTTCACTCCACTTACAGAGATTAACTGTTTCACAAGCAAATACACAGTATTTGGCTTACACAATGCTGTCATTACTGTTTCTCATCAGTTTTATTATAACAGACATGTAGCTGAAGCTTACTTTTTTAGTCTAATGGAAAGCTCAGAAAGCTGTGGAGCATACTCTGATACAGATGAATTACCATCCTTTAAAGATCATGAGCTTTTGAATTGCTGAGTCACCAGACAATACTAGAATACTAGAAATGCACAGTCCAGTGAGCTTCAGCTTGGAAAACAAAGGTTGTTGAACAAATCAGTAAAAAGGGGGAAAGAAGGAAAAACCCAATGCATGCTACAAGAGTAGCATATGTGAATTCATTGTGAAACCTGAGCATTTAATAACATGAAGAGTCTGCAATTTTCTTGAAATTGTGACCAGCGGATCTGAATGCAAGCAAAAGGCAATGAATCTTCTCCATTCAATGAAATCAAGTAAGTGATAACAATTTGCAAGTTTCCAGTTGGAGACAATTGACCAGGAATAATTATGGGTGATACTGAAGGCTGACTTAACTCTTTCAGCTATTTTTGTGATACATCAGAATTGATAATTATAAGCATGACATGCTGGGCCTTCTGTGACATTAGAATCAATTTACTTTCTCACAGAGAAGTTCATTCTGCTGAGAGAGCAGGATTGTATACATAAAAGATGGGATATCTCAAAATAAATTAAGGATGCACGAAACATGCCTACATTTTACTGTAGTAAATTCTACAGAGTTTGCCTTTTGCAAGACATAACCTGTTATGACTTAAATAGATACCAGTCTGAGATATATTAAATAAATGAAATAACAGAAATTGCTTATCTGAGCTCAAAATATTGGCAGTAACAATAGACTAAGGAAAGCGGATGCACCTTTCTTTCTCCCTTTAACATTTCAATAATTTATTACTTAAATTAATAATAATGATTTTGTGGACAATTTAACTGGTAGACAACAGAATCTATTTCATAAATGAAAAAAGTGCTATTTTATTTTGACATGACAAAGAACCTTTCTAAAAGCTTCTGTTACAGATCATTACATTTTAGAATTAAAAAAACCACTACTGTTTTTAGAAACCGTTGGCATTCACTTTTTAAGGGTTACATTATCAGTTTATAATAAACATTTAATGAAAAGAACAAATGAGAAGAATTTTTTAAAGGAACATATTCCACTCTGTTTACTGGCTGAGACTGTTTTGTGTGCATTCATTTAACAAAGACTTTGTTTTGATCAATCCCTCACAACCTTGCCAATAGGAAGAAATACCAGAATTATTGGCAAATGAGAATCAGCTTCTTAAGATGCAGAAATTGCAAAGCAGGCAAAATAAGAAGTTGTTAATCTTAATAGAAATTACTCATCACAGACACATAATTGAGTTCCTCATGGTAAGAAAACATTCCTTATTGTTTAACAGATTAGATTTTGGTCAAAAATTTCTAATCTGGGAGCCTAAAGTCAGGCACGTCAATATCTTCTATATAGGAATCTCAATACTGATTAAGGAATCTTTCATTCTTAATGCCTGTATTTGAAAAAACATTGCCCAACTTTTTTTTGATGCAAAACAAAGGCCATATCACCAGCTAATGTTCATATACAACAGAGCACTTAGGCACATGTTTAACTTTAAAAACACAGTTTCATTCATGTCATTGGTTAGTTAAAATCTTACCCAGGTTGGACCTTCAGCACGAACATCACAGGACTCTACCATTTGAGACTAACAGTGAATTCCTTTAGCTGTAAGTAGCAGGTTTTAATGTTGCTAACGCCAGCCACTAGAAGGAAACATGATCACTCCATGCCAGTCAGTTACACATACAGAAATGTACACTCAAACCACTCATATTTTAACTTATTCTATATTTAAATATTATTGGCACATTGATAATAATTATAATTGTTATTAGTATTTCTTATTAGCATTTACTATATTAGTAGCTGCAGTGTTAGATCCCTACATGCAGAGATCTAATATGCAGATACCAAGCAAAAACATTCAGGGTAAAAAATTGTTAGCACTTGACCCTGAAAAATCCATTCCTATGAAGAATCCTTGCTCATTTGAGTGTGGTTTTACAGATCAAGCTTTACTCTAACTATATGTAGCATATACACATGGGTGTTATTTGAACCTTGGTACGCATAGCAAATTTATTAGGAGATGTGGTAAAGTGTACTTGCCACAGGAAGAAGGTGAATACACTTTCCTGATTATAGGTTGCTCTTTAGCAGTTCTGAACATACTTTCTTTTCTCCTATGATACAGTACGTTTGAAGGACAAGCAGCCCAAACGAAGGAAATCAGTCAGATGCAGAAAGGCCTTTCAGGGTTCTACTGAATATACACATTTTCTATAATAAACCCAAATAGACTGTAAAATCACCAAAAGAGAATGTGCACCAACAAAGAGCAGGTAATTTCCAAAGCAGTCTCATCATAAGACTGCAGCACGTACATATACTCATGGCACATACCTACAAGGATTTACAGTATTTTTAGATGAGATAGAATCAATCTATGGTACTTATCTGGCTCCCATTATGATAGTGAGCACCCCACACTCTTTAATGTATTTATTCTCACAGCACACCTGTCAGGCTGAAGAATATAATGATCCAGTTTAGCTGATGGAGAAGTGAGGCACTTAGGCTATGTCTACATCTAAAACCTTAGTTTGGACTTAGTTCGAACTAAATAGTTCGAAGTAAGTGCAGTTCTTTAGTTCAAACTAATTTTTAGTTCAAACTAACCACACTTTTTTTAGTTTAAATTAAATTTTTAGTTCAAACTAAAAAAGCGTGGCTAGTTCAAACTAACTGTTCTTTTGAACTTAGTTAGTTTGAATTAGCACAACTACATTGTCAGGAGCATCACTGCCCCGAGAAAAGACCCTGGAGCCAGGCCTAGGCCCCGTCTCCTGGGCTCGACCCAGAGTCAGGGCCCCGGGCTCCTGCTGCTGGCAGCCCAGCCCCCAATCCCTGGCTACGGATGGGGCCTGCCAAGGCAGTGGCTGTCATGGGCTGCCCAGCCCAGATACTGGGCCGGGAGAGGCAGGCGCCACCACAGGCAGCCCGGCCCTGAATCCCGGGCCAGGGATGGGGCTGGGAGACGCAGGGGCCATGCCAGCCATTCGGGGCATGGGTGCCAGGTGCCAGCAATGCCCCTGTACATCATGCTAGTTCAAACTAAATGTCAAAATAAGTATGAACTAAGCAGTTAGTTCAAACTAACTGTTCACACTAACTTGTTTGGACTAAGCTTTGCCATTTTACCATCACTGTGTTAGTAAACACATGACTGGAAAATTTCTCTGGTTACTCTACCTAGCTTGAACCCACCTTCATTCTCCACAAGTATTCATGTACTTAAAATGACAACGTAGATGGGGAAATAGTGCTTGATCCACATGTTAACAGGAAAATTAACACACAAAAGATACTGAGGGCTGGACTTATGATCTTAAAAACAGTTATATCCTGCTCTCCTTTAACCAGGAAGCCCCAGGGACTACAATGTGCCAGCACAGGAGAAGCTGAAAGAGTGTTCAGCCTACGGTGCTTATAAAGCTCCCCAGATGAACACTCACCAGGCAACTATGTTTAGGTCCCAACCCATTGGACCTGTGTGTTTTTAAGCTGCCTGACACCAAGCAGAATCCAGGTACTGATTGTAGCATTGGATCTCTTGCACACTCTCAGACTACAGTTCCCCTGGCTAGCACCCTCTTCTGAGAGCAAAGAATCCCATAGTCCAGCTGTTCTGGACCTCCAGGAAGGACCTCCAAGCTGTTCTGGATTAAGGGTCCATGGTGCCCCAGGCTGCCCACTTTTGTGGGTCCCCCTTCCTGGGCCTGGGGCTCTGACCTGCCACTATGGCAGCCAGCCTGGGGGTGGAGGGGTTGGTGCTCAGGCAAGTTGGCCATGGGGACACATGGCAGAACTACCAGCTGTGGGGCTGGCTCTTGGTGCTGGTGGGGGGCCTGGTCAGCCCATAGTGAGGGGGCCAGAGGCTAGGGTGCATGGTGCTTCCACTCCACCTCCAGGATGGCTGGTCTGGCCCTGGAGGTGGGGCAAGTTGGCATGTGGTGTGGCCTCCAGTGGCAGTGAACCAGGGCCAGGAGTGTTGTCGAGTCTCCATGCTGAGGCCCCCAGGGGACCAGCCAAGCCAGCCCGGGTCATAGGGGCTGACACAGGGGCCTGACAGTGCTAATGGCCTAGCAGCACTGCCACCTATTTAGTTTGAACTAGCACGACTACATCGTCAGGAGCATCACGGCCCTAGGAGAAGACTCTGGACCCACTGGAAGCCACATTGTGCAACAACCAGGCCCGCCCACATCCTTTGAACACAACTGCTATGTGCCAAGCTGCCCCACCCTCTGGGGCAGACCGGCCAGTCCAGGGGTGGCGTAGAAGTACTGCAGACCATGGCTTCTGACCACAAGGGCCTCATTCCCTCACGTGGCAGCCGTGCCCCTGCCAGCAAACCCCAGGCCCATCAGGCACTGTGCCAGCCTGAGTGGGGCCAGAACTTGCAGGGAGGTTGGGAAGTTCAGGGCCCCCTTTAGCTGCAGTCCCTAAGGCCCCTGCCTTGATCTGGCCCTGCCTTGAGGATCAGTGCTGACCCCTCAAGGCACCCCAGTTGCTTAAGTGAACCCTCTTCCCAGGCTCCAGTCATGTAGTCACTCTGGTTCACCATTCTTGAAAGAGGTTAGAGCTGAAGTTCATACTGTCTGGAAAAGGGCTAGTAAAACAATTAGTCTTCACTTTAGATAGCTTGAGAGAGAAACAAATGTACAAAACACTAGAACATCCATCCACCACCTCCACCTCAATTTCTTCACCTTTCTGGAGTATGGTTTGGGTTGGGTCAGTGTTTTCTAGGAACCCAGGAGCATTTTTTCTCCCCCCTTTCCTCCTGAATATGGCTTCTGGACCAGAACATGTCTCCCTGTCTCTTTTGCCTTTCTAAAATGTCAGATAAAATAACATCCCTTTTATAATGTTCTGGCCCCTTGACAGGAGATCTCTGCTCAGCTTTATCATCTGATCAAAATCCCCTGGTGCTCTATTGCTTAATTAACAACTACCTGAGCAGACTGCTTTTCTTAGTCTTGCCATCTTCTTTGTCCAAGCTTGCTTCTGTTTAAATAAAATACTATCAAAGTTTAAGGAGCCTACACCGGGAACTCTCTGCCACCACCCTTTGGATATCATCTCAAAGTGAAGTTAAAGAGACAGAGAAAGCAGTCAAGTTCCGCTTTTAAAATGGAATTTACAATCTGATCCCAATACACAACGATATAAGTTCTCAGTGTGAAAATGCATTCATAGTTGTGTGTGGATAAGTTCTCCGGGCTCTCAGTATGTGTTACTAACACTGGTAATATATGAGTTCTTTTCCTGCAAAAATGCTTTTTGGTTTGAAAAGAAAAATGAACCTGCATATTTTTGGCTGAAAACTACCTTTTTATTCATTTTGGAGCAAAAAAGTTTTCAATTTGAAGGGAAGGAAGTTGTTTTTTTCAAAGAAAACTTTAAATTGTCTACAGAAAGCAGAAATTATTAGCAAAAAAAAAGTGTTTGATAAAAGCTCCAATGTTTCTTCAAAAAACATTTTGGATGGCAAGTTTTTAACTAGCCTAGCATCAAGGCATTTCACTTATCTCCCGTTTCTTCCCACCTTCCTGAATAAGCACTATGGTGCTGATCCTCAAAGATCTAAAGAAATTCAGGTGATGAACTGGAAGCTGGGCATCTGAATATTTTTGAGGATCTGGGCCTAAAACTCTGCAAAGCACCCTTTTTTTACTTGCACAGATTTCTATTATTTTTTTCAACAAGACACATACCGGTATATACTGCAAGGAGCAATTTAGCCAGTATTCTAGATTAGTTTTGGTTTTTACAGCATAACTGACATGAGCATTTAGGATACTCAGAACAACACACAAAGATTTTATTTTCACAGAAGCTGGTGAAAAATCTGAGTCCACAAGACATTTTTCATTTTCATAAATTTAAGGTACACCACAAGTCTTGCTAGTGATGAGATTTTTTTTTCATGCAGCCCTCCTATATCCATGGGATTAGATTTTTTTTTCAATTCAAATACTCTAATAACAGCCATGTTCATTTTATCAGACCTGCTTTAGAAAAATTGTGCCTTGCATCATTTCTAAGTGCTGTAGCATAATAATGCCTCGCTGTGTGTCCTTTGGGTGCCCTAGTATTTGAGTTTTTACTTATTAGCCCCTCTAGCCATAAAGAAAGGCCCTGAGCCAATATGCTCAAAATATTCTTGAACAAATATTTCCAAAAGGCATTGTCTAGTTTCTAGGGACACAAACAAAATCACACGTCCCTTTGTTTTTTTCCATTAGTCCTAATGTAGGGAGAGCTGCTAGTTGCTGAGAGGATGAGCCCACTTAATATACTTGGTGAATGTCTCAGCATTGTAAAGATGCTGAGAAAGAAAATGCCATAGAAGAAATTCCAAGAAATTCCATAGAATATACAATTCCTTCAGGAACATACATTGCAGAGGCAGAGCCAACCAGGGATCCTGTTAGTATGAGAGTAATATTTTTGCAGACTGAACAAAACTAACCATGTTTAACCTTTCTGACATTTTCTAGGAGAAAGAAAAAAAAACAAGAAAACCACAGAGGTTCTTGTTCCCTTGCATATTCCATTCTCCAGCTCACACATTTCACTTGCCCTGTTCTATACCCAGTTGCTCAGTAACACTGGTTCTTTTATTATTATTATTATTATTATTATTTTATTTTAACTAGAACAAAGATATTTGGGCAACCAAGGCAGAGTGGGGAAGGTCTAGTGGCTTCTGTCTGAGGAAAGCACAAACTCAATTAGCTACTTGAAATATTGCAGGCTCCCAATGAGTCAGCTGTTGTGGAAAAAAATTGTTCTGGTAAAAAATATCCATGTGATGCTGGATTTACTTTAAGAGGAGTTACATATAATGCCACATTTAACATGACTAGTTTTTCCTACCTCGTGTCATTCATACGGCTGTTGCTAGTGAATAGAATTGATTTACTGCAGATAGATTTATGTTGCTTTCTTTTTCTTCTATAAAAATTTCAGAAGATGATCTCTGAAAAATAGATCTCATGGGCAGCTAGTTAGCAAACTATATCACTTTTTGTTTATAGGCTGAATGTGCCACATAGCTTCCTGCATGGTGAGCTGAAAGAATGATTTAACACAACAGCCACAACAAAAATAGGTAGTGGCTAGGAAGAGGGGATTTGAAAAGGTAATAGCATTCAGCAAAACAAACAAGGTGTCCTGTGGCACTTTAAAAGACTAACAAATATATTGATCCACGTGAGTTTTTGTGGGTGTAATCCCACTGTAGGAGAACCTGAAGTGAGATAACATCCATTAAAGTTTGATTGAAACTGAAGTGAGATTACTGAGGAGAACTGAACTGGGATTGCACTCATGAAAACTCATGAGATAAATAAACTTGTTCATCTTTAGAAGTGCCACAGGACTCCTTGCTTGCTTTATTGCTTTCTAGAGTAATTTAATGTGAAGAAATGGTGCAGCTTACAATGCTGACCAGCAGATGGAGTCTATCTGGACTAAAGTAAGTGAACAAAATTTACACTCATCAAGGTCCTGATTCTGTATACATAATACATACTACCACATGCTGCATGAGGAAGAGAGGAATTGCACAGAAAGGAAGAGCAGTACCAAAACAAAAGAGCTTCTGGGGATCAGGGGCAAGGCAATCAGAAGCTGAAGTGATTGTTTGAGGTTGGATTCACTGAAACACTGAGAAAATGAATTTGTCTCCTAGGTATAAACTTACCTCACCTTCTAGTTCTAGGGGACTGGATATAGTTTGAATTCTCATGAAAATTTTTCATTGACAGGAGTCACAAAAATCCGGATCTGAGCATGAGTAATGTAGATTTGGAAGAAAGAAGTGCACTGACTAATGCATTAGGATAGTCTAGCCCCCTAAATTCCCCAAAACCAAATAAAGTCACTTCATTCCCACAGAGGAACCAAAAATGCAAAAAGTCAAGAAGGCCCTCAGTCTGACACGAGGAATAATAATAGCAGATAAAAGGGTGCAGAACCTGACTTGAAAAGGATCAATTCAGACAAGCAAGATAATGAAGACTCGCTGTGACAGGGAGAGATATAAAGTTTTCTTCACTGTTGTTCAAGGGTTGTTCTAAAACCAGAAATAAGAGCCTGATCCAAAGCCTACTAAAGTCAATAGGAGGAGTTGTTTTTCCTCACAACCATCTCTATAGCTCTGATTGACCTCTTATTCTTGTGAGGAAACTAGAACTTTTCAAAAGAGGCAAAATACGCTGAAATAGTAAAGTAGATTGAAACCATCTCTATTTTAAGATTATTTTACCATTAAAAATAAAGAAAACAACCAATACTGTGTTGGAGAGCGTGTGAAGTGCTGGAATGCTCAAAGATAACTTATCGATTGTAAGCTCTTTGGTTTAAGGGCCACTTTTTGGTTCCATGTTTGTTCAGCACCTAGCACAATAAAGTCCTTGTCCAGGACTGGGCTTCTTAGTGCTACCATAATACAGCTAAATACAACAATAATAATCATTGATAAAGGTTAAAATTTCCCCCATCTTATGGTTCTATGTGAATAAAGTCATGTATAAGAACTTTGAGCATTAAACCTAGAAATAAAATAAATAAAAATAAATACACCTTTTTTATTGCACAATAAACCAAAAGGCAATAACTCTATATGTATTGAGATTATTGAAAAAGAAAACACAGTGTAAAATGCAACATTGCAAACCGTTGCTTTGTTGGTATGTCCAAGCGCCTCATTAAATGTTTAAACAAAGCATTTATTGGATCCAGCTGAACTTGATTTCTGTCTAAAACCCAGTTTAGTGAGAACCTGCAGCAAAAATTCCCTGTCCCCATAAAAGGAAAGAGAAGAATGAACCATCCTGCATGGCAATGCAACAAAATAATATCATTTAAAACAAAGCTTTCTCTGGCCCAAAGACCATGTCCTTGGCTCTTCAGCTGGTTTAAATCATTGTGTCTTTACTGAAAGTCAGTGGAACTAATGCAATTTAGACCAGCAGAAGATCTGCCTCTGAGAGTTTACTCAAGCAAAAATATATTTCTCTGGCAAAATTGTTATCTCCTTTTATACACTTTACCTTAAATGCTTGAGACTGAAGAGAGTCATGGTGTCTGGATGAAAAAATAAAATAAAACAAATGGGAGCTCAGGTTGTAAAGAAGAAGCTGTCCTGTTCAAATGTAGTTTTGAGTAAAGTCTGGTAATCCAGTTTACAGGTAGGGGTAGCCTCAGGAGAATTAGCTGGTTTAAGGAAGTATTCAGTATCATGTTAGCCATTACACCTTATCAGGTACATGCAGAATCATTTCTCTCACAGTGACACAGTACTGAGGCTTCAGTGGAAGGCACGGCCACATATTGTTGCCTTTACCTGATAGGACTGAGAGTTATCATGGGGGGAAATTTCTTAACAACCCCACAGGATGTCATCTTATGTCTTGTTGAAGAATGATGCGAGTTGTTTTCCCACTGGCACATTTTTGATCTAATTCCTGCTTTGATGCAGCTGCCTGCCACTATTTTATTTACAGAAGCCTAAAACTGTTACAGCACAAGCGTGATCTGTGACAAGCTTGGAATTCATTGGCCAAAATTTGACATGCTTACACAGTCCTCACTCACTGACCTCAAAACTTCCCAATGGCTTGGATGAGTCAACATTGACTTAATTTACTGTATTATACAATATGGCACTCAGATTCTATGGTGCTGGTGTAAGAATGTAAATAAGACAGCTTTTGCTGGTGGTTCACAAGCAAAGGACTCAGGATTGATGCTCTTAAACAACATCATTGTTCCTTCTTTCTTTGTTTTACTGGGAAAAAAACAGAAAAAAACAAAAGCTACTGAAGAGATCAAAATGCCTACAGGACTTAGAGTCAGTGGTAACATCTCTTCCTATATAATTAAAGAATAACCACAAAAAGAACCCCAACTGCCTATATTAAGACACATTAAAGTCTCAGAAATGTCCAGAAATCCTAAAATGACACCAAAGAGTTAGCATTATGTCTCAAAGACTTAGCCTCTTACATGGGGTAATGTTAGTGACAGAGGACAAATGATTGCCCTGGGATAACTATAGGTGATGGACTAAGCATAAACAAAATCAACCCTCCAAGGATGAAATCAGCTCAAATTATGTGTGCCGCTGCTGAGCCATTTGAAAATAATGTAGAAGCCACTTAAATTCAGTTAGGATGAGAACAGGTTAAAAAGAAAACCCATTGACCTATTAAGGCATCTTTAATTAATGTTGCATACCTTTGATATTATTAATGGTAGTGTGTAAGAGTTTTGTTAAATGTTATAAGAAGAAAATAGTATCTTTATCAATTAATTTCAACTATATTTTATGTAATTGCAAGTTATTGAAAAACAATTTATGGAATTAACACTTGCTTTGTAAACTCCACTCCTATCAGTGAAGTTAAAATCCCACCATTCTTGAAAGACATTCAAAGTGAATTGATATCATAACTAGAATGTAAAACAATATATGCTGTAGTAAATGCAAAGTCTGCAAAAGGATTTGGATTCATTTACTAAGTTCCCAATATTATTGCTGTTTTAGGGCTCTCTCCAGTTAGGGTGGAAGGTTGCCAATAAGAGAATCTGATGAGCAAGAGGGATAGTAAATTTCCTGTCACAGAAGGATTACTTTTTGGATCTTTACAGAGTATTGAAAAGGAACTTTTATAGCATACTTATATTCAATTCATCATTTGACAAGAATACATAGAGATTCCTTTTCAGTTGGCATGGAAGTAGTGGGGGGGGGGGTTAGATAACTGCTCAAGAGGCCTTTCCAGCCCTACTTTTATACAATTTTATAATTTTATTTTTTCAGCTACTGAACAAATTCCATCTCTGCATTCTGCCCTGCAATCAGGCAATGATAGACATTGAGTTAGGGTGGAGTTTAGTGCTATTTCTAACTCAGAGATGCATAGCAAGGACCTCCAATATGTATGATGTCAAATGCCATCTTCATAGATGAAGGCTAAACATTATGAATTAAATAAATGCTATCTTGTCTGCAGTACTGATCTAAAGTTAGCTTTTCAAAGAAAGAGGTCTTCCTCAATATTTGTCAAAATACTGCTATCTTTGTGATACAATCAAAGAGAATGGGAAGGGTTAAATTCTTGTTTCTGCTTAAATGTGTTGCAAAAGCATTTCAAGTGACTATTGCATGAAAGGCAAGGGAGGTGGTCTTTTTTTTTTTTTTTTTTGTTATTGAGAGTTGTTAAAACTAAAAATTCCCATATACTCTCACTTCCCCTAAGAGGTCTATTGGGGTTGGCTTATTCCTTTACTTTGATATGCAAATTGGCAGATTGCTTTCCTGCAGGGGACACTGGAAGCTGTCCAAAGAACACAGAGTAGATGTCCTGTCAGGATAGAAACTGAGCTGCCTAGAATGGTCCTTGGACAACAGTGAAAGCCAAGTTTGTGTTTTGGCTTAAAAATAAAATACCTTTGTTAACAGTTTTTACTTCCAATATAAATGTTTATATATTTACTCTGTTAGACCTCTTGGTTAGCCAACAGATGGAACACAAGAGTTTATCTGTTCCTTTTCTGGTCAGTCTGTTACTAAACTTATACCCTTCTTTAAAAGATGCTATTTATGCTACCCTTGACAAATTCTGTAAAATACCACTTTTTTTAAAATACCATTTACTTCAGGAGCCATTGAGGACACATTTTTACACCATTTCAATGAAGTGTACAACTGCAGTAATAAAAAAATGCTATATTCATTAAATACTTTTATAAAAGTGTGTGCTTTGTACCATTCATCTTGTCTACAGCCCATTTTGTGGAAAAGGCAAAGATAAAAGCTAGGTTTTAATTTTCATCTCTTTCCCCCTTTAAATTCCACCTCTTACTTTTTTGTTTTCCTGCCTGTTCTTTTTACCGACATAATGGAGTACCTATAAAAAAAAGATTAAATGGTACCATAAAGTTTTATTAATGCCTTACATCATTGATATCTCCTCTGTATTGATAGTTCCACTTCCATTATTGCTACTTAGGCATTTAATTAGTGATTCATACAGTATGTTGTAAACTACAGTATGAGTGTTAACCATCTATATAAAAGCCCACATTATGTAAAAGCCCTTCCCAATATCATAATGGGAGTATAGTTATCCATTTTAAGTGACTTGAATTAGATTATTATAGATTAATTTATAAAAAGTTACTTGTAAAGGACATTGAAGATCACAGAATATTAAGAGTGGGACTTCATTATAATAAAATGGACTTTAAGAACAATGGGATTGTCTTTGTGTTTTATAGAGATCCATTTCATTTTTCTTGTAATAAGAACAATAACAGTTTTAACTGGCAATACAGTGATACTTCAGGATGGAAAAAGAGATTGTTAAATGAGAAAATATGAAAAATTACAGAGCAACCGTCTGTTTAAATGCAGGGAAAGATACTGGAGAGAGTTTGCTTTTTGCAGAGGAGGGGATGCGAATAAGAGCATAAAATGGCACATATGAATGGATAACATGGAAAGGGTGCATGGAAATCCATAACATCTGGAGGGCAAATGGTAAATGCTAGACAGTTAGAACAGCCTAAATTCAGAGGAAACCACTAACTAGAGTGGAGTTAGTTCATATTTCCAGCAGTGTAATTGGATGCAGAATTTAGCCCAGCCCAGTACAAACATTACATATTTCCAGTTATTTTTGTATCTTTACTGTCTCTTCCCAACATCTAAATATTTCATTTGACTTGTAAGAACACATATTCTGTGGCACAAATTCTCTGATCTGGCCGAACTGTGTTTGACACAGGACCAGTCCAGAGAGTGAGGGCACCTTTGGCTTCAGATCATGGCCAGCTTTGCCCCACTGGAATTTAGAGCAGCCTTAGAGCTCCTATAAATCATGCCTGGTTGCCTAAGACTCCAAAGGGTCATTCTAAGCTAGAATGGGAAGTAACATGCTGCCCCTTGCCATGCACTCTCTGCTGAGGGCAGGAGAAAGGCAGGTATAAAATTACTGCAGCAGCTCTGTTTCACTCATAGATTTCCCTTATTTGAGGGCATTATCAAGAGGAGATTGGTTGAATCAGTTTTGTAGCCTCATGGAAGCTGTTCTGGTGACTAATAACATACCTAAAATCTGTTCCTGTGTTTTGCCATTGGATTTTAATGTTAACCAACCTTATTTGCCAGAGGACGTTGGATGTCTGCTGCTCAGAGCTATCTTTCTCATCAATTTTATCCTTTTTATAATGAAGCCCAACCACTATTTTCACATAGATGGTATCTGCAATAACATATGAAGCAGTCACCTCTGAAGTTGATTTCTCTGATCTTTATTAGATTGATGGAGTGGCATCTCTAAGGGTATGTCTACACATCTCTTTTATATTGAAATAACACTGGTTATTTCGAAATAAAAGAGATTAGGTCCACATGACGTTTTCTTATTTCGAAATGACGGGATCCGTCATTTCGAAATAAGAACCGTTGTTTCGAAACAGCTTAAACCCCATTCATTTCGAAACAACTGTTATTTTGAAATGGTTATTTCAAAATAAGGCCGTTTGGACATGTTGTTTCAAAACAACACCATTGTTTCGAAACAATTGTTTTGAAACAACATGTCCAAATGGCCTTATTTTGAAATAACCATTTCGAAATAACAGCCATTTCGATAGCAGGCTTTCCCTTAATTCGAATTAACATTTTCTTAATTCGAATTAACTTGTTTCAAAACAAGGACTTTATTTTGAAATAACTCATTTCAAAATAACGATGTGTGTGTAGACATAGCCTAAGTGCCTATGTTTCTGCCAGTCTTAGGGGACCCTGAACTTGAATGGCTCAAGTGGGTTTTAATGTTGCCAGCTGTATGCTTACGTAGTCCCTCACTTGCCATGTTAGAACTCATGGAAGAATTTCATCTGTGAGGGAGGAGTCCAGGAATTGTCACTGAGTTACTCAAATAGTTTATTTAGTTTTACTACATGTCCTAAGTACTATTCCACAGGCAACATGATTGGAAATAGTGCCGTAACAGTTAAATTAATTCTGTTTGCAAATGGTGCTGGATTGCAAAATTCCAGAACTAAAATCTTCTGCTCACTCCAAGGGAAAACATGAAAGAACATAATGAATAAGCTCAAGAAAACAGACTTACTGATCTGCACATTAGCCATCCAACTGCTTTTTGACACATGCTATTCCCCCTGCTCATTTCTTGGGCCTCTCTCATCTTTCTAGGGATTGTTTTAGGCAGCTAGGTAAGCCCCTCTGGGTTTTTTGGAATCTATCTGCAACTTTTAAATTTCCTCTGAGGGCTTTCCAGTCTTTCCTCTCTGCTCTCCCCTCTGTCTGATCTTCACCCAAGTATCCAGGAATGTAATATACTTCAGCATAACACCACCAGCCCTTAGGAAACTCCAACTAGTACAGAATTAAGCAACAACTCCTCAGCAGCTTGGGTTATTATGAGGACATCAGATTTGTCTTTGACTCTCTACATTGGCTTCCCCTAGAATACTAAGTCATTAAAGGTATGGCTACACTAGCAAATTAGTTCTAATTAAGGAGACTTAATTCAAACTAATTTGAGCCCTGTCTACACTAGGCTTTGCCTAGTTTGAACTAAAAATTTTTTTAGTTTGAACTAGCTAGCTTGGCTGGTTAGTCCAAACTAACTGCTTAGTTAGAACTTATTTTGAAATTTAGTTTGAACTAGCATGTAGTCATGCTAGTTTGAACTAAATAAGTTCAAACTAGTGGTTAGTTCAAACTAACCATGGTTTTTTAGTTTGAAGTAATTTTTAGTTTGATCTAGCCACGCTTTTTTAGTTCAAACTAAAAAAACGCTTTTATTTCAAACTAACTTCGAACTCCTTAGTTTGAACTAAGCAAGTCCAAACTAAGGTTTTAGATGTAGACATAGCCTCAGATCTAGAGTTTGGTCCTTATCTTCAATTACCTGAGTCCAGGATATCTCAAAGATTATTTGGAGCTCCTGGATGAGAACTGTCGTTGGCAATTCCACTCCTCAGTCACAAGATGCATCATAAAACTCAAGAGACAGAGTTTTCTGTAGGGCTGGTCTAAGACTGCAGAACCAACTTCAACAGGACCTAAGGACCACCACAAGCCACACTTTCCATCAAAATGCAAGGAGTATTTCTTCTGCCTGTCCTCTCTACTAACAGAACAGCATACCTATAATAAAATAATTCACCAAATCAAAAAACTATACTGCACACACAATTCTTCTCCCCCCCCCACTCCCCCCTGGGACAGAATGAAAGCATGAACAAATCACATGTAACAGATTTTAGTCATAGTGCTTAATGCACAATTAGAAGGTGCTCAGATATTATGGTGATGAAGATTGTCTAAGAATTAGAATAGAAGTAGTTATTTCAAATCTGCCCAAAGCCACAGGTAGCCACTTTATTTTCTCTTGCAAACTTCCCCACGGCTCCATCTTTCAGAAACATGTGTTCCTTCCTCTCATCCCTCCTCTTGCCTGTCTGAGGCTCCTCTAATCATTTCTTGCTATTCAGATCATTTGTTATCCTCTATGCCCCTGACTACTAGGAGTGATATTCATTTCTTCCAAAATTCATAAGTCTTTTAAGTTGACAAATGTATTGTTTTTATAAAATTTATCTCAACTACTTTCTTCTTAGACATTCTTAATACCCGATTTGCCCCATATCTTAAACATTCTCAATACCCTATTCATTCCATATCTTCTTCCCCTTTAGACTTGTTTTTTTGGAGCAGTTTTATTCTTAAAATAATGCCGAGCAGTCTACTCCCTGCATTGTTTGTTCAATCTCTCTCTGATCATAAATTTTATGGACGGCTAATAGAATGCAAACACATTAGCAGTAACACAGAGAAATCCAGATGCCACAGGGTAAATAGGAAATGCAGCAACACATTTACAATTTTGACCAGTGAAGTACCAACACTACTCATTGATCTCATTAAAGGCTAATCTACATTCTGAGGAAATAAAGTTCACTGAGATTTTAGATCCTTAAAACCAAACATACAAAGATCTACAGATTAAATTCATTTAAAAACAACTCAAATAGAAAAATAACCTATACATGAAGGCATGAAATTCAAGTACTTTTACTCTCTATTAGACTAAAATTAATAATTTCTCTATTATTGAACAATAGTTTCCTTCAATGCCACAATTACATGTAAATCTCCACTGCTACATTAAAATAAAACCATATGCACACAGATTAATACCAATATGTTTATTTTTATTAACAAGTTTATTTGAGAAAAAGGGGTTGGGCAAAAGAAGTAAGAAAGAGGGTTTGCAATGCTGGATAAATAGTTTATTTGCATTCTCCTCATTCCTTTACCATAAAGGAGAGAGAGAGAGAAAGAGAGAGAGAGAGAGAATACATTTGTTGAGGCCAGATCTGCACTACACACTTCACTGTAACTAGGTTACTCACACCACACCCTTGAGCAATATGTTTATACCAATCTTAAACCTTGGCCCCCACGTAGCTAATGCTATGTCAGTGAACAAAAACTACTCTTAAACATGTGGAGAGAACATTTCCTGCTGATAGAGCTACTGCCTCTCATGAAGGTGGAGTAATTAAGCTGAGAGGAGAGCTGTCTCCCATTGGTTTAGAGTGTCTTCATCAAAGCGCTAAACCACTCAGCTGCACCAGTGCAGCGTTTGTAGTGTAAATCTGCCCTGAGATCCCTTTGTCTCCTCTCTCATCTCAAATGTAAGACATACACGTTTCAATCACAAATTTTCCATCTGGACACTTTGGAATCCAAACTTTATGACTGGCTTTTCATGGGGACCGGAGCTCTTCATCCAGCTCTTCAACAGACTATGTGGCCACAGGCAAGTTACTTAATGTCTCTGTTCCTAAATTGCTCCATATGTAAAATGAGAATAAAGATTGAGAACAATAGATGACAAGCACCATCTAGGTGCAAAGTACTGTGCTACAGATTGTGATGAGTGATGATGAAATACGTATTCACATAGTGCTAAATTATTCAAGTATATCTAGTCCAGTTTTACTTCCGTCAACACGAGGCTCAATCTCACTGCCATTACAAGGAACAGCAATATTGATTAAAATGGCTACAAAACATGACTCATACATTAACCTCTCTTTTGGCTGGAATATGAATTCTCTTTGAGTCATTCTAGGCAAGAAAGAAAATCTTTACTCTTAGGAAATATCTCTGCCTCATACATTACAGAGTGGAGCTGAACAAATAATTCTCAATGAACAATTTGATGAGGTTTTCGTCTGTTATGGAATATCCACAAATAGATTGGGATTTCCTTGTATGTACTCATTATTTAAATTATTCAACTATATTTCCCACTGTTTCCCTCTATGCATAGGTTGTTGACATTGCATAAGTTACATGGAGCCAGATCCTCAGCAGCTCTTAATCAGTACTGTGCCATTGAGTCATTATTCACTCAAACATATTTAGAGGCAAGAAAACACCTAATTCTGTAGTTTCACTATTTGTATAGCTGCATATATGTGGGATTATGACATATACCCAGTTTGGATCTAGGCTGCCTATGAATCCAGTTCTTCTGAATAATTTTGCTAGCGGTTGGAACTAATATATATAACTAGAGGAGGCACATGCATATACTGACAACATTGTAAAGAGTGCTGCGCATCAAACAATATGTGATCCAAGGGTTATAGTTTGAGCTAACATGGGAGAGCACAAGTGACAAACAGAGAAGCACATTTTGCACTTCCATTTTGTTTTTCCAGGCTGTGCTGCAAATTCAGGGAATGCTGACAGTAAATTTTGCAGAGCTAACATTTCATATAGCAGTGCAATGTCTGGGTAGTGCCTTTCATCCAAAGTTGCCTTTCTGCTGTAAAACTATTTTTAAATGTGTTTAGAGAGACATGATTTTGAGAGTCTTTCCATATTCCTCCTTATGTGGAAATGCCTTGTAGGTTTTTTGGAACAGCTTGTGCCAGACCCAGTGCTAACAATATAGACCTGGCTGCTGTTCCTAGTTCTGTTATGTGATCTTGGGCAACTCACTTCACTTTTCTCTCACTCAGGTTGCTCATGCATAATGATATTTCTGAAAAGAACTTTGATATCAATGGATGAACAGCGCTAGGCATCATTAGTTATGAAAAGATACATCTTTAGGGGAAAAGACCCTCAAACAGTGAGCACATTTGCCCTTTATATGTTTCTGAATTTGGGTTTTTATTCAGCAGAGCATTTAAGCATTTTTTACTATATAGGCAAGTTTACCTCCTGGCGATTAAGCACATTTATCTATAGCAGGGGTCTCAAACGCAAATCACCTCGAGGGCCGCATGAGGACTAGGATATTGGCCCAAGGGCCACACCACTGAAACCTTTTCATACAATGATGCGGAAATACAGTAAAAAATGAAGAGTAATATAGTATGCTAATAAAAGTCAATTTATTAACTTTTTTGAAACTGTAATATGAAGCCTGTGCTAATTTTGACAGTCTTTCCACAGCCAAAACACACGTTTCCTTTTAGAATTGCTTCCATTCAAGATGGCAAAATCATCAAAAAGACAAAGAGTAAACAAACAGACTTAAAATTTTACATTATAAATCAGTGGTTCCCAATCTTTTTTGGTCTGAGGGCAAAAAATATACTTTTTCAAACCCTGAAGGACCAACAGTTAATTTAAATAAATTAAATTAAAATTTAATTTATTGAATTCAAATTGATGTTAATTGAAATAAATTAATTGCAGTTTGATTTATTAAAATTGAATTAAATTTAATTGAAATTAAATTTTTATAAAGGTTTTAGTTTTTTAAATAAAATTATATTGTTTTAGAAGATTTTTGGGTTTTTTTGTTTTAAAAAGAGGGGGCTACATGTATCCCCAAGCCAGGAGGGGAGGAGAGCAGCCACATCCCAGGATGGGCTGCAAACAGGTTGGTCAGAGCCCTCCACAGGACCATAAATAAGCAGCCCCCTGCCTGGCCCTGGGGGCAGTGCTGGGACCAGTGGTAGGGGAAACACCCTCCCCACCCCCTGCTCAAATTTGGCCGTGCTGGGGCTGGCAAAGGGGGAAACACCCCTCGCCTGCCTGCCCACTCGAATTTGGCTCCGGTGGGGCTGGCATAGGGGAAAACACTCCCCACCTACCCGAATTTAGCAGCCCTGGGGTTGGCAGAAGGGGAAACAACCCCCCACCCACCTGCCCACTTGAATTTGGCTGAGTGGGGCTCGCAGAGGAGAAAACATTCCCTGCCTGCCAGAATTTAGCAGCACTGGGGCGGGTGGAAACAAAAACACTACCCTACCTCCTGGGGGGAAGCACCCCCTGCCTGTGCCGGGATTGGCAGCTGGGAAAGCCCTGGGAGCCATGCTGTGGCTAGTGGTGGGGCTTTCCGGTGCTTCTCCAGAATGGAGCCCCCTGTGAACTGTCCCCACAGGCTCAGGCCGCCCTCCTTTAAGCCCCCCCCCCACCTGAGCCTTCTCTGGACTGCTCAGCCTGCTTCAGCTGCTTGATCAACTGGTGCATGTGAATAGGGCAGCAAATCATCATCTGGTGCATGTGAATAAGGCAGCTCCCAGGCAGCAGTTCAGCTCCTCCCTGTCAGTGGCTGATAATGCAGGGGGGAGGTGAAGTTGCTTGGTCTCCATCTGCAGAGAGGCTCAGCATTTGAAAACACCAAGGTTGGAAAGGTGGGAGCCCCAGGATTCTGGGGGTTATCAGGGGCTGCAGGAGGCAGCTCTGCGGGCTGCATGTGGCCCACGGGCCATGTGTTTGAGACCCCTAATCTAAACTATGTCTGCAGATTTGGTGACAAAATAATCCATTTTGTTTCTGTCCAGTATCAGGATCTGTCTTACATGTAGTTTCTTGTATTTAAGTAATATTGTAATTGTGGGTCACCTTCAAAAAATACAGGCAATACAATGTGAAATGTATCAGTCTGTCATAATCTAGAAGTATAGACTATCTGCAGTAAATTAACAGCCATCATCTCCAATCATTAGTGGTAAGAGGCTCAGTGCCTGATTAACAATGAATGAAGATGTTGATTTGGTTTTTATGGAGCTGTCTTTCTCTGCAGATTCCTGCAATATATACCCATCCAACATCTTGATAGATGAACGGAAACAGTGAAGTCAGTCGGTCAATGATGCTCTGCAGAAGTGCAGAAGAAGACCCTAATGCATGAGTAACAGACCTTTCCACAGTGGCTACAGGCTGATTTGCCAGATGTGGGTTGGAGTACATTGTGCTTCACAGTTCACCCATGGGTGTCAGCCCGCATTCTCTGATGACTCTTTCAATGGCCTCACTAGCTTTAACTCAGCTTCTCCAGCTTGAATGGTTGTGGTCATATCTTTCCCAGTTGTCAGTGGGCGTGCTGAGACCTGGCTTGACCTGGTCATTGTATTGGACCTTTGGTTTTCCTTCATGTTGTGGGTTGTTCTTGAGCTGGCCACAGAGCACAACCTTAACTGATGATCTTGACATGTGCTCTCCACATATCTCAGCCAATGAAACTTGCAAGCCTCCAGGACAGTCACCATAGACGGGAGGCCAGTTCTCTCAAACATCTCATTGTTAGCGATCCACTGGTCCCGAGTGATTCCAAGGATTTTTCGGAGACAGTGAATTTAGAAGCTGTTCACTCTCCAGTCTCTCAGTATAAGGCAGTTAAATCTCAGTCTAATCTTCAGTGGAGTTGCTATTGAAAAATAAAACTTTTGCCCAGTTATCCAATAGAATAAAGGCCAAAGCATGACTCTAAAGTAGCAGCTACTGCCTATAGAGATCTTCCTTAGTTCTTAATTAAATCAATGGAAAATTGTGAGACCAGTCCCTTAGTAGGAAGGCTCAGTTGTGTCAGGTTTTGTTGGATCAGATTCTTCACTTTACCCATAGCTGTTAAAATAGCATGAAGCATCAAAGCATGATGACAGGAAATCAATGATTTGACAAGATAACCTGCCTTGCTAACAATCATATCATAGCCTTATGTAATGCACTGGTGAGTATGCCATGTCCTCATCTAGTAGCATATCAACTACAAAAGCCTAGTGTGCTTCAACTAGCTAATAGAGGTAGTTTTTTTATTTGATTTTTTAAAAGCTCAGGTGGTAAAGACCAGTGCTTTAGACCTAAAGATCTGATGATCTAGTCACATTAGTAACCCTTTGTGAAGGGTCTTCATACTGTTATGTGCTGACTGAAACTGTATTATAGGGTAAGTTAAAACTTCAGACACACACTTCAGTTAAGATAGTTGTTGTGAAAGACAGTTACGGGGCTGCACCTAAAGCAAGGGCTAACGGAGTCTTCCCAGAAACTACTAACACCATGTTGGCAGGGGGTTTCCATTCGATATTGTGTCCAGCTGGCTGTGGGAGAGAACACACAGAAAGAGAGAACATGCAAGAATGGAAAGAGAGGCAAAAGCAAACAGCAAGAAAGCCAGCCAATAGCCTGTGAGCACAATGTGACTCTAAGAAAAGTTAGAGAGAGAGGGGACTTTTGGGACTCTTGGCTGAATAGCTAAACAACTACTCCTTTTGTTCTTGGTTTCTGCTGTGTTCAGAGAAGCAGGATTTTGTACATCTATTGTGAATAAACAAGATTGCATCAAAAGACTACCAGACTCCATTAATGTCTGTTTCCAAATGGAATATCCTAGGGGTCTCAAATTTGATTAAGCTCTTAAGTTGAAAAGGGGCAACAATGCTTATAAGCCAGTGCATCATTCTAGAGACAAGAAAGATTGTTGCGCCATGTCTAATCACTTACTCATTGGTCGCTCAACTTTGTTTGGCATGGCCCATTGGCTGTGTAGAGCTTTTGCCAAGGCTTTAAACACGACTAAACATCATTCAAAGAAAACAAAATTCAAATAGCATCTTTTCCACCTTTTATACTCCTGCTGCAGTTTTTCCCCTGAAGTTCTTATTTTATGAATCCAGAACATTATGGAAACCAGAGCTCAATAAAGGTCCGATCCAAAGCCTATTGAACTCATTGGAAAGATGGCCACTGACTTCAATCTTCTTTGTCTCCATCTCTAAGTGATTAGCAGTGATCTAATGATACCGTTTATGTAAACATGTCTGATTCCGGTTTATTTAACTTGTTTCCCTTTCATTTAGCTAAAATTTTCTATGTGTAGAATCTGCCCACACAATTTTCCCTTTAAAGATTCCATTTGTGCAGCTATATTTCTAGGTCCACCCAAATTTGATTGGCACAGAACAAGCTACCCAGATACATTGTTTTGGTTGTCTTTGGTCTGAAGGAACAGTTAACATCTAATACTAATGTACATGTTGCAGCTTCTATGCACATTTACAGATGAAATCCCAGCTTTTACATGGGTAAAAATTGTGATCAGAGTAAAACACAACAGATTTTTCATGAACTCTTCTAAAATTCGCTTTATTTAATTGGAATGAAGGGAAATTAACTTAAATGTTCAACAAAGTTATTGCCATGCCTGCTTTCTTTTCAGTCTTCACATTTTTGAAAGCCCTTGGGGGAGAGCATGCTGGTTTCCATGATATGTTTGTGTTGCCTATTACCATGGATTTAAAAGCGGAATATTATTTTGTATTCTTCCAAAACTGCACTCCTTTCTTTTTCTCTCCTCTCCCTTTATCTTTTCTGTATGTCCTTATTTTCTTGCCTTCTAACAGTGTTTCTTTCAACACCTCTTCACTTTTCACCCTTTCTTTTCCTTGCTCTGCTCCTTTTGTTTCACTGTTTCTATTCCCTTCATCTGCTTCTATCCTGTTGCGCTCACAACTCATATTTTTCTCTGGAAACCTTCCCTCTCTCTGCTTCTCTTTGTCTTTCCCATTCAGTTATTTTGCTCCCTTTCACATGAAGGCTTTCAAAGTGTAGGGCTAGAAACCATTTGCCCTTCTTGGCTGGTGGTGATGAAGTTTTCCTGTCTTCTAGAGGGCAGTTTCCAGACTTCAATTTTGCTGTTAAGGAAGAACAGTATGGCACCATGACAAATACACAGTTAAAAAATGAACTAGCCAAAGCCAGAAAATTATTCAGTGACATGAAAGTTGCATATCCTACTTTTTTTTCTTTTCTTTTTTAGCTGTACAGTTTTCTAAAGTTCCTTGTGGTAGAGATTGGACTTTTATATCAAGGGGTTTAAACAAAATGTTATCATGAGCCTTTATAGGTATTTTGTGCTGAATGGACTGCTGAAAGCAACAAGTAACTAAATTGGTAGCCCTTTTGTTTTCTTATCACACAAATCTGTTGCTGAATGCTAACAAGCAAGTCTTTATATACGTAGTCCACTTGTTAATAGCCTAGTATTCTTATCATGATGTTTCCTTGAACTTGAACTAGGTGTACAAATTTAAAGATGGGAATATGGGAAATTACTAAATTATATAGCAACGGAGAGATGTTACAAGGAAATTCTGATATTTCGCGGCAAAATATTGCCAATTATGGTAGCTGTCAATTTAACAATAGGCTTATTCACTATGGTGTTTGATTAATGTGAAATTATTCAGTTGGCTACCTTGTAGTTGGCCTATTTTTGTGTCCAATTAGTATGCTAATAATGGTAATTATGTTCTATACTGCATGTCTCATCACCTAGAGGGTTTTTAAAATGATAAAATAATGAGAATAAACAAGCTGATGCTGACATTCACTGGGCCATTCTAATTACTTACTGAGAGCACACTGGGGAATCAACACTCAACCAAAGAAAATGATTCTTGCTTACTTTGTTAAAACTACTCTTTTCAAAGAGCATTAATAGTTTGCTGCTGCTTTCTTTATTACAAGGGACTGCACTTTTTTCTCTTTTATTTGTTTTGTTAATGTACAGTATCAGTGCAAAAAAATCAAATCAAATTATATTTGACTTTTTTGATAATTGTTTGCAGGCAGTGTCAGAAAAACAAATAACTGTAATTGCTGAATTATGCACCTTAGTAATGGCTACCATTTATTTCTTCACTGTTGTGATAAACATACTGTCACCTTTCCCACCATGAATGTGTGGTATATTTTCAGTGTGGAGAGGAGCAATTTAAATATTGACAATGTCATGTGTTTGGGTGAACTTATTTCTCTATGCAGTGCCCAAGAGTCTATTAATTGCTAGTTTTTCACATAATCTCTGTTTTTATCAGTTAAATCACTGTCGTGCCCTCTGTTTGGGAGTTAAGGGCCACATTTTCAGAAATGCTGACCTGCTGCTTCTTTGAAATCTGCTATGAGTTGTAGCTGTGCAGCACTTCTGAAAATCAGGCCAGGTGGACAGCTCTATCCATATGGCTGAGATGCTGCCCTCCTATCTCCCTCCCCAAATTCCTTATCCACTGATGTACCCTCAAGAACAGTCCCTCCAAGGAACGTACGCTCTCTAGCTTCAGTTCCACCAAGCATAATTCAGTAAGAACCTATAGCCATATTGCTCATGCAAAAAAACCCAACCAAACAAAAAAATCCATTGTATCATTTTACAAAGAATTCCTCTTACTCTTCCAGCAGAGGGCATACTTGTACATATATTTATATGATATTTAGATGTATAAAACACACACTAAAAGAGGACTCTAAAGGTTGGTCAGTACAGGGAGTTCACAGAGACGTTATTGCAAAAAAGCTAGCATGTGAATTTAAAGCACAACAGCTATTCTGCACTAGCTCCACAGATTGCCCTAAACCAGGGGGTTTCAAACTTGTTTTCTCAGTACCCAGTTGAAAGTATCATCAACCCAATAATTAAATCTTTCAGCAATGTTTTGGTGGCGGCCACAGGGGGTGCTGCCAGGGGTTGAAGTAAAGCAGAATGCTGTTCTGGGGCCCACTATTTTTAGAGGTTCAGTGTTCTGGGGCCCCTAAAAATAGAAAAGGGAGCTGGAACACTGCATTCCAGGGCCCACCATTTAAAAATAGCAGGCCCCAGAATCCAGCATTCTGGCCCCATTTGCTATTTTTAGGGGCCCCAATGCCAAGCCCCCCAAAATAGCAGGCCCTGGAACAGCATTCTGTTGTATTCCGGGAAGCAGCGGAGCTGCCCCAGCCCAGGCTGAGGCTCTGGCCTGTGTCTGCTCTCACTGAGCATGCTCAGTGAGAGCAGGCTCAGGCCAGAGCCTCAGCCGGGCTGGGGTCACTCCAGTGACATGGTGGCCAGGTAAAGGGGCCCTGGGGGGGTTGTGGCAGTATTCACTCCAGGACTTGAAATTGGGGGGGAGGTGTAGAGGGTGTTCACTAATTTGGTATAACACTGTTATTAGCTGACAACTGGGAGGTGTTGGGAAATTCGGGGGGGTATAAAGGGTTGTTAGGGAAATCCCTGGTTTGGGAACAGGCAAGCCCACCTGGCAGGGAAAGGGTGTAGGGGGTTCAGCCCAGGGCAGCAGGGGAAGACTGCATGGCATGGCGGGGGGTTGGGGAAGGGTTGGAGGACCAGTGGTGAGATGGGGACCAGGGCCAGTAGCTGGGGTGGGGCATAGGTGGGGGGGGCAGTAGCTGGGGTGGTGGGTAGGCGTGTGGGGAGCAGTAGCTGAGGAGGCAATAGCTGGGATGGGGAGCAGGTATTTGGGGGGCAGTAGCTGGGGTGTGTGAGGGGGGGCCTGCACCTGTGTGAGGGGGGCCCACACTGACATGAAGGAGACCTGCACCAGCATGAGGGGGGCCAACCAATTTAGGAGGGTTCCAGGGCCCACCAAATTATACTTTAACCCCTGGGTACTGCAGCCCAGTACCTGAATGTCTGCAATCCCCATCCTAGGTTCTGGCCCATGGTTCAAAAATCACTGTCCTAAGGCACTCAAGAACAAGTCAATGAAACATGAGTGTTCACACAGAAAGCCAAAGCAGACTAGCTATTCTATTCTGCACTGACTCTTTCAGGCTTTTTCCCCACATGGACAAGTTCTAGGAAGTACTCTAGATAATGTACTTTAAACATATTTACTGAATCTGCTTTTAGACTGGCTTTAGATAATCAAGTCAAGATTTTAAAAGTTGCATGGACAATATTATCTTGATCCTAGACCAATTTTCTCCCTAGAACTGTTCCACCAAATGCTTCATTCTAAGCTTTTATTATGTGAAATTAACACTATCTCTCATAGCTGCCTGTCTTAAGAAAATTTGTGGGGAAGCTGGTTGTGAAAGACATCTGTTGTGTTAACACAACAGAATGAAAGTTCAAGATTTGTACAATTTTGGTGCAACTTAAAGTTGGTTTATTGAAAATAGAAGGTACTGTAGGGAAGAAATAGGGAGGCGAACCCTTGAATGCTTAAAAAATACAAACGCTCCTCCATTACTGCAAAACATTTTTGGATGAAATAATTTAATACAAGTTTTAGTTAACTGAAAACACATTAAGAAGAAAAAAGTCTTCATTGAAAAGATTACTCTTATAATAAATAAGAAAAACTGCATTGAGATTAGGATAAATAAAGGGCCCAGAGGGAGTTACCTACAAAACTCCAGTGGACTTTCAGTGAGAGGTAGGTACTGAGACCCAGAGTTTTAAAAGTATTTAGGTGGTTCTTCTCTCAGCTTTGGAAGATGTAAGGCTTGGTAGCCTAAGTACCACTAGAACCTTGCAGATTATCAATGAGACTTAGGATCCTAAATGTTTTATGTCATTTTTGAAAATGAGATTTAGCCTCCCAAGTGAGTTAGGCCTTCCATAGATAGATTCCAAGGCAAAATGGGGCCACTGTCACCATCTAGTCTGACCTCCGATATGACACTGGCCATAGAACATTCCCAAAATATGCCTGGTTAAAAAAAAAAATCCAGCCTTGATTTAAAGGTTGTCAGATGATGGAGTATCCACCATGAGTCTTGGTAAATTGTGCCAATGGCTAAATTAAAAATCTGAGCCCTCAAAGTCGCAGGGCTTGTCTGTACTACCACACAGTTCAGAGGCATGAATATCAGTGTGTACCAGCATACTGTGAAATTACAGTGCATCCCTTTGGTTCACACTGCTGTGCCTACTCCCAAAGCCCAAACTGTGGGGCTATGCTGACAAGCCCTTACGTTCCTTTGGCAATTGTGAGTCATACATTCTGAATGAAAACATTACTTTAAATCAAAATAGTCATCATTATTTCAGTTTAAAGTGTAAAGGTAGACATACCCTATGAATGTATTATATACTCCCCGTACTCCACTGAACAAGGACTACAAAGAAAAATATTTGAAACAATATTATATTTTTGTATAATTTTTATATAACATGGTATAGCTAAAAATTATTTATCATGTCAGAGTAAAGGTTCACTGTCCTAAAATTAGTTTGCCTCTATTATGCTTTACTGGCTCTTATGTTTTTTCAGTTATATACTGAAACGAAGTGTTAACAGTGTGTCATTTATGTGCCCTGTAGTTGATTGTCTTTTGGAGCTTTGACTTACATCTTACTATGTCTTCATTGCTAAAACAACTTTAACTTCTAAAAGCAAGCAAAGCTTTTTGTCTTGATTATAATAAATAGAAATTATAGCAAATCATATGTAACTTGCAAAAAATTATCAAACTGATAAAAAAATAGCATGTGTCTGTTCAGCTTAGGAATATAGCTACAAATGATCAAGAAAGACTGGGCTTAGATTTATTGCTCCATTACAAAATGGAGGATACTAAATAATTCCTGCCTTTTTAGGTGATTGTAAACTGATTCGGGATAATTTTAAATGCTTGCTTTTTTTCACAGAATAGAACAGGTATTTTTAAATATGCACACATAAACATACATGAATATATTTATACTGATAAGCTGTGTATGAGTTCTTAAAGAATTTATTTGAACCTTTTAAATTTAATGTTTCCAGAGTTCAGAGTTGTGGCCTCACTACTAATGATCTAGAAGTTGTTTAGTATAGATTAAGATGCATTAGGGTATATGAGAATCAGGGTTTCACTGTGTGTCTAAATATAGATTTAGCAACCACAGCATCAGCGACATTTCAGAATTGTAAACTATGTTTTAAAGCAATTAGGGGCAAGTATCTGTGAAAGTAAATTTAAAAGTAAAAATTGAGCTAATAATGCTGAAACAAATGATTATTGGCTCTTTATAGGTGATCTGGATCAATTCTATACGATCTAGTAACTTCCTTAGAGAGTAACAGTTGTTATAATGAGAAGTTGTACGTTTTTGCATGTGGAAGCTACTTGTTTGTTAATAATAGTTTCCACGACGACTATTACAAAATAAATTCCCAGGTGATTTCTCACAGAGCATGTCATTCAGTCAGCAATATAGTGCCATATAGACGCTGATGTGTTGTGAGCTTTTTTGTCACTTTAACACATAATTAGGATGCAAAAGTTAAATGGTAACGTCAAATATCATATCTATGCACAGTTAATTTTTTACAGTTTGATACATTAGAGATACTGTACTTTATTGCAGGGTACAATAACTAAACTGTCTCACATGCCCATTAGAAATTTAATGAAATACTTAGTGGCAGATTCTGCCTTTAGAGTATTCTTGTAGTCACACTGCACCAGTGAAACTGCTTGTGACTTTAAGCCAACAAAATAAGACTGTTACTAGAATAATTTTGTGCTGAAACAGTGACTGGTCAATTAACCTGAATACATGCTTTAGCTAAGCTGTGGATGCGGTGTTTGCCAACGGAGACCAAATGGCCATGCTAGTTTGTTCTGATATACTTAATAGTCAAATACATGCTCTGCAGTTAAAAAAAAAAAAAGTTCATATCTACAGGTAAAATAAATGGTAAAAAAGTTCTAAAACATAAGAGTTATGAGTATGTTTTTCTATACTACTATCATCAGCTTATGCTAGGAAGTTTCACAATCGAGCCAGCCTCTTGCCAGGGCTATCTGTGACAATTTAAACAAATAATCAGATGTATTAAATAAATTAAAAGCTGAAATTACTCAAAGTTCAATATACTGGGATAAGCAATAGGCCTTAAGAAAAGTACATGTGGCACACTTTGTTTCCCTTTTCATTCCATAATTCATTGCTTAAATTAACAGTAATGATTTTGATTTATGAAATGATAAAATAAGTGGAATGCATCATTTACATTTGTGCAAGTTTATAAATAGAATTAAAAGGACAAAAAATGTATTTTCAGCCATTATTAATTTAGCCTCACCCTGATTGTGTTGAAAGGGAGAATTAGAATTTGAACTGATCTAAAATATGTATAGTGGCAAACATTCTGCATGTATCATCCAAGGAAGAAAGTTAGAAAGCTGGTAGTAATTGCTGGTATGGTTTGGCCTAGACTCGCAAAAAGACTAAGCAAACGTGAGTTTAGCATGTCTGGTTCTGTCTTCAACTCTTATCAGTTACAAACTCATAGAATTGCTAAGTTAAGATTTCAGTCTCATCCCTAGCCAGTGCTGTCATGTGTTGCTTTTAATACTAATAAATATTAGCTTTCTATATGCTTCAATATTTTTCATGGCTGCGTTACCATTTTCTGTTAGGTGAAATTGTGTTTTGTTTTCTGGTTAGTTTTCTTAAAATATGAAGACATTTTAGGCAGAGAAGGATTTATTTTTCTATTGCTATTTTTTGGAACATTGCTTCACTTGACCTCTTGATATTCGGCATATTTTCCAGATTTCACCCAGTGATCTCTGTATTTTTCTTCTATTTGCATTTACACAATCAAATACTCTTTAGGGTACTGTTGCAACTAGCAAATGCCCCCCCCCCCCCCCGAACTTACTCTGGAACTTTGATCCCCGCTCAAAGATTTCTGCTTTGACAATATGTAGGAATCTTACTTGGCATGATATGTTCCAGAAAAAAAGGTACAGAAACCTTGAAGCTCAGGTTAGAAATTTTTAGCCAGTGAGTCACCTTTTTAATTTCACAGTGACTGAATAACTGTGCATTTCAAATGCTAGAAGTTAGCGAGGGGGTAGAACAGTGTTACATACAAATGACCAAACTCTGAAACACTTCCTCATACTGCTGAGCAATTACCAACCCCTGAGTAGTCCCATTAAGGCGAAGGGGGGCTACTTGGGTAACATTTGAATTATGGGTTCACAATCTGGCCGAAAGGTGATAGACTTTGTATTTCTAAAGTACGCAGACAGATGAAAGATTTCAAGTCACATCTCTCATTCTTCACTCAAATAAAGTTGCATTGCCTATGATCTCATGCAGCGGTTTTCAAACTTATTTGATGACCACCCCCCAACACCACCTATTTGTGTCTATAATAACTTATGCTCCCCTTTCTCACACTACAAACACACTCGTACCAATAAAAAATAGCAACATGCAAATCTCACTACATATTAAAAACAGTAAGGCGAAATACTGCTTGCTGGCATTGCACTGTTGTTGCCCTGACCAACTCATGAAAAACGTTTTTGCTGAGATTTAAGTTGGCATGTTTTGATCTGTCTGAAGTAATCATTTTGATAGTTATTCACTGCTGTAGGTAAAATGTGCACAATACAGATTTTTTTCCCTAAAGCATTTCAAATGCGCCTAGAATACATTCAGGTTTCCCAGTCTGAAAACCTATGAAGGGTGTTTTACTTTACAAGGACTAGCATGGGTTGAATTTAGACCTTTTTGTTGTCCCTGAGTTTCTCTGTTCTATAGCACTGGGTAACATCTGAAATTAACATTTTTCCTCAAATTCCCTGGATCTGACAGAACGGTTCTACAACAAGATCAGTGCGGCAAGTATGATAAAATGATTTTTCCTCTGAGGCATCTGGTTGTATCCTACAAATGTAAAGTGAAAATAGGAATCACAAATCATTTTGAAGATAGAGATGAGCTCAACTAGTCTGGCAAACCTGAAGTACAGCGATGAAAGTAACAGTGACTTCCCAATGATTTAGCATGAGGTTTTCAATGAATCTCATTAGTTTAGTGTGTGTTAAAAACGTGCCTTTGTAATGCTGGGGCAAGGTGGGAAGGTAGTGATGGCTACCAACTGACCAGATATGTGTTCCTAATAAAACTCTAAACAGAAAGATAGAATATCCTTGAATAAAATTGACCACAAAGTGTTACCCTAGAAATATACTTTATTATAGAGGTAGCCTACGGTCTGGTTGAATTTTTCTTCAGTTGTAACAGAACCAAAACAAAGAAGGAGTTTTGTGGCACTTTTAAAGACTAACAAATTTATTTACTGGATAAACTTTTGATAAATAAATTTATTAGTTGGCCTTTAAAAGTGACACAGAACTTCTTTGTTTTGATTTTGCTGGAATAGACTGACATGACTACCCTTCTGGAAATTGCCTTCAACTATAGTAATTGCTAGAATGATAACATACATAGTAGCCGAATGTAGTTTAACATGCCTCTTGGTAAGGCTGATGTGCAAGAGTTAGCTAGTCCCAAAAATGCGCAGCTTCACTGGAGTTGCACTGTCAAAAGGTTTAAAAATCTGTATCGATCTCATTGATCAACACTACACATTGTCAGAAAGTATTTCATTCAAAAAAACTAAACAAAACTAAAAGTTATTTGCACAATATGGCATGGGCAGATGCTGATTGCTCAGATCTATTCTGGCAAAGGATGTGAGTAGCCTCGCTGAAGTCAATGAGATTACTCTCGTGCTTAAAGTTGAGCACTTTTAAGTGCTTTGCTGGAATAGATCAAAGTGATCAGTCCCTTGGAGGGTCTCATTTTACAGAAGATACTGTAGGTCAGTTCCTCAGCTGCCATATCTTGGCATAACTCCATTGATTTCAAAGGATCTACACTGATTTACATTGGCCAGGCACCTGGCCCAGCTTCTTAAACAAAACCAGACTGACAGCCCTGGAGATTTTGCGGAGAATAGGCACAGTGTGTACATTGTTTGGGCTAGAATGCAGTATATTTCATATAGCATGTATATAGGAGAAAGTGCATTTGTTCCCTCTTTGTTTACAAAAGGCAGATTTTCAGAAAGTCACAAATGGGAGTCAGTGGAAACTGGCTTGATTTCTTTGAAAATATCCTTCTCACTTGCTAGCAGTGGCAGCTCATGGGTATTGCACCTCTAGCCACTGCAGTAATGTCACACCTGGCAATAGTGGAGAAAGAAGAAAAGATGATGGTAGAGAGGATATTCAAGTAGAATAGGTGGGATTTTCCAAACTCAGCAGGACTTGTGTACCTCAGCCACATAGGTGCTTTTGAAAAAAACACACCCCATGTCCATAAACTGCTATGGACACCTTGCATATCTTACACAGTACTTCAGAACTGATTAGCCAACATGGGGCAAAGTGGCATACAAAATGTGGTATCAATATTTCGATCACATTGTTAAAATGCATATTTTACAATGGCCTGGCATAAAGGGTTTACTGTAAGGCTATGTCCACACACACATCATTATTTTGAAATAAGTTATTTTGAAATGAGTTATTTTGAAATAAAGTCCTTATTTTGAAATTAGTTAATTCGAATGAAGGGAAAGCCTGCTATCGAAACGACTGTTATTTCAAAATGGTTATTTCGAAATAAGGCCATTTGGACATGTTGTTTCGAAACTGTTGTTTCGAAACAATGGAGTTGTTTCGAAACAACATGTCCAAAAGGCCTTATTTCAAAATAACCATGGCTATGTCCACACACAATTGGTTGTTTTGAAATAGGTTATTTCAAAACGAGTCGTTGCGAAATGACGCCTTTATTTTGAAATGACTTAATTCAAAATAATAAAAAACCACTTCGAAATAAAATAAGGGAAAAGCAGGAATTGAAATAGCATGTCCACACTGTGGACTTGCTATTTCGCTTCAGGGGCAGGGCACCATGGGAGGTGTTGCAGCATGGCCGCCTCCGTGGGCCTTGTCGGCGGCCATGTTTGTAACCAATCCTATAAAAGCTGGCTCTGACCTCACGTCCCTGTCCACTGTGACTAGCCGGACTCTGCAAGTGATGGAAACTGCCCGGCTGCCCAGCCAGCACTGTGGGACACAGAGACCCTCTGCCTGCCTGCAGAGTGTCCTGCTGATGTGGGACACTCTGCTCACAGACCCAGATGGTGCCCAGCCTCTGCTTGAGGCTGTCATCCAGCTGGGCAGCAGAGCAGAGCTACTGCCCCTGCCCCCTTCCCGGCCTTGTCAGGTCTGGGCCTGGGAGACCAGCCCAGACTGGTGGGAGCGGGTAGTGCTGCGGACCTGGGGGGACGACCAGTGGAGGAAGAACTTCAGAATGACCAGGGCCAGCTTCAACCTCCTGGTCACAGAACTCACCCCACTGCTGCGCCAAAGGTACACTGCCATGAAGCCTGCCATCCCTGTGGACAAAAGAGTGGCCATCGCCCTCTGGAAGATGGCCACTCCGGAGTCGCACAAGTCTGTGGCACACCTCTTCGGCGTTGGGAGGTCCACCACCAGCAACATCCTCGTGGAGGTCACCAGGGCCATCAACTGGGGCCTGCTGTGACACCTGGTCACACAAGGGGAGCTGCAGGACACCATTCCCGGCATGGCCACCCTTGGCTTCCCCAATTATGCAGGGATCCTCGACGCAATGCACATCCCCGTGCGAGCCCCAGAGCACAGAGCCGTGGAGTACCGCAATAGAAAGGGGTACCATTCCATCATCCTCCAGGCGGTTGTGGACCACTGTGGCCTGTTCCAAAACTGTTATGTGGGATGGCCAGGGAGGGCCCATGATGCCAGGGTCCTCCGTAACTCTGCCCTGTACTGGGGCATGGAGGCGGGCACCTTCTTCCCCCCGCATAACATCAATGTTGGGGGAGTAGAGGTGCCCGTCCTCATCATGGCGGACGCGGCCTATCCCCTGCGCCCCTGGCTCATGCGGCCGTATGCAGGGCCCCTTGATCTCAGGTGGCAGATCTTCAACTGCCACCTAACCCGCTGCCACCAGGTGGTTGAGCGGGCAGTCAGCCACCTCAAGGCTCACTGGAGGTGCCTCTTCACCCGTCTCCACCTCACAGAGAGGACAACGCCGAAGGTGAGCAGCATGTGTGTGGCCCTGATCAACTACTGTGAGAAGTGGGGTGAGCCCATTGCACCTACATGGGAAGCTGAGGAATGACTCCTCACCAGGGACCATGAGGAACCCCGAACTGTGCCCACATGGGAACAGCCATCCCAGAGTGTCTTGACAGTGCGCGAGGCACTGATGACCACCTTTGCCCAGGAGGAACTCTGAAGGCCAGGCCTGCCCTGCCCCACACCATCCTCTCTCCCATTTGCCCACAGCCAGCCCCCACCCATCCACCCACACTGTGAACTAGCCCCAGATAAAACTACTCAACACCAAGAATGCATTTCTAACTATTTATTCAACAATACAGGGGTTGGGAGAGGGAAGGGCCGGGGGAGGGGTCCTGGATGGGGAAATGTGGGGGCAGTCTGTGGGAGGGGCCAGCAACTTGGGAGGGGGAGTTTGGGGAGTTTGGGGAGGGGACCAGCAACTTGGAAGGGGGAGTTTGGGGGGGTTCGGGGAGGGAGCCAGCAACTTGGAAGGGGGAGTTTGGGGGGGTTCAGGGAGGGGGGCCAGCAATTTGGAAGGGGGAGTTCAGGGGGTTCGGGGAGGGAACAGCAACTTGGAAGGGTGAAGGGAGTAGGCGAGTCCTGGTGGTAGGGGGAAAGTCAGGCAGGGCCTGTGGGAGGGTCCAGGGGTGGTGGCGTACCCTTGCCCACGGCCACCCTGTATCCGGGGCTGCCTCCAGGGAGGGCCAGGCAGTGAACCCCCTGCAGCTCGTTGAGGGGCCGTCTGCTCCACCAGCTGGCAGACGCCGGTGGCAATGGTCTCGACTGCTGATGGGAGGCGGTCGCTCAGGGGCTCCATGGCCTGCGCCTGGTGCTCCAGGGCCGTGACCACCCTGTTGTCCACTGCTGCCGCCTGCTGCAGCAGACGGAGGGCTGCGTCCTGCCGCTGGGCTTGTTCCCATCTCTGGGCCTGGGTGGCTGCCTCCATCCACTCCCTGAGCTCCTCGAGGCTCTTGAGGAGCTCTGCCCATGACCGGGGGGCCCTCCTCCTCGGTGCCCTCAGGCTAAGGCGTTGGGCTGGTGGTGGTGGCTGGTGAGTGGCTGGGCGACTGGCTGGAGGGAAACAGAAAACACAGTTGGCCCCTGCCGCCTGCTGGCCCTGTCTGTGTGCAGCCTGTCTGCAGCACACACCGCTGCCCTGACTGTCAGCAGGACCTAGGATCCCTTGGGACATTGCCCTGGGGTAGGGCTACCGGCTCCCAAAGCCTTGAAAGAAGGCCAGGAAAGTACCAAACGGAGGACACTGGAAGAAAATGTTGTCTGGCTGTGGTATTCGTCAGGGTTTAGGGGGCCCTAGAACACTTGCCTGTACAAACCAGTAATCTATGGCATTCCAGGATCCTTCAACCCCTACAGTAAAAAGCCTGACAAAATCCTGTATTTTAAACTGCCTTCCAGACATAGAATGTGAGAATAAAAAGAACAGGACAGTAAAAAGGGGACTATGTTCTCCTTTTGCCCGCCATCTGGGACCCATACCTTGGCGGCACACATGCTAGTGGTGCCGACAAGGGTGAGCTGGACTCACCCACATCTTGCTCTAGGGGGTCTCCCAAGGCCACTTGCCAGTGGTGTGGCCTGAGTGCTCTCCACCCTGCCCAAGATGCGGCTGCATCTTTGACACCCAGCCCCTGTTAACCACCCACAGGCACACAGGGGTCTGTGACCCCCGTGCCACCTGGCTCTCTGGGACCCGTGGCCAAGGGGGGGGCCTCTGCACCCACCGACCCTGTGCCCTACCTGCCCCGGTGCCTGGCCCTGTACCCCCTTGCTGCCCGTGACCTACTGGATAGGCCCAGCCCTGTGTGCATCTGTGGGAAGGGAATACTTACCCATGGGGGCTCCAGAGGTCCAGTGTGACATCCCGGGGTCCGTGTTGGAGTCCCCAGGGGCCAGGATGGTATCAGGCCCCTGGTGCTCCATGCTGCTCTCCGCCGGGAAGGGGAAGAGCTCCGGGGTGCTGGGGGTAGCCTCTGCCACCGCTGGTGCTGCGGCAGGAGGCCCCCCAATGGAGATGTCAGAGCCCGTCCCCGTTGCCGCTGGGCCCAACAACGGGCTGTGCTTCACCCCTGTGTCCAGAGCCTCAGCGGGGAGACTGCTGGGCTCTGGACCCAGGAATGCGTGCAGCTCCTCAAAGTAGGGGCAGGTGGTTGTGCTCCCTGCCCCCCTGGAGCTCCCGGGTCTGGTCATGGTCCTGCTGGAAGGACTTCACCTTGCTGCGGACCTGCTCAGTTATCCAAGCATGCCCCTGTTCGGACATTGCAGCCTCAGTGTCCGAATAAATGTCCCTGTTCTGGTGACTGGCCTGGACATGATGTCTGGCCACTGCCAGATGTTAAGGAGGCAGCGTACCTCCTCTGGGGTCCACACAGGGGCCCTGCATCACCCCCCTGCGACACTGGTTCCTTGTGAGGCCATGCCTGTCAAAGCCCCAGGGCACACTGCCTCACAGGCACGCCCTGGCAGGAAGTTCCTGTTTCCCCAAGGTGCTGTGCACCCTGGGAAGAAGGTCAGACTGTTATTTTGAAACAACGCTTGTTTTGAAATAACATGTCCGGACGACGGTTATTTCAAAACGAGTCATTTTGAAATAACTGTCATTTCGAAACAGTATGTCCCAATGGGTTTATTTCAAAACAACTCGTTTTGAAATAACCGCCATTTCGAAATGGAAGGGGTTTAAACTGTTTCGAAATGACGGCTCTTGTTTCAAAACAACGGAACCTGTTGTTTTGAAACAAGAGTACGTTGTGTGGACATGCTGCTTCTTATTTTGAAACAACCTCTGTTGTTTCAAAATAAGAAGCCTGTGTGGACATACCCCATTTCGAAATAATAGCCGTTTTGAAATGAATGGGGTTAAGCTGTTTTGAAATGACGGTTCTTATTTTGAAATGACGGAACCTGTCATTTTGAAATAAGAAAACGTTGTGTGGACCTAATCTTTTTTATTTCAAAATAACCAGTGTTATTTCGAGATAAAAGAGACGTGTGGACATACCCTAAGAGATCAGGCTATCTGCTGGCTGGCCTAACAGTCACACCTGACGTGGCATCCACATGTCAGGGATGGTAGTTAGTGAACAGGGATCAGAAGAATCACTACAGACTAATTCAAACTAGCAAGAGTTGGTGTCAAAGTCAGGCCTGGGCGAGAGCTCAGAGGTAGTGCCAGGTATGAATCATGATTCAGGGTCAGAGTTAAGCCAGAGCTCAAAGGTGGTACCAGGCAAGAGTCAGGTTTGGATTGCAGGGGCAAGCTGGGGTCACAGCAGGTCCAAAGTCTATGTTGCTATTGCCCAAACAACTTCCTGGAGCACCCTCCAGTGTTAAAAATTTTGGTTGGCCAATCAGAGGGCCCTATAGTACAGTAACTCTGGCACCCTTGGATGGTATTTTCTGTGGTGCCTATTCTCCACAGTGCTACCTGGCATGGCCTCAGTCTGACACTGTGGAAACATCAACTATCCAAAGCCCTGAGAGGCAGCTGCCAGTCCCTGTTTCCATTACCCTACTCACAAAGGATTAATTCTCTGGTACACAAACACTTAGCAAAACTGGACCTCTTCTGTGTGTGAAACATTGTATCCACAGCCTTGCACTAATATTGTTTCACGTTAACACTGGATCATGACCTTCCTAGATTTCTACTACTATTTTGTCATCAGAATTCGACTATAGTTTGCCAAGGACAGTTAACACTGTTATTAACATTGCAATTTCATGAGTCACATCCCTTACTATGACAAGGTCAGAGTGCTGAAAATATTACAAAAGTCAACTACTGTATATGTTCAGTGGCCACTTTTCACAGTTAAAACACTGAACTCACTCTGACAGCATCTATAATGTGCTAATCCAGTCAAATTGTGGACTAAGTCCTTATTTTGTTTTATTTTATGTTTAAATTGTTGGTCTTCTGCAGAACAGCTGATGCTAGCTACAGAATACATTAAAGAAATAAAGTTTATAATGGACAAATTGATTAAACCAAAATATACTGTTTTTTATGCCAGGAGAAAGCCTGGCAACTCCCCTGACGCATTGCAAACAGTGTTTGTAATGAAGTTACAGAGAGGTTCATGTAAACACATCCTTGGAATCCCAATCCCATTAAGGATTTCAGGAATTTAATTGCTAACCTCCTTTATATTTTTACTTTCATTGTCTAAGTCCCACCTCGCTTTTATGTCTCAATTGATCACATGCTAACATGGGGCATCCTGGCATCTGACTCCAGCTAGAAATGTAACAGGTAAACACCATCCATCAAAACATATTCCTGTGCCTTAAAAGAATTCCTCAGCAAGGGGAAGCCCATGAGTCCTAAATCCAGTAACCATCTCTGGGGGATCAAAGGTTGTCTTCTTTGTAATATTGCAAAGCTTTGTTACAATGAAGAGAGAGAATTCCAGGTCCCTTCCTGAACACAGGTTCTCTGCTCAGCATTTCAGGAGCAGATATAGTAGCATCAACATGGAAGTAGTTCAGAATAAATAAACTATAACAACATATTAATTTTTCACATTACAGGCTGACTTGGGATGTTTCATAGTGTATGAGTGATGCAAGGAGTGGAGCATTAAGTTCTCTCTCCAGTCTACTGCTTTTAAAATGTAATTAAATCACGTAAAACAGCAAGACAACTGTATATTCATGACTGATTCATTTGCATCTATGGTGCTCCCTTTCAGAGTGTGCCGCACAATATTACATTTACTCATGCCATCATTAGCCATATTTTTTTTCAGTTCAGAAGATGTAATACATTCAGAGTGGGATTTTCAGTGGGCCCAAGGGACTTAAGTATTGAAGTCCCCCTGATTTCAGTTCTTTTGCAAATTCCAATCTCATTTTAATTACTTTATTTAAAAAACAACAAATAAACTAGCTTTGTTTTTAAACACAGTGGGCCTGATTCTCTGCCACCTTGCACTCTGTAAAGTCATTTACAGCTGTGCAAAGTAGGTATAAAAGAACACTGCCAAATGAAGCAAGGAGTCTTGTGGCACTTAAAGAATAACAGATTTATTTATCGCATGAGCTTTCGTGGGAGAAAATCCCACTTCATCAGACGCTTTGAAGAGGGGGAACTTACAGAACTGGATGAGAATAAATGCAGGGGAGTGTAAGACATGGGAATCAGGTCATACTGCAACAGCAAATCAGAGTTTTGTAAGGATTCAGACTCTAGGGAACAGCACACAGAGGGAGGATGAAGTGAAATTACCTATTATAATGTGAAAAGAAGCCATAGTCACGATTCAGCCCTGCTTTGCATTTTTATGCACATCCAACACTCCCTTTGCACAGGTGTAAATAATGACACAAGGAAGTAGAGACTTAAAGCCACAATTTTTAACCACTTGAAAAGTAACTTGATCTCCCTTGTAGCAGCAGGAGCTTTGTACAAAGATTGCAGATAGAATATATCCCTGTAGCTAGAAAACTGGAGAGAGAGAGAAAAAAAAATACATTTTTCTTTCCTTGTTGATTTTTTAAAATCTTGTTCAGTAAGGTTAGCATCATTAAAGCCTCTAGTACTTCTTTTCTGCTCAAGAACCAAAATATGCTGTTTCCTTTTTTCCATCAGTGGTAATTAATTAGATAGTTAAAAACAACTGCCATGCCTTTGCCAGAAGCGATCAGTGGTTTCTGCTACCCAGTGGTACTCATGACTTACTTCAATGCCAAAAGCTCCAAAACCATTCTTGGCTAGGAATCCGCTTGCCTGGGGAAGGAATGGTCCCAATAGGATATAGTCATTCCTTGCCAAAGTAATTGGGGCTTAGGAGGGAGGACCAACCAAGACATCAGAAGCCTGGGCCCACACATATCACTGAAAACAGAAAACAAAATGTTGCAGCCGTTAGTGAGTTGTCATTAATTGTTCCGTTGATGAATGAATATCTTTAAAGGGGAATTCCCATCGTTACCCCATAATATTTATTTCTGACTTCCTGACAAGACAATGTAAGAAATTCACACACATGGATACAAATCCCTCTTTTATTTTGAATGTTGTTTATGCTTGCATGGGACTTGAAGTATGTGCCTTGGCACTGGTCAAATTAGAATTGCTACTACTATTAGTTTCTTGGCAGGCTTTTCCCAGGCACGTTCCTTCTAGAACATGACTAGCACTTTGAAAGAGCCTTTCTAGCACAAGAATAACATTCACAGCATTGTCACTTCTTCTTCCTCCAGTAACCCCCTTCTCCAAAGCCCAGGTAACCTGTACCTAAGTAATCAATCATATTTAAAACAAAAAATCCCTACCCCATGTTGTTCTTAGCCTGAAAAGAGAGAGAGAGGAGCTGGAGACACCATGAAATTCAGAAACACTTTGCTGTTGTCACTGGTTGTATGTGAGATAATCCTCCGACACCACCATGGTACACAGAAATTAAAGCTCTAAGATTTAAACTTCATTAGTGACACCTTATTTAAATGGAAAATTTAAACCTCTGGATTATCTTGGAATATCTTAATTAACAGCACAAGATCACTACCATAAATTAATCTGAAGGAATTTTACTAAACACAGTGGGCTATCCGCTAGCAAAAGCATGTTTAATAATGTTCTTGTGTATAAGTATTCTTCCACCCAAATGTAATTCACATTGCACTTACAATATGATTCAGCTAGGTATATTTTTTCTCTAATTGTGTAGTCAGTTCTTTTCAACAGCCATTTTTTGGTGCATTCCTTTGACTATGCTTCATGAATCATGTCCTCTCTGCCTTGTGGGACAAGGTGGGTCTTTTATTGGACCAAGTCCTGTTGGTGAGAGAGAGAATCCTGGTCTAGACTGACATTTAGGCCACTAGGTGGTTTAGTGGCTAGCACCTCTGCTTAACATGCAGAAGATCCTGGGTTCAATTCCCAGGGGGTTGGGCTTGATGATCTCATGAGGTCCCTTCTAGCCCTGTGATTTGATTCTCTGATTTAAGTTCCAAAGGGGCAGCTGTGTTAGTGTAGTAAAGCAAAAAAAGCAAGGAGTCTTGCGGCACTTAAAGACTAACAGATTTATTTATCGCATGAGCTTTAATGGGAGAATATCCCATAATGCTGCTTACCTGGACCTTCTGCCACCTGTGTCTCCACTCTCAGAGCAGTACCTTTGAAAAAGAAAACGGAGCTGTATTTCGATCTGCTAACACCACCCCTGCAAGTGGCATAGCATTGAGGTCAAAATCTACAATTCTAATTTAGGGCTGTATAGCCAGAGAGTAGCTCTACAGTTTTTCCTGTCCCCTTTGCCATGACAACATAGCTCCTCCTCTGCTTGCAGTCCCAGGAAGCTTTCAATTAATTCCTCTCTCTGCATGAAGCGCTGTGCCTGTCCGTAACAGCCAGAAAGGCTTTCCTGTTTTTTTTTCCTTTAGAGAAGACGGGAGAGGGAGTGGGGGGAAGACAACTGCCTCCCACAAGCCCCTGTGCCTACTACCCACAGTGCAATGCATTTCAGGAAGTAATGTGAGTGATGAGGACGCGAGACCCCCGAGCAAGCAATTTGGTGTGATCAGTCACGTTCACCTTCTGTAATTCGGCAGCCTAAGATCGAATCACAACCCCACCCCCCAGTGTAGACAAGCCCAGAGAAAAAGAAGCTTTTGAGTCCCACAGAGGTCTTCTTTGGGTCATGACCTGACAAACAGCTCTGTGTGGCTCCAAAGCTTGTCTCGCTTACCAACAGAAGGTGATCCAATAAAAAGATATTACATTGTGCACCTTGTTGCTCTAATATCCTGAGACCAGTTTGGCTACAACTCCACTGCATACAATCTGTCTGGCATTATTGTTACTAAAAAAGGCACATAGCGTGTGAAGGAGTAATGGCTCGCCTATATACGGCACCAGAGCCACTCCATTGTAGCCAGCTCTTTCTTCAGGTACATAGAAAACATCTCTTATTTCATTAATGTAAGCACCTAATGTAACACTTCCATAACATGTTTGGGAAGACCATCTATTCTGCAGCTTCTGGTGAGTAAAGGCATTTCACTACATGTTCAATCTTCTCAGCAAAAAAAAAAAATGTTTGTGGAAGCTGAATGACTCAAAAGATTAGTTTCTTTCTAGTATGTGGGTATCTCACTACAATCTCACATTGCATCGTGGGTTGGTGGTAAGTCTAATGTAAAAGCAGCTACCATCTGATGGATATTCATTAATCTATTTAAATAAGAGACCAAGCATGGGCATACTTCTAGGGTTTTTTTTTTTTAACCCAGTTTTACTCTTGGTCTGCAAGTATGTGTTAAGAATAAAAGGCCAGAAAAGGATGTTTTTATTGATCTTCCTATTCCCAACTCCCTCACCATAGTATCAGATGTTCTGCCAGAGCATTGGCGCCAACCCTATTTGTTTAATAATCATGAAATAGATTAAAACAGAAATAAGGTTGGCTAAAAAACATATGTATATGTGTTACTTTTTTATTTGTTTACTGCTTTTTTAACACCTCGCTGTATCTGCCCTCTTTTTGCCCTCTTTGAATTTCAGGAAATAGAAGCAAAAAGAGCAAACAAACAAAAAAAAAAGAGTTGTGGGGGTTGTGTACTTGTACGTTTGACTGACATACTTGCCAATACATTCCAGCATAAAAAGACTAAATTTCATATGCTATAAATCAGAATGGGCTTAATGTCCAATGCATCAGACCCACCAAATTAAGAGCACAGGTCACATGTCTCCCTCAAATAATTCTTTATGTGACCCCACCAGTAATTCTGCCCTCACCATGCATGGTTTCTTAATTCCCTGTGAACTTCATTCTGCTGTTATGTGCACACCCAGGCCTCCCTATTAATAACAAAACCACTCCAATCTGCCCTGCTGCCCTCATCTCCTCACAGCTAGTTCTGGCCTCCCTATACAGTTTCCCCAAATTGTCACTGTCCACCTATTTTCCCCCTCCCCATTCATCCTGCTACAAAGATGCCTCTTCCCATGGCCTGTGATTGGGGAATCAGAAGGAGCAGGGGCCGTATCACATCCGCAGCAGCAGGGGCCTCTTTCCAAACCTCTCCGGACAGGAAGGACTGCCAGCAGTTGCCTTTGTACCCCCACCATGTCCACCCAGAAAGGCGCAGCGACAGCAGGAACATATGCCTCCGTCCTTATCTCCCTGACCTTGGGGGTGGACAGCAGTGTTAATGAGGGCTCTCTGCTTCCCTTGCCCAAGCTGCGAGTAAGCGACAATAGCATCAGAGGCTGTGGAGTCAGCAGGAAAGGCAGTTCCTCAACCAGTTCAAAAAGCAAATGGTTGCAGGCATTGGGCGGGGACAGGAACCATGTCCTCTACACCTGCTTAGGGACCAGGCTGTCCCTCTGATATAAAACAGCTTGAGCTGGGTGCCATTGAGCTGGAGGTGGACTAAAGGGGGAAGGGACGCCAGCCTCACAGAGCTCCTTAGCAGGATTAGGAAAAGCCGTGGCTGACGATAAAAACCCAGAGCAGTGGCAGAACTGGACTGCTAGGTGAGACACTTCCTGACACCTTCTGCTATTCCCTTTTCTGGGCCCTCCCCCCCCTGCAGCCCTCTCTTTCCAAAGGGCACCATCCTACTTTGCTCACTTTTCTGTAGCTGCAGAGTCTTCTTCACCCCGTCTCCTACCCAGTTCCCTCCTGCCCATCTCTGAGCACGCTGCCCCCTGCCAACTTCCTCCACTTAGGACGCTAATGCTGTTGCCTGCTCCACTCGCTTTCCCCCTGGATATTACTGCTGTTTATTTCTTCTCCCTTTCAAAAGCTAGCAGCTGTGGGGGAAGAGGCGGTACAGGACTGCTGGCCTGGGCCTGGCTCTATGCAGGTTGGGGAAGAAGGTGTGGAAAGGTGCTCACGCACGCACGCACGCACACACTCTCCTGCTTCTTTCCTCCTGCCCTTCTGCAGAATGCTCATTTTGTCTCCTATTTAGCACAGCACTAAATGGGGGGGACAGTCGAGAGGCTATTAGACGCTTCCTCTCCTTCCCCCACAAGTTGTCTACAGTTGCTGCACCTCTCCTCAGCACAATCGATGGGAGTTTCGTCATGTCTCTGCCTGTGGCAATCAGAAAGGCAGCAATTCAACCTCCCGACAGTGGCCTCAGATGCTATCAGGCAGAACTGCAGCATCAGTCTAACTGTAGCATCTCCACAGTGCTGTGATAAAGCAGCCCTCATCTTGGGTCAGTCCCAGATAGCCTGCCACAACCTGTCACTACCATATCAGCCCCATGCACTATATGCACCACACCATCCAACGACACTGGGGGAACACACACTGACCGAACGATCAGCACAGTAATGTTTGACGAACTGGTTGTGAAGTGTCGTCATTTGAGATAGAGTTATTAACCAGAGCGATGACAGGAACTCATCCAAATCTCTTAGAGCCATTTTTACAGAGGCTTGGTAGCTGCAGAGCCACTTCAGATTTGGAAGTGTGCTGCACAACCAGACGGACGCTGCTTTTTTATTTATTTATTTTTATTTTTCACAAGCTGGAATTTCAAAGCCCCCTCCCCCAACTGACCTTGAGACAAAAGCTCATGAATCCACCTAGCATGCAGGCCCCATCCAACCTGCAGGCCTGGAATGTGACAACCCAGCCCAGTGTAATATTTGACAGACTTACATACATTTTCAGTGAAGCAAAGACTTTTGACCAACAAATGAAATGGAAGGCAGTAGTGTTAGAATCCAACATGAGGTTCAATATAGCTGAACTGAAGGATTACTGAGCTTGTAAACTGATTCTGTTACTTTATTATGTAAGGTCTTTGTGGGAAAAAACCAACCTTAAACCCAATGTTTCTCAGATACCGATAATTGCTGCTGGGTTAATACTGTATAGATGCATGCGTGAATATTCATTTGCATAACACCACATGAGTAAGGGCCATAAGATTGGGCTCTGAAGCTTCCTTACTGATAGTATAAACCAGATAGCTTATTCAAGAAATTGATTACGCTTCCTCAGTAGTATATCAGCTACCGTCACAAGTCACTGCTGTTAGCTTGTCTTGGAAGAGGCAGCTGCTCACAGTGGGTGGATATAATAGGAAGTAAAGTTCCTACCTGCCAGGTAATTGTCATTTTTTAGCTATTTCTAGTGTATTCTACATATAAAAATTATATTACTTGATTTTTATATCTCTAGGCAGTATTTGATCTATTTAATAATGTTTTCTAGTCACTCCCCTTAGAATCACAGAAAGTCTATTATTGCATTGCATTTTCCTGCTCCCCAGCCTGTTAAAGAAAATCCAGTTGTTAACTTGGACTCTCTGTAAGAGGGCACTTATTTAGTCGTCAAACCTATCTTAATAATAATCTTACTCTAAGCCTTGTGAGAAAAGCGTATAATAATTGCAGGATATTATTGATCATTAGGGGGTATGATACATAACGTATCAAAAAACATTTTCTGTTACTATATTGGAACATTTGGGTCACTAATATTTTTAAATCAGTGGACTTAAAACACAAATGTGCAGTGCCATGTGTGTAAGAGCACAGATAGATAATGTTTTGAATTTACCTTTAAAGCGTATGTTAGTTAATGGTGTGTGTATGTCCTTTAATGTCATAAGTAAAATAATTCGGTAACCATTTGCTAGACATTATAACCAATGTCCAGCATGACTCCGTATTGTAAGCTTGGAACTCGCTTAAACGTTGTACCCCATTTTATATACTGGATGAAACCTGGTTTAGCTGTATGCTATGTAAGTCCATTTAAACCAATGTGTGTGGGGGGGGGAGAGTCAAGGGCTCAGTCTCAGCTGCCAGTCTGTCCTGATGAACCAGAAGTACCATCTAACTGGCTGAAGAATGCAGACATTTCTGATTAAAGCAAACAGAAGAAGTCATCCCAGAAAGAAAAGAACAAAATACAATCAAGTCTGCGAGTGACTGGTGACCAATGATCTTACAAGGACCCTTAGGCGAAATGACACAGCAAATCCCATAGACTTTCGTGAGAGCCAGCAAGTATAAAAGAAGGGTAAGAATATGAAAACTCTGGGTCTTATTCTGCAACTATCATCTTGGAGCATTGGATTCACACCCAACAGAGGCCTTGCTCCCTCCTTGTGCCCAGCCTAGCTGGCCACTAGGCTGACTCAAGCAACACATGAAAGGACTGGTAATTATATCACACCAGGTTGTCAAACTTCTTGTGCGTGCACGCATACATGCATGTGTGAGAGCGAGCCAGACTGAGTTTTGCTATTCTTACTTTTACAGTAAATGTAGCATATTGCCTTTTCCCCTCTTGAAACAATCCTGGGTGCTCTTTTTGCACAATGTGTGAAAGGTACAAATGACGATATTGACTTTAGTGGTGATCTCATTTTCATTATGTAACCCCCAGATTTTTTAATGGTGGTATACTTGACTTGCAATGGCCTAAGTGGGATCAGTATGAGTCATTATGCTAGTCAACAAGCCTGAGAAAATCTCTTTTAACTCTTTACAAATAATGCAATTGTTTTTGCTGGAGGTGCTGGGTTTATAAATAAAGCTTTTATTTCAAAGCATGCTATTGAAAACTGTAAGTGACAACAAAAAAGACGGCTGCAAAACAAAGGCTTGGTGAGGAGTTTTATTGGTGTAAGAGCAGAAGACTATATAAAAGAGTCAGAACCAGCAAGTCAGATTTAGAGTAGGAGAAACAAATCAAAGTACAACAATGGAGAATCTTGTCAAAAATGATTTTGATGAACATTTTTGTATTTTGAAATATTGTCCCAATGACAATAACAGAAAAAAAAACCCAACAGAAATCCAGCATTACTTCATAAAGAAGGGTCTCAGGCATAAGGGCAGGTGAACATTGGAGTTCATTAGCTCTACGCTCTATATAGGCTTAAAAGTAAGCATGCCGTTGGAGCAACTTTCTGTGCCTGAGGAGCGTGAGCGGCATCTTCATTTTGAATGCAGTGTAACAAAAATCGTTTGCCACATCCAAAAATTAAGATAATGGTGAAATACAATGGAGTGTCAGCCACCCCAGTCATCATGCAGGTACCCCTTCCACCATCCACACAGATGTTTTGATACACAGTTATTCCATTTGTCTTAATGGCAATTGTGTGTATACTGTTCATTGTTCAGGGCCATAAGAACATACAGTACCTCCCAGATTTCATGAATTTCACACTTATGAACTTCCTTCTAATCTGCAATACTTTTGTACCTCCTGGTTTAACAGTTCATTCTTCATTAAAACACATAGATGCTGATTCAAAAAAAAAGCACTCAAGTACATACTTGAATCCAGCATGTGCTCAAAATCTTCCCTGAATAGGACTGGTAACAAGAATTGGAGCCCAAGTGCTGTCAGATTGTAATCTAAATATTAGAATTTCCCATATGCTTTATCTGCTTTACTATACGCCACCAATTTATTTGAATTAGTGTCACTTAATACATGAATTTATGTAACTGTACTGGACATTGTTATATATGGAGATCATATCACAAGCCCCTGTTTCACCAAAAAAAAGAGGCATGTAGCGTATGTCTATTCATGCAAATTGTATCATGAAAGTCTGCTCTCCTTGTTGAAGTTTATGGTTAAGTACACAAGTAAGAGTTTATGGGGCTGGAGTGTTATCCTCTAAATAATATTATTAAATAATCTACACTAACTGCATCAACTGAGGAACAAAACCTAACTGATGCCATAATCTAATACTGCACAGCAATAATAAAAAAAGACCAAAATAGTCAATACAATGACTATGGGTAAACTATACATAGGCATACCTCTCTCTCTCTCTCTTGCTCTCTCTCTCTGTAAACCTATGTGTATGTGTGTGTGTGTCTATCTATCTATTTATATTGATTGTCTCTCATTCCAATAACTTTCCCTCTGTAACATTTCAAGAACAGCCCATATTCTCATTTCTGAAGCTAGAATAAGATACAAAATAGATGCTTAGATCACCTGTGGCCATCATGGTATATGAACATAAATACACAGATAGATCAGAGAAAATGCAAATATATATGAATCAATGCCACCTCCGTGATGTATAGAAGGAAAGGATGGAGAATACAATCCTTCAATTTTCCACAGTGCCAAATCATTTTGCTGTGTTCAGATCCCATGGGCACTGGGTGTGTAACAGACAGGTAGATAGACACATACATTCAACAGACAAACGGCTTCTGACACATTTAACATAAACATGGCTTCCTGGAAAAGCAATTCTTTCTCAATTTTTGGTAAAGGGCTTTCATTATACTGTTGATTCTGCTAACGGTCCATGAAATCATTTTTGGGTCAAATCTTCCTGGCTTCATCTGTGCAAAGTCCCATTGAAGCTATTGAGTAAGGCTAGCAGGATTTGGCTCATTATGTCACTAAGATCTGCATTTGTTGCCATGTTCTTATCTCAAAATCTAGATGACAGATGTCTAGAGCATTTGTTGTTAGTCTGTCACTTCTTAGATGATCTTATTTGTTCAATTGCTTATTTATTGTCTCTAATACCATCAATTACAAGAATGCAGCAGATCCTGAGAGGACATCTACAGAATTAGTGACTGCACTATGCATTTCAAATATTCAGCTTTTGTGAGATGGTCCTGGGAAGAGCAGGACTGGTGAGTCTGGAGCATCCAGAATGCTGCTCGGGCTTTGGCCAGCACAACAGTTCCCAGGACTTCAAGCAATGCTTAAGCTTTTCTGTGGGGTTGTTTTAGCACATAGTCCGCCTGAGAATTGGAGAAGTCATGATCTTGACACAGTTTAGAATTAAATTCATAGTTTTAGAATGCAGTGATCAGCTATCAAAAAATTTAACTGAAGAGGAAACAAGATTGGGCCATTGATGCCAAACTGGGGGATGATACATCAGAGTAACTGAAATGGGTCACCCAGTCCTTCTTTTCTGGTGAAGGAGTGAAAAGCCTTGGAGAAACCATAAATTCTGAAGGCAGGATGCTGAAACAATCAAAATGTCAAATTTTTACATTTAACCACGTTGTGTGGGTTCAGGCCGGCTTCAGAATGCAGAAGATGATGATGGAGCAAGCTGACCGTCTCTGGTACAGACTTGATTGCCTCAAGCAAATGAACCTTTTTCTCACCTAAAAACAGAACAACAACAAAAACAAAATTAAAAAAAACCCCATAAATCAAGCTGTAAACCCTGTTATTTTCGGTAAGTCATAGAATAGTGGAATGAAGTCTTCTAATATACCCTTACATCATTCTGATAGACAGAAGAACAATTGCAAGCAAATCAGATTCCTTCTTTAATTGATTGCATTCACAAGTTCTCTCAAGCTGCCCTGGTATCAGCCAGTATTCTGATGCCTGGTATTAGCAACAACATATTTGTCCTCTGACCTTCTTTCAAGCAATTTTTATAATATATGGAAAATAAAAAGCTTTGCAATTGCATCTGCCCAAAATAAGACCTTCAGATACTGTGTTTTTAGGTTATCACAGTAAAAAGTCCTGCTTTTGATTTTGTAGGAAAAAGGCAAATACTACATATTAATGTTTGTGCTATTTATAAAGAGGAATGAAGTCTCCTCAAAGGGAAAAGAGAGACAGATTACTGAGTAGTAGACGCATCATGGCAAGAAAGAAGTCCACAGAAATGTCAAAGAACATTTGAATCTCCGTTTCCCTAGTAGGCAGTCCTTCCCTGGGCTGGGAAAGAGGAGCTGGGAAAGAAAGAAAGCAGCAGGTTACAATTAAAAAAATATCTTGTAACTGCAGTGGTCAATCTTGGCAGAGTTCCAACAGCTAGCACAGAAGTTCAACACAAGCAGGGCTAGCGAACAGATTCTGTTCCGTATCTAAGATTTGGGTTGGGGGGGGGCACTTGGCAGAACATCATGAAGAAGTAAAGCAAAACCAAATCAAAGTTTTGAGAAGTCTGTGAATGACATGTTGGAAGTTGATTCAGCAACCCGCTTGATCAATTTAAAATACTAGATCAGTCCACAGTTTCAGCCTTTTACTTGTGTATCCTAATCCAGGTCTAACATGCTCTATATTTTTCTCCACTTGCTATCTGGTCCTTTCCTGAGATGAGGAATGTTACACCATCAAACTCCAGACCTCATAAACAATACCCTTCAGTGACATTCGGGGCTCTCTCACTCGTATTCTGACATAGAAAACATTGAGGCTGAACAGCATCAGAATTACTTTCTTTTCTTATGGGGTTTCTGCTGAAGAAACTACTACTGGTTCTTTATGCAGACTCTAGACTGTAGTAACACCAACAGAATGTAGTACTAAAATGGCTTTCAGAATAACTGCACTTTTTCCAGCGTGTATAATGTTGCAGTTCTAGTGTATGCCTCGTACAGTACTGGGAAAAAGAGGTTGAAGTCAGATTTCTTTCACACCATCTGAAATTATCTGAATGTAAAATAAAAGTTATATTCAAGTTTACATCTAATTAAGAGCTGTTTCTTTCTACAATGGTTCACATTCACAAACCTCTGTTTTTCAGATGCTGTGAAAAAGTGTAGCTCTTGACTTTGTGCTTAACTGGCCTAAACATCAGCAAATTGGCTTTGTGAAACACTTTTTCATGCTGACTTTGGGGCCTGGACATGGAGAGGTGGCTTTTTATCAAGCCTGTTTCTAAGCTCTAACAGAGTCTGCTTGTAAAATTTTAAATAAAGAAAAATTTCATCAAGTTCAATAGTCCAATGATTAAGAAGAAGGACAGCAAAAGGGTGGGGCTAAACAATAGTTACCAGAAGTGTCCCACAACCTGCTGGGCTGGCTACATGACCTGCATGTTCAGCAGCAGTTTAAAAAGGTCAATGTGCAGCAATGGAAACCCACTATTTATTTTTACAAATTACCCAACTTACTTATTCACTCTGATCCAATGATCCTTCTATTTTCATCCCACTCCATCTGTGCAGTTACCTCCCCAATCTCTCAGTGCAACTGACCCCCTGTGCTTCAATTTCCCTGCCCTAACAGTTTGCTGAGTTCTCCCTGAGCCTCTCATCCATGCGGAGTTCATTTTATAGGTAAGGAAGCAGGTGGGCTGTCAAAGGCATTAATATGAAGTCTCTCCTGCTCTTCTATGCCTAGTGGTCCAAACATGGAGCCTGATTCATCAGTCTGTTGTGCCAGTGCTCAGTGCTATAATGCCAGTGAATGCATTAATGATTCAAGTCAACTATTGTTGATAAGGAAAAAAAGCCTTGTGCCTTTGCTAATCTAATAATGACTAGATTGCATGTATGCATTGTCAAGATCTAAGGAGAATGAATTAAGAATGAGTTTGCCCATGATTAGCAAATGGCTACAAAGTAGCAAAAACTGGTGTCATTATTGCACTGCTTAGTGAAAAATGATGAATCGAGCATATCATCTGCCATCTAGAAAAGCATTCCTCAGTTTTATTATACAGTGGTCAGATTTTGGTTTGGATGAATCAGACCATCAGGCATTACTCTCTCTAGATCCTCTTTATATTTCCTCTACAAAGACCCATGCTGGCTCCTCCTCCCCAACTGGTGCTGGTGCTGGCAGCTCCCTTGACTAAGAAAAAGTGGTGGCCACCTGAAAATTTTGCAGCAACCATGGCTGGAGTGGGAGCGTATGCCACTGAAAAGAGACACTCACAGAAAGAAGTCACCTAGAGCAATGTCTCTTGGCAGCATACCTGGGGATGGGGCCCCTCGGCATGCCACGAAAAGAAGCTGCCTGGAGTGGTTCCTTTTGGCAGTGGCACACCATGGCAAGGAGCTGCTCCGGTCAGCTTCTTTCCTTGGCATGCCTGGCAGGGACCCCCCACCAGCCCCTAGCTGACCCTGAAAGAAGCCACCCACAGGTGCTTTCAGTGGCTATGTCTACACTGGGGGGACCCTTGAAAGTTGACTCAACAAGATTGAATTTGAGTCGACCTTGTTAAGTTGACTCCAGGGTATGTCTGCCATGGACACAGTACAGACATACCAGGGGTGCTCCACCCCCAACCTGGGCCCGGCCTTGATTGGGTACTCAGAGCCCAATTAGCTTCAGGGGCCAATCCAGTCCAGGGGGCCTGGTCCAGCTCCTGCCCTCTGGCAAGGGGCTAGCAAAGAGGTGCTAGGAACTTGATCTTGCTCCCACCCCCTTTCCATGGGCAGCAGAAGCTTCGAGCTGGCTCCTGCCAGTGGTGTCAAGTGGCCTGGGGCTGAACTGGGTGTCGGGTCACTTGTCACCAACAGCAGGAGGCTCGACAGCCCAGTCAATTTCACAGTGGAAAGGGGGTGGGGGCAGGATCAGGCTCCCAGTCCCTCCTTGCTGGCCCCACCACCTGTGGAGAGGGGCTGGGAGTGTGATGGCACCCTCCAGCCCTTTTCCACAGGGGTGGGGCAGCAGAGAGGGACTAGAAACCTGATGTGGCTCCAAACCCCTCTCTGCAACCAGGGGCTGGCTTGTCCCCTAGCCACTTGCAAGCAAGCAGGGGCGGGGGGAACCGGCACCTCTCCTGGCCACTTGCAGGCAGCCAGGGGCGTGCAGTGCTAGGTTGTCCAGGGGCATGGGGAGCCTGCATCTCCCCTGGCTGCTTCCAAGCAGCCAGGGGAGATGCCAGCTTCCTGTGCCCCTCTTTGCAGAGAGGGGCTTGGAGCCAGGCTTGGGCTCCTAGTCCCTCTCTGCCATCAGCAAAGAGGGGCTGGGAACCTGATGGGGCTCTCAGCCACTCCTGCAGGCTGTCAGGGCGAGGTCTGGCTCCCAGGTGCTTTTGCTGCCACACAAGCAGCTGAAAGTCTGATCAATTTCGCTGGCTCCCAGTCTGTGAAACTGACCAGACTCAGAGCTGCCTGCTCAGTGGAGTACCTTGTTGGGAGCCAGACGGGCTCCGAGCCTGCTCCTAGCCCTCAAAGCTTACAGAGAGCAGCTGATTGACTGGGGGGGGGGCTCTCAACCCTCTCTACAGGCTGCAGGAACTGGCTGTCAGCCCCCAGAGCCTGTGGAAGGGGGCTTGATCCAGTCCCCAGCTCCTCTCCACAGAGAAGGAGATGGATTGCCCCCCCCCAGGGCAGGATCAGGGCCACGAGCCTGCCACAAGGTGGGGAAGGAGGCGGGCCCTGCTTTGTAACGTCAACTTCAAAACTTAACTTGACTTACAGGGCAGGAGTAATTAAGTTGACTTAAGCACCTCCGTAAGTCGACTTAATACTTTCTAAATACAAATGCTTAAGTCGACTTAAAGGGCGTGTTCACACAGCAGTCTTATTTTGAAACAATAGAGGTTGTTTCGAAATAAGAAAGCCCATGTTCACATGACGCACCGTTGTTTTGAAACAACAGGTTCCGTTGTTTCAAAACAACGGCGTTGCCGTCTGAACATGTTGTTTCGAAACAACGGTGAATCGTTTTGAAATAACTATTGTCTGAACCTGCTATTTCGATTCCTGCTTTTTTCCTTAATTCGAATTAACAAACTGTTAATTCGAATTAACTTATTTCGAAATAAGGCGTTATTTCAATACAACTTGTATCGAAACAACCCCCTGTGTGCGAACATAGCCAAAGGGCTTTAGGTCAACTTAAGCCCCTAACGTAGCCAGTGGTAGGATCATCAATGTCTGTGGTGATGCAGAGGGTGCTGCATGCTGCTCCAAATGGGTTCATGTGCCACTGTTGCCAACCCTGATATAGACAGAGAAAGCAATTATCTATGCAAATCTTGTATTTGTTGCTATTACACTTGCTTCATCCATGGTCAGCTTTTAAGGTGCAGTCAATTTGTTTCCCCTATTTAGGGCTTTTTAAAAAAGGCTTGGCAGTTAAATAATATTCTTCATAAACAAAAACAAAAAACAAAAAAAAAACAACAAATTGCAGAAACTGAATCCATTCTGCTGGCATTTGTTAAGCTGTTATAGCTCAGGGATTGTGATATTCCCACACTGCAAGTCCTTACATTGCATACCCAACTCTGTCAACACTCCCATTGAGCCTACTGCACTTGCTGTTAAATGGCTCCACTAACCCAATGAAATTTGGCCTGAGTCAGGACTGAGTCTGTAAAGAAAGTTGTACTCAAAACGATTAGCTTTGTTTTTTTTCCTGCCACTGTCAATGGCATTTTCTTATTTCACTACTAATCACTGGAATGTCTAAACTTCATTTTAGTGTCTTGATTGCCTTATCTTTCTTTTTCACTTTGAGCTACTCAGATACATGTAGATACAGACGGGTCTATTCACTGTGGTGGCTCTTTCCTAGTGCCCCTAACATTGTACAAAGTGCTCTATCCCCAAGATTTTCAAAGGTGACTCGTAAATCTGGAGGCTTATTTTCCAAAGTGGCAGCTTGTGCATCTTTTGAAAATCGGACCCCTTGAGCACATCTTAAGTTGGACATCCAACTATGGAAGCACCCAAAATCACTAGTCACATTTGAAAATCTTGGCTATGAAGTTTATTTTATAAAATGTATACGATCAGACTGGAACTGATGCCTCCACAAATATTCTCAGGCTCCACTGGATTGTAAGCTTCTGGGGGCAAGGATCATCTTTTTGCTCTAGGTTTGGATAGTGCTTAGCTCAGGGAGCTTCTGGTGCAGGACTAGGACTCATTAGCCCCACCTCAGTTATCCTGCCACAGTACACAACACTTTGGGGCACTGAGTCTCTTGCAGTCCCTTTTGGGCAGTAGGATCCTTTGGAACTATACAGACTTTAATTGGGAAAATTTTAATACCGGTCAAATGTATAATGCAGATACAACCATGGTTATTTCCTTCAGTTTATAATGACTGATTTTGATTTATTGGGAATTAAAATAACTTTACCCACTATGGTCTGTTCAGCCTTTTCATAAAACTTACCCTCTGAGCTTGTTTTCATTTACTATTTAATCTTTTTTTCTTTCCAATTATACCTTTTGTGCTATTGTTTAGAGGAACTTATACACAGGGATATATAGCATGGCTCTCCAATTTTCTCTCAGCCTCAGCTTTGAATTGCCTGTTCTTATCTTCTAATTAAAATGACACATGGTGGTCTGGACTGGAAATCCTATTGCATTAAATGACATAAGGTGGGCTGGATTGAAATTGTACAAGAATGCAGCCACAACTGGAAATATTTTAACAGGGTCAAGTTTCTGATTTCAGATCTCAGCATACTTGGGCTAAGTTGGCTGTTGAACTAATGACCAGAAGATGCACAGCCAACATTCAGCAATGAGAGTGCTAATTCTTCTAGTAGAGAAAGTAAATCACGTCACACTTTTAGCCTGTATTTTGGCAAAGCTGCCATATAGTTTTCAACAATATAAATCCGTGCCACTGAATGATTATGAAAAAAGTGAAAGGGTTTTGCGTTAAAAGGCTTTAATGCACAATATTTTAGATCATAAATATGAGCTTATCAAGCATCGACACACAGGTCTGGTTTTGCACTTCTTTTAAGACACAGGAAAGAAGTTATTCATTTCAAACATACAACGGACCATTTGTTCTGATTGGAGCTGGACTAAACATTTACAATTACATGGATTTTTGTTCAATGAAAAATGGCTGTTTAACTGACGCAAACACTGAAAAATATTCATTTTGGTTGAAATGTTTCCCTTGTTTGATGCAGCAAAAAGCCCAAAAACTTCTCAGACCTTTGTTTGCTTGGTTTATGTTCTGTCTCTAAGGGCAGAACCACAATTCAACATAAGTCCTTGCTTGTGCCTTGGCTCCAGTCTAACCCATTCCCTCATCTTCACATCTGTACTGCAACTGCCTTCTCTCAGGGCTCACAAGCCGGGTCCCAGGATCATGGAGGGGTTGAGGGTCCAAGCTTGAATTAAACAGGGACACAGGGTCTGAGCCCTATTGCTTTTCAGTGTTGATACAACTCTGCCTGACCTGGATCCCAAGAGCCAGCAGGCAGTATCCCATAGTTGGATGGGACAACTTTGTTAGCCCCCTCTAGCCCAACCATCTGCAATCCACTTATAGAAAACAGAAGCCATCCCACTTTTGCAAACTGCAGCAGCTCAGGTCAGCATTGGCCCACTCTAGTCTGGTCACCAATCAATAATACCAAAAAGCCTCCAGGGTTTGCACTGGGGAGTGAACTGATCATGCCTTTTGCAAAGTGAACTGCTTCCTGGTCATGGTAACAGACTGATTTTTGGTGAAACTCTGGCGTGAAGCCAGTAAAACTGTGGAGTGCAGCAAAAGTGCCAGGCATGACTTCACATACCAGCAGATAGCCAAAAGTCAGCACCTCTGCAGATTTTCTGGACAGTGATCAAGAAGAGGATGACAAGTGTGTACTGAAAGACCAGGGATCAGAACTCCATCCTAAGCAACTTGCCAAAGGCAGGAGGCCTGTTTTATGATGGCTTTGAGTGGGTCCTGGCCTCCATGCCCAGTGAGAAGCCAGTCATGTTTCATGACAATCGGGTGAGCCAGGATGGTGCCCAGCTAGCTGCAGAACCCAGCAAGAGGACTGGGAGCAGGCGCCCAGACAAATGCATGGAGTGGTTCTTTCAGTGTAACCAGTCCCAAAGCAGACTTTGGATCAGCATCAACAGTAAATTCTTGATCCCTATTAAGAGGAGATGTTTGATTTCACTTCCGCCATCAAGAAGCAATCCCTGCCAAGCCTGAAGAGAAACCTGGAAACAGAACCCAGTAAGAGTATAACTCAAATTAATAGTGTATTATTGCCGTAATGGGAGGGATTTCTGCTGGAAGAAGCAATGCAAAAATGGTAAACCCTGGCTACCAGAATTTAGCCACTCTTGGCTGATCAAAAAAAGCAAAGAGTTTTATGGCACTTAAAGACTAACATTTATTTATTGGATGAGCTTTCATGGGAAAATATCCCACTTCAGGGAGAACTTACAGAATTGGATGACAATAAATGCAGGGGAGTGTAAGACATGGGATCAGGGCCTACGGCAACAGCAAATCAGAGCATTTGTAAGGATTCAAATTTTAGGACACAGCATACAGAGGGAGGGTGAAGTTAACTTACCTGTTATAATGTGAAAAGAATCCATAGTCACAATTCAGCCCTGAGTTCACACAGTTTAATTTGCATATTAATTCAATTTCAGCTGTTTCTCTTTGAAGTCTTGATGTCGAACTGATTTTCTCTTATCACAGTGCTGAAATGTCCCTTCTTCCCCTTCCAACTCTCCACCACTGAGTGGAGTTCAACATGACAACTTGGAATTTCAAACATTCACAGAGAGACATAAAGGTTATTTTCATTGTTAAATCACAGGGGTTTGCTATGGTCATTCTTGTTTTCCTGTCAGTAATGGAAATTTGCTGTTTTGCAATAAATCCTCCTGGGTCTATGCAGTCACCTGTAAACAGTGAACTGAGAGTGTGTGTTTGGGAAACAGGCTTCTCTTTCCAAATCTAGTCCATTTCAGTTAGAGGTAATCCCTGCAGGCATGGAGTACAGCTGCAAATTTCAGCATGCTTGCATGCGGTAATAACAGGCTAAGCCACATGTGAGCTAAGGCAGCATCATGTTAATTCCCTCATGGATTCAAACTCAATCTTGGCTGCTGATAGCTGCAAACTTCCTGAAGCAGGAACACCAGCAATTTAGTCACATTTCAGGGAAGTGTTTTTTCCAGCTCCCCCTGTATGGCTGACTAGTCCACTCTCCTCACAAATGTGCTATTTGGTCACTAGTCATTTGCACACTTGCATTGTATATGCTGAAGATTTTCCTCCAGCAGAGGGGTGTCAAACATAGGACCCATGGGCTTAATTTTTGTGGCCTCCATACTGTAAGCACCAATGGCCTGACTGTCCCCAGCTTCCCAAAGCGTCACCAGCTCATGTGCTCCCAGCTCCTGGGCCACTGCCAGCTGCACAGCAACCTAGCATCCACCTGCCCCAGTGCCAAACACCAGTCCACCCCATCACACTCAGAGCACCACCAACCCAAGCACGCTCAGACGCTAGAGCTCTGCAAGCCACGCGGCATCCTAGCACCTGCCCACCCCAATGCGGAGTGCCAGTCTGACCTACCCCAAAAGGTCAACGTGATCTCACAGCTGGAGTGAAAAGCACATCTGTAAAAGCTGCCCCGACTCCCCAGTATTAAGTGGGTATGGAAAGTGAGTAAGTAAGAGCTGTGCCATTGTGCTGTCCCTTTAATCCACACACACACAGGCACACGCAGGCACACACGCGTCCAGCCCCCATGACAAATTTTTTTGTCTTAAATGGCCCTTGCAACCTGATAACTTTGCCATCCCAACTCCAGCAGCTTGGAATAACATCGCTCTGTGTCAAAGAGATACCACAAGAACAGTTGTGGCATCCGAAATATGAAAGGCTTGATATGACAGAAAAAGCCTTTGTACCAAGGACGTTATATGCACCCACCTTCTCCCACACCACAGTATGGCAATTAGTTATGAAATTTTTATGAAAAAGAATAAAGATTATAATTTGAAACTTACTATTGTCACTGTACTTCTGTAACTATGCATAACAAAGGCTGTGTCCAGAGGCCTGAAGCATCCCATTCAGTAAGTTCATGTTAGAACTGGTCCATTTTATGTCCTTGAGATGCCACAGTAATTAATTCTGTGCTCCTCCAGTGAGTTACTTTAAACAGTAGTAAGCCTGTTTCTTTTCCTGTTTCAGGACTCAGGACCTATACTGCCTGCTGTCCCCAGGAATGCAGTCCTTGGCCTGATGTACACTCACAGACCATTCCAAAAGGAACCGTTTCTGTGCTGAAGTTAGGATCAGTGTGCGGGAGAAGGCACACCAGTGAATATTCAGTACCAGAATAAGACTGGACCAAAGGCACTCTGACAAGCAGGAAGAAAGGATAAGGTGCACTGCCCAGGTGGCAGACAGTTTCAGCAAAGCAAAAGGTACACACGAAGCAGGTCCCAGAGCACTAATGAAAGCTATGGGAGAAGGACAGAGCTCAACAGAGAGATCCAGTAATGCTTGGCCATAATGGCTCTAAGAGCATTGGCTCCTGCTGCCTCCCTCACACCATAGCATGATGCCCTAGCAAAGTCCTCTCACCCAACAGTAAGTAGACATCTCCATGTCAGAGTGGCCCATGTATTCAGAACTCACAAATGCCTGGAGGGCAATTAAACACTGTGTGTATTGCCCGCTTCCTCCCCTCTCTGGTGGTAATCTCCGTCTATCTTCATTACCACCAGCTGAGGACTAAACGCCTAAGAAGAGAAGGGATAACATGGGGGCAGGGGACATGTAGTGGCAGGATACTGTGCTGGGCATTAACTATTTCCTTCCTCTTCTTTTTGGGTGTGTGGTTTGGGAATGGCAGCTGACCTGCCCAAGATTGTGTGAGTGGTTATAGTTTTAAGGCATGTCTACAACTACAGTAGGCTGTATATTCAAGAAATGTATTGCTGTCATTGCATCACATCATACAATCATAGCTAGAGATAGTGAAACTAAAAACGTGTTCTGGGACAATTAATCATTAGTAAGCAAATAATATTCCTTTAGTTAGCTAGGTACAGCAATTCACATTTTAACAAATTCCATCTGTACAGCCGTTGTGCCCCCACCCAACGAAATTCATCATATTCATTATGTCATTCACACTTACCAGGCATGGCACAGACCACCACCTCACTCTCAGACACTGCCTCCACCCTCAAATAAATGAGTGAGTTTTCTTCCCCACAGACATGCACATAAGGGTTTATCTGGAAGCCTTGTAAGAGCACAATACATTCCTGACTTGAGCCTGGGTGTGACAAGTTCTTGCACTAGTAACTGCACTTTTTCGACTAAAGATACCAATCCAGTGTTCCCCCACTGTCCTGGGCCATACAGGTGGTAATGGGTCACTTCTGGCTTCACAGAATTTGGGAAGTGTACAGCAAGCCGCAGGAACGCAGACAGCATTTGGTCTGTAGACACCTCCAAAGTGATTTCACTTTTGCCAAAGGCATAGTCAGCAACCATGCTGCACCTGCTTCAATGTAATTAAACTTTTTTTGGGGGGGGCAAGGCCTTGGAAATCAGGTTACATCACCATAAGCCAAGGCAAAAAGGGGAGTGCGGGGTCCCCCACAAAAACAAGGGGGGCCAGTGACATCATTTATGTTAATGTGAATTAGTGGGAATAGTGTCCCAGCAGATTCCTGAGTGGCAGAAAACGCTGGCAAACCAAGGGCACATGAAACCATTCAATATCCCCACTACAATTAGGAAACTCCATTCTCTCAATGTCAGGAATTTCTTTAATGCTTGCCATGTTGGGTAAACCATATGCCTCACTGACTCAGTAATCTCCATCAGCACGTCACCCCTGGTTGGCTTTGCAACTCCAGATTGGTTGGTAGTAGATCTGTAGCAGTCTGGGACAGCCAGCTTCCAAACATTATAGCAACCCACTTGTGGGCTGGCAAAGGTGAAGATGTGTCTTTCTAGGCTGGACAGTGGGAGCAGCTTCTCACAAAGCTCCAGAAACGTGACTTGCTTCATGCAAAAGTTCAAAATGCACTGCTTGTCATCCCAGGTCAATATGACGATTTGGTCCCTCCAGTCTGTGCTTGTGACCATGTGTCAGACAAGGCAGTCTATGTACAGGGCATCAGCAACTATGTCAGCTCTGCTGATCAGTATCTGCCAGTGTGAATCTGGGATGCCAAAGCACTTCTACTCCACTAAAATGTCCACCAACACCTTGCAGATACTCTGCCAGTTTCCTGACACAGGGGTGAAAGTGCAAGCAAGAGACATTCATCAAAAGGTGCCTAACCATGCTGCTGGCTTTGGTATCTTGGAGTGTACAGACCAAATGGCTGCTTAACTGGCTGTTCAAACTTCCTGTAATATGCAGGGCAAGCAGTAGGGTTTTCCCACAGTTCACCATGGTCCTAAGGCTATAGCAGCCACATTTCAGGGTGTGGGGTTGTTAGGGACTTTGGGATATGGATACTTCAGCTCAGGTCTGTGCACTGCAGTGTGGATGCTAGATCCCTAGGTTCAAGAAAAGCATAAGGTTAAAATACAATGTAGATGCTCAAGCTCAGCAGGTTTCACAACGACTCCCATTAACCCTGGCCTTAAATTGCAGTCTAGACATACCTGCATACCCTTTTCTTTCCTTTTTTATTTTTGTCCACTTTAACTGTGGGTATATGGATGGGGGGGGGGGGGGACAAGGAGAGAAAGGGGATTTAAAAAGCTAAAACTTGAAATCCAAAATATTATCTATTTTCTATTTTGAAAAAACATCTACAAAAAGTTTCTAACACAATAAAACATTTCTTTTTGTTTGAAAATGTACAGTGAAAATAAATAGCATTTTAGTAGGTCTCTTTTTTACCCAGTGATTACAAACAATACATTAATGAAATTTTTCCATAGGTAGGAAAAATAATGCTTACAAATTTGAGGGTAGACTATTTAAGAGTTTTCAAATGAGTGAGGAAGAGAAAACTCAACTTACTTGTAAAGAAAAAGACTTGCTTCATGGGGTGTATTCTGGATAATAAACAGGTGAAGATACCATGTTTCTAATGCTAAACTGGTTCTTTATTAAGAGAAATGTATAGAAACACTACTGCACCTATTATTCTAGCCATGTGCACGCAGACTATGTCTTTGGTATCTCTTAAAAACTATGCCTCCCTGCAACCTATCCAAAACACAAGGGGGTATGAGGTATCTTTGCACAGGGTCTCTGACGAGATCCTCAGGTAGTTTTGCCCATTCTTCAAATAATTTAAGCTGTAACAAAGTTCATGAAGGAGGAAAATAGCATAATAAAGAGACAGTAAAGAAATCAAAATGACTTGGGGGGGAGGGGGAGTCTACAAGCTACTACTAGTAAAAGATTTTAACTTCCTGAACATAGAAACCACCCTCCCATATCCCAGCAAAAAACTAAATGGCATGCTTCACAGAATTTTCATGTGTTTAAAGTTAAGCACATGCGTAAGTGCTTTGTTGGTCTATGGTCATAATAAGACACTAAAACCAGGAAGAAAGAAAAACCGAGCAACAAACTTGTCCACTGCATATGATGCACACAGGGGCTAATTCTAGATTTAGATCTATGTAACCACTGTACTATAATGGATGATGCAAAAGTGGGGGGGGGATAAGAATCTAAACAACAAGGACTGTAATCTAGTTAAGGATTTCATTGGGATTAATGTTCAACTAAGAAACTGAGAAAACAAGAAGATTGGATTTCAGCACAGCAAAATTTGGATGAATGCAGGAAATAAAGGGTGAAATTGAACAAGGCAAAGCAATGGAGAGAAAGAGCACAAAGGGGAAACAGAAAGTGTTCGAAGATAAATTAATATATGCCCAAGGGTTATGTATGCCATCTAGCAATATGTACACCATCTAGCACTAATTGCACAAGGAAATTTTTTTAAAAAGAGGCCAGTATGAAAGAATGGAGAAGTGTAAAAGTAATCAAGGGTAAGAAAGAGTCAGACATGGGTTATAAACTTCAAATGCAGAGCAGGATAGGAATGAGCACATAATGAAGTGACGAGAGCCTAAAAAGCCATAAGAAAAGCAAAGGGAAAGACTGACAGGAAACTTTTACAAAAGGATAGAACAATATTCTAACAAATTTTAGATTTTTCAGGTGCTGTGCATAAGTAACAAGAAGCCAGCAAAGTAGATCACAAGACTTCTTAGAGAGAGGAAAAAGTGATTTATTAGCTGAAGAATTTAAAATTGCTGATAGACTGAATTATTAATTTGTTGGTGTTCAAAAATGGGAAAAGACAGATAACAGACTCACACCTGCCCAGAAAGAAAGAAAATGTACAGGAGATACCGTGACAAGGCCTAACATTATTATTATTATTATTATTATTATTATTATTATTTATAATTTATAATTTATAATTTATAATTTATAATCCAACCAAGATTTTCACTAAAATATGTTTTTACCTCCACAGTTGCAGAAAAAAGTTTGAAAACACACATCCTAAAAGATAAAAAATAAAAATAATAAAAGTCAAATGAAAACAACCAAAGATATTTATTACTTTTAGAATTTATAATTCTTTTGGTTATATGACTGGCTGGCAATACTGATAATTTGGAAAGAGTCTGGTGAGAGCTGTATTTAAAATAAACACTAAAGATAACCTAAGACGCTCCAAATCATAAACTTGATTTTAATGCTAATGAAAAACCCCCACTGGAATAAGTGGAATTTACATTTTGCACGGCAGCCAATCATCAAAGCATGCGGTCACCCTAATCTCTTCTGTTAATAAACTTTAAATTCATAGCTCGGCTTCTGACATCACCTGTGCCTCTCAGTTTCACACTTAAGGTAGTTCCATTGCTCCAGTGGACTGGAATTGTCATAGCAGGTCATGACAGAGAATAAATGTGTGCTTTTAATTTTCCTTTTTCCAGCCACAACTTTTCATCCTGAAAGAATTTTTTTTCAGAATCTGTTATTCTACGTCCACTCAAACACAACATCTTGCAGTAATACAGAGCTTTGAAGAAACCTCCTCCCCACATTTGAGTTGGCCGTGGCTCACAAAATTTCTTTTTGATGAAAGAGAACGTTTACTAGAAGTAGAGATGGACCTGAACTGATAATATCTTGGCTCTGAAAAAACCACAGATTTCAAGGTTCTGGCATCCAAATGAGGATCAACACTTCACAGCTGGTCTCTCTCTCTCTCTGAGTCAAATGTTCTGACTGGGGCCCATTTCTTCTGAGAAACAGAACTGAAAACATACAAAATGAAATTGGACATTTTTATGCAGCAATAGCCAAGACTATTTAGGCAAATTCAGTCTTTTTTGTTTCCCTGCTAGAAGTTTTCTTTGTTGAAGTGCCTAGCAGTGTCATGGAAAATGCCTTCAGACATATACCAGGAAAGCAATTCTAAAAAGCCGTTGTATTGTTTGATTGTTGTTACTTGCTGAATGTTCCAGCCTCCATCATCTCCACGGAGTAGTGCATCAAGTACATTAATGATTACATGATGTTAGGTTACTAATATGTTCAGCCAAGGTTTAAGAAACGTTAATATAACAATGTCACCTTTTCCTATAATTTCCTTTCTTATACTTCAGTCTGAAACCTATAAGGGTGAAAAAAATCGTGACTAAAGTCATCCCTAATACAAAAGAAGACTCCTCTCTTTTCATCTATGAAACATTAGTTGTTGTTTTCTCATTTTGTCCCAATTGTTTCTCCCACCAAATTCTGGGTGCTAAATAGCTAGCAAATACGCCAGATTTTGTTTGACCAAGGGAGTGTTGGAAGAAAAGAGGAGAGAAATGAATTAAGCTTGTCACAAGAAAGTGCAGCTTTCATTGAAGTTAATAAAACTTAAGTCCATTCATGCCAACCTGAGTTTGGCTGAGAGAGAATGAGAGAGAGAAGTCAACATTATAGTTTATGGGAGCCTTTCTCACTTGGAGCCAGTGAACTCATTTCACCGAACTTTGAGCCAACTCCATTATTTTAGTTTGACCCAAGCATTATTCTGTTTATCTCAGAAAGCTTGAGCGAAAAGGAACAGAGAAGAAATAAAGGACCAACCAAATGGAAAAATATGTATATATACTTCATACATTAGATACAAGGCACTCACTTTCATCATTTAACTTTTATGGTAGGAATTGAGATTCTGCTAGCCTTATGCCAGTGGCTCCCAACCTTTTCCTTTATGTGGACCGCTACATCGTCATCAAAAGCTTTTGAGGACCACCACATGAGCAAGCCATTTTAAACATTTTTAACATAGCCTATGGCTTATGGGAGTCAAATCAAATCAAACTTGATATCAAGGGGTATTAAAAGTGCAGCTCTTTCTAATAATGTATTATGCTTACTCACAAACATATTGCACTTGTCCAGGACATTTACCTGCACATATTTTTTCACCCCTCCCCACCACTGACCACCTGCAGTACACTCATGGACCACTGGGGACCCCTGCCTCAAGCCATAGCATATTTTGACTCTCAGATAGAAACTAAAAATGTGGGGAGGGTAATTCCATCAGATCTGAAAGAATACAGAGGACAAATTAAGGAAAAAGTTCCACAAAATTAGAGGTGTGTTTAAACTCAACATTTAATTCAAATGATCCACAAAACCTCAGATTTTTTCAAAGATCTGTATCCTTATCTTTTGCAAGTCTCTTTGTATATTTATTTATGCTACAGAAAGTGCTCTGTATTCTATATAAGAATACACCTGGAGCACCATCAGGTAATAGTCTAAAGTTCACTTCTCTGGTTGATTAAGGCTGAAGTGAACATTGTTACTAAAAATTATGTCCATGGCACTGTATCTACCCATGTCAATACCAGCAGAACTGGAAACTGGGGATAAGAAATAGAGGGTTATACTAAACCTTCCCTTTTCACTGCTGCCAAATGAATTATGAGGAAGAAATACTAACCTTAATATAATTCTCCTCCAACCACCAGCATTGCTACTGCTCTATTGATATAAATCTACCACAGCAAATTGAATTCATTTGCATTTGTGTTGACTAACTACCTACCTAATCTCAGCTGTATGTTAGATTTAATGGTAATTTGTTATAAATGGGTCAAATTCTGCCTCTGCGTCTACCTGCCTCAGTTTTGTAAGTATCTCAATGACTAAAGAAACCCAGAAAAAAGAATCAGCTATTACTATGAAAATCACACTTACAAAACCAAATTATTTATTTTTAAATTGCAAAGAAATATAATTATTTTATCTTACATACACTTTCATGCTTAACAATTAAATATGGCTTGTCTTTTAAGTTATGTATTTCCTTTTTGCAGCCACTAGAGGGAGAAATCTGTTACTGGAATATCATGGCTTCTAGTATATTTTTGGAACAACATCAGAAATGTTACTCTTACATGAAAAATCTTGTCCCCTGTGCAGTAAGCATAAATAACACAATAAAAGAGCATCTAAAACCAAGGAGAAATACACTTTTCAAATGAATAAACTCCCCCCAAAAATCCTAAAACCTTGAACATTTAAACACTATGTTAATTGTTCTTGCTTTCCCAGTATTTACAAATCCTTCTATTGTATTTATTCCCATTACATTCAGGGGATGGGTGTCCAAACAGGAAGAAATCAGTGTCCTGGGTTTCCATCAATATACAAACAAAGGCTGGATTCTTGTAGCTTAAACTAATTATGCTGGAAGTATATAAAATTATCTATGAGCACTAAGGAGCATGAAAAAGCCACTCTCAACTAAAAACAAACCTAAGCAGTGGCATTTTCATTTTAATAAGTTAGCCATTTTAAAACCCTGAATGTAAAACCCTCCTTTCTATTATAAACTTCAAGAAAGAGATTTCTATTGGGTAAGGAATTTGTTTGTGTTGCTGTGATTTGAATACTTCAGAGATAATAATTCTGATGTTTAGATGGTGACTAGGTTCCTCATGTTGTCCAGGTCATTGTCCTGTTTCAGGACAGAGGATTGATAGGCAGGGATGGCCTTCACTGCTCCAGGAAGGGGAAGAGCATATTTGGGCACAGATTGGCTGACCTAGTGAGGAGGGCTTTAAACTAGGTTCAATGGGGGAAGGAGACCAAAGCCCACAGGTAAGTGACACTGTGGGTGATCTGGGGGAAGGGATGGAACTTGCGGGGGGCTGGGACTGTATCAACAGCAATAAAAGAGAAGGTAGTTGGAACATGGGGGGGAATCAAATAAATGTCTTAAGTGCTCTACTGAAGCCCCAATATGCAAGGAGAGTGGGGGAGGAGAACTCCAAGAAAATGCAAGGAGGTTTATGTAATAGAATTGGAAATCAACATGACAAAGTAGGGCAATTGGCCAGGTATCATAGGTGCCTATACACTAATGCGAGGAGCCTGGGAAATAAGCAAGAAGAATTGGTAATACTAGCACAGACAAGGAACTATGATATTATAGGAATAATGGAGACATGGTGGGATAGTCTGCACGACTGGAGCTCTGCCATGGATGGGTATAAACTGTTCAGGAATGACAGGCAGGGAAGAAGAGGGGGAGGAGTAGCACTATATGTAAAAGAGCTCTATGACTGCTCAGAGCTCCATTATGGAAGTGGAAGCGTGCCAGTAGGAAGTCTGTGGGTTACACTGAGAGGGGAAAGCAACAAGGGGGATGTTGTGGTGGGTGTCTGCTATAGACCACCAGACCAGAAGCAGGAGGTGGATGAGGTGTTCTATGGACAACTAGCAGAAGCTTCTAGATCACAGGCCCTGGTGCTCATGGGGGACTTCAATTACCCTGACATCTGCTGGGAGGCCAATACAGCAGTGCATGGGCAATCCAGGAACGTTTTAGAGAGTGTTGGGGACAACTTTCTAGTACAAATGCTAGAGGAACCAACTAGGGACCTTGCACCGCTCAACCTGCTGCTCACAAACAGGGAAGAATTGATCAGGGAGGTACAGGTAAATGGCAAGCTAGGCAGTAGTGACCATGACATGGTTGAGTTCAGGATCCTGATTAAAGGAAGGAAGGAAAGAAGCAAAACAAAAACCCTGGACTTCAAAAAAGCAGATTTTGGCTCCCTCAGGGAACTGATGGGCAGGATCCTTTGGGAAGCTAATCTGAAGGGGAAAGGAGTCCAAGAGAGTTGGTTATAGTTTAAAGAAACCCTGCTAAGGGCACAGGAAGTTGCCATTCCAATTAGGAGAAAGAACAAACATGTGAGGCAGCCAGAATGGCTTAGCAGAGAACTCTGCTCTGAGCTTAAACATAAAAAGGAAGCTTACAGGAAGTGGAAGCTTGGTCAGATGACCAAGGAGGCATATAAAGATATTGCTAGGGACTGCAGAGAAAAAATCAGAAAGGCCAAAGGACAAATGAAGTTGCTGCTAGCGAGGGATGTAAAGGATAACAAGAAGGGGTTCTACAAGTATGTTAATAACAAGAAGAGGATCAGGGACGGTGTAGGCCCCTTGCTGAATAGGGCAGGCATCCTTGTGATAGAGGATGACGAAAAAGCTGAAGTGCTCAATGTATTTTCTGCTTCAGTTTTCACAGGCAGGGTCAGCTCCCAGCCCACGACCATGAGTGTGGCAGATGGGAGAGAAGAAGAGAGGCCCTTGGTGATGGAAGGTCAGGTTAGGGACTGCTTAAAGAAGCTGGATGTGCACAAGTCCATGGGGCTGGACGAACTGCATCCAAGAGTGCTAAGGGAATTGACCGATGAGATAGCAGCACCGCTCGCTGTTATCCTTCAAAACTCATGGAGAACGGGGGAGGTGCCAGAGGATTGGAAAAAAGCAAATGTAGTGCCTATTTTCAAGAAAGGGAAAAAGGAGGATCCGGGGAATTACAGACCAGTCAGCCTCACCTCAATCCCTGGAAAAATTATGGAGCAGATTCTCAGAGAATCTATCATCAAACACTTAGAGGAAAATAAAGTGATCAGGATCAGTCAACATGGATTTACCAAGGGTAAATCATGCCTGACCAATCTCATCTCCTTCTATGATCAGATAACTGGTTTTCTGGATGCAGGAAGAACCGCTGATGTGATATACCTTGATTTTAGCAAGGCTTTTGATACAGTTTCCTACAGCATTCTCATTGGCAAATTAAGGAAGTATGGGTTGGATAGGTGGACTATAAGGTGGATAGAAAACTGGCTAGATCAACGGTTTCAGCATGTAGGAATCAATGGTTCCATGTCTAGCTGGCAACCAGTAATGAGTGGTGTGCCCCAGGGGTCAGTCCTGGGGCCAGTTCTGTTAAACATTTTCATCAATGATCTGGCTGATGGAATAGACTGCACTCTCAGTAAGTCTGCGGATGACACCAAGCTGGGGGGACCAGTAGACATGTTGGAGGGCAAGGACAGGATTCAGGGAGACCTAGATAAATTGGAACAGTGGGCCAACAGAAATCTTATGAGCTTCAATAAGGACAAGTGTAAAATCCTGCATGTGGGACGAAAAAAACCCATGTACCGCTACAGGCTGGGAAACATTCAGCTAAGTAGCAGCATTGTAGAAAAAGATCTGGGGGGTCATGGTGGATGGGAAGCTAGATATGAGTCAGCAGTGTGCTCTTGCTGCCAAAAAGGCCAATGGCATACTGGGCTGCATCAAAAGAAGTATTACCAGCAGATCAAGGGATGTGATCATTCCCCTCTATTCTGCACTGGTGAGGCCGCATCTAGAATACTGTGTTCAGTTTTGGGCTCTCCACTACAAAAAGGACAGGGACATGCTAGAGAGAGTTCAGAGGAGGGCAACCAAAATGATTAAAGGGCTGGAGCACAAGCCCTATGAGGAAAGACTGGAAGCATTAGGCTTATTTAGTCTGCAGAAGAGAAGATTGAGGGGGGATTTGATAGCTACCTTCAACTACTTGAAGGGATGCTCTAAGGAAGATGGAGCTCGACTGTTCTCGGTAATAACAGAGGACAGAACGAGGAGCAATGGTCTCAAGTTGCGGTTAGGGAGGTCGAGGCTGGATATTAGAAAAAACTTTTTTACTAGGAGAGTGGTGAAGCCTTGGAATGAGCTGCCAAGGGAGGTGGTGGAGTCTCCATCTTTGGAGGTGTTTAAGGCCCGGCTGGACAAAACCATGACTGGGATGGTTTAGTGGGAGTGGTCCTGCCTCTGGCAGGGGGTTGGACTAGATGACCTATGAGGTCCCTTCCAACCTTATGGTTCTATGATTTTGGTACAAGAAAAGCATATAGTCATCTTCTTCATACATGGGTGCCCAAAGTTAGGCACTTCCATCCATATATCAGTATCTAAAGTGAAGGAGGCCTGTGTTCAGAGGTGCTGGTTTACCATGACTCCTACCGAAGTGCCCCTTCTAGTTAACTCAGTTGCTGCTGGCTAACTATGGGTAATTGAACCTGGCTTCATGAACTAAATCCAGAGAAATGGCCAATTTTTCCTTGCAAGGAAGGAGAATGTATGGCTATGACTACATTAGGGTGTTATGTTAAGTCAACCTTGTGAAGTTGACCAGGTCCAAGCTGCTTGCATTGCTCATTGCTTGTGAAATTGACCAGGCACCCAGCCACCTGCCCGCGGCACAAGGGCTGGGCATCAGGTTGGGCTCCCAGCCCCTCTCTGCAGGTGACAGGAGCCATCTCCAAGCCCCCACCTCTTGCTGCAAGAGGCTGGGAGCCAGATTTGGCTCCTAGCCATTTGCCAGCAGCAGCTGGGGCCGGATCAGCCCCTGGAGCTGGATCAGGCTCTGGGAGTCTGATCAGGACTGGGGGCAGGACAGAGGGGTCGGTTCCAGGGCTTCCTACCCTGTAAAGTTGACTTAAAAGCTTAAGTTGATTTACAGGGCAGGAATAATTAAGTCGACTTAAGTGCTTAAGGCAACTTAATACATTCTAAATATAGCCATTGCTTTGCTTAAGTCAGCTTAAGCCCCTAGTTTAGACATAGCCTATGAACTCAAGGCCTGGTCTATGTTCCCTCCCTTGTACCTCTTGTGGGGGCCTTACTTCCTTCATTGAAGAGCAACCAGAATGAAACTTTGACTTGTTATAAACTTTTATGTATTTTTATCATGTACTGTATGTTTGGACATAACATGATCTGATGCTATTTCCCTAGATAAGTGTGCCCTACTCTGACGTCAGAAAGTGCCATCACAGGAGTGACAATGAGCTCTTGTTTCTAAAAGTAGGTGCAGGAGTCCTTTTTCCTAGTGCCTACATAGCCAAAGAATCTTTACTTAATGATCCAGAGATAAAGGATTAGGGTAAAAATCAGAGATGGGTAGACAGAGATGAGCCTTCAGAGTCACATTTTCAGGGGCTTACTATGGGCCACCACCCCTGGTTCATTTGGAAATTTAGCCTCTAAAGCCTCTTGGGCCAGATTCCCCCAACTCAAAGTGTGCTGTGTGGTGCCTCTTGCTAGTGGCTCCCCCTCTGCCTTCGAACAGAGTCCCAGCACACAACTGACAAGGAAACAGGGGCGTCGCTGGTGCTGGGCTTATGGGGCTCGAGCCCCGAGTCCCAGCACCTCAGCTCCAGGTCTGCTGCTGGGTCACCTGCAACAGCAGCTGCAGTGGCAGTGCATGAGCCCCAAGTCTCAGCACCCGAGGCCCCAGTCTTTTCCTGGGCCAGTGGCATTCCTGCAAGGGAATGCAAGGGAACCACATTAGTGTCAGGAAAACAAACAAGGCATCCTCTAGCACTTGTAAAGCCTAATAAATTAATTTTTCACAGGAGCTTTCATGGGTGATGTCCACATTCTCAGATGAGGAATGGGACTTCACCCACAAAATCTCATGCAATAAATACATTTGTTAGTCTTTTAAAGTGCCACAGAACTCATTTGTTTTGTTAAACGAGACCAACCCAACTACCCCTTTGAAACATTGTTAGGGTCACTGCCCCGCCTCAGTTTTAAAAGGTTTTCAGAGATTTTCAAAGCAGCCCACCTCTTTTCCCCACTGCAGGCACAGGAGAGTGTTCTCACACCTGCTCCAGGGCCTTATAATAAGTGGATACTTTGACGCTGTTATTATAAAGCAACTTGGAAGCAAAATTTGTTGCTGAAAGGTCCTACATTTATCACCAAAGGTCCCACTATATTTTTGTTATTATTGTAAGAACAATGCTTTAAGAGGTTCAGGAGCCTAAAAAAATTGCAATTTTCTCTCTGTGCCATCCATGTGATTTTTTTTCTCCAGCGATTTGTGTTGGGAAAGTTTAGAAGGCATCTGAGTAATTTGTTTAATAATGTTAATCCAGAGTAATTTTTCATTCTAAAAGGATTTCCACTGGCCTTAAGAATGCAGTGTATTCAGTAAATATCTCCTTCACAGATATCTCCTTGAATTGCAAAGTTTCTCTGTGTTGGAATCTGTTCTACAATGACATCAAACTATGCATTCCTAATAAACCTAAACTACAGGTTAGGCTTCATTTTAAATATGAAATATTAAATGAGCCCATAACGGCTAAATCATTCCATTGTCATTCCAATAGTGTAATTCAGGCTGGCAGAGACCAGCCTCTCTGATGTCACCATTTTCACTTTGCTACAGTACTCAACAGAGCCAAATTTGTGGGAATAACCTTTGAGGGATTAAAGGTATTCACTCTTTTTTAACCCTGGCTCACAGTGTGAATTATCAGTTGCTTTTTAGTGTTTTAAAATGCATATCAGTGACTTAAGATGGCAGGTTAAAATTGTTAATATATTGCAATAAAAAAGACAGAAGTGTGGTTAGCATGTTCAAAGCCAAGCCCAATTGTGACTGACAAGCTCCACTGATCATCAAACCCTCCAGGCCACATTTTGCTCTCCTGTTCATGCTGAATAATACCTGACACCACCAATAAGCTCACTCACTTGGCAGATGTGAAAGGACATCAGACCGTGTCCCTAAAACAACAAAGTCAGGTGGAGGGCTGGGTTATATTGCCCTGGCATATTGACTAGCACCTTACTTTGTGAGGACTCTTCCTGAAAGCAGTGGGGCTGGTGAAAGAGGTAAGGCCTACGCTATGAGAGGATGAGTGGCAGAACCTGCCACACGGTAAGGAAATAATTTCCTTGTCTTGTAGAGCTACTTTATTTCTGGTTCTATAACACTATGCAGCCACTCAGCCTACAGGGAGCATTGGGAAGTACTGTAACCCACAAAAGCACAATTCCTCCTCCAACACCTCTGTTTCAACTAGGGTGGGAGTTTTGGGGGTACCCCTTTTCAGGGTCCAGCATGCTCCTTTCCACAGCAAGTGGGGAGGGTGGCTCCACGGCTTTGTCAACTTCCTGCCCACCTGAGCCTCTTGGCATTTGGCAAGTAGCCTCACTGCTGGCACTCAGTTCTGATCATATTTTCTTATTTCTTGACTTGGGGGAAAACCCTTCCCCCAAAGCTGAATGCACATACACAATTGCAGGCAGATCCTGTCAACAGGCCAGCCATGGCAGGGTGCAGACAACAGCTGGCCTTCAGCAGAACTGCCTGCAGAAATTCATGGGGAGGCTACTGCTTTTATTGGTGAGAAAGGCCTGCAACCAACTGAAGGTCAGGACCTTGGAGTCTGAGAACCCTAGGCTGCTAATGAGCAGTTTCTCCTTCTCCCTGCTTCGCAGTTATGGCCTGCTCAGGATTTATACTTCGTGGTCTGCAAGATTTTGTAACAAAACCCTCCATATCAAGTGGAAACTCATCTAGTTTGGAATTTCAGAACATGCCCCAAAACAGGCAACGTTGCATAGTGGTGGTAGATGAACCTGGACTGAGTTTCATGCAGACATGTCCCATCCCAGGGAGAGCAGGGGTAGCGTGAAGGAGGGATTTATGGTGTTGCGTAGTTTTGGCCCCAAACCAGGAAGAACTTGGCAGCCATGGTTCAAGTCTCAGAGAAATGCTCTGAGGGGTGAGTACACAGTTGGTTTGCCATCTGCTCAGGTTTTCCTAGGGTCATCCAATTTTTGAGGGAGCTGTTGCAGTAAATCTGCATGGGTACTTTGTACACCCTGCCAGCTGTTCAGGTTTATGGGATCAGGATCCCAAGCTGTACTGCTGTTTTGTGGCAGCCCTCATACCTACTCTGTGCTCCTGTGAACTGACGGTACTGCACATCCCACTTCTCTCTCTCACAGGGGTAGTATGAGTTGAAACACACTCATATCATTCAGGCACTTGCAGATGAGTGGCACAAAGCAATCTAGAATCATAATGTTCTACTATTACAATACTTAGCAATGCTCCTTTGTATAACATGCCAATGCAAAAAACATGGCTGCACTGAAAGAGTCTGTGAAACACACAGAACATTGTGGAAGGACGTGGCAAAGGTCTTAACTCACCTAAGAGTCAAGTATATGTGTATATATAGCTGATAAATGCACAGGCGTTCAATCAAAGACTACATGGCAACAGTTGATCACGAGGTTTCCATCAGGACACCTTCCTCTGCTCTACCAGAAGATCCAGGCTTTAGAGAGGCAAAGTGTTTCTCCTATTGCTGATTTTGGATGAAAAGCATATTACTGATACTCTCATACATAAAACAAACTGGCAAATTGCTGAGTCACTGACCTTTAATGGCCTTTTCCTTAACATCTGTGGTTTTGGACAATGAAGTTACCATTTTACTTGCAGTCCATGGTGGTGCCGGCTTGGAGTGGTGTGGGAACTCTGTTTTGAGTGCACTCCGTTAACTCTGTTGTTTGTGTGCAGTGTTCTTTCTCTGAGATGCTAGACACTGTATGTCCCTGAATTTTTTATTTCAAAGCCACTTGCTAATGCACAGGCCTGAAACACCACACCCTTTGTGCAAAACACTTGGCAATAAACGTGTGAATGCACTGTGGATCTACAGTAGAAGTACAATGCCCAATCTATGAACTATAGGATAAGGATATTTAGCAAGATGCACTATGACAAACAGTTCATATTTGAAAATAAAGAGGAATCTCTTTACTTTTTAAATGCACAATGTAAAACAGATCTAACTATGTGGAACATATAACAGTTTTCATTTATAAACATGAACTATTTAACTGTCAAAACAGCCATAAGAAGCCATAAGGTAGCTAGGTAATGTCCCTCTCTTTTACAGATGTGGAGACAGAGAGGAATAAGCCAAGCTGGGAATAGCGCTCATGTCAGATTCTTAATTAGTATAACTCACTCTTAAATCAAAGAAGGTAGGTAGATTTACACAACCTAAGAAGTTGGCCCCATGAATTCTGAACTCCCAGCTCTGTCTCAGTCCACTAGATTTCACTGCTTCCCACTAGATCGACACAGAAATACAGTGACAACGGCATTGGTTGTATCCCAGAAACTCAATGGAAGTTTGCTACTTACTACAGGACTCACTGAACCCTCACAAGTGTCCCTGAGGATACATCTTCACTGAAGAGTCAACTTAGGCTCCTGCCTGGGTTTTCAACGCTCCCTCCTATCCCCCCTTTCCAAACACAAAATCTTTTGTCCCAGATTTGAATATGGTTTGAAACCAGGCCATCTTATTTGACTAGGGCTATAAGGAAGGTCTCAGACTCCATTTAAACCTGAATTACCACCTGCTCACCTTGCAGTGTGGGTAATCCGTAACTTCACTTGGGTACTGAGAGTTCTCCAATACCTTCCCACAATTCCCTCTGGGCCAAATTTTTCAGTCCTACTATCTATTCTCTTCTGCTGTGCCAGAAGTCACCTGCCAGTTTATGTACACTGGGTCAGCATTTAAACCTCACACCCTTCTACATTTCCGTACATTGCGAGAACACAGATGCCTCAGAGTCTCAGCCCAGCATGCTACCTCTGGGCCAGAGGGCTACACTATCGATTCATACAAATTAGTGCAGCAGAAAGAACCATAAGATATGCCCTCAAAAGTTCTAGTGCCTAACCCAAGTTAGTGCAATGCCAGTACAGACACAACTACACAGGTATGACATGAATGTGGCTTAGAAGTGTGGCTGCTTGCAGCTGAGTTTAGCTAACCTAGGTCCCCAGAGCCAGGTTAATTGTGTAGAGAAGCCATTCCCTAAATTCCATATCCAAGGAATCACCGTCAAACTAGTGCAATGTGTCTTATCACCAAAACTGGAATATTAAGGCAAATGTGAAACAAACTGAGGCTGGAAGCAGCATGCACTATAACACTCTAATTCAACAACAACAACAACAAAGCATTCAGGCAGAATAGCGGGCACAAGATCACCATTGTTCTTTTGGCTTCCCGTCATGCTGGTTATAAAAATGCATTTCCGAGGCCATTCAGAACACAGAGTAAACATTATTCCTTGGTCTAAAAACTTAACTATGTCAAAGTGCACCCTCTGTCTTTCATCTGAGAACCCAACCACCCACAGATTGTTCTGAACACATAAAGTAATACCTGGGATAGCACTTCAAATGCAAATTAAGGGCTCTGTAAAAATTATTGTAACGCAAGAGTACCATGGTTTATTAACAGCAGATTTGCAAGGTTAATTTTCAATTATGTATTTCTTATTAATTTCCTAGCTGTCTTGCTATTATTAAATTTAAAGAGGAAGATACTTGCAATGTGTCCGGCTTCTGTGGCTTTATTACTGATAATTATTCCTATTTTCCAATTTGTGTTACTCTCGCGTCTTGCAAAATTTCTAATTAATGAGCAAATAATTATAGCAGCACTTATGAGAGCTGCTTTGGTTAAAGCTGTGTCAGCTTTTGCATTAGGTTCCCCATTTTTCAAGGGTTTATAACTCCAGCATAAAAATTCGTGCTGAGCCGTACCTTGTCATCTGCATCATCAGCTGTGAGTGATTCTTCTTCTTCTTTTTTTTAAGTGTTCCTAAACAACACTGTTTGATTCTTTTCAAATTACTGGCCACTGGACATAGAAAATATGAAAAGACCAAGAGGTTTACAGCTCTTACATTTTTTACCACTATGATGACTTTTGGATAGCTAGCTAGCTAGCTAGCTAGATTTTTAAGTGACAATTTTCATATTTTAGACTGAAAAGTAAGAGGTGCATCTGAAGTGTCTTCAAAAGAAGAAGCACAAAAATGTAGTCAGCACAGCCACAATGCCTCTGTGAGTGGCATATTTGCATGAGACGTCTGGGAGGAAGTAATCACATGACGTCTGTCTCCCAATAGCTTTCAGAATAACATACTGTCTTTGAAGCTGTGACAGCACATATACAGTACCTTGTGCTCTCTGCTTGCCTTACTGTTTCTGATATTGCCAGTGACCACACTGTGATCAACTAACTAATCTCTATGCTCCCTATGGCTTTTTTGGCTTGTTGTGCATTATCTTCCCTTCACAGTAGTCCCTGATTTTGCAGAGCATGTAGGTGCTGGTCCACAGCTTTCGCTTGGGTCAATTGTTGGGCTAGCTACCATTTCCCCCCACTTTACTGATGGAAAGAAGTAGACTGTACAACAGAGAAACTAAAATATGAAAGGGAAAAAAGGTGAGAGTGGGTAGCCCAACATGTTTGATTAGTTCACCTTCTTTTTGTTGCTGAAGCAATCAGAAGCTTCAGTCAAGACTGGGACCCTTTGCGCTTGACACTCGACAAACAGATACAATGGCACAGAGTTCACCACAAGAAGTGCTTTGTATTCATGTTCACACAGGTGATATGAAAGGAATTGGTGAAAAAATCCTTCTACATGTTTTCACAGCACTCGTCAAGGAACAGCTTTTGAATTGCCATGTATTGGGTATGAGTGATGCATTTACTAGTGTTCACTGTCCTGCCTTTTTTCCATGTTGAGTAAACAGGGGAAAATAGAAGCCAGACTCTTCTGGACATTAATGGCCAGTTTGTAACTATTACATGAACAGTGATGAATCCTGCAGCACACTGAGATTCCTGTGAAATGCTGATTGCCCTCAGTTCCCATTGATTTATGTAGGAATTGAAGGCTCTCAGTAGCTTGCAGGATTAAGCCTTGAAGCCCCAAAGCAGAGAGGCATGTAAGTAGATGTTGTTTTTCAATAGGGATGGATTTAAAAGTGTATTGAAAGTTAAGCCCACGTTTAAGTGCTTTACAGCATATGGTCATCTAGCCCATGTGGATCTTTAAGTACACTAGTAGGTCCATTGACTCAGGTGGGCTTTGAACCATAACACCAGAGCACTTATGCATGTAGGTCACACCTGGGCTATTATCATCTAGTTACTCTTTGCAGGGTAACCTCTGGGTCTCCAGTCTTGAATGGCCACACAACTGTCTTCTGGACATGGCCATCCCTCTCCATGCTCCCTCTCAGAAGTTATTTATTCACTACCCCCTTAACGAAATAGCAAGAGCAGTTTGTTATCATGAGTGGAGTTAACACTCACATGAACTGAATCAAAACACTGGGTGCGTTTAGATAAAAAGTAAAATCAATCAAAGACAGGTTTTATGCAAGTTCAACTATAGAGGATAAAGATAGAAAAGGCTGCAAACAAACAAAAATAAATACACAGTTTCTAATGGTTAGGACCTAACTTAACAAGCTACACTCTTTGTTCAAGGAACTAGCTCTTAGTCAAGATCCTCACAAAATCCAAGGTGCTGTCTCCTCAGGTGAAGAGTATCTTAGGGGTTCTCTGCCCCTTTCTCTATAGATACATGATGCATGACCTAATCCTTTTTTATTTGCCCAACTTTTGTCAGCAAAAAGGACATTATATTATGTTTACACAGACCTCATCTTCAGGTCTGTCTCTTTAAGGTCCAGTAAACGTTTGAAAAGTGTCTCTCTCAAAGTTCAATGATCTCGTCAAAAGTTAGGCTGGCTTATGCAGTATGCATTTCCCATTGAGATTGTGCAGTGATCACTTTTCCCGCCACTTGGTCTCCTGATGGTTTCATTTGTCTAACACAGAAATGTATTTTTCTTCAGTTTTGTCCACACCTTACTCAATTTACTTGGGGGGAGCTGTTTACACAGGCAGAATCGCATTCCTGTATCTGGGGGAAAAAAAACGTATAATCAACTCTTCCTCACTTGCTCGGTTTAAACACTTTTTTAGTCATAATCCCTGTACATCTGTATAATCCTTTTTTGGTTTGACCATATATCCATCATGTAAGGATAGCAAAAAAAATCAGTGATTTATTGGTGTTTCGAAGGCATATTACATGACACCTTCAGGTATATATCATGACAACAGTGTGTTAGGCATAGAACGTCAGGCCTGACAACAATAGCTGTGGCTGAGTAGTGAATCACCAATGGGCCTCCATCACATTTATAGTTCTATATCTGTAGATGTGGACAGAATTTAACTTCCCTTCTGAGAGAGCACCAGATTATAATCTCATTTATACCTGTCTTCCCAGAGTGATTCCTTTGAAGTTAATGGAGTTACTTTGTGCTGCTGTAGGTTTCTGGGAGTGCAGAACACAGGCCAAAGGCACTGCATTTGTGCAAAATATTTTAAATTTTCAATGTTTATCAGTGGAGATGACATGTTACAAGACACAGCTACATTTGCTTGCTGTGGATTGCTTGCCATTGAAGAAGCTAGATGCAGGCCCAGAACTAGAGCAACTGAAACAAAATAAAAGAAAATCATATCATTGGTGCCACCCTCAGGCTCACTTCATATTTCATAAGCTTTAGTTTAATCCTAACATCAGTATTCTCAGCAGTAACAATTGTAAACCTTACCATGCTCCAAAATGACTGGTACCATTATTTCTCCCTTTTTCACACACAAACAGGCAGAGTCAAGCCCAAAAAACATTGATGTTTTTATTCCATAATAAAAGCTTGCTATAAATACCAGCAGTTACTCCACATATTGGGTGACTGTCTATCTTTTAGGTAAATATTTTCTGCTGCTGACCTAATGTCATGCGTGACATGCTTCCACAGTTAAGATTAGTTTGCTAAAGCTAGTCAAAGAAATCTATACGTGCTCATATTCCCTAGTTGCTGGAGGGCCTTACATTTTGACTGTAACCATGGTGCTGCTGGATTTATCATGACTGCATGGCACAACGTGCGGCTCATTATTCTTTCCTGGCAGCTTTGTATAGCTTTTATTTAGCTGTAAAAATAATTTACATTTTGTGAGCATCTGAATTAAAGATAAACTAGAACTATGACATCCAGGGGTAGATATTTTTATGCAAATTTATTTATAAAACAAATCATATTTAGAATATAACATCACACCAACATCTTCTTCAGGCAGCTTGTTCTCTTTGTGCACATTTTTAAATCTTTCTTTTGGGGAACAATGCATTAAAGCATATATACATGTATTTCCAATGGAAATGGAAATGCAGTAGATCAGAGTAGTATCCTATTTATACCAATGAGTAAAATTTGGAAAGCTGGGTTAGTCAGGGGCTGGGTTATGTAGTTTGAAGTTTTCTGACCTTAGCTGATATGAATGTGTTCCAGGTATGCAGTGACTGTTAGTCTCTCCCCCTGCCCCTCCACTGACTTCAGTGGGAGGCCAAGATTTCACATCAAAGCACACCGAGCTGCTCGGTGGCCTATATGAAATGCATTCATGTCATTAGTTCAGTAGCTGGTGGTCAAAAATCCACACAATCACCTGTAGTCTTGTAACATTAGCATCTGTGACACAGACAGTGTCAGGTAAGTTATCATGTGAACACTTCAATAAAAAAACTAGAGTCCCTTTAAGTATGCCTGTAAGTCTTTGCAGGAGCAAGACCGACATATTTGCTACTCAGTCCAAGTACTGTGTTCCTCAATTATTCTCTAATACAACCACAGTAGTTAATCAAAAACTTTTTATTCTATATTCTAAAATATCATAACTCAAAGTATTTTGTGCTGAGTTCCAAATGTTCAAAAATGATACTGTTTTACAGAAACAATCAAATTACCCCGCCCAAAACAACAGAATTATACAGGTGTTTCTAGTTGATAATACTATTATGAGTAAACAATGCATAATTTTGAAATTTGATATGAAAATAGGCACAATTTAAACTCTTACAGGGTTTTGGCACAAAAATTATCAATTTTATGAAATCTTAGTAAAATAATAATGAGATGAGGAAAGAACTAACAAAAAAATTCTACCTGAGTATCATGAATTCATTTTCATCTGTTTCATCAGGTTTTTCCACTTGATCTCATCATTCTCTTTGTCATTTTTACATCATCTCATTTTCTGCATGGTCACTATTTCTTGATTTGTGTTAAAAAAAATTCTACAGTTAGTTTAATTGAGCTTCCATATAGCACGAGACTGGCATTTGATAAATGGTTTCACTATTACACTCTTCCTATTTGATGATAGCAGCATCCATGTCAGAAGTCTTTACCATCATTGTTTTACAGCTGTGAATGCTTTAGTGTGCAATTCCATTTTCACTGTATGTTACCTTAAAAGGGTAAGAACAAGTGTAAAAATACTAAACACCAATACATACATCACAAATCCTGCTATGATGTGCTCTGGTTAAAACTGGACTCTTCCACCAGTACACTGCTTCTCTTAGTCACTAATGGTAATGCAAATTATCTCCAGCTCAGAGGGAGGAGCATCTCAGAGGATGGAGCATGCAGCACAATGTGCTCTTATGTTAGCATTCCAGTAAACGGTGTTTGCCTGTGGCAGTGGGATCCTGTGAGAGTTGGAAAGTATACTACTGCCGTTAGCTTCCTGCTTTCTATTCAGACTCTTTCAGCTCAAATCAATACCAAACCCAGCCAACTTTGTGTGGATGTACCAACCCACTTTTAACTGCAGATACTAAAGAACGGCTGGCGATATGAGTGATCCTACTATGGCTGATATGTCACAGACTGCTCTTCTTTCATCACTCCCTTTTGCTTTCTGACAAATGTTCTGTGCAATCACCTCTGTCAAATGCTGAAGGCGATATCGTGCTCCTGCTTTAGCTCTGCTTCCATGTTGAGACCAAATGTAACTTGTGGATCAGAAATAATACAAAAAGTTAGGTCCCTTCAGTTTGAAAAGCAGACTTTGCTAGTTGTTTGCTGCTGTGAAACCATACAGTCACAAGTTCCCCCAAACACTTGAGCATCTGTATTTCATAAAGGTGTTTAAGTCTCATGGTATTTTTGCCAGCTGTGCAGCAAGCATGTAAACAGATATGATTCTGCTCTACTGTAACTCATACTAAAATATTTTTCGATAATACATTATGCTGGCTGATCTGGCTTTGCCTTTCATATGCTACATAAACTGTGCATGTTTCTTCCTTAGAACTGTGGCACAACAACAGGCCAAACTCTTACTTATTTGCGGGTCCCCTTTCCACAGTTTGCCTGCCTTCTTGGGGAATGATCAGCAGCTGAAAAGTTCATTTGAAGTGAAATTTGTCTTTTAAAGCTAAATTTTAGCTCTAGGGGCTAGTGATTCAGCAATTAATTATAGACTCAGAGACACTAAGGTCAGGTGGGACCAACATGATCATCTGGTCTGACTTCCACACAATTCGGGCACAAAATCTCATGCACCCCCCTCCTGTAATAAACCTCTAACCTATAACAGAGTTATTAAAGTCCTCAAATCCTTTAAAGTACAGAGAATCCACCAGCAAGTGAGTTGTGCCCTATGCTACGGAGGAAGTCGAGAAACCCCCAGAGCCCTAGCCAGTCTGCCTTGGAGAAAAATTCCTTCCCATCCCCAAATATGGTGATCAGTTAAACCACAAGCATGTGGGTAAGACTCACCAGCCAGACACCGAAGAAAGAATATTCTGTAATAACTCAGAACCCACCCCGTCATATGTCCAATCTCAGGTCATTGGCATATCTACCACCAATAGCCAAAAATTACCCAAATGAAGCTGCCCCCTCATACCATCACCTCCATACATTGATCAAGCTCAGTTTTGAAGCCAGCTAGGGTTTTTGTCCCCCACAGCCCCCCTCTATTCCAGCACTTTAGTCTGCTGATGGTTAGAAAGCTGCATCTAATTTCAAAGCTAAATTTCCTGATGACTGGGTTATATCCATTTGTTCTAGTGTCCACATTGGCACTATACTCAAATAATCATATATTATACTAAGGAAGAACAATAACTGAAGAACATTGGTTCTAAACAAGTCCTCTTCTAAGCTTTGTACTTTTGCCTATAAACTATTCACTAGAGACAGAACTGTCTGTCCTGATTTGTAAGCCTATTCCTAAACATTGAGGTCATGATCAACAGGCAGGTTTTGTACCCCACACCTCCATCAGACACGTGAAGATAAAATGGTTGGTGTAGGAGCAAATGGAAATGCAACTGACAAGGGTATTAAGCCACTTATTCCTGTTCCTCAACCATTCCCAATTGAGTTTGTTCTTCTATTTTTAGATAATACAAAGGTGACTGAGCAAGGAAACAGGTAAAAGGGAAAGTATGGGAAAAGGCAGCTCTTTGAGCTGAGGAACATAAATGGGACTGCTTGCAGGGTAATTCAACATGACTAAGAGGGTATGTCCACACGCAGGTTTTAAAGCAAAACAACACTGGTTGTTTCGCTTTAAACAAATTAGGTCCGCACAATGTTTTGTTGTTTCAATAGGATGAGCTCCATCATATCAAAACAACAAAACTTGAATCGAAACAGTAAAACCTAGTAGATAATTGAAACAGCCCTTGAAGCAAAACAGTTGTTTCAAAACAAGACCATTCAGATGCCTTGTTTTGAAACAGCATTGTTCCGCTTCAATAGCTTTGACCTTCCTCCGAGAGTGCATGGCACCCTGGAAGGAAGACCTGCCCCCTCAGCATCCTGGCCAGGGAGGGAATCAGGACCCGGGCCAGAGAGGGGGGGCACACAGGGCTGGGGAATGTAGCCCGGGGTGTCCCACATCCCCCACTGCTGGCAGGGCAGCAGGGGAAGGGTTGGCCAGGTGCCCCACATCCCCTGCTGCTGGCTGGGCAGTGGGGACAGGGAAGCCGGAGCACCTGGCTTCCCCACTGCTGGCCCAGCCACAGGGGCAGGGAAGCTGGGAAGCTGGTGTGCCCGACTTGCCCGCAGCTGCCAGCTTGCCCACCAGCTTCCCTGCAGATGCCACGCAGCAGGGGCAAGGTTCATGTAGCCATGTTGGACCCAGGACATGAGATGGACAAGGTGGGGTAGGTTATATCTTTTATTAGACCAAGTTCTGTTTGAGAAAGAGAGGAGCTTTCTAGCTTGAAAGCTTCTCTCTTTCACCAACAGAAGATGATCCAAGATACTACCTCGCCCACTGTGTTTCTCTTATAAAAGTACCATGAGATTGCCACCCTCTGTGATGTGAAAAACAAAGAAGGAGTCCTGTGGCACCATTAAAGGCTGACACATTTATTTATCGCATGAACTTTTATGGGTGTAATCCCACTTCGTCTGCTGCATGAAATGGAAGCTGTAGCATGTCAGGTGAGTAAATAAATGCAGAAAAGGGTAAGTCACAAGGTGAATTCAGTCTTCTTCAGCTAACAATACAAGTTGTTTTGATTTAAACAGTGTGAAACAACAGATAAGACAGTGAAACGGTTAAAAGAGGAAAATCTCCTTTGGCAATGAGTGAGCCATCCCAAATATCTAAGCAGACCTAATTTAATGGTGTCAAATTTGCGTATAAATTCTTACTCTGTGATCTCATGTTGGAGTCTGGATTTAAACTGCTTCTGCTGAAGCACTGTAACTGCCATGTCATTCACAGACTGTGCAGGGAGGCTGAAGTCTTCCTTTATTTCTTTTTGAATGATATCATTCTTGATATCTGATTTGTGTCCATTATTCTTTTGCACAGACAGTCCAGTTTGTCCAGTATACAGGGCAGAGAGGCATTGTTGGCTTTTGATGGCATTGGTGGATGAGCAGGTGAATGAGCCCCTGACAGAGTGGCTGATATAGCTTGGTTTCCTGGCTCAGTTGCTACAACAGGAGGTGAGTTTTTTCATATTAATTCTACTCTGTTAGCATTGCTACATTGTTTGCCCAGTGCAGTTCTCTCAGAACTGAGATCTTGCAAGGCAGGGAATAAAGGATGCAGAATAAGAAAATTCAGGCAATGTGTTTGCTGCTATCAGATCTGCCTGTAGTGCATTCTCGTTACTTTTCAGTGCCCAAGACGTTTTAGGAGAAGTTTATCCAGTTCAAAATATTTGCCCCCTTTAGTATTCTTAATCCATCCTTTCTGCTTGTTTTTACCATCCCTCATTGGAAAGGAATAAAGGTAAATGTCTCTTAAGTCCCCTTACACTCTTTGAGCCAGTTCCTATTAGTGAGATCCTTCTAATCCCCACTGACTTCAGTGAGAGCTGTTAGAAACAAATGATAGCAGGATATAGAACTTTCTTTTAATTGACTTCTCTGGGAACTCACTCCCTGAGGCCAATATCTACCTTCAAATTCATGCATGATTTCTATCAACACAAATGATGCTTACATGTGCAAAGAATGCCCACCTGCAGAAGAACGCCCACCTGGCCCTTTGTAATAAATAGCTTTCCAAAATTCCTCATTTTATTCCTACTTTCCTGATTTTTACATAGGGTATGTCCACACGTCTCTTTTATTTCAAAATAACACTGATTATTTCAAAATAAAAGAGATTACGTCCACATGATGTATTCTTATTTTGAAATAAGAGCCGTCATTTTGAAATGGCTTAAATCTTCTTTAAAGAGAAACAGCTGTTATTTTGAAACGGTTATTTTGAAATAACGCCATTTAGACGTGTTATTTTGAAATAACCATTATTTTGAAATAACACTTTTGCCCTTCTCCTTCCCAGGGTGCCTTCCTTTCAGCCTATATTGGGTGGTGGCATGGCCCAGAGAGGGGGCCATGTTGCCACAGCTCCCATGGTGCTCCTCTCCTAAAGTGAAATAGCAAGTCCTGTGTTTGGACATGCAATTTCACTTTGAGCTTTTCCCTTAATTCGAATTAACTTATTTCAGAATAAGGACTTTATTTCAAAATAACTCATTTTGAAATAACGATGTACGTGTGGACATAGCCATAATGTCCCATACATTTTTTCTCCACTTCATTACTTTTAACCTGGCCTTTTATCCCTTTCCATTTTAGTTTTGTTCCTCATTTTGCTGTATACTATAATATGGTACAGTAAAAAATTATCTTACTATCTTTACTCAGACAATTTGTTTTGTTATTAATTGGTAGAAACATACGTCACATAAAAATGAAGCTGAAACAACAGCTGAAAGACCCAGAAACGAGATGGTTTCCTAATTTCCACCAAGATTCTGTGGTATTCTTTGCCAATTCTGTTTTTACCTAAACTTTAGCTTGCTTACCTCTTTCTCTAACTCCAACCATTTTTGATGGTGGGTATGGCTAATTCAGAGTATTCAGATCAACACTGAGTGATGACTTTTGATTTTCGGTATCGATACGCTCTGTTTTTAGTTCTCCTATAGCTGAGCTGGAACTAGAATTTCTGCTTCATAGGAAATGCTGTGGCTTTGAATTTTTTTGGTTCCACAATGGAACAAAACCAAAACACTTCAACATAGCCATAAAACAATACATTTCAAATCAATTAAATGGTTTGCTCTGATAAAATCAAAATATTTCTTTCCTATGGACTTTTTGCAAATTTTATAATGTATTATATAAATGTTTCACTCTCAACAAATCAGCATTTTCCAGCCACCTGTACCAAGCATGTTTCACCAGCACAACAAAGACAGGATTTCTTTTTACAAATCCATGCAGTGTTCAAAACATATCTATTTAATTTTATATGGGATTTTTTTTTGGTTACTGCTCTAAAGATGGAAAGTGATTAATTTATCTGTAGTGTTTCCAGAGCATGGATATCAGTTTTTCTTAATGAATTTTCAAAACCGCCATTGACTTCTATAGGACTAGCATTTCTCCCTAATTGGGGCAAGGTATGATCAGTGAGGAAAAAGATATGATTCTCTCATGTCTATGTTTAAACTCTATACAACATTGAGCTAATAGTACTTTTAACCACATGCCTGAATCTTTGGCCAAGTCCACCTTACCTGTGAAAGATCTGTGTCAGTCATGTCATGCTCTTTTAATTTTTCATTCATTTAATTTAGTCCACAGATAGAAATTATCTATAAGCTTGTCCATCTCCAGCTATTTCTAGACAATACCTCACAATTATAATTGTGAATTGGATATGATTTTTGTTTTACTTCTTCATTAACAGTTACCACACACTAAGCAAATTTGTTTCCATGACATGACTGATCACTAACGCATGTGAAAAATCTAATTGGTTACATGAAACTAAAATTAGGAAGTAACATTAGCTGTCTGTATTTATTTACACATGCAAAGTTCAGATATATCATCGAGAATTATAATGCTTTGTTTCATTCCTGGCAGAGCTTTAGGGTTTCCCTTTGGTTAAATGTACACTTTGGTTCCACACTGATTTGTAAGAACAAGGTAAGACTCAAAAAACAATGCTCTCTTCCTGAATACTTCCATACAGTAGCGAGTTACACTGGCTTCTTTATTTGCTTGTAAAAATTTGTAGCTCCTGTTGACTCAGGGCCTGATATTGCAGTCTTCCACTTGCAGTGGAAGATTTGGCTAGTCAAGGAATAAAGACTCAGGTAAATGTTGCCCCTTTTGCTATTATGAACACTATATACTCATGCTTAGATTTCACTGCAGTCTTGATCTTTCCCTTCGAGGAAAAAAATCGTATAGAATTTAATAGAGATGAAATCACATGATTTTATAAAAACTTATTCTACAAAAGCCCCACTGAATTTAAAAAAGAATTTGCTAATTTACTAATTTTTAACCATCTTTCAGAATTCTGTAAAAGAAAAGTAATTTTCCATTAAATACCATAGGATGATTTAAAAGATCCATAGAAAAACTATCATTTCCTATCCAAATCTCAAGACTTTACCATAAGGGTTTCATTCAATTTTTTTAATCATCTATGCTGTACATTTTTAGTCAATTATTGTTTGATCAACATAGAAGTTGTTTTGTAAAAAATATAGTCTGCTTCTCCTACACCATATTCAACTTGACTTTTCAGGGTAGTAACATTCAGTGGAGAAAGAAAGCAATAATTAAATATGTCCAAATGTAACAGATTAATTCTGTATGGTAGTGGACCAGGCGTATTCATCATGGTATCAGAACTGCCAGCATAGGGGGCAGGGACAAGAAAGAAGAGAGTTGGGGCATTTCAATTAAAACATTTTATATACTGATACCTGTTAGCCAAAGATGACCTTACTAATTTGGAAAGGTTCTTGACTTGTACTTCATATCTCCAGAGCAAATACTAGCATGAAAACCTCAGGCACTACAGATAGCTTACTATGGCTCCAACTCAACAAAACAGACTTGCTTAAGTCCTACGGACATCAGCTGGATTCAGCTCATGCTTAATTGTTTTGCTGAATGAGGATGGTTTCCTGAATCCCTATGACAATATCACCACCTATTGCTCTGGTTACACTACACATCTAGAGTGACAGAAATTAAATTTTAAAATATTTTTTCACAATTACAAATCACAGAATCATAGGGTTGGAAGGGACCTCATGAGGTCACCTAGTCCAACCTCTTGCTATAAGCGAGACCACTCCCACTAAATCATCCCAGCCAGGTTTTGTCTAACCAGGCCTTAAATCTTTCAAAAGATGGAGATTCCACCACTTCCCTAGGTAACCCATTCCAAGGTTTCACGACCCTACTAGTGAGAAAGTTTTCCTAACACCCAACCTCAGCTTCAGCTTGAAACTATTGCTCCTTGTTCTGTCCTCTGTTACTACTGAGAACAGCAGAGCTCTGTCCTCTGTGGAGCATCCCTTCAAGTAGCTGAAGGTTGCTATCAAATCACCACTCAGTTTTCTCTTCTGCAGACTAAATAAGCCTAGTTCCTTCAGTCTTTCCATGTAAGTCATATGCCCCAACCCCCTAATCATTTTCATAGTTCTCTTTCTAATGTGTCAACATCCTTTCTGTACTGTGGAGCCCAGAACTGGACACAGTATTCTAGATGTGGCCTCACCAGTGCCCAATAGAGGGGAATAATCACATCTCTCAGTCTTCTGGCAACACTCCTGCTGATGCAGCCCAATATGCCATTGGCCTTTTCAGCAATAAGAGCACATTTTTTACTCATATCCAGTTTCTCATCCACCATAACACCCAGGTCCTATTCTACGGTGCTGCTACTTAGCCGATCAGTCCCTAGCCTGTAATGGGATTTTTCTGTCCTAAGTGCAGGACTTTGCACTAGTCCTTGTTGAAGCTCATGAGATTTTGTTGGCCCAATGCTCCAGTTTGTCTACTCTAAATGCCTAGAAGTTTTCTCAATGGTTAACAGGTATCTTCCTGTTTTACAGTATGAGCGCATGTTTTGTTTCTTTATCAGTGATTTCAGTTTATCCCTTGATGCATGAAACATTACATCTATGATTCAAATAGAGAGCAGTAAGACTTCAGGGAAGCAAATACAGAGGAAAGTGAAATTTAGGTTTTAGAGTATCTGGTAGGATATCTGACTTTGCGATCTGTGTTTAAGTTCTTTGGATCCTATTCTCTGCAAGTGTGAAAAAAACAGCATGTCCTATGTGGGTCAAAGTGAACCTAAAGTGACCAAAAACTGTCAAAAGAGAATACCCCTGTGTAGTTGGGAATCTCTGCAGTGAAACCCTTGGACTAGCCAGCTAAGAATCGGCCACAAACCCGCTCGCTGACAGCTCATTCTTTCCACTGTGCCCAAGTAGAACTTGAGTGAGTGGAGAATCAAACCCTCTGTGTTGAAAGTGTTGGTTGATAATGTGTAAAGCAAGATATTTGGCACCATCAGCCTGAAAGATGCCAAAGACATAACCATTCAAATTCTGACTGCCATAACTTTATCCATCTCTCATCTCTTCAACAACAAACACATGAATCTAAAAAATTCACTGCCTGTTAAACAAATAGTATCTCAAAAATTTCTCATCCACTTTACATCATGTCAGACAGCAAAACTGATAAATGACATGCACCCCAATACACAGGTAATATCCAGAATACAACGCAAAGACATGCAGCATTCTGGAGAAAGGCATGGAGGAAGCAATCAGTCCTGTTCTGAGACTGCTGCCATCAACTTGGTATGTTAGGATTCAATAAATATTTAATCCTGATATTGCAAAATACCTTTAGATTCAGTATTAAGGTATCACTGTTGGGAGAACAATAGAGGAATTGCTCTCCTCCACGACACAAATACAAGACATCAAATATGAACCCCCTTCAGTGTCTAGATCTTAGCCAAGCATGGGACCATTCAATCTTATATTTGCTAGAGTTTCTATTTGTTGATCCTCTGTTCCAGTAAATTGTGTGAATGAGAAATATTCATTTTGGGCCTAATTTGAAGCCTCACTAGTAGTCAATGAGAATCTTTCCATTGACTTCCACAAGCTTTTGATACCGGCCTTTTCTGTTTACAGCAATGTGCTTACGGATGACAGTTCTATCAATGGAAATAACAAGAAATGGCTGTCACTTATCTAATTCCATCTTTCTATATCTCTGCTTATATTACATTCATCACCACTGCCTCTGAACATCTGGCAGTATACTCTAACACTGACATTACAATGCAAGGTTCCTCCCCTATTAGAGATATACTTGCTTGTTGCTTCATTTTTGTCCTGTACAAAAATAAAATAAAATAAAATAAATCAATAAAAAATCAACCATCACAAATGAATGAGATAAATTTAGGTATAATTCTTTATTGGTTTCTTGCTGATTTTATTTTATCCATATTTTTGTTTGCTTATTTTTTATTTTAGTTTTATGATAGTATCAATTGATTTTATGTAGTTCTGGTGACAGAGATTTAATGATGCTCATGCTGACAAAGTTTCTAGCTTGTTAATATTGGTTTTCTTTTGTTTGGTTTAGTTTTGCTATTGTTGGAAAAGTAAAACAAATAGAAATGTAAATGCAACTTGATTAAAACATGCTCTTAGTGTGCTGATTTTAGACAGCAGTACTTCTTAACACAGAGTGGCTAGGTCTACACTTACAAAATTAATTCAAAATAGTTATTTTGAAATAACTGCTTTGATTTTAATTCAAAGTAATTATTTTGAATTAGCATTACTTTGAATTTATTATTTTGAATTAGGAGTTCAGGGAAGACTCTCTAATTCGAAATAAAGTAGAGAGTCTTCACTATTCTCTGTAATTAGAAATAGGGGAAGGTAGGCAAAAGAACAGGGCCATTATTTCAAAATAAGCCTATTAAATGGCTTAGAATGCCTTATTTTGAAATAATAATTTTGATTTAAGTGCTATTTCAAAATAAAAGCAGGTTTTATTATTTTGAAATAGTGCTTCGTTATTTTGAAATGAAGGAACACTTAATCTGAAATAACAAAATGCACACATGGACAGGAAGAAGTTATTTTGAAATAAGCTTCCTTATTTCAAAATAACTTCTAAAAGGAGACTTTCCCACAGTGATAATTAGTAGTTGTGGGATTCGGGGGGCTAAATTTGGATGGTAGAGCAACTCTTACTTAATATTGAATGAAAGAAAAAAACAGAAAGGGAAGAGATTCCAAGATCGTATATGTTGTCTCAGCTCCATTGAAGTCAATTGAGCTATGACAATTTATACCAACTGAGGAAATGTCCCAAAGAAACAAAGCACAAACAATGACAATATAACCATATCTGGGTACTGGTCAGGCTTTTTTCATTGCCCATCCCTTTCTTCTCTTCCTCTTGGGTATACATCTAGGCAGTAGCTTTCACAGATGCCGACAGGCTGACAGAGGCCAGTTAACTTATTAGGCTTGCTGACATTCAGTCTCAGGCAACACAAGGATGCTTGGCAGTACAGAGTGCTGTCATTTTTTTTTTGTTTTAGTTTATAAAAATTTTAAGCACATTTTTCAAAGAACTTAAGTCGAATAATAGCTTTGAATTTACAGTTACAGAGAATTTTGTAGAGTGTTTCTAAAAAAATGTAAAATACCAAAAAAAAAAAAATTAGCAGGGGGGGGAGGGATAAGACAATAGCAGAAAGTGAAAAGATGAGAAGTAGGACCACTGATAAGGAAGGCTTAAAAGCTGAGCTATTACAAAATCTAAGGGAAGTTTGGAAGCAAGCACAACATACACTGCACTCACTAGTTTGGTATGAGGAGGTTGCAGTATGTAACATTCACAGTCATTTGGAGACAGCCTCACAGCCATCTGGACCTTTGCACAATTATTATGTCTGCTAAACTAAGTTTGCAACAAAACACTTCTTCCAGAAAGTCTATGTTTTTTCTGACTAAACATTAGTTTCTATGGTGTTAATAAATCTCTCTAGATCACTCATGGTAAGGAACATGTTTTACTCCATGGGTTTACTCCAGCAGTCTCTTGTCAGGAACAGCTGCCATTCAGGTCAATGAGAAGTGTATATGAGGCACGCACTATGTGTGCATCTACACTGGCAAGGTAGTTCGAATTAAGGAGCCTGAATTCAAACTAACTTAGTCCCTGTCCACCATAGACTTTCACTACTTCAAATTAAGGAATTCCTTAATCTGAACTAATGAAATCTTTGTTTGAATTAGTAACGCCTGCTTTTAGTTTGAACTAAGGGCATAGTTTGATTCTTAGTTCGAAGTAAGTGCAGTGTAGCCCAGGATTAAGCCTTAATATGAACTAAATAAATTCAAATTAGGGCAGTTAGTTCAAATTAACAAATTTAATTAACTTTGTTAATTCAGTTTACTAAGGTTGGGTTTAGTTTGAATTAAGGTCAAACTTATTACTTTGACTTTGTTAATTCAAACTAAATTTTGTAGTGTAAACAGCCAATGGGTATTTGACTCTGTCTTGGAAATGTGTAGTACTCTATAGATTATTTGTTATGATAATGTAGCGGCATTGCTCAGACAGATGGTCTTGTATTGCCTTAACTGTTCACCTTGACTGTCAGGATAATAGGGAGGAGGCTAAGCAGCACATTCTCTGTGAGGGTCACTTGGAACTCATTCCTTTATTCTCAGTCCAAAATGGCCTGAAGAACCCAAACTTGTTGACTTTTAGGACCAACTAAAAGACCTACCTGATTTCTCTGGCTCCTGAGAAAGATGAAGGTTCAAATGGGTGGGGTAATGCACTGTTGCATATTTGGTTTTGTTTGAAGACAGCTGATTTTTAAACTAGAAGAAAAGCTTCTTGGATTTGTGTGAATTCTATAATTTTAGGTAATGGAAGAGCATCCACAACCAGAACTGGGCACTTTTAAAATGTATTTTTATAAATCAGATAAATAACCCAAAGGATTTAGCGATGCCGCTTGCTACAGATTAATTTAATGGGGATGGCCCAGTTTGATATTCACGCCCCACATGAAAGATAATCTTATCATGCTCATAAAAACGCAGCATGCACATTTTAAATCTAACCCAAAAAGAATAATCGCAGAAAAGAATCAGCTCCACAGCTACATTTCTGGGTGTATATTTACAGTCTAGACAGATTTTTCACAGGAGATTATGACAGATACACTGGTGAGCCCACCAGTAGAAAAAAGTTTGGTTAAGAAAGCAGTGGAACACAAATGGGAGGTGTGCTATTAATCCAAATGCAAGACTGAAACTTTCCCACAAATCATCAGAATAATGTGATAAGTAAAATGTCTTTCACCTTCACCTGGAAGATAAATCCAAATCACCTTATTATCTTTAAAGTCATTTGACCAGCCTCAGACTTATCTTGCAACTTCATCTGTATATTCAGGCACCAACTCCACTCAGCACGTTCATTTCTATATGCTGCCACTGTTAGTTCACTTGGGTGCTAATCAGTGAAACACAGTTATACTGAGCAACAAAGCCCCACTTTTTACCCTTCCTCTCCTGACTAAAACACTGATAAAAAAAATCAACAGCAACTAAAGCTCTTTTAGAGTTAGTAAGAATTATATGTTTACAGCAGGCTGTACCAGCTATGTCAGACTAAAATTAGCAGTGTTCAATGAAACACATCTCATACCAGGAATATTACTGTTAACTATTGCCAGTGTGTAGAGGTAACACTCTGGCTTTCAAAAACAACCACCTTGCCTTCACTCCACTGCTCATAGATGCACTTTACTTGCAACATCTTCCATGGAAAGAACATCCAAGAGTTTTTGGAAATATTTATGTATTAACAAAGCTTATTGGAAGAGCATGTTTACCGAAGAATGAAAATAAACCATTAATTCAGTGTCACTCAGCCACTGGCAAGGAAAACATTTGGAAGATGGCAACAGAGGGCCGGATACTAGCTCTGGATATTCATGAGCAGCTCACATGAGCTTAAAGGGCCATGCAAGGAAAGGATTTTTTTTTTCTCACATGGGATTTTCATGTCTTTCAGGAAAACCCATTGCAGAGATCACAGATTTCTATCTTCAGATTATATGGTTTTACAGGAATCTATTTAATCAATTTCTTTAACACTGAAGTTCCAAGATTAGGAAAGAAGTTAAAGCAAATTAAATTACTTTTATTTCCCATTTTTTATTCAGAATGCCTTCTAAAAATGTGTAGAGGTGATACAATTTGTAAAAGATCCATAGCAGTGTTTTCCTGGCATTTTCGGATGATGTCAGTCAATGTTGGAAGTGAAAGACTGACTTTATTTTGTTGTTTGTGTGTATGATTGAATTGACTCATTTTGTGAGATTATAGAAAATGTATTATATGATCATATATGCCTGATGTCCCCTAGAGACCGTATGGAAATGAGATGATGCATTTCATAAGGTTATCTTGTCAGGAAAGATTGTACTAGCTAAACAAATAAACTGCAGTATGTGATTTCACTGTGCACTGGTGACTTCTGCTTAGATGATTTAAAGGATGTTACTATGAATATCCTAGGTTGCTAATGTAAATGATGGAGAAATCATAGGTCAATCACATAGTAATAAATATTAGCATAGGTTTCTCAAGGCCAGAAATGCCTGAAATTGTAATTGGAATTATAATTTTACTCTTGAATTATGGGATGCAGAAAACACTCTGGACCCTGCCTTCCTGGAACTGCTCCATTAAAGCCAGGCAGTTTCAAGGTCTAGAACAATAAAAAATCAGGAGTCACATTACCCTTTTCTAAAGGTTATTTTTTCTCTTCGTCCACTGGTACATTATGTTGTATTAATTTCTACTGGATACTGACTTGCAGAGGACTGCTACACAGCAACTGCCATACTGGATCAGACCAGAGATTCACCTCTTCAGCATCCTGCCTCTCTTTCAATAGCTGGAGGTGCAAAGGAAGGTATATTTTATCATGCCTCATAATTCTCTGTTGTTAGAACAAAAAAGTGTTTAACATAATAGTCAGTCGTAAGTCGCTTCCAACGTAATCAGCAAATAAAGTGTTCTCACAATGAGGAAGAAAGACAGGATGCAAGGGATGTGGTTTAACTGGCAACAATCTTATTAATGGAACTCAACTGTGAACTGTCTGACGACTACTCACATACAGGGAGAAATTCCTTCCCAGTCCCAAAAAGGTAACTAGCACCATGCCCAAAACAGATCCAACTATACTGATTGTACATATGCGAGAGTGGAAGCTGCTGATCCAGTGTGTATTGACACATAAAACAGAAAGTAACACCTATATAGCCTCCCCACTGTTGTGCTAAGCCAACAGCCTTCCACAGAACTTCTGTCTCTACCTCTTGCAAAGTACTTTCCCCCAAACTATGAGAAGTAGGTTCTCAAGAGACAGAGGAGGGAACCTTTGTTTAAAGGTCCAGCATCTCTCCCATCCCCAAAGATCCATACAATGATGGCACCCCCAAAGCTGTGGGGGGTGCATTTGTTCCAGAGACTTTCATTTGAGTTGCACCTGTTTATTTCAGGTCTCAATTTGATCCACCAGTTTGGAAGTCAAAGATTCTTACACAAAAATATTTTTCATTATGATAGTATTCTAGGATGAGTGGTGTATTACCAAAAGTGGATGCCTGTTAATCAAAAGACAAGGCAGACTTGGAAATAATGGTGAAATCATAGTCTCTTATTACTACAATGCATACTAAAAAAAACCTCAGAAGGGGTAAACTCAAGATGCTTCAAAAACACTGGAATTGCCTATTCAAAGGCAGTAATATTTTCCCAGGAATTGACGTATTTTGGATACCCACTTTGCTGAAAACATTGTTTATAAAAGCAACAAACAAGTAGTCCTGCGGCACTTAAAGACTAACAAAATTATTTTTTGCATGAGCTTTCGTGGGAGAAAATCCCACTTTGTCAGACACTTTGATGATGGGGGAAAAGACTTACCATAATCATATCTGAACATTTTTTTGTTTTCCTATAACATAATGCCTGCATTTACTCACTGATGAGTAGTTTATAGATGAACAGACACATTCTCTCTATTGGCTGATTCTGTTCCTTTCCACAAAGGAACACAAATAATCAGTGAAAATTTTAACACAACTAAATACAAACAAAATAAATAATAAATTATGCAAACATGGAAGATAATAGAAAATGCAATAAGTATGCAGAAGTAAAAATAACACTGCAAGCAAGAAATGGCATGTATTTAATTAAATCAGCCAATCATTGAACTCATTGGGACTCTGGAATGTATATTTGGGTATATTCTATTCATATCATGTATATGATGCATATTTTTAAATATATTAAATCAAATCCAGATATAGCAATAACCTGATGTCTTTTTTCAGCCTTGTCCCCAAATGCTTTAACTATAGGACACTCGGAAAAACAGATGAAAGTGTTCCTTTTTCTCACCTGACTAGCCGGTATCAGTATCTTGTAAATCAGGGCCCTTCATTCTCACTGGGATCCAAGTGGTTCTGCATAAAACAAGAAAGATTATTAGATTATAACCATGGAAAGATAAATCTTTCTTCTAACTTCATTCAAGATCAAGAGGGGTTTTTTTTATGACCCAGTCTATTGTATCAGGCTGAGATGTATACATTTTCCTCCAAAGCTTTACAAATTTCATCCAGGCCTGATGGCCCATACTGATGCCGTGAGTATAGTCATTAGAGTAAAGAAGAATCTCTGAGAGAATATCCCAGATAATATGTCTGTCTTTGCTGTTGTCAAAGCTTCCTTGATAACCATGGCAATTTTTCTATTATTATTATTATTATTATTATTATTATTAACAACACCATTTGTGGACTGAGTGCACAATCCCTTCTCAAAAGCCCTGGAAAACTGCTGCTGATGCCCCTGGCCGCCTCTTATTCTAAATCAGCATGAAAAAGGATACTAAGTAAATGTGTCACAAAGGTATGTAAACTGAAAACTCCATAATTGTAATTTACTCATTTAGGGCCTGATCTAAGGGCTATTGAAGATAATAGAAGTCTTTCCACTGATTTTTAATAGGCCTTATATCAGGCCCATATTCCTCTCTCTACTCCATCTTTGTTTCTATGCACTACAATATTGACATAGATCATGAGTTGTGTGAATTATAGTATGTACAGAATCTACTACTTATTATACACATGCCAAACACTATGAAATGAATGCAACCTAGCAACAAAAGTTCATTCAAAAAACATTAGATACTAAATCATTATCTGCTTTAAAACTAGTCAGATCAAAAAGTGAGGCAGTCGTCCTGTTTTTCATATTGTAATACAATGTCATCGTATTTGAAATCGCATGAAAGCCAAACGAAATTTTTCACAATTTTCTCATCTCTACTTGCAGTATTTCAACAAAAATGATATGTAAATGCCTCAAAACCCCTTAAAGAAGCAGCATTTTCCCCCTAATTTGAATAGATGAAGAAATATTTCAACCCAAGCTCAGCAAGGGATAACAGTATTACAGTCACTGCATGGGAAATTTTGCCACTCATAATTCTAAATCCTTCTCAAACACTTTATTGCTATAAGGTAGCTAACACCAGCTTCTACACAACAGGACATCCATAGCATTAACCATGAGAGATAGGCTTCTAGAAAGAAACTATAGCAAAGTAATTGTAAATCTCTAATGATGCATAAAACCAAGCTGAATTGGTCCTGAATTCTCTGCATAAAAGAAATGAACCATCAGAAGAACCAATTCTGGTAGCAGTATAACATACTGTAGTGTGGAAACTGTTTATGGTATTTGATGCTGTGAAAATATTCCTTCTAAAATGTATTATGCAAGAAATTTGAATTCATTAAAAAGGTTTCAGTGATGCAACTTCTAATGACATCGTGTGTGATATTAAGAACAAATAATTAGTCAAAAGGAAGTCTGCCCTGCACTCCTCAATCTTCCATCACATTTCCTGTTCACAGGCTGTATTTGGCAAAATTGGTTAGAATTTTTTTTCAGTTGCACTTAGACCCTCCTCATTATTTTGTCAGGTGCCTCAATAGTTGTTTTCATATAACACTGGAATAGATAATGGCATATCCGCTGCTGGGAGACTATTAGACTGCAGGCAAGTGCATTTGCTCCTGAGGTTGCTTAGTACACACATCATACCATCCATAGGACTCACACAGCTCCTCACACAGTGAACTGGTCCACTCTTCGGGGCAGGCTAGTGTGGAATTCCAGCGTTCTACTTCTTCCTATTCACATTTGGGTGGTTTGCCTCCCCATGTAAAGAGCAGGAGCAATGTGTGCCTCTGCTGCCCACAAAAAAGAAAGTGCTATTGTGGGAGGCACTTGCTTGGCTGCATAAACATAGATATGGGTACATGTTGCTGGGCTCTTCCCATCAGTCCTCATAATCTAGACCATAAAATATAATACCTTCCTCCCACTTGTGTGTGAATATTATTTATTTCATCTGTTCAGTGCCTACCCTGAGGTCTAAGTGCTTCTCATTGTACAAAGAAACACCCCATGAAACATTTTAAAATAGTACTATTAATTACTGGTCTCACCAAACCATCAAACCAACCTGTCTGATCCTAGCAACCTCAGCACAAACCCACTGGGCCCACAAACTGACTGATTCAGGCATTGTACAGGTCACAAAATATGACACGCAGTAAACTGAGAACTTCTATTGTTATACCGTATTTACAACCCATTCAAAATTCTGCTTAATAGGAATAAAAGTTAAAGAATTTGGCATGGGATCTTTAAAAATGCTCAGCACTGGCCTAACATTGCTCCCACTGAAGTCAAAGGCATTTGTCCCATTGACCTTGGTGAAGAGAGAGTTATGATAATGCTAAAAGTGGAGAATTTCAGTTTCCCAAAGTCATTAATTGTCCTTCCAGATGTGTTCAAAAACCCACTGATTAGAGGTGGAGAAATGGATTGAGGGAAGAAGAAGGTACGGAGACAGATGAGTGTTCTGTTCTGATTAAGGACTAGAATAAGAACACTTTCCATCATTGGTACACAGGGCCAGCCCAAGATTTTTGGTGCCCTGGATGCCTGTGATTTTAGCACCCCTCTCTCCACTCCTCCTAGCATACCCCCCCCAAACTTGGCCAAGTGGCAGGCAGGTGCTGTCAAGCTAAAGTGTGGCAGCAGCACTGCCGGGGCTGGCTCCCTGCCCATGGCCCAATGCCAGCAGCAGTGCCACGCCCCCAACAGGGGCAGGCTCCCCGTCTATGGCCCGATGCTGGTGAAGCAGGACGGGAGGCTTGCTGGCCCCAGCCCCAGCCCCAGCCCCCTACCAGTTGGTGCCCTATGTGACCGCCTAGGTCACCTCTATAGATGGGGCAGCCCTGTTTGTACATTCAGTCACATGGGATATCCCACTGGCATCAGTATGAGTGAGGGGTTCACCGTCTTGCCCTGTATAACCCACACCTTGAACTCCAATACCAAACAAGCTCCCTATTCACAGAAGTAAACTAAAATAACACCATTTGTATTCAGGCTGATAATGCAATCAGAACTGGTAAGGTACCACAAGAAAAGCTGTCCACACGGCTTACTTTCATTCCCTGGAACCAAAAACATGCCCAATTTTCAGCCTGCCAGCACAGAATATAGAGGTTCAAACAGTTTTGCTGAGTATCTGAATTTTGGGATGATTCTCCAAGCCAAACACAAATACTGAACTTTTACCTCTCCCTATCTGAAACCATTGCAAAGCCCCTAAAAACAAAACAGAAGCTTCTAGAAGTGTGGTGGATTTTTGTGTTTTTGGGAGGCTCACAACTATCATCCCTGCTTTAAAGAACTAGCTCTGAGAAGTTACTTTAGGAGAACGGTTCAGTGTATAGTACTTACCGTACATCCATGCAAACTCGAGCCAGGTATGTGGGCCTTTTTGCCACCAGTATGGATTATTAGGACAGGATGGTATTGATACAGTGTACATTCCACAGCAAAGTAACACTTTTTAGAAGAAATTAGAAAGTTTCTCTCTTAACAATCTCTATGGCCTTGCAGGCGTTTATGGGTATTAGTTCTGAAAAAGAGTCCATACTATTTGATCTGAGATTACCAGGATCTCACAAAGCCTATGTGATTGCATTTGACACCTGTATAATTCAGAGGCACCCCACATTTTTATAATCAATTAAGCCACCTGTAATTAAACTGAAACAAGAAACTAAAGTGAGATGAATGGTTTATAGCTGCTTCAATGCCTCTCTACATTGATTAATAGATAAAGAATTCATACCTCCACCGAATTAGTTGACAAACTCCACTGTAATTTATTCCTTGTATATGATGCTCTGCAAGCACAATGTGTGGCTGCCGAGGCCCACCTTTAGCTCCTGCTAAATGTATTTTGTGCTGCTTGGCTGTCTACAGTGGGTACTCACAGCCTAGCAAATGCTTCTTTATTGTGCAAAATTCCTTCACATAGCTTTTCTTTCAAACTACAATGACAAGCAGCTATTCTTGCATATAATGCCATTATTTGCGGATCAGGTTCATAACACAGGAGGTTGCATTAGACCTATAGCTACTCCTGGACACCTGACAGCAGCTCTATTGAGGAATGTGTTTCTATACTGCACTTAGTAAGGTATGCAGCATAAATCTCTAGTTTTGGATATGAATTATGCTACAAATACCCATGCCTTTCTTACCTCAAGGCCAGACTCCTGCAATACACTCTCCCTGAGACTGTTCATAAACTGAAGCTAATCCAGGCTGTGGTGGCCTGCTTATTAAGCAGAGCATTACACTGGAAGCAGACTTTTCCACATCAGTTACCTATAGGTTTCCAGGTGAATTCAAGGTGTTGGTACTGACCTTTAATATAAAAAAGAGTATGGGTCTGGGTTACCTAAGACCCTGCCTCTCTCTGCATGCCATACAACTGCAGGAAAAGGCACTTGAGTTGGAGCTACCTGACATGAATCTTTATCCTGGGGATGGGACTGAGTCCAAACTGGGTGAAGTAGCAAAGTAAAGAATTGGCATTTAAAAGTGTCTAGAAGTGGATACAAGTTGATTAATCTGATTCACTGATTATTGTGCAATGTCAATTTTATAAGGGGCATCCGGAGCGTAGAACAGCCATATCCGCTGTCTTTGTCTTACAAATGGAAATCAATATATCTTTCATAGAAAACATAGTTTAATTTTGCTCCTTAACCATAAATTGAACGCATGCATTTGTTTCTTCACTCTCCCTCCTACCATGAAATATATCCAGTGTTACATAAGTAATTGCTTTGAACCCACATGCAGAGACATGATGCCAATGACGCATTGTCAGTAAAAATAAAACAAAATCATTTCATGGCTCTGCTGAGTTCACATATACGGGGTAAAAAGCAGCTTTTCTAATTTCCCACTCTGATATGGTCACTGTGTGTTCAATCTCTGCCATCTCAACCGGGGCCCAAGTATCCTCTACCCTTTAAGACACTGCTTTAGCTTGTTTCCCCGGAACTAGTTGTTAGATTCCTTGGCTGACTTGCTATCAAGACTTTGCTGTTCACTCCCACATGGCCCAGTTACAGACCCCATGTTTGCTGCTTTAAACAATCACGTCTCTCAATCGTCCAAGCTTGGTGCATTTTAGCAGTAACTCTACTTCACCTTAAGTGTCACCAACTTTTCTTTAAAATCTGACAGTCTTCAATTGGCAAGAAAACAGTGGTCATTCACTCTTTGCCATTTTCCATCTTTCTTGCAATCTCATTTGTCATTTTTCCTGAAGTATTTTGAAATGATTCTGATTCTCTTATTGAGGCCAGTCTTATTCCCACTTCAATCAATGGCATAATGATTCATTGACTTCAAAAGTGCAAGACCATGTCCTTAGTTTGCCTGGGGACAAATATAATATTTGACTCTGCTAATTTCAAACAATTGCCACATGGTATTTTGATTTTTGTTGTTGGTTTTTCTCTACTAGCATGCTAAAATTGTGTTTGGAAATGTTGTCTCTGCTTTCACATTTATTGGTGTCTAACATTTATTAATGGTCACTGGAATTGAAAACACAGTCTTTTTTATTTTGTAAATCCATAAATTATATGTTAATACATTTTTAGAGTATCAGCGTGAATCTGATGCCTTATCTCATAGGCAATAATTTGTTAGTTTAAATAATAATTTCTCTGATTGGAATACATATCCTCTAACCAGAGTACTCCATAATAAGAATAACATTCAATATTGATTTCTCCCAATATTCTTCAAGGAATTTGCTCTAGTTTCAGGGCACAATTTCCAAACAGAAGCCTAATTGTAAGATAGTAAATCCATATTTAGGCAACATTACATACCTTATTTGGGTGCCATATTTAGGCACCATATTTAGGCACCCAATTTCTAAAAATGCTGAGCAGCCATTAGTTCTCATTGGTTTACAAAGGCTGACAAGGGGAAAATTAGAGTTGAAGCCAAATATATAACCAAATGAATCACTGGTCACCCTGATAAAAATGTTAACAATTCCAAGTTTTCCATGGCGATGGTATTTGTTATATTGAATTGGAGGTTAAAGCATGGACCATCTATAGTAGTGGTTCAAAGGTACTAGTCTGAATCTCATCTTTTTTATTGGCTGGACTCAAGGACCACTCACATCCTATACATGATAGCATGATGTCCCTGTGCCAGTTCCAGCTGCTTGCATGCAGACACAGTATTAAGAAATTTAATCTATTTCAGCTGCTTTATATGCAACACTGCATTTGGAAACAAGAAGGAGTAGCCAATGTCATGTCACCTTCCAGATCCCCATGGGTTGCTAGTGATTTGGAGACTCTCTGACCCATAGTATAACACTTCACATTTTTGGATATACTTATCACTTGCTTTATTGTACTAAAATGACATAAGTTCTTGCTGCCCTGAGGCAGAATCAGAGAATCTTTTCCTCTCTTCACTTATTTCCCCCTTTCCCCCCTCTTTTTGTATTGTATTAAAACCAAAATTAAATGTGTTGCTGATATGCTCTTCAGAGGCTTTTGTTGTTCTCTCTCCTACAGTGAATAAAATGTACAACAGCAATAGCTTCACTTCTTAATGAAGTCACGTAATTTCCTGAAACTCTTTCGAGATTTCAGCCCTGGCCTGGAAAATTCACTTGAGTGGGTGTACAGCAGCCCACATATGCACACTCTGACTTCATCTGGCTCATGTGCAGGATGTGGGGCTTAGAAGGCCACCCACTCTCTTATATTTCCTGCACTTGTAAACTGGTCTTTGGAATGGGCAGACAACAAATATCATGAAACAAGGGAGATGAACAGTGTTTCTCACAAAAGACAACAACTGGAACTGAGTAATTTTCTGAGGCCTACCCTACTCTAAAATCTATAGTGCAAGACAGACCAACAATTACCATTATTTTAGAGAGGTCTCCTCAGATTTGTGTGTTAATTACTCTAATATATTCTTCTCCAAAAAGCCTTTTGATAAAACAGGGAACACCAAGAAGTGCCAGATATATTTCTTTTCCAAATTTCTTGCCTTCTGAATAGCAGCCTGATTGGCAGGCACCACTTATACAAATGTAATAATATCAAATAGCTCCAGAGTGAGAGACAGGAAGAGTATTGAACTGGTTCTCTGTCTTCTACTGTAGTTCTACAGTATTAATGCAAAGACTGGATGTTCCACATAATTAATCTCTTTCTGTTCAGGGGTCTGGAAAATATGGGAATGTTAGAGTCCCCCAAATTAAAGTTCAAGACCTTCATGGATGAAACAATATTTTAGAGCATCAGAACTGCATAAAATCCCTATCAAAGACTGTCAGAGTTGAAATTACCAGTAGGTATTAGACAATAATTGTTAGAATTACTCATGGGTAAGCAGCAACACTTCACATGCAATTCTTCCATGGGGATGAGAAAAGCAGCTGGAAGGAAATCATAACAAGAATCTTGTGGAGCTCAGAGAAATGAGATGTATAAAGAGATTATTATTTCCTGTGGATATCGATGATAAATGATCTGGTTCTTGTGTGAATAAGAAATATTGTTGCCCTCTAAACCATCTGAACTCCCTGTATTTCAAGGTAAAAGTCTTTCCTGTGACATGCGAAAACTCAGCACAAGGAAAATACTAAATATGTGGGTCAAAAGTAATCAAAAGTGGAAAATTCTTCTTAAGTTCTCTTTATTTAATTAATCCTTCCTGCAGTTTTATGAATGAAATGTAACACTGGTTAGTGCAGAGTGTTTTCTATCTGATCAATTAATCCATGTCAAAGAAGCTGTGAGAAATACTAAGTAGTAAAATAAATAAAATAAAAGGTAAGGTATTTTGGTCATCTGGTTAAAAGACAGCCCCAGGAGATACCCATTTCTATAAATCATTTACTATAGTCGGTATGTTGTAAACCTGCAACTTTCCTTCTTAATCTTCACTGTATTCACCACTTATATAAAACATGAAACATTTAACTGTAAAACAGCTACAAATAATAAAGCCCCCAGGGGTTCTGTTAGAACGATGCCCCCACACGAAGCTGGTATTTAGCTAATTTATATGAAGAAACTTACGTAACATGTGACACTTCCCTTTAACTTTGGGCACAGATCTGTTAGTGTAATAAGACACTTGGCCAGTAGCTCCAAGTTGAGGGGGAAGCAGCATAAATAGAAAGATCATGCTGACTATTATTTGCTAAAAAGATTGATGTTTGGAAAATCAGGAAGTACCCAAGAAAATGACCTTGAAAATCTTTTGTTGACATGGGATACAGCTAAAGATATTACCTGGCTTTTCATGATACCATAAACGTTCATTTCTAATGAAAAAGAGGCCAAGAAAAACATTCAAATATCCCATGAAGATGAAACATGAGACCAGTTTCTGCACTGATCTAAACTCCACAGATATCCTTTTAATGTAAGTGGAATTGCACAGGTTGTATATCTTTGCAGACCCTGGCCTATCAAGCCCAATCATCAAAGTGCCAAGGGGCAGCAATTTCCAATGAGTGCACTAAGCAGGAGTGAATAAGAAAACTTTTTATCACCTTAGACCTTGCAAAGGGCTTAGCCACAAACATACTACAAGTCAGCGGTCTCAAACTCATGGCCCAAGGGCCACATGCAGAGCTTCAAATTATTTCTTGCAGCCTGCAATGACACTATCGCTTTCAATATTTACAATACTGTTGTATGAAAAGCTTTCAGTGGTGCAGCTCTTGGGCTACCATACTAGTTCTCACGCTTGGTGTGGTCTTTGGGCTAACATACTAGTCCTCACGTGGCCCTCGTGGTGATTTGAGTTTGAGACCCCTTATACAAATTCTCATGGAGAATGCATACCATCCGAAATTACTGATAAGGAAGAGATCATGACTTGCATTCTCCTGACACCTCTTCCACTCTTGGTTCAGAGACAGACTGCCTGATGTATTTTTTCATTAGGTGATGAAGCTATCACTCCTTCATATGCTTCTACTATGGTATAGACAGAGCAACAATGTTGGCTGTGGCTAAAAGCCACAATTTAAGTCAGAAGATGTAACCTTGAAAATATGTATAGCTAAGAGCCTGTGAGCAATGCTTCAGTGTTGCTCAAATTCATAGAAACAGAATTTATGTCAGAAATACTTTAGTGCACATCCAAACAGGAAACAAAAAACCAAAATCATATGACTTAGCTCACAAATTGCAACTACTTAACATGCTTCAGATAACAAATATAAAATTCTCACAGAAAGCTGTTCACATTCACATAGTCAAAAGCTTTCACACACAAAAAGTGCATTAAATAGCTTTTTTATACACCAAAACATTCTTAGAAATCACACTATTTCTGAGGAAAGGAAAAGACTGAACGCAAAAGGCAAATTATGCACTGATAATTATTCACTCAACTCTAGTCTGAACTGTGCTGTTAGTCCATTTGAGACTGCACACCCCAAGGGTAGGATCCATGTCTTCCAATATGGGCATGTACAGTAGAGCTCAAAGCACACTGCTGGTGCTCGTCAAACTGATAACAACAACAACATGTTTCAAATGCCAAAGGGCTAGCCGTGTTAGTCTAGCTCAGCAAAACAAAGGAGTCCTGTGGCACTTAAAGACTAACAAATTTATTTATTGCATGAGCTTTTGTAGGAGAAAATCCCACTTTGTTAGACACTTAGAAGATGAGGAATTTACAGTAAGGTTATAGGTTCCCCCATCTTCTAACCACCTGATGAAGTAGGATTTTCTCCCACAAAAGCTCATGCAATAAATAAATTTGTTAGTCTTTAAGTACCACAGGACTCCTTGTTTGTTATGTTTAAAACTGTTGGCCTTACACAGAATACTCTTGAGTTTATGTTATTGATGATCTTTGACAAACTAGTTTGCATTTACATGTAAATACTAATCCACTTGGTTATTGTGAAGCCATCACTGTAGGTAGGAATACATATCCATCCGCTTAATTAGAGATTCAGCTTCAAGCTATTGCAGTCAGGATCTGTACAGAGCACACTTAGCTGGAGAACACTGGGCGCCTAAAGAAAGGGACTACAATAAATCAATACACAATGTTTTCATTTTACCAATATAATCTACTTCAAATATTGTTTGGGTGATTTAAATGGAAAGCTGACATCTGTGAGGGCAGATCCTCAGCTTGTACAGAGCAACATCGCTCTGTCAATGCCAGTGGTGCTGTGCACCAAGTGAAGATTTGTTGCATTACCTTGAAAAAACCATGCTGACATTTCAAAAGGTAGGAATCATCTCTCAGATTAAATACAATGAGAAAAATAGGTTTACTTGACATTATAGTTAGATGAGCAGGTATCTGTGGGTAGATCTATGTGTATATATATGATTTCTTTTTTTAAAAAAAATTATCTTTAAAAAATTAGAATTCTGGAATATCCAGATGGGTGGGGTTTTGTTCTCTGTACAACCATGGCTGAATAAATACAACTGAACAGAAAATGCCTATCCCAAATGTGAGATGGAGCACAGCATTTTGTGACTTGAGACCTGCATGTCAGTGAAATGGAAGGTACATTTTGGATAGGGCTTATCAACTATCCATCATCATCATCAATAGCCACATGGTGTCACATAAGAAGACCAACAAGCACATGTACATATATCCTTCACTAACCTATATGACGTAAAATATTGTAATTCTTACTGTACAGTGCTGTAGAAAACAGTCAGAACCATTGCAACTGAGTCTGTTCTTAGTCATAATTCTGTAAATCAGAAATAACTTTGATGGAGTCAGTAGAATTACACCAGTGTAGGCTTGGAGCTACTGAGATCTAACCTCTCCCCCCCTTTGTATTTAATGTGCTGAATAAAGAGTCATTTAACCATTTCTTCAACATATTTTGTAATATTTTCAGAACCATATTTGGCTACATATTTCCTTATTATTCACCCAGCTATGTAGTTGAGTGGAATTTATTTAAAGAACCATCTGTACAACAAATATGGCAATATTAACCCAAGTAAATTATTTTTCCTATTTTTGACCCAGTTCTAGCTGTGTTTTGTTTTATTTTTGTACTTTAAGCTTCCTTGATGAACATGCAATGAGTCAATAGAAAACTGAGACAGTGAAACTTGACTCAACAATGGCCAAAGGCTTAGCTGTACTCTGGTCTTTTGCACAATAGCACAAAGCAACTAGAAACCTAGCCAGTAGAGCCCACACTCTATTACAGTGGAATCCTTGACTGCTGCAGAAACCGAATTCTAGAAAGCCACTATTCTAGCTCATCTCCAGGGCAGGGAGCTTGATTAGGGCTCCAGCACTTCCAGGATGACCCCCTGAAGGTAGCTTAAAGTAAACCAGCCCCAAGTCTGATGCAGTTCATGTGGGGACTTGCCCAGTAGCTGAATGACTGCGGTAAGAGGGGTGGCATAAATGTGCCTCAACCCTGTCATTGCATCCCAAATCCTACAGGGCTGCACCATGTGCCTATAGCCCAGGAACTGGTTGATATATATTTCTGGTTTTGTTTTTGTTTTGTGCTCTGTGGAGGATAGCAGGTAAGAGTCTGAGTCTTTTTTTTTTGGTGATTCATTTTGAATGTCAAGTTTCACTCTGGGATTGATACATGATGGAATGCACACAGCTGAATTTTTTCCCCTGGTTTGCTTGGTTGACTGCACCTAGTGCACGTGCTCAGGATCCTCAGAGAAAGAGGCTGCATGTATGTGTGTCTTCTGCTTCCTTGTGAGCTTTGGTAAAATAGCTTGTTCTAGCTAAAAGCTTCCTAAAATTGTTTATACTTCACTAACTATAGATAAAAACAAGTCTTGCTTTGACATACAAATAAACGTACTTATTATGACATTAATATTGGCTATTATAATTTCAGTCTTGGCTATTTTATTTTGGTGCCAATCAAAATCTTGAACTGTGTACCTAAAGGTGTGTTAATTAGTTTGGAATAAGAGCTATAGATTTTGCCATCAGAAGCATTAATGAGTTAATAATATTAACAAGTGTCCTTTATACACACCCTTAAAACTTCTTTACATTACAATTGCCAACAGGGAGAAAATTTCCATCTGATAATATAATTGTAGATACATTTCAGACTCTGCACCTGACTCTGTTTACAGAGTTAATAATTATGTGGCAGGTATACTAACATAACTACACTTACTTATAACTATATTATACTTACATAACTACACTTACACTACACTAACTTACACTATTATTTACTTAGAATTACACTATACTTACATATCTACACCATTGTTAGAAACATTCTCAAACTAACACCAAGGACTGAAAAAAACCGAGTGAGTACAGGCTTCTATGGTTGTGGTCAGGTAAGGCACAGTCCTGACGGCTACATAGGTAAGAGATTCTAGCAGATCAAGACTGAAGGAAAAAGACAGAGATGCTGACCCAGGAAGAAGTGGTGCAACGTCATAAAAGAAGACATTAGCCTGTTGCGTGATAGAGGATATGGCAGTGAACAGAGCACTTTGGAGAGGGACAACTTGTAGATTGAACCCCATTTGATGGGATTAATGCAGGAAAGAAAAATTATGCTTCCACATCTAAACAATCTTGCAGAATACAGCATGTACACCAGTGGGTGACACCACAGTCTTGTTAATGAAGAATGCACATTCAATCTGTTTTTGTTAAAGCATAAAACTACCTTCAGGGAAATGGAGATTTAAGATTTTGTTTTACTCATGGGAAAAACAAATGCCCAAAGTAACTTGCCTCAAGTCCTGCAAAAACCTATAGAGGAGCTGATTTAGGGCATGAAAGTGTGAAAAAAATTGCAGATCCAGGAGAAGAAAAAGACTAACTGCAGCATAGCCATAGAAGAAGAGCTGACATTTTAAAGTACTATTGGGTTTGCAGCACCCACAAGTACACGTGTGCAGTGCTAGAAATTGCAGCACAGAAGCCAGGGCCACAAGGTTCACATCTACACTGGAGCCGTAGGTCGACTTCACCTTCCTTAAGTCAACTTAATAACACCACCTCTTAAGGTTGACTTAACACTTAAATTGACCTTGTTGTGTCGGCTTAAGCCAGTATAGATGAGGAGTAGCCTTTAAGTCAACTTAATACAGTCAACTTAAGCATTAAGTCGACCTAGCACCTGCCATTGGCTATGTCTATATTGTAAAAGCTAAGTCGACTTTATTAAGTCAACTTAATAAAAGTGACTTAAAGTCAACTTTAAGGAGACCTTATTAAGTCGACTTAGTGAGTCCACACTACATTAAGTTGACTTTATAAAGTCGACTTAATGGCCCCACTGCACTAAGTCAACTTTATTAAGTCGACTTAGTGAGTCCACATTACCTTAAATCGACTTAATAAAGTTGACTTAACTGTAATGTCAACTTTATAAGTGGACCTTACAAAGTTGACTTTACTGGACCCTAAAGTTGACTTTATTGCCCTGCAGTGTAGACCAGGCTCTGTTTAAGTTGACTTAAGGGCCCTTAAGTCAACTTAAACATATAGTGTAGACGTACCCATCGTGAACATGGGCAGTCAACAGAAGTTTTGACTGTGGATGCTGTATGTTAACTTAAGGTTGACTTTAAGTCAACTTAAAGCCAACCTTGTTAAATCAACTAAACAGAGCCTCTAGTGTAGCCATACACAGGGAGTGGTAAGGCTGATGATTACTCTAATATTACTTAGCCGTATATTCCCCCTAGATCCAAAGGGGTAGCTGTATTAGCTTAGTTCAGCAAAACAAACAGGGGGTCCTGTGGCATTTTTAAAGATTAACAAATTTATTTATCACACGAGCTTTCTCCCACAAAAGTTGATGCTATAAATAAATTTGTTAATCTTTAAAAGTGCCACAGGACTCCTTGTTTATTATCCCCCCAGAACAGCTGTTCCCAAAGTATAAGCTATGAATCTCCAGTGATCCATGCAGCACTTCCAGGCAGTCTGGCAACTGGTCACATGATCTAGCTGAGTTTTCCAATGTAGGAAATTCCTGAAGTTTCCATAGGGATGTTATTTGATGGCCAATCAGTGAGGACATGACCTGTGAGACAATTCCTCTGTTAACATGGAGTCCACACTATGAAGTCTTTGGAGAACACTTGTTTTAGGCCATCGCCCTAATTAGAGTCCCCTGCTCTGAAAGCCATAGTTCAGGGTAATATTGCATCAGCATCATTAACATCTAAAGCAATCAGATATTTCTTAGGCAGAGACAAAAACTGGTCTTCATAGAAACAGGGTTTTTTTTATACAATGCCAAAGTTGTCAGGTGTGACATTTGTATCATACATCAAGAGGGTTAGCTGGGATATCAGCCTTCATCTGTATGGCCTTGAAACATTGGTAAGCTGTAGTAGCTATCAACATTATCCCAGTGGAAAGGCTATACATATCAATGATCTCACCATTCTGGAGTAATGTGTCACAAAAAGTTACCCAATTGCTCTTACCATAGTATCATACCAATTGTCACTAGAAAGGCTGGATACCAAGGTGTGGGATAAAGCTCATGACCAGGGAAACTATAGAGCAAGATAATAAGTACTACCAAAATCTCACTGAGACCACTTGCTTACTGTCATGGCAGCTGTAATACTGGCACTTTACTTACAGGACTTTGCACACAGGAAGAAAGATGGCCTCTGGTAGCTGTTTAAATTTGTGATTCCAAAATGGCAGTCACTCAGTCACACATAGTTTGCTTTCCTATTTTTCACTGTTTACAAAATTGGCTCCTGCCATGATTCAGCTAACTATGGCCATATGCATTGCTGAGAACGGCACTGATTATGAGCATGAGCAGCTACTAGATCAGTGTTGGCGGCAGCAGCATCCAGCAACATGCCTTGTTGCTTACATGTGGCTTCAATAAATCACACGCAGCCATTAATCTTTTGAACAACACAGGGGCCATCAGAGCAAACGAACTGACCAGATTCTCTCTCTCTTGACTTTACAGGGTTGGACAACAGTGCCAATGTAATGCTGATAGTACGTGATGTTAAGTGTCTCTATGTTACAGGCTTTCACACTGTGTGTATGGCTCTGTGCCTTCAAAGCATATTGGGAGTGCATGAGGTTTTGGGATAAAATTCTCTGCTTCTTCCATGATAAAGAAAACCTTGTACCTCCCAAGTCTATCCCACTGAGGACTTTTCTTCTGCAAGACAAGTTTTTCTCTAGACGAAGACAATTTCTCCCATCCTCCCTGACTGATTTAGAAATGTTGGTTTTGCCTTCCTCCTTACAGATGGCAAACTCTTCACTTTCTGGCACCACTAAAGATATAAATAAATCAACAAGATATGGTCTGTTAACATATTCAAATGATGCTTGGCCTCAATTTTTTTTAAGCTTCAGACATCAGCTTCATTTCATATTGAATACAACGGTCACCTCAAAACATTTAATTTTTCAGACATTTAGCAAAATTGTTTAACTGACACATTTTCCCCAAACAGGCTTCTTTCTACCCTACAATCAGGCAAATCAAAAACCACAGACTTATGTCATGTGCATGAGTGCCCACAGCCAGTTCAATTATAAAATATTCATAATATATAAGGTGACCAGACAGCAAGTTTGAAAAATTGACATGGAGAGTGGGGGGGTAATAAGTACTTGTATAAAACATAACCTCAAAGATTGGGACTGTCCTTTTAAAACTGGGATATCTGGTCACCTTTAATAATAATAATAATAATAATAATAATAATAATATAAAATGAATTTGGTACCCATGCATTTTTATGCTGATCTTGTTAGCATATTTGGACAAAATGGTACAGGCATTCCAATCCAATACAGTTATTTCCATTTTCATTTGTTTTTCTCTCCAAAGACAATCCCCAACACACACAGATATTTCAGAAACAGTCTTATCTGAGACATTGGTGAGGCATACACAGCACTCTCTTCACAGGCTTAATGCTCTTTGCAGTTCTTGTCTGAACAGTTGTTAGCAGAAGACAAGACGACTCATTTCTATTCCTTTTCTGCATAATCCACCTTATGAATTTGTACCTTAACTATCATATATTCAAGGACCAGAAATCCAAAATATTTCCTGCTGTGTTTTAAACCCACATCCTCCTGGATACAAGATAAGAGCTTAATAGCTTTGACACTGGACTGTTTTCATATTCAAGCATAAGTTATGGATACAGCAACAGATCAGCACTTCTTTGTGATTCTCATTGGCTCTGGTTCGCTGCCTTAAACTGTCTGAGTCAAGGCCATGCTTTAATGCCATAGACATTCTATTCAAATACCAGTATGACCACATTTTAAAAGCCACCCTGTACCACTTCATTGCTGCAGATGTCCTTTACATCTGGCAAGGGCCGTTTCTCTACATGTCAACAGTAATTCAGTTTAACAGCTGTCTCTTTTGACAAGCTTAGTGTCAGACTCTAAAATGACAGGGTGACAGTTTTCCTTTTCTCTACCAGAACATAGTACAAATTAACCATTTGAATGCAGGATCACTGGATGCATGTAGAACAGTTTTCACAGCAAGCTGAAAAGGATTTCGGAATTGTTTGTATCGTAACTATAGCTGTAAATCTATAGAGTTTGATAAATGAAGGCACTTTTCATGTAATTGAGATCTGTACCTGAAATCTAAACATGCACCGTCTAGAATACCTTTAATTGAGATGAAACAGACATCTAAGGTAAACACTGGGAATTCACAAACCAGTGTGATAAGTACTTTTGCTGCATTATAATACACAAGAGAATTTCCTACATATTTAGGCACTGTGTAGTCAAAGTGCTTGTTAATGTACTAGTTAATGACATTGTGTATCTGCTTTCAAATGGCATACTACACACGCACCATTTTCTACAAATGCTGTCCGTACAACAGAACCACTCAGCATAATTTGTCAAGAACTAAAACCATGTCTGTATATCTTAATGATTGAAACCTTTAGCATAAAAAAACAGCATGTGGACAGTAACAAACTGCCACCGTGATTTATGAACTAGTGCATGCTACAGAGATTCCACCTCAATCTGGTGCAAGAGTGAGCTTTATGAGGCTGGTTGCATTGGGTTCACATAAAAGTGAGTAAAAAAATATAAACATTCTGCTCAACATATTTAACCTGCATATTGATGTAAGTAACAATGATTGGGTCATTTCTCTGCACTATGCCAGTAATATACAGAGATGTGCTATGGTGGGGATGAATGATATCTTATTGATTAGGAAGGTAAGCAGCCCTATCCTCCTCCCATTGCAGTCAATGACAAAGCTCCCAATACTTCAATAGGAGTAGGATCTGGTACAAATGATTCATATTATATTATGGAAAAAGAACTATACAAAATGATTAATACTTTTCCCAGTTCAATCCTGGGTAACCAGTTAATTCTAACTGCATGAAAAGAAATCTGCCAAAAGACGAGGATGCAGACAGCTTAGCACTTAGATGATTTAATTCACTCTTTTGTTTGTTTATGTGTTCACAGATATAAGCATCTGTGTACGGCAGCCATAACCTTAGCATCTGGGCACCTCACAATATTTAAAAGATGCAGAGTTAAATGCTTATGACCTACAAGAGACATATACATGTATATCAACTGGAATGCAACTCCTTGTTAACTTCTCAGTTTCATGACATGCAAGGAGTCCTGTGCCACTTAAAGACTAACAAATTTATTTATTGCATGTGCTTTCATGGGAGAAAAGCCCACTTCGTCAAAGCGTCAGACAAAGTGGGATTTTCTCCCATGAAAGGTCATGTTAGAAATAAATTGGCTGGTCTTTAAGGCTATGGCTACACTTCCCAAACTTCACTCGAATTTGTTAATTTGAACTAATCAGTTCAAACTTATTAGTTTGAATTAACAATTTGGACTAATCAAATGACAGTTAATGTGCCTTAACCCACTTTGTTAATTTAAACTAACTTCCCTTAATTCAAACTAACAAAGTGGACTTAAATGTCCATATGCTGCCAAGTTTGAACTAAAGACTTGGTTCAGCATAAAGGGCAGGTCTTACTTGTTCAAACGAAGCTTTCATTAGTTCAAATTAAGGAATTCCTTAATTCAAACTAATGAAAGCCTAGTGTAGACAGGGACTAAATTAGTTCAAATTAAGCCTCCTTAATTCAAACTAACTTGCAGGTGTACATATAGCCTAAGGCTATGTCCACACATACATCGTTATTTCGAAATAAGTTATTTCAAAATGAGTTATTTTGAAATAAAGTCCTTATTTTGAAATAAGTTAATTTGACTTAAGGGAAAGCCTGCTATCAAAACAGCTGTTATTTCGAAACAGTTATTTCAAAATAATGCCGTTTGGACATGTTGTTTCAAAACAGTTGTTTCGAAACAATGGTGTTGTTTCAAAACAACATGTCCAAACAGCGTTATTTCGAAATAACCATTTTGAAATAACAGCTGTTTTAAAATGAATGGGGTTTAAACTGTTTTGAAATGACGGTTCTTATTTCGAAATGACAGAGCCTGTCATTTTGAAATAAGAAAATGTCATGTGGACCTAATCTTTTTTTAAAATAACCAGTGTTATTTCAAAATAAAAGAGACATGTGGATGTACCCTAAGTGCACCAGGATTCCTTACCTGATTTGCAGACTTAGACTAACACACCTACCAGTTTGGAACTCAGTTTCATAAGTTAGCTGTGCTCTTCCTGTTTTCATTGAGCATCATTTTTTTAACTGACTGCTCATTTGCCCATTGAAACAAATCACCTCATCTAGGTCACTTCGTAGTATTGTGAGGGCAGACAAGATGAACCAGCTCTCTTCCCTAAAGACTAATGTCTTACCTGATTATGCCCTGCCTCGTCTTTTTCTTTGCCTGGGATTCCTGTTTCCGTTTCCAGAGGCGATGCTCTCTAACAGCAACATGAACTGTTATTAATACACTATCCAACTAAGTTAACTCCCAATGCTAGAAACAAATATTTTAAAAGCAATGCCAATCCCATATGGAAATGTACAGGCTGTTTTCTCATTAACACCTCCCCCCAGCCTTTTTATTGTCACATGCATTACATATCAACTATACAATGTGACCTAAGCATTTAAACTATTTTTCTCTGCCTCTTTAAAATCTCTGACATGGTTCAAGTGCTAATAAATCTATAACTTAAGATGAATAAAGTACTGTTCAGCTGTACATTTTAAGGTCTACTATCTCAACCTCTTCTGAAGTGTGAAAACGGGCTTCATATCTGTCAGTCTTTACTCAGAAATGGCTTTCGTTGCTTACTTTAACTTCCATTAAATAAGCTTTCCACAAGCTGTAAAAACAGAACACACAAGAAAAAAATTGGCGCACTCTTAAAAGTGCTGTAGTCTCTTTTTGAATAAGTAATTAGAAATGAGTAAACTCTTTTATGGATATGTGAGAAGTACACGCAAAAAATGTGACATTTCATGCAAGTATTTCTTTGTGCTATCAAATTTCATCGTATTTAGCAGACACCAAAACTATACAAGACCCAAAATATACATGCCCCGGTGGATATGGGTTATTTGCCAAGATTGACTGTACATACGACATAAGCAAAACTTTCTAATTTAAATCTAGAAGAATGGATGTCCACAGTCTTAAAGAGAAATCAGAGCTTTTTTGAATTTTCTCCCATATTTGTACAGAATGTAAAGATGTTGAGAGAACAAAATTTGAGCTGGGACTTTCCAATAGTTTACTGTTATTTTGATTGTAATTGTCAGTCATCTTTTATATATCAAGAGTCAATCTTATATTAAGACTTCTGATTTTGGAACTGAGAATAAAGAGAGGTAGTGTTTCCTAGTTGTTAGTGTACTGGAAACCTGCTTTCCACTGCTGGCTCTGCCCTGATCTGTGTGTGACTGTGAGCTAGTTAGTCTGTGCCTCTGCTTCTCCTCCCAGTCATTGTCTGTCCTGTCTATTTAGCTTTTTAGGGCAGAGACTCTCTCTTACAATGTGTGTGCGTGCATAGTGCTTGATATGATGGAGCCCCAGTTTTGGCTGGGGCATTTAGACACCACTGTAATTTAAAATATAATAAGAATACCATAATTTGGCACCAAACTTTCTCTGGCAAGGCATACACTGTGTTAACACCTAGCTCTTTGTCTTCCTGATCCAGTAAGGCACTTAAGCACGTGGGTGGTTCTAGGTATGTGAGTAGTCTGTTTATGTCAATGGGATTGCGTACATATTTAATATTATACATGTGCTTGAGTGCTTTGCTGGATCACAGTTTATGGAATTGAAAATGTCAGATTTTTAGCCTATTTCCAAAGGGGCAGCCACGTTAGTCTAGTCCAGCAAAAAAAAAAACAAGGAGTCGTGTGGCACTTAAAGACTAACAGATGGTTTTGAACATTTTCACTGTATTGTACTCTGTGAATTGTGAATTAGGTGGTATAATATCTGGACTGAAATAGGTGATGAGTGTAGGATGAACACCTAGACAGAGAGATAAAGACAAAATACAAAATGGATAATTCTGGTTAGGTTTCGCCATACTCTCCATCAAGTCACCATGGGCCACTGGAGCATCTGAGTCAGATTCTCTGGCTCTTTGAAACTGCTTTGTATCTTCTGCAGTCTTAAATCCTAGACTCATAGAAATAAAGGGTTGGAGGGAACCTCAAGAGATCACCTAATCCAACCTCTTGGAAGCCTATTCCAGTATTTAACAAAATGATACTTTAAAAGATTTTCCTAACAGATCATTTAAATCTCCATTGCTACTCACGTCTTGTCCCAACTTCAGTGGACGTGAAGAACAGTTGATCACTTTCCTCTTTAAACAGCCCTTAACATAATACAAGGAAAACTTATCAGGTCCTCCCTTAATCATCTTTTCCTCACAACTAAACCTATCCAGTGCTTTTAACATTTTCTCATAGCTCATGTTTTCTAATCTTTTTCATTTTTGCTGGTCTCCTCTGGACTCTCTTCAGTTTGTCCACATCTTTCTTTCCAGCATTGATATGTCAGCTGAGGCCTAACCAGTGTGGAGCAGCTCAGGACAACTGCCTCTGGTGCCTTATATACAGCATTCCTGTTAATACACTCTGGAATGATATTAGTCTTTATTGCAAAAGCATCACATTATTGACTCGTATTCAATTTATGATACACTATAATCCCCAGGTCCTTTTCAGCAGTATTACTGCCTACCTGATTATTTCTCATTTAGTTATTACGAATTTAGTTATTCTCTCATTTTGTAATTGTACATTTAGTTTTTCTTCCTAAGTGAAGTACTTTGCACTTCTCTTTATTGAATTTCATCTCATAAAGATCGACGCTTTACTTTGTCATGGTCATTTTCAGTTCTAATCGTGCCCTCCGAAGTCCTTGCAACCTCTTTTAACTTGGTGTCATCCACGAATCTTACAAGTATATTCTCCATTCTGTTTTATCCAAATCATTAATGAAAATATTGAATAGTACTGGATCCAGGACAAACCCCTGCACGACCCCACTAGAAATGCCCCCTCCCCACCCCAGTGCTCAGTTTCATAGCAAACCATTGATGACTACTTTCTGAATATGGACTTTTAACCAGTTTTGCACTCACCTTATAGTAATTTCATATACATTTCCCTAGTTTGCTTCTGAGAATGTCATAAGGGACGCTACCAAAAGCCTTCTAAAATCAAGTTATATCATGTCATAGAATCACAGAATCATAGGGTTGGAAGGGACCTTATGAGGTCATCTAGTCCAACCCTCTGCTAAAAGCAGGACCACTCCCACTAAATCATCCCAGCCAGCAGGGGCTGTGCTCGGATGTAACAATGCCGTTGGGGAAGAAGGCAGAGGCCTAGTTCAGGGGTGCACAAAGAGCTGAATCTGGCAGTGAGGCCCTGCCTTTGCCAGCCAGGGTTTTATCTAACCAGGCCTTAAATACTTCCAAAGATGGAGATTCCACCATGTCCTTAGGTAACCCATTCCAGTGCTTCACCACCTTCCTAATGAGAAAGTTCTTCCTAATATCCAGCCATCCATGTCTATATCTTTCTCCTACTCATTAGACCTGTAACCCCATCAGGGAAGGAAATTAGGCTGATTTGTTCTTGACAAATCCATGTTGACTATTCCTTATAACTCTATTATCCTCTGTGTTCTTACTAACTGTTTAATAATTTGTTCCAGTATCTTTCCAGGTATTAAGTTAAGCTGACTGGTCGGTAATTCCCCAGATCTTCTTTATACCCCTTTTTAAAAAGGGGAACTATATATCTGCCCTTCTCCTGTCCTCTGGGAACCTCCCCCATCCTCCACAAGTCCTCAAAGATAAATTGCTGAATGCTGAGATTGGTTCAGCTTGTTCCTTAACTGCCCTAAAATGAGTTTTATTAGGCCCTGCCAACTTGAATACATCCAATTTACCTAAATATTCTTTAACCTGTTCTTTCCTTCTTTTGCCTTGTGTTCTGCTCCCTCTCCATACTTGCACATTACTCACATTGACAGCAACATTAACTTTCCATGACTGTGGGCCCTATGATCGACTCCACAGCATGGAAGGGAGTAAATCAGACTAGAAAGGTGTAGAAGCAACCCAGAAACATTGGTAAGGGACATGCATGACTCCACAGCATGATTTCCCCTTTGTGGGAGCCCACAGATATCCCTTCACATTAACAGCGTGGTGAGGATGTGCAAGCCGGAGGCATTGTCACAGTGGGAGAGGCCAGGGCCAGATACAACGTCTCTGTATGCAATGCTTCCCCCTCCCTCCAGACTGATAGGATGTTTGCTTGAAAAGCCAGTAGATGTCATGCTGTGTGCACGTACTGTGCACTAAAAATAGTAATGTCTCATATGCCTCTCTCCATGGAAAAATCTACAGGAGGGAAAATAGTCTAAAATCTGTGTACATTTCAAGACAAAGACAACCAGACTCAATCTTTCCTCTGCAGAGATGCTGCACAGAGGAGGTATGGCCTGTAACCACATGAAGTCTGAGGAGCCAGGGGAAAATCAGGTTCCATCACCATGATTTTTCTTAGGTCATTTGTGAAAAGGGCTCGGCCCTCTGCACTGCTGCCCTGACTCAGCATTATACTGAGGAAAGTCAGCCATTTGGCTTACTCCTCTACAGCTGCAAACTCACCCCTTTTCTGAGGAAGATCAACGTTGCAGAGGAGAATTATACAAGCAGCATTAACTATCACATGGTTTCCCACTATAAAATCTGCCCATGTTTAAGGGAAGCCTGCCCTAAAAGGAAGCTATTCCCGGATGCCATCTTCCAAACTCATCCTTCCCCTTCCAAATCCTGCAGATCACCAGCATGGAAATCTTTCTTCCACCACCAAACAATCCTTACTTCCTTGCTTTCTTCTGAGATACTTGAATCCCTTATTTTCTTTACTCTGCCCCTCCTTACTAGGAGAATCAGGCCTCATAAGAACAATTAAATAGCTAAAACCACCCTACTGATATAGATTATGTGAAAATACAATGTATTTATTCCTGTTTCTTCAATGAGCTAGCCAGCATGAGTTATCTGGCAGATTAGTAACATGCGCAACTGAGCAAGATCTAGTGTAAAACCCCCCAGAAAGTGAATTGTTGAAGTGGAATAGCAACAGCCACAAGAAAAGGAAGGCATTCCCACATAAGAGTATGTAAGTATTTACTATGCTCCAGACTGGATGGTATGAACGATGTATTGATTTGTCAATATTTTTTATTTCAGTTTAATAATCTATACAAAATTACAGCATATCTGTAGCACATGCTCTACTTTCTTTAAAATACCTCCCTCAACTTTTAAACATTTTAACTCCTAGGTCAAATCAGCTCTCTCTCTCTGTCACATTGATAAATGAATCTATTTTCATTTTTATCATAGGAAAACTCCCTTTCCTGTGTCTTCTTCATTATCAGATTCCATGCATAAGATAACGTAACACTTATTATTTTTGTTATGTCATCCACTGAAATAAAAATAAATTGAGCCATGATAGAAAGCACAGGTATCATGCTGAATAGTTGTGTTTAGTTTACACATTGAGAATGTTGGAGGCAGAAGGATGGTATACGGCAATACAGTAATGAGATTATATTTATTATTAACTCCAAACAAAGACATATTAACTCTTACTTAAACAGCTGTTATATAATTCAGTTTGACAAATAAAATGGTCTAATTAAACATTAGTAAAGGACATAGTAGCAACAACTGAGTTTCCAAATCTATATCGCTATTAGAAATTGGCGGGTACCCATGCATACACCAATACCTGTACACCCAAAGATCCAATGACAAAACTATTTCATTCGTGGACATCCTGCAGAACTTCTAGAAGGTGGGTGAGTACTTCCAGAAGTGATCTTATATTATATGTGAACTGGTGTGTTCTGCACTGTAGGTATTATTCCTACACGGTAGTATCCATTAGAAAGGGTGTAGTACTTCTGGTAATAATGTACAAAGAGAAAGTCCTCTTTACATAAATAAAGGGCTGAACATGACATTATACAACCCAATCACAACTTGTGCTATATAGTAAGTAAATAAGTCAGAGGATCTCAATATCTTCTTGTTCTTACCCTTACAAGGAACGATAGCACGTTCTATATTAACCATCGAAATAAGTCTTTCTTGGCAATCCAATTGTTTCTTTTTAAAGCAAAGTAAGAAAAACTGATTCAAAGTAGACAAATTCCTGCATATTATTCTAAAGAATTATTTGGCTTTCCTGCCAATAATCGAAACCATAATATAGTTAAAGAACCTTTTAACTATAAACATTCTATATGGTTAACCTATAAGCTTAACCTTTACTTATAATGTTAAAAATGTCTAATGCTTATGCCTATTGTAAAGATAGAAAAACAGATACTACAGGAATACAGTAATGTTGTAATGACATATTACAAAGAGTGCTGATGAAATAGCCAGAAAGGTTAAACAAACAAAAATGATAGTACTTACAATCTCTCTATATTAACTTCCAATGACTAGAGAATACAATTCTTCCAAATATGATTTGATTTCCTGATCTGTGCATTAAATATTTACTTCTAATTATAAACTTATGTGAGATCCAAACAAAAACTAATTTGCATTATTAATGATGCAAGAAATGTGATGTTTAGTCTCTTAAGATTTATAATAAAAAGTAAAATGTTACAGATTTACTAACCGTTTTTCATTTTAAAAAAGTAAGTTAAAATGATAAAACTTATTTAATTAACAGAAGCTCAACTTATGAATTACTTGTTCCTGCCAGCAAGAATGTTTAAAAAAAAACTGTCTGAAATGAGGCTGAGACTACAAAGAGTCCATTTTCAGCTTCAGAGTCTCAAGGGAAAAATCAAAGGCTTTCTTTCTTTCAACAGTTTGGGTGAGATGATATTTTGAGATGTTGACAGCTGCCAAACTGCAAAAACAGTGAAGAACTACCAAAATGAAATCTTTTTTATCTTTTGAATTTTTCTCAGTGTTCAGCTTGACTTTCTTCACAACTCATGACTGAATATTTCTGCTGTGGTAAGGCACTTTTAGCTGTCCATATAATTATATCTTCCACATATGGCTTAAAATGGGCCATATCCTCTGTTCCAAACCTGTTCAAAAGAGTTTTCAGTCTAAACATTTAAGATCTTGATCTTGCAATGGGTAGATATCTGAACCCACATGGAGTCTCACTGATTCTAATAGGGCCCTGTCCATGTGCAGTGCATCATAGTATTGAGATTTCAAAGACTGTACACTGAAATGAAAAACTGATAAATGTCTTAATCACCATCATAACTATAAATGGTTATTTGTTTCATGCTGACCATGGAAATCATTTGCAATGGTCAACGGTAGACATAAGCCATGCTGGATTCTTACTAGGTTTAGATGCATACAACACAGTTGTAAGCGGACTTATTCTACTAAGCAACTCATCATAAAATTAACAATCTTTATCCCACTAAATAAAGGTCATTACTTTTAAAATCTTTCCTATTTTTACCCACTATAAACTGTGCCATTCTCTACTTATAAAGTAGAAAGAATATATTTAGCACTCTGATTCATTAATTTCAGAAGAGCTGACTCCAAAGAAAATCAAACACAAGTACAAGCATATGAAATACACACACACACACACACATACACTAAAGAATCTTCATTGTGATTTATATTTTATTTTATTCTTATTTTCCTGGTAGTTCTATTTTAATGGCATTGAGGATGCCTTTAGTTATTTTCTTCAGTTTATTGTGTCCTATTGTTCTCCATTATCCAGTGTCATGCTGATTCTTACATTTCTCATTCTTCACTAAATCCATGCTTTCCTTACCATTTCCAACTGCTAAACCCTGGCCAAAACATTGGTCCCCCTGATTACTGTTACCTTCTTCCTTCTGGACTCCCATCTCCCATCAAGTCTACCTGAAATACCACTTCTAAAGTCATCTTGCTCTGCTCGGATCTGACTGTACATTTCCTGCTTCTCACATACATTCATTAACTCCTGATCTTTACCATCAAAATTTGATTCCCCTCCTTCTCCTACAAGAGCCAGCATAATCTCAGTCCTACACATCCCCATTTCCTTCTCCTTTTTACACACCCTTACTCCTCTGTCTGCTATCTTTCTCACTCCCTACATAATGCCTCCACTCTTGCTGGTACCTCATGGCTGGAATGCTCAACCTCTAGCGTTTTGCTAAGCATTCATTCTCCTCCTCCAAATCATTTCTTAAAACCCATCTTTCAAGACTTCTTCCTGGCATCTCTTCAAGTAGCCCTTCACAGAACTCTCTGTTCTACAGTGTTGTATCTTTGCTCTTTCTACCTCAGGACCTGATCCTGAAAATACCCGTCACCACGCACAGGCCCCTAACATTAAGTATCTGAGTTGTCCCCTTCAAGCCAATTGGAAACTTGTCTGATCAACCATTTAGTAAGAAACATAGTATTTGGCCCATTTACATTATAGCCCCTTTAGCCTCTGCTTCTCCAGGAGCTAGAAATTAACCTTTTCTCTCTCCAATATGGAAGGGCAGAGCATTTGATTAGCTGCTTGGTTGACCTCCAGATAATTTTTATTTTATCAGTAGATCTGATGTCTGGAATATTTTGTCACAGCTGCACTCAGCCCGAATAGACATTGAATCAGAGAAATGCAGGACTGAAAGAGATCTCATTAGAGCATCAACTTCAGTCCCCTGTACTGAGGCTGGGCCAAATAAGTCTAAAATACCCTGGGAAGTGTTTCTCTACCTTGTTTTTAAAAGCACCCATGAATGAGGATTCCACAATCTTCTTTGGAAGTCTATTCCAGAACTTAATTATCTTTGTACTTAGAAAGTTTTCCCCAATATCTAGCTTACATCTGCCATGCTGCAGGTTATTCTGCTTACTTCTTGTCCTACCTTCAGAGAACATGGAGAAGAATTGATCATCTTCTTCTTTATCACAGTCCAAACAATAATGGTTACCAGAGCCCTCCTTTTTCAAGACTAAATATGCCCAGTATTTTTAACTTTTCCCTATGGAACAGGTTTTCTAAATCTTTTATCATTTTTGTAGCTTGCTTCTGGACTTGCTTCAGTTTGTCCACATCTTTTCTTAAGTGTGGCACCCAGAATTGGAAATAGTACTCCTGCTGAGTAGAGAAAGACAATTACCTCCTGTGTCTTATATATGAACACTTTCTATTAATACTCCATGGAATATTAGACTTTTTCACAACCTCACCATATTGTTAATTCATATCCAAATTCTAATGCACTATAAACCCCGAATCCATTTCTGCAGTACTGCTACCAAAACAGTTATTCCCCATTTTGTGGTTGTCAGAGATTTCCTTCCAAAGCATACTTTGCACTAGTCTTTATCAAATTTTATCTTGTTGATTACAAACCAATTCTCTAATTGGTCATGGTTGTCTGAACTCTAATCCTGCTCTCCAAAGTGCATGCAACCTCTCCCAGCTTGGTGTCATCTGCACATTTTATATGCATATTCTCTACTCCACTATCCAAGCCACTAAAGAAAAACATGAATAGTACTGGATCGAGGACATCTTCTCAATCTCTCCATCCATCATATACAGGGCAGGGCAGGACTTCTGTGATGAAGAAATAGGAGGCATGTGTACTTATTCATCCTCTTTAATGGAAAGCAAATATTGTTAGGAAATGAAAAGAATAATTTCTGTGAGCTCTGTTAATGCCACTCAAAACTGCACCAACTGTTCTTAACTTTAGAGAAGTTTTTTGACTACCTTTTTGTTGTAACTATAAAATAGTCAAGAAACAGGTTTAAAAGTTACCCATTGTTGATGTTCATCAGCTTTTTTAAAACAAAACTTTTACAAGAGTTATCATGAAGACTTAAAGCACATATGCAGCATTTGGAAAGACATGAAGTGGGTTGGGGGAGAAGCTATCCCCCAAAAAGTTTTTATGAAGAGCCTATCAAGTTCAGTGATGGAAGGACTAAGTAGTAGTTATACAATAAACTATGTTGGATGTGTATGAAAATAAACATTTAAAGAAGTGTCTAAGTATAGAGGAAAGAACGTAACCACTTTAAGAGAGTTCTTAACAAACATCTAAAGGAAATCCAAAATATTTTCACTTCCAAATGTTCCTATTTATATTATAACTCTCCAAATCTAACATGACATTATTTTCTGAGGATTGTAAAGTCTTTCAAAACACCACAAAGAATTAGATAGATAACGTTTTCAGAGTCAACCTAAACATGGCCATACACATCAGGACACTCTGGACTCCATTTTAAGTTAGGTACATGTGAATTTATTAGAGTAACTCAAGCAAACTGCAGTGGGAGTCATATGCTGAAAACATACACTCCAGTTCTTAATGTCTAGTGCTATTCTGTTATGGCGCTAGCAGGATGAGTCTCACACTTGGTATGACAAACATTGATTGAATACTGCTCCCACTGAAATCAGCAGGAGCCTTGCCACTGATTTCAAAAGAAGTAAGATGTGTGCATTACAGCCCAATCATGCAGTTACACTGTCGGCAAAACTCCCATTGACTTCAAAACACTGCAAGAAGGAATTTAGTATCTCATTCTTCATGCTCTTCTTGCTATAGGACAAAGCACATGTTTGAAAAAAATCTGTCATTCCCACAGTCCAACTATTTATTATAATCCTTGGAAATATGACATCAAAGTATACTTTTGGGATGTCACAGATTTTATAATTGTACATCAACACAGGATTAAAAATGGAAGAGAGTATGGGCAATAAGGACCCAAACCTTGAGGAAACATGTTTAATTGACTTAAGGGATAAGGCAAGCCATTAAGAACACTGGACAACGGGGTGGATTTTTAGCATTATGTAATGTTTTTGGCATACATAATTCCTAAGTGTTGATGAAACAGATTTCTATTTATGTCTAAATTTACAGATTTCTTTTCCCTATTTACTCAGTACAAGTTTCAGTGAAAGCTAATGGCACTTGGCACATGTCTATTTATAGCATGTACATTTATATTTAGTCCTGCTTCCTAAGTAAATTTACAACTAAAGATGAAAACAGGAAGATTAAAAAAGAATGTGCCTATGAAAAAATGTCATGTTTTTCTGCAGAATTATGATTTCATTGCAACCAAGGTACAGTGACTCCAACTCAAGATGGATCAATTGTCAGTTATGACTAAGCAAGCCTTCCATTAGATCACAGAACGTTACTTCATTTGTTATTTGCCAAAATAGAATGGCTTTTAAAACTATTAAAGGGATCAAAAAATTAATTTTATCATCTGTAAAATTCCTTGCTCTGGTGTAATAAGTTGCACATTTCCATATTTTAAATAAAACATTAATTACAAAATTAACTCTTTTCACTTGTTTCAGTTGTAACCATCTTTAACACTAATGGAAACTGGTTTCATTCTCTCATTTATTTATATGTCCATCCTCACCAAATCCAGTTTTAGCTCTGCCACCACCTTTAATCTAATCTATGCGAAACACTTCCATGAAGAGAATGGGAGGGGAGGGTGCCTTGTCTCTTGAATGAGATTAACCTGTTCAAGGCAGTGTCAATTCCATGACCTTCAAACTTAGTTTTCTGCTCATTTCTCCATTACCACAACCAGGGAAGAACTAAAGGATTTAACACCCTTAATTATTAGGTCCCTCAAGATCTCTAAGGTTTGTCATATTCATAAAGGCCCCCTAGCTCCCCTCTATTGCCCAATCCCTCTGGCTCCTACCCAGCCCTGGAGAGCATTGCTCCTACAGAAGTCATGCTCCAAAAGGTTCCCTGACTCTGTGGAGGACAATGCAAGATAACAGAGCTTCAAGCTGTGTTACTTAGGCATGCTGTTCCATAAGCATGAGGGAAGCACCCTGTCCAGCTCTGCAGAGGCCAGTTCCCCATAGTGGTGTGTCAGTAGGCCTGGTGGGAGAAGTCTGCATGCTTCTAAGCACAACTCTTCACTTCCACAGAGACTCCCCACAGCACAGGAAAAGAAGTATGAGCCCCTCCAGTTACTACTTCATATCCTTTAATATATGAAGAGTCTAGTGAAAAGACTCCTAAAACCTAGAATGCTGACCATGAACTTACTCATTTCTATTTAAAATAACAGCACATGTGCTCGTTATGTTTCACATGGTGATGACACCATCATGTGCCTTCTGAAAGGACATAAAATTAATCTTATATTAAGACAAACATGCTGTTCTCTTGAAATCAAATCTGCATTTTTCATGTTACAAGAAATTTTGAATCCTACTTATGGCTGGGATTTAGCTTCCGTGATGTGTACTAATCTCATATCACTTTGGGATATTTAGAAGGTTATATAATCCACCAGGGTTTAAAATTGAATTTAAATCTGTCAACTCTCAGATTGAGGAAGAAATTAAACCTTCCATAAGGAGAACTGTTTCCATTTACTAGGTTTCTATTTCAACTCTGCCAGACAGAGTTGCTAGCACTCCATCAATGGAAGCCTTCATTGTAGTTATGGTTAGATCTCTTGTGATAATGAATATTCCACTCTCAGCTCTGAGTAAACTGAAAGGATTTCACCTTAGACTCCCTCTTTAAAATCTCATGCAGATAAGCACATACAAAATGGTAAATAATTTAGCAGCAACAGCATACCTTATGTTTGTAAAGTCCAATGTCAGGCAAACCAGCCTTATACACATATTATCATTTTTCTAGTGTTTCTAAGAGCATCTGTAGGGCTGCAAAGAAAGAACAGGTGGTATTGCTACATATATGTGGACCTTATAACTGAGAAAAACTGGAACAAATGTAGACCTTAAGCAATCTGCCAACCCTGGGGAAAAGCCCCACTGGGTTCACCACAGCCATCTTTTGGGACTCCATTGAGCTAACCACTCTTCTGCCATCTAAACTGGGGAAAAAAAACAAGCCATCACAGGAAGAATGTCTACATTCAGAGTTACACTGGTTTGGTTTGAGACTGAGTCCAGAGACATAAGGAATCTGGTAGAAAAACAACACATCGCTGCATCTGTTTTTCTTATTACTTTTAGAAATATTTGAATAATCTTTTGAAGTTCCAGAACACCATTTGTGTGAGCCAGTGTAAAAACTTTATGTGTTCTCTCAATGCTGTGAGGTAAAGTCTTTCATCCCTATTTTTCAGGGCTAAGAATGTGGCTGAGTTAATGTTGCTACATAAACCTTTATTTTGTGATTTCTTGACCTTAGATGATTTCCACGGGGAAACTCTCCATCACGCTAACAAAAGGTTTCATATTTTAATATCTAGTCATTATAGGACCAGTGTTTTTTCAGACTGTTCAGTTCTCTTCCATTTCCCCAATCTCTTCACTAACTTTGCAGCCATTTGCTATTTTATGCTGCTTTTCTCATATAGTGCTTTTGCACATTTCAATTTTCCAATCAGTCACCAAATACTTTCTTCCTATTTCACTACTATTAATACTATAAGAATCAAACAAACGTTGAAGTGTTTCCTCAGAAAAATAATCATTAAGCATACCTTGTAGTTTGGTTCATGTGACAGCTAAATATTTGTTTCATTAATAAGTAATTTGCAATTAATGCACAGAGTCATTTCTAAAAGACTGTTGTGATATTTCCATGCTTTTAAAGAGACCAAAAAAGTACTTAATTTCTAACAAAACTTCCATGGAAGTTGCACATACACATCCAAGGCCAAAAGTCACTTTTGATGAGAAATGTCCCCTAGATGAAGATTATATATACATCTTCAGCAAAGAATGTATTTATTCAGAAATGTGTATCAGACATTTGAGCACTTTTCAGTACCTACTAAAAATAATGATGCAAAATGCAGTTGAAAATTTTATATTTAATAAAAGATCAATATCAGGTCGTTCTGTACACTGAGTGAATGAGACAGACCCACAATGCAAACTACTCAGCTGCTGGTCTACTTTCAGTCAAAAGCTTCAACAATTACATCTTACATTATGCCCTGCAGCTCAACAAAGTCCAGCCCAGGCAGGCTCCTGAGCCTCCAAAAAGAAAGGCTTCTGTGGAGACTGTCCTGCTGCTAGTCACAGACAATTTAAAACTTAGATAGCAACAGTGAATGCTACGTAGTATAGATAACAGTTCCTACAATGTGGTAAAGTGAAGGGGCATTTTCTTACATTATAGGACTAAGACCATTCCAGAATCTCCAGATCACAAATAACGCCATGAATTCCATGAGGAAGCAAGTGTGAACAAGTAGCGAGAGCACAGCACAGAGCATTGGCAATTTAAGAGACCAATAATAAAATTACTTACTCCATATAGGTGTTCTCAAGGACAATTCTAAATTTAATGTATTATAGTAAGCCAGTCTTTAGGATACAAAAGCATGGTGACCCACCACATCCTGATGCAAGGTCCACATCAGAAAGGAAAGTCATAGTGCTTGGCTGGTCATAAATGCTTAATGACATTACCTGCCACAACCAACATTTCATAGTCCTGAAGACATGTTGAATCCAATACATCTCTGAGACTGGACTTTATTGACAAAAGGGCAGATTTTCACAGGCACAATTCTCATTGACTTTCAATGGCAGGTAAGCACATACCCCCTCCTCGTGTCTTTGAAGATCTCATTCAAAGGATGGATAGCCTCAATAGAAGTCACATGCAGAGTTCTAATCTATGCCTCCTGATACTTTCCCCAACTATGTATATTATTCTTGATCTGACAGAGGCAGCTAGTAAAGAGAAGCAATGACAGAGCAAGCACAGATTAAAAGGGTTTTTTTAAATGAGTTGGAGTTAGGTACTGAAGGGTTTGGATTTCTTAATTAAGAAGTAATAGACTAATCTGAAAGAAAAATGTCCAAAGTATGAGGTGTAGGACAAGCAGCCAACAACTAAGTGAAATCTGGAGTAATTAACTGACATAGAAAACAAGCAATTGACCGGTTAGAGTGACCTGTCCTCTTCATTATTTATCACTCCCCAATTCTTGTGTCATCTGAAAACTTTATCAGTGATGATTTTTATGCTTTCTTCTAGGCCATTCATAAAAATTTTAAATATCAAAGGGCCAAAATTAGGTGGTCCATTGGTCTGATCCGGTGTAGTGGTCCCTATATTGCTACATCATTTCCATCTACTTACTCAGTTTGGTGAGTCAGCAAAACTTAGTAAATCAGTTATTTCAAAGGGTGTTGACATATCTAACAAACCAGTAGACATGCTACATGTGTCTGGAACTAACATATGAGGAGCTCTTCAACCATAGACTCCAACACCATCATCTTCATACTAATACCCCATATCTAAAACCTGGCCAGTGGAGATCAAGGAAACTCGTGATCTTATGTGCAATTACAGCAGATCCCACATCCCCGTCTCAATAACCTTCCACTAAAATGGTAGGTTAGAGATTTGCCAGTAATCAGTAATTCCCTAAAGGGGGATATAGACAGTACTAAAGCAACAAATTTTAATCAATAGAGTGGCAGCAGTGCAGAAGGGAAAAATGATTCCTTAAATAACAAACTATTATAGTTTAAAAATAACTTACTATATTACTAAGTAATTAATACCCAGCAATTGTAAAATTAAGATACTGGCAATACCTCCACATTGTATATCTGAACATAGGGAAATGTAATTTGCTGACAATTATTACACTAAAATGGAGAGATTTTCTAGTTGTATGTGCCTAGGGCAAGAGAACTGTTTACAATTAATTAACAGTTCATGGTAGACATGAATGGACTTAGCATTAAGTTGGTCAAAAAAAGTTCAGCTTTTTCAATGGAAAAGAAAGGGTGCCATCTTCATGAAAATTTTAATGAGAAATTTTCCCATTTTCAAAACAGCTGTACTTACTAGTATATAACATGCTCGTGATCTGTTTATAGAAATCCTGAAATATTCATCACTTTAATCTCTTTAACAAAAACTAACTGAAGTTTCTTGTTCTGATATTTATCAAGATGAGCTGGTCAAAGTCCATATTTCAAAAATCAGTACAGTGCCATTATCTAAGAGCCAGAAAATATTAAAGTTTCATAAATGTATCTATAAATTTATCAAACCCAAAAAACTGGAAACAGCCAGGTATTCTTCATGTATCATCAAGACACAGTGCGATGTTATACACTGACTTCTACCTTAACATACTAATTTTATATATCCTGTAATACCATGCAACAAATATTACAAGATTGTTTGCAATTTGTAACCTATTAGCCTGATCTGGTGTCCACTGCTGAAGTCAAGAGAAAGAAGGAGATAATTAATTTAAATGGTTATGTCTACACTACAAAAGTTAGTTCTAATCAACAAAGTCGAACTAACAAGTTCAACCTTAATTCAAACTAAACCTGACCTTAGTAAATCAAATTAACAAAGTGCACTAATCGGACTTAAACATTAAGTCCAATTAGTGCACTTTGTTAATTAAAACTGACTGCCCTAATTCAAATTTATTTAGTTTGAGTTAAGGGTTTATCCGGGTCTACACTGCCCTTCGTTCAAACTAAGAATCAAATTAAGCACTTAGTTTGAACTAAATGCAGGTGTTACTAATTCAAACTAAGATTTCATTAGTTTGAATTAAGGAATTCAAACTAGTGAAAGTCTATGATGGATGGGAACTAAATTAGTTCAATTTAAGGCTCCTTAATTCAAACTAACTTGCCAGTGTAGACACACCCAAAGGCAGCTTGATCAGGCCCTGTGTAAAAAGCAAAGTGCAGTCCCAACCACATTTTCTGTAGTGGAAAAGACCATAAGATACGTTCAAGGCCAGCTCAAAAATGTATGCAAACTAGGTGGTCACCTAGGGCATCAGTGTTTAAGGGGCACCAAATTCGATGAAAGTAGTAATTTTTTCTATTTAAAAATATATTAATATGTTCATTCTTGACTTTCGATTTTTTTCTGAATTGAATGTGAGTGGAGGCCACCAAAGTCATAGTTCACCTTGGACACCAAAATGCCTTTAGTCATCCCTCAATAGGTTTTATTCTAGATCTTTCAGTGGAAAGTGAGTGTAAATGTATCAAGGACAAAATGTGAGTGTACAGTAGAAATAAAATACACTTCCAAATAGAAATTACAAGATTATTAAATACTCTGGGTAAACCTATAAAACGTTAGAGATGTAATGAAATTGCACAAATACACTTCCAAATCCAATTATAACAATGGAGCAGCGATTATACAGTTACATTAACAGTTAAAATAAAATATGTTACTAGATAAATGTTTGTACTAGAAAGACATTATTAGATTTTCTTGCATTTATTCACCATAATGTTTGCCACTGGCCTCTGAAACCAGGGCCAGACAGAAAATAACAGATAGAAGAGAGAGACTGAATTTTCTTGCTAAATATAGCTAGTAACAACTGAGATATTTCAACTAGAAAAGATAGAGAGATAGCAGGTACCAGTACATGACTTGCACAACAAATCAAAACACTGCCTCATCTTCACACTTTAAGAGCTCCACCAGAATTAGTAAGTTTTAAAACAACCAGCTCATGGCACAAATAAAATCGAAAAGACTCAGTGAAGAAAGTCAAAACATCCCAGAGAAAACAAAAGAATACCAATAAAGAACCAATAATTCCAACATCAATATTCTCAGTAGACTGCTAGGTAGAAAGATACACAGAGTAAGATAGAAAAAAATACAATCATGCCTATTATTTAACAGAAAAGTGATACTTTTCTGGAACAGGTGGGAATGGAGTCACTTGCTTTGTTTATTTGAATAGTCACTTGATGCAAATCCATCAAGTCAAAGAATTAACATTTTCTTTAAGATGTGAATGTTTTCAAGCTTGTAAATATTCTGAAAGCTCATTTAAACCTGCGTAGGTTTGAGAAAGCAGAAATACATGCAGCTTTTTACAACTATTTCATTTCTGATTTACCAGTAAAATAACTCATCTCCTGTTTACTTGCTCTCTCTAGTGCTTGCAATTTTGAAATTGACTGATGAGATGATTTTAAATGTAGGTGGTGTGTTAATAAAGGGGAAGTTACATATACAAGTTTTTAGGCTATCTGAAGAAAGCTAATGTCACTTTCCGTGAAGCAATGCATATGTTTTACTTTGTCTCTTTCTGTTTCTGCTCTATTTTTATTCCCGTACTCAGTCCCATCACCATTTATTTCTTCTGGATAAAGCAGGCTTAATTTAACCAATATGTGCATGGTGATCAATTTAATTTTTTTCTTATTATGTAATCACCAGTTCATTCAAGAAAGGCCATATAGCATTCCTCAGATGGCAATGATGATTTTTTGGCCACCACTCACCTGAGCCAGAAGGAATTAACTCAGACTCTGATAACACAGTCAGATACTCTGGTGATGAGCACCACATAAATACACAGAGGTAGGCAGATTAGGTAGACTTCATGTTCCTTTCCCAGTCTCCAAAAGCAACTCAGTCTCCTAAGACTCAAGGGGTACATCTACACTGCAGTCTGAGGCAACTTAAGGTTAATCAGATAATAACACCACCTCTTAAGGTCGACTTAACGCTTAAGTCAACCTTATTAAGTAGACTTAACCCAATGTAAAAGGGGAAAACCCTTAAGTCGACCTCATTGAGACTTCTCCGATGCCAAAGTGGAACAGCTACCCACAACGCATCACTCCTTGGTCAGCCTAGCACCTGCCAGTGCAGACAAAAGCAGTTGTCAGGAGTTTTCAGTGTGGACCCTCTAAGCTGACTTAACAAGGTTGACTTAAAGTTTCAAAAGGGATAGCCGTGTTAGTCTAGTCCAGTAAATGTTTTACACCCCCCCTGCATTTAGTTTCATTCCTTTCTGTAAGTTCACCCATCTTTGAAGCATCTGAGGAAGTGGGATCTTCTCCCACGAAAGCTCATGCAAAAAATAAATCTGTTAGTCTTAAAGTGCCACACAACTCCTTGTTGTTTTTTTGACTTAAAGTTGGCTGTGTTAGGTCCGCTTAACAGTGCCTCCAGTGTAGACATACCCAAGGGCTCTTCACTTTCTTGAAGTATATATGACATGTTAAAAACGTAGAAGAAAATCCTTGTTGTAACATGCTGGACTGGCTGCTTTTCATGGACACAGAGGAAAATATTCCCCTGCAACAAGACAAGGAATGGATGTTGAGTTGTTCTACAGGCACTGACTCCTGCCTTTTGACTGAAGTTTTACAATGATTTACACCCAGACTCTCCCATGCGGAGAACAAACAGGCACTGGATCCAGGAAGCTGTTGCTCAGCAGGCCTGTCCTGTCTTACACAGCTGTTGCACTTGGCAACTAGGGAGTCCCCTATGGACCTGGGATATGTAGTGCACTAGGGGTACAAACCTCTGTGTAGCCTTTCAGAATTGTTTCCCAAATGTTCCCCCATGGAACCACCTCAGGAAGGCTCATCTGTACTCTTGGCAGGGTTTGCTGCTGTGTTCCTAAACAATGTGGCAATCTTTGTAATAAATAATAAAAGATTAAAAAACCAAAACTAAAAAACCTGCTAGTTAAATGAATTCACAATTTCATTTGAATTAGTTGTTGCTGTACTTGAATATTTTAGGGAGTGCAAATCCATTTCCTTCACCTCACACACCCCCAACAAACACCCCTGTCAAATTTTTTTCTGATGCTTTGACAGGCTATGAACCATCCTGTTTTCTCCCACCCACCAAAGAGCAACCATTGTATAGATCATCTTTGAGAGCTCTACAGCACTCCCTAACATAAGGGAGTAAGTTTTGTTTCATGTTTTCCTTATTATAGAGTATTCATCTTCAAAGCATCTTACATATGAGTGGGGAGCCTCAGAAGCATATATGGGGCAATTCAAAGAGTTTTACATGAAACAGGAGGGGTTCCCCTTCAAAGTTTCAGTCTTGCATCTGCCAGAGAAAAGCAGATTCAAAACCTAAGAGGTCACTAGACCTAGCTGCAGTGGGATATTCAGAAGACTCCAACTAAAAATAAGGGATAGTTATACACTGTGATGACCAAAGCCTCTAGGCAATGTTCTCTTTCTCTCCCTCACACACAGACACATACAGATCATTGCCTACCTTAGAAAAAAAAATGATAAAAACTGTAGGAGACATAATGGGGTCAAGACAGCTGATCCTCTAGCCAAAGCATCATCTTGGTATGAATAGAGAAGTTTTTGGTACATTGGAGAACTGCACAGTTGTTTTCTGAATCACCTCAAACAAGACAATGAGGCTTAATTGATAAAAATGTATGGTAAAGAGTCAAAACTCCACAGATTTTTATAAGTTATTTCAGGTTTAAATTAAACCATAGAATGGATTTTAATGTATGACACATTAAAGAAATATTCCATCTATATCCTAAATTACCATAATTACTATTTGTATCACAATATTATCTAGAGACCCTAACTGAAGTCAGTGCTCCATGGTGTTCTGCACTGTACAAATACAAAAATCAGAGAAAGCCCCTTTCCCACAAGTTTACAGTCTAAATAGACAAGACAGACAAGCTAAGGGAGAAAGAAAGTATACATCATCTCATTTTACACATGAGGAACTGAAGTACAGAGAGATTCAGGGTTTGTCTTCTTGCATATTTGTACCAATTTAACCACAGCAATAATTTACTATCTGTGATTTAATATCTATTTAGTTAAACCAATACAAAAGACAGTGTGTATACCACCAAGAACAGTATCCCAGGGTATGTCATAGCACACCGAGTGACTGAACTTTATGAATTTGCACTCACCCACAACCATTTGGAAATGATTTATATCTCCAAGTTAGCAGTACCGCTACGGGTACATACTCTCATGGTCCCACAATATGCCATTTTTACCCCTGACTTAGAACAACTCTTCCTCAGTGCTCAACCTCAAGTGCCACCCATTGCTTACACTACATTGATGACATCTTCATCATCGGGACCCATGGAAAGGAGTCTCTTGAGGAACTCCATCAAGATTTCAACAATTTCCACCCCACCACCAACCTCAGCCTGGACCACTTCACACAGGAGACCCACTTCCTGGACACTATAGTGCAAGTAAGTAATGGACACATAAACACCACCCGATACCAGAAACCTACTGACTACTATAGTTAGCTACTCCCCTCCAGTTTTCCTGCAGGACACACCAAATTATCTGTTGTCTACAGTCAAGCCTTAACATATAACTGCATTTGTTCTGATTCTTCAGACATAGACAAACACCCTCAGGATCTTTATCAAGCATTCTTAAAATAACAATGCCAACCTGGGGAAAGGAAGAAACAGATTGACAGAGCCGGGTGGATACCCAGAAGTCAACTACAACAGGAGAAGTCCAAGAAAGAAAACAACAGAATGCCACTGGTCATCACCTACAGCCCCCAAGTCAAACCTCTGCAGCACACAATCAAGGATCTACAGCCTATGCTGCAAGACCATCCGTCACTTATTCAAGCCATGGGGTGTAGGCTTCTCCTCGCTTACAGACAGCCCCCTAATCCTAAGCAGATACTCACCAGCAACTACACATCATACAACAGAAACACTAAGGCAAGCACCTATCCGTGCAACAAACCCCATTGCCAGTTCTGCCCACATACTTACTTTAATTACACCATCACAGGATCTAACCAAACCAGCAACTGCATCAGAGGCTCATTCACCCGCTCATCAACCAACATGATAAATGCCATCCTGTGCCAATGATGCCCCATCACCCCTATATGTGGCCAAACTGGACTGTTTCTGCACAAAAGAATAAATGGCCACAAATCAGATAAGAATGATAACATTCAAAAACCAATAAGGGAACCCTTCAACCTCCCTGCACATTTTATGAAAGACATGACAGTCACAGTGCTTCAACAGTAAAACTTCAAATCAAGACTCCAAAGTGAAACTGCAGAGTTGGAATTCATAAGAATATCTGACACCAATAAATTAAAGATAAAGATAAAGATTTGGCCTGCCTTTCTCCTTACCAAAGGGGATTTTATCCTCTTTTCACCTTTCTGCCTTCTTATCTGTTGTTCCAGATGGTTTGAATCAAAACCAATTGCTTAGTTGGCTGAAAAATACTGAACAGACCTTGTGACTTACCCCTCTCTGCATTTATATATACCCTTCCATACTGTAGTTTCCAATTCATGCATCTGATGAAGTGGGATTTTACTCATGAATTTCATAGTCTTTAAAAGTGTCACAGGACTCCTTGTTCTTTGTTTGCTGAACTAGACAAACATGGTTACACCTCTGAATCTTAAAGTAAATCTGGTTTAAGACAGTCAGGAGCAGATTTAAGATAAACCACTCAAATTGAAATTAGAGTGTCTACACAGGATTTTACAATGGTTTAATTACTCTGGTTTATAAATAGTTAAAGTAGTTTAAGTTAAAGCAGTGCAACTTCTCTGTGTAGACAAGGTCTAAGTGATTTGCCCAATGGCATGCAGGCTGTCTGTGGCAAAACCAAACTTTAAATTCAGGTCTCCTAAGTTCCAGTTCAGTGTTTTAACCACAAATACTCTAGCCACCTTTAGTTTCCAACAAACTAAAGTAAAACATCTAGTGGATTTGTGCTGTGTGGATCAATAAACTTAGTCTTTCAAATTTTGGAAACATATTTTCAAACACAGATTAAGGCAAAACTGAGTTTACCTTAGTTCTCAACCGCACATATCATAAATCCACAATTTAATAATACACAATTGGCAGCAGCTGCTGGATAGATGGCTAGGATCTGAATAACAAAGATAGGAAAAATTTGAAATAGCTGCTTTAACAGAGCTGTATGGAGAAAATTCCACAGCATCTCTCTGATTCAGGCCAGCTGTATTTCTTCATATTTTGATGAGAACTAAATTTAATGACAAATCTTCGCACTGTTGTCTATAAATTGCAATATTCTTTAATGGGGTATGAGAGTAGCAAGCACAAGCAAATTAATAAAATAGCATCATTCACCTAGCTTTGATAGACTGACAGAGAGATAGATAGTCTCAAAGCTATATCCCCATCTCCTCTGCAATGTGTAAAAAATGCTCAGCGCCCTTTCCTCTTATCAATACATTGATTCCATCTACGGGAGTTGTTCCTTTCATTCCATCTTGGACCTCTATACTCCATCGCTGCTCATCCAATACAAGCCACTTCTCTGTTTCTTCATACCGTTTCACTACTGTCTTGGCAAGAACCATCTTTGATATAGCTCCTGGGCTGTAGATCAGTGGTTTTCAGACTACAGGTTGGGACTCAGTACTGGGTTGCAGACCCTCAGGTACTGGGTCATGGCACCCGTTGCTGTCACCACCAAAAGACTGGAATGCATTGTTCAAAGATGTACGTGTTGGGTCATGGGTATACATGATTTTTTTCAACTGGGTCCCAAGGAAAAATGTTTGAAAACCACTGTTCTACATAGAATATCTTTTCTTATCTCTCCCTTGCATTAGCACTCTATCTATCTTCAGTTCTCAGTTAAAATATATGGTGTCATTTCTTACTTCCCTATTACTCTTACATTTCTTTCTCACCCTTTGCTATTATTTAATGTTTACTTGCAACTGTTTAATTTAAAGCTCTAACACATTTTGGAATAGTCTTTGCCTGAATGGCACTGTACCAACATAGCTGAATTATACTTTGTAAGGAATACTTTTTTTTATTTTTTTTTTTACTGAAGTATGAATTTCTAAGTCTCCAAGGTTGTTTTCATCATCATATACTTCATTTACATCAGTGCAGATTATGACATTTCAGATTCAATGTATCTGCTTCAAGTTAGGTTTTTATAAGTGGACTGGGGTGGATCATAAACTCTATTGCTGGTCTTCTGGAACCTTTACTCCAACAAATGTTTATTTGCCTCTAGAACTGTATATTTATTATTGCTTTAACTTGACATATCAGATATACTAGATCTTGTGGGAAAATTCCAGTTTTTTAGCATAACTGTAATGACCTCATCACACACTAAATGGTGGGGCCATTGTCAGGCTTGTTAGAAAAGGTTGGCTCCTCCTTAAGGGCTACAGAGCCTGACAGTGTCTTCCAGTAGTAGCTCTGTATCTGATCAGTGTGGGGACACTGCCCTTCTCTGCCTCCCACCAGGTGCCTGAATGAGAGGGTGAGGAACTATAAGACCCACACAGGTGCAGGAAGAGCCCCTCTTTCAATCAATCAATCAATCAATCAATCAATCAAATCATAGGGCTGGAAGGGACGACATGATGGAGCAGTTCCCTCACACCCATTCTAGTCATTAAATACCAGATATATCATGATCCACTATGGAGAATGCACTAGTTGCTTTTTTCATGGAAGGAATTTTTGCTTCTTAGCACCAAATTGGTCAAAGCCAAATATGGATTTTTCACCTTCAACACAGTGGGTTGGGGGCTTTGTTTGAACAGACATCGCAAGCAGGTTCACGCTGTTGTCACAAATTGTTCTGTAAGCATGGAGCAGATATCCAGTGCAGGTACTCCATTGGGAAGAGATACAGTGGATCAGTTAAATTGGATTAATAAAGGACTTACAGAAGCTATTCTCAAAAGGAGCATGAATTGGCGTGAGGAGGCTGAAACTTGTATGACAGGTATGGCAAGCAGTCAAACCCCTGTTCCTTTATAGCCCCCCTACACCCTTAAACCTCATTCAAGGGGGTTGACAAGGTACCAGCAGAAGGCTGACAGCTTGATTGAGAATCATAATGGGTAAAGGGCAAAGGATGAGAGCCACCTCCCCACCCATAGCTATAAGGTAAATGATTATGGAAGTATCTGCACCATATACTTTTATTTACTGGGTACTCCCACACATGTAGGAATAAAGTTGTGAACTAATTAAACCACACGCAGTGTCTCCTGGCCTTCTTCTGGCATTGCCAAACAATAGGCTGTATGCACAGCACATATTTGGTTACCAAATACAGTTTCATTTGCTACCAAATACAGCTTTCATAAAATACCAATTATATCATTATTTTAACATTAGTGTGACCTACAATTCTGTATCAAGTTCTTTTAGGTTTACTGTTTTAAAAAAAAGGCCTTACTGCAGCCAGTTGATAAAATTCTATCCATATTTTATTCTCACTCTAAGCAACTAGACTGCAAGCAAGCCTTCTGACATCTTCACAGAAAAAGAGCTATCTGTTTATGCCCCACAGGGTTCCTGGGTTATGAAACAACGTAAAACTGCAAATGATCAGCCACATACTATTTTTCTTCCTGCTGTGTGCAGTGAAGCCAGAAAGCATCCCCTATTCTAAAAAACTAAGATACTGCAAACTGCCTCTATACACCTGAATCATCAACTCTAATAAGGCATTAGAACAATTTTTCCCTTACTTACATAGTCTATGTGAAGTTGATACTCTTTCCTGCTGGGTTCCTTCAGCAAGTCTATGATATTTTTTTTTGCCATGTTGCCTGTTTACAGGTTTTTTTTAAACATTCCTGGATGTGAATGAAACACAGACCTTTAAAAATAGGGGTTTTTTTGAAAGAATTGCACATCATCTTATCTGTTGTATCCAGGTAGTCTGAAACAGAAATAGATACACTGCAGCTAAGAAATAACCACAGAGAAGTATTTTACAGTCAGTCAAAGTGCGAAATAAAACATTTCACTTTTTCTTCAAATGAATCTACACTTTACTTCTTTGATACAAAACTGGGATTGCACTTCCAATAATTATAGAAAACATTAGTATAAGATCATTATAAATTACAAAGGTAAATATAACCATAGTATATAATTAACTCATTAAACAATAACTTTGAAATACTAGAGAAACTGAAAAGTCTAAGTCAAGAATCTGATGCAGAGATCAAATGCAGAAAGAAAGAAGATAAGAAACAGTCTGAAAGAATTAATCATAGGGATAATGTAACATCTTGGAGGCCTTTATCATACAGTATATCTCAAGATCCCATTACAACATATTTCACATGGAAGCTACCTTGGTGACTTGAAATTACTGCGCGAGCACTTGGGACAGCACATAATAGAGTTTTGGGAGGACATATCACACCGACTAACTCAACCAGACTGAGTAGTGTACTGTGTAACGTGTCACGATTAACTTAATTTGGATCACTGCTGCATTTTTATGTCTGGCTACAGCTCTTAGAAACTACCACACCCCAAACTTTCAAATCAACACTCCCATGGGTTGTTTTTGAAGGAGGGAATTTTGGAGGGAGTGGAAGTAGATGTACACACATATGTTCTGATCTAAATCATTCATTTTGGCTGCTTTCTTCATAACTGCCTCCTGCACTGCTTCTTGCACCATCCTCCAGTCTAATGCATCTCTGGTGGCACTGACCACTTTTGCGGACAAAATAACGAATCATTAAGGCAATTCCTCTGTTCCTGTAATTTTTAGATCCAAAACCAGGAGGCACCTGCTTTTTGGATGCAACTCAAATCTCGTCAGAATATTTGGGCTTGTGAGATTTCCACAATTTAGCCTGAAACTTCCTGAAATCAAGTCACAAAAATTTAGCACCCTTAAATCCAAAACTGAAACTTTGTCAGGATTCAGTCTAGAACCCAAATCCAGTCTTTGTCAAAACCACATCAAAAGCCCTATGTGATAAAGTAAGAAACTTCTTGGGCTACTGTGGGATGCCAGGGGCAATGCCCAAATGTTCTTTTCTGTTCCTGTACTTTGGTGATGGGACAAAGGCATTCTGGTGATGGGACACGGGGATGTGATGACTATAGGCACCACTAGGGGGCAAAGGGGCTTTAGTCAAACCTGCCCTGGACCCCTGTGGGGGACAAAGGTTGTGGCTGGTTTAGACCGGGGGCAGCTGGCCCCAGGAGGAGAACAAAGAGCTGAGAGAGGAGGAGGGTAGTAGGGAAACAGGACTCAGAGAGGCAGGATCTCTGGGCACTTGTCCGGGGGTTTACGGCTATACCTCCTGTTTAATCTGAAAGCCAACTGTCGTAGCTGCTGTGCAAACTGGATTGCTAATAAACCCTCTGACTTCTACACTGGCTGAGTGTCACTACTGATTGGAATGGCTGGGACTCTCACGGAGGGAGGACCCCATCCCAGGGGAGACCCTCTGAGCCTGGATTTGTGAGCTGGCTACAGGTAGCATGGAGACCCAGGTGCTGGATGGGAGAAGAGTCCTGATTGGCTGTGAACAGAGGGGATCCAAGAGGCTTGTCTGGGGTCTCCGTGACACCCAACAATGATTCCTTTGACCATCTCAGATACATGCATTTAAACAGGCAGGTACATACCTCAGACTATAGGACAGACTCTAATCATTTACATGGGAAAACATAATAGCTCCACCAACTTCATTTCCACCAGTCTGAATAGGATCAAACGGGATATGCTTCTTTAGGTGTATACACATTTCTATATTGCACGTTTATTTATAATCGGCACAATGTAGTAGTCCTCAAATAGGTTAAAAAATCATGATGTGGCCCTTCTCTGACACTCAAATATATTTTTGTACAATCTGTTTATTATATTTCTGTGCTGTGCTGTAATGTTGGGACTATTTACCTCACTTTAAATTTGGCCATATTGTCACTTGCAGAAAATGTGTAATTCATCATTATATTCCTGAAAAGTTTGGTGTTAAGAAATTCTTTTTAGGCCAGATGCTCAGGTGCTGTAAATCCCTGTAATTTCACTAAAGGCTATACAGAGACAGTGATTACATCATCTCTATGTCAGTAAATACTGGCAAGATTGATTTACAACTTTTTCAGAATAAAAGATCTTTGGGGATGGATTAAACAATATAAATGCTATGTTGTTTCCCTAGTCTGTAAACGGTATAAAATATGCTTTGTGTGACATCTCTGAATTATCTATTGGTGGTGATGTTGACATTACATGGTATTGACTCATGGAAGAAGCTTAAATACCCTTTTAAGTTTTCAAGACTCTTTGACAAAGCACCATTTCATTAACAAAATGTTAATGAAATCGAGGAAGCTTGAATATACAGTACAGTGTGCTGGTTTCAAGGAGCTCTGTTCATTTTCTGGGAGCTCTGTTCATTTTCTGTTGAGCAAGAGAGGTGACAGCAACATAGTGTAGTTCTTATTTCAGATTAGCAGAAAAGGCACCATTCTGATCAGAACAGTCATCACTGAGTAAGGAATATCTGAACAGAGGCTACTTACATTCTTCTTGAGGCCTACCACATTAACTTGCTGAAGAATGGTCAAAATAGCAAAAGCAAGTAAACCATGAAATACAGAGCACATTTTAGAAAGCCTAATTCTTTTTGCATGTGAAAAGCAGGAACACAGAGCAAAGTAAATCACAATATCCAGCACACTGGATTCATTTTGGGGAGAAGACATTTGAGAGACTAGCATTAAGATCAATGGCATTAAGTATGCTGACATCAATGAAATAGGTGATTAGAATGAATAAAGCTCTCTGTTTTGACCAGCCATGGTTTAGCTTTAGCCATGAACTTTTTATATCACAATAGGCTTTTTTTTCAGTAAAGAACCAATTGACATAATAAATCCAGCTATTAGCGATTCATATTCAACCCACACTGTTTCACGTCCATTAATTCACTAGGCAAGGCCATGGACCAGCTCCAGTCCATCAGTCTCTACATAATTATACAGACCTGATGGCCTGTACACAGCTTCCTAATAGGCACTCACTGGATTATTTATAGGGGAAAAGTTGTGTTTGTAACTAGAAACCTGTAGTTAGCTTTCCAGTTGAGTGAATTCTGCCACTGAGCTATACAAACAATTATACTAGGCTGAGTCATTTGAGACTCTTGACTATAAACTCATAGATGCACGTGTGGAAAATAAGGAACATGGGAGTTTCAGAACAAAAATAACTTATTAGTAGATGTGCTCATGATTCCATCAGCAGGCAAGAGAACAAGACTGACATCATGAGATGAACTATGTCATTCAGCAAGATGCCAGAGGAAAGTGGGGCTTTAGCTAGCAATGACAAGCTAGTGATTGATTCTCACCACACTGAGCACCCTTCTCCAACAGATAGATGTGGACAGGATGGCAGATACCTCATGATGATCAGGGTCCTGCTAGCTGCTAAAAATGATTCTTACTACAACAGGCAACCTTCAGTGGTGGAAGGTATGGCCAAGGAGTACCTGACCAATGAGCAATGTCTTGCTCTTTGAGATGGAAGATACCTACTGGAGTAGCACATTCAGTTTTTAAATGTTTAATAAATTATTAATATATGATTTGTAAATGATTAATCAATTGTTACAGAGTCCAACAGATTAAAAGACAGCTTATAAACATGGCTTAAAACTTTCTATAATGTCTTCAACTGATGCACTTATAACCGTTTATAATACATACTTTATGTGTCTAACCTGTATAATATCAATTAGTCATTCATTAACTCTTTATAAATGAAACCTTAATATAAATTGTGACCAAAAATCCCTAGGCTGAAGTGTCCATAAAACACTTAAAGTTACTGTAAACACAAGTCATACTTGGATTTAAACCAATTCAGAGAGATGTAACACTTAAAGATTAGTGTAAACAAAAGATGTTATGAGGGATAAATTCTAGTTTGTTCACTTCTGCATTTGACAGTCATTTCTGGATCCTCAGTTGCACCTTATTCACCCAGAACAGCAGTTTTACAAGGCAACAGGAGAAAGAAAGACATATTAATGAAAACAAGAAAATAATTGTATACATGCAAAAATTGGCTTGGGAACTCAAGAATGTGCGATACATGAATCAGCTTTTAACATGTTTTTAATTTTTCAGATTTCAAGCTGGCAGTTACCAGTATCTCTTTAACACATTATCTGGAGGCTCCCGGGAGGAAATGGACTCAGACACAAAAAAAAGATGAGGACACTCTGAAAGGTTCAATAATGTTAAAGCTAAATTTCATTGCATGTGAAATGACTTTATATGGATAAGATTTTTGTATCCAGTTAAAGAACCATCCCTTAAACCCGACCAGAGAGTTCTTCTGAAATGGGAGAAAGGTCTTTGATATGCACTCATGCAAATGTTAAAAAGACAGCTAAACAATTCCACATATGCAAAGAATAGAAATATTAAATTAAATCAAATATTCTGGAATTTTGAAATGCACTTGTACTTTGATACTGATGCCTGGACTAAAATATGAGGTAATTTACACCATGGTAAAAAAACTGAATTCTCATGGCTTCACATGACTATGGACCTGACCTTGCACCATTGAAGTCTGTGGGAATTTTAAGAAAGGACACTATCCTTTCTGGCTGATGTTGGAAGTCCATCTGATGTTATGCTGGACTGAGAAAGAGAAACTTAGGTAATATACAAAATCTTCAGGTAACTTAATCAAAATTCAAAGTTCTTTCTAACTAACCTTAAAGCCAAGCTACTTACATTGACCAAGTGTTTAGTCTTGCCATGTTAGAACTATGCTTTTTTTTTTCCTCATTTCCAACTTTATGTCAAATAATTTTTATTTTTAGAGGTATAGCATGTTAATGGGAATAATTACTATTGAGTACACCAGAGGGAAAACAACTGATTTATGACCTTAAAGAAGGTGGTAGCACAGCTCAGATCTCTGTATGGGCCACCACCTTATCACATGAGATACTCTCTGTGGGTCACTGGAAGCAGGCATTGTATAACTGATATCTGGATTTAAAAGCATGAGCATCACCTAGCTGTGCTAAAAGATCCAGGTCTGGTAGCTGAAAAGCTGTAGTAAAGTCATACACTTCTTTATGACTGACCACTAGAGAGTCACAGAGCGAGTGACGTGTGGTCAACAGATGGTTAAAACATCATCGTAAAATGTGTGATCCGTCTAGATATTACATAAAACACTCATCTCATGAACCACTTTGACACCTGTTATTATGTTTAGTGTGTGTGTGTTGCCTATACCCCCTGTGTATGTGTAAGGTCCCATATATAGTAATAAAGCCACATTTTGGTGGAATAAGTATTGTTTGAGATGTATACCAGGACAGAGAGTACTTTAAAGGCTCGTAAGACATATTTTCTGTCTCACTTTCAGAACTATGCTTTTCCTCTACAAACGAAATTGGATAGACAGTAAGAAGCTCAGCAAAATGGATGTTTCAGTTCATGCACCTCCTGCCAATCTTGGGATGTTCTGGACAACCACATACAGTTATCTGCCATTGTTTGTTCAAATGCTATGTCCACCAAAGATCACTGTCTTTCTAAATTGCTAGAATAATTACACATTTTAAATGATCCAAGGTACATATGTAATTGTATTATTATAACATTTACCAGGTTCTTCTCATACTAACAGAGTTAGAATATTTCTGACAAGAAAATACAGAGGAAGAGTCATCTTCATTCATTTACATTTTGAAGCTGTCTAATGGAAATACTTTGCACACTGAAGTATACAAAGTAGTGACATGTATCAATATTATGGTTATCACATTCTCGTATAACACCATTTGGCTCCCACACCTTCATATGTGCTTCAACTCTGGACCGTTCAAGTTTGCAACAAGTTCCACATGTATTAATGACACAGCCTGTTGCCAGACATTCCACATGGCTTTGAGAGGGGTGGGCATTTTGCATCCACCACCATTGTAACATAGATCTTTCCAGATAAACCAGGAAGTTTTGTTTAAAGATCCTACTGGCTTTTTAAATCAAAGATGTCAGAAGTCAGATAAATAATGCAAACTATGCTTCACTTTAATACAAACATGCAACATTTTTATCACAACCCACAACAAACTATTTTCTGATACTTCAAGCACATCCAAGTACCTGAGAGAAATAACTTTTGTGCTGCTGTTGTTTTTTCCATAAAAAGCCCAGATGAGTGTTGATCCATCACCATTCATCATCTCTGTGATGTGACTGAGTCAACAAATATATATGCAATTTTCTATGCTCATTTTCATGCAAATGATTAGCTCTAGTTTTTATTAATTTTAATTTGTGTTGTTGAAATTTATATCCTTTTTGCAACTGTATATTACAGGCTGGTATATGCCCTTACTGAAAGAAAATGAAATAACATCTTTAAAATATTTTAGACTTTCTGGAAAGGGCACCCTCTTGGTAAGGACAGACACCAAACATCTGCTGTTGCTTACTGATTGTCTAAGTTCCTCTGTAGTTTTCATTTGAAGGGGATGAGTGCTTAAACTCAAGGGAAAACATTTGGTTATAAACTGCATTCCCATAGCCAAGGCTGGTTTTGTTTCTATTATGAGTGACTTGTACTTTGATTGAGGATTGGACTAGGTGACCTCCTGAACCCCTTCCAATCCTAATCTTCCATGATTCTATTATTCCTTTTCCTATCTATTAGTTGTTCAGCAATCAGTTTAAGCTTCATATCTTTCCCTCTTCAGACAGCATTATATTTGTGGGATTAGCAAACACCTCCATCTATCAAGGACTGCTGAATGTCTTCTGAGAATCAGACAAGAAGCTGAAGGTCCCTTGTCCCAAGAGAAGAGAGAACTCCCACAGGCAGCACATCACCATTGGATGACAATTCAGGGAGGGTTAGGTTTTACCTCCTGTTCCATCAACTCCAGCATTTCAAAAAGCTGCAGCCACAAGCAACCTCGACAGAAAAAGACATATTAAAACAAGTGCACTCGTTACTAGATCACTGAATTTTGGTCTGCTTGGTCATTGCTGTAGGAAAAGGTACAGTTTCTCAATCTTTCATTTTGAAACATGGATTCCTGTCTGATGGTCTCTCAAGCCATGACTTAAAAAAATCCCAAGGAAACGTTTCATCTGTCTATTATTCTGCAGCACATACACCACAGGTCTTTGTGGCAGATGAACTGATGATGTACAAGGACCTGCAGCTCTGTTTAAAGCTACAAAAAGATATGTTTTAGAATATATTTTCAGGCTCCTGGTATATGGGAATTGGGTTAGAATTTTAGAGAAAGGAAGGAACCACAGAAAATATTTGAGTGAAATCCTGGAGTTTGGTTCAGGACTATTCGAAAGATGTCAGAAGATGAGGTGCAATTCTGTGCTTTAAACCAGTGGTTTTCAAACTTTTTTCTTGGGATCCAGTTGAAAAAAATCATTTATGCCCACAACCCAACAATGACATCTTTGAGCAATGCATTCCAGTCCTGCGGCAGCAGCAGCAGCAGAGGGTGCCACAAGCCAGTATCTGACGGTCTGCAACCCAGTACTGGGTCCAAACCCGTAGTTTCAAAATCACTGCTTTAAACCCTATGGAACAGCTCTGATATTCATCCATGATGTGCCAGACCAACCTTCAGGTGCAAGATAAAGCATGAACTGTTCCTGCAGCGAACAATTGCCCTGACCACATCCTCTTTCCCATAACTGAAACCCTTGCATCAGCCATAGAGAACCATCTTTAACATTGAGGTAATAAAACTCTATTGTCCTGCTCCTCAACTATGTATACATTAGAATCAGGTGGCAAATGTTCATTCTTCCTGCAAAAATATTTAAATGAAAACATTATATAGAGATAGAGATAGAGATAGAGATAGAGATAGAGATAGACATAGACATAGACATTACCACTGACCTTTAGAACTTTTCAGGTGGATATATATATATATACATCACATTTCCTTCCTCTTTCAACGCCCCTTTGTGTTGCCAGGGTAACCTAAATGACCCTTAGCACAAATCCGAATCAAGTCACAAGTATATACGAGTTCTAACTGTGCACCAGTATCTTGATGAGCAGCAAAGCTAATCAAGGGGAGATTGGCTTCCCCTTCATGGGGCTTGGATGAGTCTCTGATACCTGCTCCACCCTTCTGGCTAGTTATTGCCAAGGATCAGACTGAAAAATAAGTGGTGACATATAATACAGGCACCATGATAACCTGTCATTCAAAAGAGATCCTATAGAATTTCATAGTATGATCACTCTTTCTGACTTGCTCTGATGAGCAGTGAAATAATTAAAAATGCTAAGTACTAAAATGTGATGGGGGGAGCAGTGGCACCAAAAGTTGCGGTGCATACACTTGTCCATATGTGTGTAAATGTGGTGGATTGATTTGTGGCAGTGGAGTTCCCTTCATTGTGTTTAGTTAATCATTGTTCCCACTCTGAGAGACTTCAAAGAAGAACTATATATCCCAAACCTCCTTGCCAAGAGTATATCAATAGAAAGGGTTCATGAAATGTGATGGGTGAGTGTGGCATAAGAAAAACTGTTGGGGGGACTGAGGGACAGAGATCTCATGCTCAAAGTTGGGAGTTTTTCCATGCCTTCTAAAAATGTGCTGGGCCAGCCACAATGAGCAGAAGCGGTGGAGGAAAAAGTGTAAAAATATTTTGGGTCATATAAGTTTTTTGAAGTCTTTCAGAGTGGGGACAATGATTCACTAAACACCCTTTCACTTTTGCTGTTTTAGTTACTTTTTTTTCCAAAATAAACAGTGTAAAGTATTTTCTTCCACAAGCAGTCTTCTTTGTATGGCTGAGGTAAATGTACAGCAATGACTATCATTTTAATTCTTGTATAAGCAGTGAAAAAGCAGTTGTCACTTATGCAAGATAAGAAGGAATGCAGTATTAGTTATGGGCTACAGTAAGTAAACAAGATGGCCTGACTAAAATTATAGCTGTGATTTATAGTTTCTTGAATGTGCATGGGCTTATCTAAGACCTGATTTTTTTTTTTTAAAAATGGCTTCCATTTTGCAGGTGCAAGGCTATGCTGGCAATTCATTGTGGCTGCAAATACTAGCATTTAAATATCTATCTCTATGCACTCACAAATCAGTCACTTAGACATTTAAATACTACAATAATTGCTCACAATGAAGTGCTTCTGCAGAATGCAGTTATGACTTGTGGCTCCTTTAAAACTTTAGTCCAAAAGAAACAGACCCAAATTCTGTATTACACACAAATGTACACATCCAGGTATATTTTATATCAGCAAATGCATGTTATAGTAATTGTTTTTAAATATATTTAAAAACATGTACACAGACAAATGCACTCAAGATCTTGTTAAACAAAGCAAACCCAAATGCAATATCATAAATAAACCAAAAGTATGAACAAAAACTAGATGGGAGGCTCCACCTGAGAAAAGTGGGAAGAAAATAAAATGCTGATGAGAATAGGGCCAATAGTGGTCATTCTAAAATACCTTTGGAAAAAGCTTTTTATGGTTTTCTAAAGTTAGCAGAAATGTAGTAACACTGATTTCAGAGAAAGAAACAAGGAGTCTGGTGGCACTTAAAAGACTAACCGATTTATCCAATAAATAAATAAATAGGTTGGTCTTCTAAGTGCCACCAGACTCCTTGTTTGTTTTGCTGAACTAGACTAACATGGCTCCCTTTGGAACTTGATTTCAGAGAAGAACAGCTCCAGACCATAGAGGTCTCCCACTGCCAAACTGTGATGCCTGCTGACATTAGGTACAGTGCTGTGTTCTTTAACAGTAGATAGCACACAAGCCCACACTCAGTAGAACAAGGCTGAAGACATAAGTCTGACATATAGGCAGGGAAGTAACATTAAGGGGTTCAAAACCCACGGTGCTATTTTAAAATCAAGCCCCTATGTTATACACAGCCACTATGAAGAACACAAGGCGGACATAATCCAGTTGTGATGACTCAAGTCAATGTGCAAACATGCTGCTGCATTCTGAGCAAAATCCATCACTGATGGACCATTATCGAAACAGAATTGCAATTATAGAACTTCAAGGCCATGAGGGCATGTGCTATTATTGTAAGCTCATTGTGAGACAAAGGCACTGCTAAAAAAAACTGCACCACTGAAAAACCACAAATTCCTACAGCTACATCTACACTGGGAATTTAGTTTGAATTAAGGAGGATTAATTCAACCTAAATTAGTGCATGTCCATGCTGGCTTTCATCAGTTCAAGCTAAGGAATTCCTTAGTTCGAACTAAGGAAAGCTTATTTTGAAATAGTAAAACCTGCCTTTAATTCAAACTAACCCAATGTATATGCATTAGTTCAAACTAACTGTTAGTCTGAATTAAGCACAGTTCGACCTTCTTCCCAGGGTGCATGGCACCAAGTAGAGGAAGCGCCTTCCTCTTTTTATGAAACTCGGTAGGGGGTGACCATTCTTGGGCCCCATGATTCCCCCCTCTTAAGCCGAACTAGCAAGTCCTGTGCATGGACATGCTAGTTCGATTTAGGTTTCTAGTGTGGACATGCTAATTTGAACTAAGTTAGTTCAAATTAATCAAAATTAGTTCACACTAATTAATATGAACTAACTTTGTTTGAACTAGCATTCTTGAGTGTAGACATAACCTACCTGATCTGACACATATGATTCAACAGAAAGGACATACAACAACGACAACAATCTGGACTAGATAAAAGTGGAATTTCTTTTCCTCCCTATCCCTCTACACGCACTATCTTCTTATACAAACATACAAAACAACTTATTCCACATATGTGATAAATTCTAGAGAATTTGGGACTGCATTTTATCGTACACTGTTGACATCTCACCTACACTTTGTTCCTTAATCCGTATTTGTTAGGACTACACCTCAATATCCCTGAATGGCTTAAGTATCCACTGTCTGAAGATTAAATAATATATCCCAAAAAACACAACTTATTGAAAAAACAGAAGTTCCATTCCTCAGAAAATTCCAATATTTCAATATTCATTTTTGTTTCAAATTGGATCACAAGTTGAAATTTTGAAATTTTTTTGGACAGAAGTTCAGAAAAAATTCTATTTGGAAAACTTGATAGAAAAAAAATCTTTGTAGAATCATAAATATCAAGGCCACAAGGACCATCAGATGATTTAGTCTAACTTCCATACCGCATAGATGAACAAATCCTACCCCAGCTATCCTGGCACTGAACCCAACAACCTCAATTAAAGTAATGGAGCCCTCAGGAGACTAATCTGTTGTGTGGTCCAAATAGACATAGGAGGGACTGAGGGGCATCAGTGCCCAAAGCACATTCAATGGCAGGGAGTCGATTTGGTGAGCTATATCCAGATAAATCTAACAAGCAACCCACACCCCAGGCTGCAGAGGAAGACAAAAGAACCCAAAAATGCAAGGCCCTATTAAAAGGTCCTCAGTAGGCTGGAATGCCTAGTGGTCAGCATCTATTCATTGGTAGGGGAGCCAAGGCTCCCCACACTAGTGGGCTGCAACTTAGGATCAGCAGTGTTTGACCTCTAGAGAGGTCACTCTGAGTTTCCCAGTTAGATTACTTCTTACTACTGCTTCTAGCCCAAGATAAGTGAAAAAGAAAAGGAAACCAAACTGTCAGACCCAGCTGGATGGAGCACACAGTCCTAGTACTTCAAGGACTAGTACACAGACCTAGTACATCTCTGGCCCTCTTGGACAGGATCCTTCAAGATAGCCCCATCTTTCTCTCCTGCCTCCAAAGCTGGGTTGTTCTCTTTTTCAACTCTCTCTCCAAATGGAGCACACGCCGCAAGATTGGAAGAGCAGAATTAGCCGGGCCCATTACTGGCACCTAACCACTTCCATTGTGGGGTTTGTATATCCCATCACAGTCCTATAAAAATATTTCAGTCTAACGTCACATCATTTTGTTTTAGTAATGCTGAAATGTTATAATATAAAATATTTAAAATATAAATTAAACATCGACATTATCAGAATGAAAAAGTAAAAATGATTCATCATGTCACTTTGTCAAAAAATGTGAAAATCAACACATTCCTGCAAAGCACTTCAATTGCAATGAAACTGCATTTTCCAGCACAAAACTAGTCTGCTGAAAATTTTTCAACTAGCTTTTCCTTCCCCACTTCCCCTACCAAGGTGATAGCACACAAAAACTGCAGAACCTTATTTGTTCTTCCATAAGACTTATAACACTCAGTATAAAATTGATGGTCTCAGACCACTGCTCAGCAAAGATGTTATAGGAGAGAGGTGTGGTGGAAAACTCCAGTGCATGCACTCATATGAAATAATATAAAGGCACAAAACAAATTTTGGGATTAAATATCCTCCATCTTATTTACTTGTTTCAGGTCATTCATACTGTTTGGTCTTCTCTGGTGGGTTTCCCAATTATTAGTATGAAATAGTGAGGTTCTGCTACAAAATACACATATATGTGCATATTCAGCTATACAGACAGACCTATGTAGATCTGTATATAGTTCTGTACATTACTTCACTATACTTAAAAGTATAGTTTTCAAGGGACATTATACGTTTTTTCTGTAATGTTTTTCTTCCCCTGAACATTCCGCATTCCCTCCCCAAAATATATATTTCAGTAAGGCTCAACAGCGGCATGGTTAAAGGGAGTCCTGCATGGAAAGCTCCTTCAGCTGCTTAGCCCAACAGCATAAATTTGATCTTGTAATTAGTATTCAGCTCAGCATCTTGGATAGCAACCAATGTTACAGCCAAGAGGTGGTTTAAATCACATAAATCATAGATCAATGACAGAACTCTAAGCACTGGATAGATTACAAAAGTAAGCTTTAGTTAAAAATAGATTAACCATTTCCCTGCAGGAATTCCTTCAGAAAACTGAATATAAAACAAATAAAATTATATCTGATAATTTTTTCTAATATATGCATATACTAGATGAATTGTCCTTTCCCTTGACAGTTACACAGTGATTAAAGAAATGTGTTAACATGCTATTTCAATGAAAAAATATTGTAAATTGTGGAGTCTTTAATTTTTTTAATGAGTCTTTAATAGCCAGCAAGAATGCACTGAATATGCAGTGTATAAGATACAGTGCAACGGTATAGACAGCTTTATGGTAATTGTTACACCTTTTAATAGCTATTTTCTGTTTTTCTTTTTTTTAAATAAGAATTATAAATGCTTTTCTATACTGTATCAAATATATTGTGATTGCAAAATCATTCCAACATCTATCTAACAGAGTCCAGTTCTGAGGTATGCAGAGTACCCTCTGACACTATTTCAGTGCCCATGGCGTGTGCTTAGTACCTTGCAGAATTAGACTCTGAATCTGTGCACTATTAATCATTATAAAGTACAGAAAATAAATGTCTAAATCTACACTTGTTATTCAAGCAAAATTCCTTTTGACTGAGTAAAGACGGAATGGTCAAACCCCAGGATCAGATTATCAACTAGTGTAAACTGCTGAACTCCAAATGCAGCTCTAATGAAGCTATGCCAGTTTACACCACTGATGGATTCGACTTCCTGGTTTGCAAAGTCAAGGGTGAGTTTTAGAAAACAAAACAAGAGTAGTTCCCAAGTTCACCCCTTTGAACTTTGTTTTGCTTACAGCACCTGGCATCATATGAAAATAGCAAGCTTTTCAAAAAGACAAGAATTTGCATTTATATTTTGTTGATCACTGAATTCAGAATGAAAAAAGCTAAAAATCACCAAACCCACTCCTGAGGACAGACATTTTAGAATCCTAAATTATTTTGGCTAGAAGAAATTCTTGAAGTCCATATGTTTATAGTGAGGCACAAAGAAAACACAGTCTTAAAAAAAATATTCTAGACAGCTAAAACAACACCAAACAGAAAAAAAGTGGTCTGAACTTCAAACACATAATCCTGTCACTTTTGACACTTTTTTGCACTAGTTAAATGAATAGTTCAGTATTAGATTGATTGGAAAAATGATCAAACAAATTGAAAGAAATCCAAGACTTCTCCACATTGGATTTCCCAAATTTTGATCAAATGAAAAGAATGAAATTCAGCTATTTTAGTACATCATAATAAAGTTGTACAGTAGTGGATTGCCATATTTAGAAGTTTCCAGCACAGTTATATCTATTTTCATCTCTATCTTCCCTAACAAAAATATTCAGCTACTGTCATATTTAGTATTTTTAAAGCAACTTTTCCACTTTCACATATATTTAATCTTTTTTAAAATATTCTATTGCCCCATAAACAAATTAGTGTGTTACTTTTTTCATCTTAGGGAACATCACATTATGCAAAACTAGAACAGACATTCAGATAATTATTAATGAATGTTCCAGAAGTTAGGAGAGCATTGGTGTCTCACTTCTTAAGGGCTAGAACCTATAATATTTAGTCCTATGAATAGTCCCATGGAAAATAAAGGGGCCTACTACATAAGTAAAGTCTTCTTATGTAAATGAGCACTGAAGACTGGGGCTCTACATACGAACTTTCTAAGGTGCTGAAAGATACAGATGAAGTCCAGCATTATAATTTACCAATATCAGATTAAGTATAACTAGAAAACATATAAACAAAACTCATTTAAAACATCAACTTTTCCAAGCAAAGTCAGGGTTAATTTTTGAAGGCAAATTTCCCTGAAGCAACAATTATCTTTAATTATTTCAATGTGAAACCAATTATCAAGGGTGTTTGTTCCCTGTTCTCAGGTTTTGGTGACTCACACAGGATAGTCAAAAGATATTTAGTATTCTTTAGTTCTGGCTCAAGCCCACAAGGTGCTGAATAGCTTCAATAGGAAAAAATTTCAGCTACAGTTGAAGGTGCTCAGCACCAGCCAGGAGGCACTCATCACCTTGCAAGAACAGGACCTATACTTCTGTTCCATTTGGCAGTGTAATCAAATACATCACATTGTTCTAATGAAAACACCAATGGTTTGGGCCAAATTCTGCAATTTTTCCAGTGAAGCTAATGGAAGAAAGGACTGAGGATCTGGCACTTTACAGATGAACAGATCTATTGTTATATAAGACACAGCATACAATCCTCTAGTTTTAAGGACTATCAGATTACCATGGGCTGCTCAACATTTTCCATCATTTAGCTACAATATGCTTAACAGCATTCCAGTATATTTGTATGGGATTTTTTCCAAATGTTTGAGGTTTAATAACTGTGTTCAGTAGATAGTATAAATTCGACAAAGTTAATGAGAACATTAGTAATACCCAGTAGTGCACAGAATCAGTGCAAGATGATATATCGAATATGATCTCTTTAAGTTCACAAGTGTTTATGGGAAATGTTTTCACTGTTCCACTCAAACAGGTGAACAGTAAAGTGGAGAGTTTAAAGGATTCTGTAACAGCAACATCCAAAAACAGCTGAAAACAGTAAAAAGGATACATCAATATCCACCTGCTTAAATACCTGACTCTCCAGATGAATGAATTCACAATATTTCAAATGCAGTCATTTTAACATAAAAGTCTGTCACTCAATCCAGTAAACTGCAAACTGTATTATTTTTAACGTTATTCTTAACTCAAAAGAAAAATCTATTTAAAAAAAAGAAAGATTCTAAAACTCTCAAAGGTGCCAGAACTTTCATAGACACACTCTATTGCATTTTGATGAAAGAAAATTGTTATTCTTTCTTGGAAGGTCTGGTGGGGAAGGATACAAGTTTTGGACCAACTCGACCAAATAAGACATAATCTAATGGTCTTTTTTATACAATCTACAGTAAAATTCGCTATATAGCCAGTCATAAGATTAAAAGCCTTTCAAGTTGCTATCTTGGGAAATTTCTTTCAAGGAAATTACTACAAAGCCTTGTTTTAGTATGTACCCCTACTGTGAGTCCTACTGTGTTTTTTTAATAAGGAAAGCTATCCATCCATAGAGGTGTATCCTGTTCTCCATGCATGAGTGTCTAACAGCAGGCACATACAGTAGACACTCTGATGTTTTGCTCCTTTAATTTTCACTCCATAATGTTGATGCCTGACTGATGCATGCGCCTTCATAGTAGTTTAATTATGGGTATGCACAGAATATGGGGGTTTTCAGTCAAAATAACAGATATTATGAACATCTTTATGTATAAACATACTTAGATATTGCTATTAGAAAACAATATCCAATTATTAATGGATGGAAAGCAGCTTAAAACTATCAAGAGATGAACCCAAATATGTCATAATGAAAATAGAGAAAAAGCTAGATCTATAGAAACCTCATTTAGCTCTTTTTTAAAATAAAAAGATAATTTTACACTAGACACAAAATTATTTAAAACTGTGATTAAGATAAATTGTCATACAATGCTAGATTTCTACACACACCCTTGTAATGGAATTCATATAAGTAATGACTGAGACAAAATAGTGTTTTTCAATCTAATGATACCTTTAATTTTGATTTTGATGAAAATTTTAAACAAGCAGATCTTTGATAAAATAGGTTCCTATACCATTCAAATACCAAATCCTAAAAAAAAAAAAAATCACAGCCCGCATACTGAGTGAGTGTAAATCAATGTTGTTCCATTGACTTCAGATTTGGTACAAATATTGAACAAACAGAGCAATATTAGTTCTCCCCAACTCCGGATCTGCTTCTATAATCACAGCTAAAAAGATTTTCTTAATCAATTAAAGGCCTGAAGTTTCTACTCACTCACACAAAACCCAGCTGAAGTTAGTGCTAGTAATGTATTCATTTAAATCTTGACACAACATGCATAGCCTAGTGACAAGGTACGTGTTATTACATTTTGGACTCAGCTTTTCAGAAATCCCAAAACTTTGACAGAGCAGTATGTACAGAACTATATTATCTCACATGGTCTAAAATAATGCTTGACTGTTCTACAATTCTGCTGCATTTCTTTAGTAACTGACAAAAAAATTAGTATATTCATTATTTGTGTGAGCAGGAGTCTGAGCTATCCTGAGAAAATATGCCCCTATGTTGACAGAATGAGAGTCCTTTAATTTTCAAATTATACACCTAAATAAATAAGGTTATAGCACCTGAGAAGTGAAAGATTATGAAAATAGTAATATCCCACAAAATCTTGAAAGGTATCATAATGCCTCAAACAATTATCTTCTGTCAGTTATTTGCTAGTAGTCTCATGTAGTTCAAGAAGAGAAAAACACAAATGTGCTCCTTTAAAATTCATGAAACCACTCATTCTGTCATAAAAGCAGGCATCTTTCATGGCTACTTATTGCACACAGTCTCATAACTAATAGTGACAGATATTTGGAATACAAAAAAAAATGAGCATTAGACAAAGAACATTTGCTGCTCAATTTTTACATTGTAATGCCTAAAACAGAAAGTAAAATCACATTTTATACAGAGAGTTAAGAATTTCTGGTGTAATTAAATTAAAATTGGTAGATAAAAATGAGATTGTACAAAGACTAGTGGTGTACAGCTACCAGTATTGGGTTGTGCTGCATCCATGACAACAGGATGGAAGGTTGCTTTTAATACTATTATCTTACATACCCACAGCTGAATGCTAATGCAGCTATACTGAGGAAATCAAGTTTCAAATCTGTATCCACTGAACTTACATCCACAAGGCAGAGAGTCAAAGACCCAGGGTAAAATACAAAGGCTAATACTATAGTTCTGTCAACTCCCAAAAGGTCAGTTATTTCAAAAGGTACACACAAGTATTAATTGTTAAATATTTTATACTTTAAACCTAAGTTGAAGCTAAATCAGATCTTGTGCAAACAGATTCCTTTCAGCTCTGTTTTCCAAAAGATAGCAGCATCAAATGTAGAAGCCTAACTAAATTTTCATTTGCATTCTGTAAATAGAGAATTGATCATTTTGTTTCATATAGACAGTCTGTTTCTCCTCAGTGAAGAAGAGCTAAAAACATGCAATAAACATCTACTGTATAGCCTTGTCCATGTTTTTCAGAGGCTAAGTAATTCAAGTGATCTGTTCTTATTCTAGTTGTGCGCTCAAGGAATAGGGGGAATTCAGGCTAAGAATTTAATCCATCCTCTGCCTTCACTAGAAGAGTTTTATCAGGAGTAATAGCAAATGTTTGCAGAGGCAGATTTAAGTAGTTCCTTCCTCCCACCCCAACACTGAAATTACCAACTCAGATTATTTTTCATTTAAAACAGACACAACGTATTTCAGCAATAACAAAAGGCAAGCTATCATTTTGGTTCAGGATGAGCAGCCTGATTAATTTCTCCCAGATATAGTAAGAATGTGAATCCTCTAAATATCTCAATAGGCAAAAACCAATCTCTCACTCTTTCCCTCTCATAATTGCTAACAAAACAATATGGCACTGTCCTTCCCCAAGCTGGGAAATTTTTTTAAAGGTTTTTTGTTTGTTTGTTTCTTTGTTTTACTAGTAGTGTTGTGGATATATGAGAATAAGGAACTCTGACTCTGCTCACAGGAAGCAAAGATAGCCTCCCAAAACACTGGGGTCAACCTTTAGTGCACTGCCAATTTTCAGTCACCCTAGTACCTGCTCGTTTTTACTCATTATCAGACACTTTCTGAATAGAGAATAAATTCTCATTAGAACTATCAATTGTTTATGCAAGTATAAGCTCCCTATTCAAAAAGGCCTGCTGGAACTGTTGATCACTTGCTTATAATGTGGTGAAACCCAGTGAAAATTAGATCCAAAGGGAAGCTGTGTTAATCTAATTTGCTAAAACAAACAAACAACGAATCCTGTGGCACTTTGTTAGCCTTTAAGTGAAAATTAGCTGGACTAAGATAAACAGGTTGGGCCATATATTATCTGCATTCCATACAACTCCTACTGATAGCATTAGGGTCTCATAACCTTGTTAAAAACTCTTGCTCCATCTACTAGCCTAATAATGTATAGGAATATCTTCATAGATCAAACATTCAATTATTTTGCCACTAGATACCTGGAGTTATTATAGAATAGAGAACTGAAGCCCACTGAACCATGACCAGGGAACACCAAAAGGAAGCATTTCTGATGAAAGACCACTCCACAGTATATAAGATGCTACTTAAAGAAGACTAAATCCAAGGTAGTTAACATGAAACTAAGAACTCCCTGACAAGTTAGTGTGTAGGCACGCTGTATGCAAACAGGTTCATGGTGCTAATATCCAAGACGATTAAAAAGCGATAATAGAACACTTTCTACCCTAGCCATCTGAGGAGTTTTCCCCCACATACAAGCCCATGTTCATCACTTGTAGCAATGAAGCGCTGTTGCATTTGAAAATGGAAGTAATGGGAAGGTGGAAGTGCACAATGGTGAAAATATTGGCTCACAAAGGACAGAACTGAAAAAATGTAAAGGTAGCTTTTTATTAAACTGTAACTGAAAAAATAACTTACTGTGAACATACTTAAATACCACTATTTAAAGGATCAAAGTAAAGCAAAAAACAGGGAGATATTCCTATACATTATTAGGCTAGTAGATGTAGCAAGAGTTTCTAACAGGGTTATGAGACCCTAATGCTATCAATAGGAGTTGTATGGAATACACATAGTACGTGGCCCAACCTGTTTATCTAGTAAAGCAAAAAAAGCAAGGAGTGTTGTGGCACTTAAAGACTAACAGATTTACTTATCGCATGAGCTTTCGTGGGAGAACATCCCACTTTGTCAGACACTTTGAAGAGGGAGAACTTACAAAATTGGATGAAAATAAAAGCAGGAGAGCGTAAGTCAAGGGATCTGGTCATACTGCAATAGCAAATCAGAGCATTTGTAAGGATTCAAATTTTAGGAAACAGCATACAGAGGGAGGGTAAAGTCAAATTACCTGTCATAATGTGAAAATCCATAGTCACGATTCAGCCCTGCCTTCACGCAATTTAATTTGTATATTAATTCGATTTTGGTTGTTTCTCTTTGAAGTCTTGATGTCCCATTGATTTTCTTGACGACCGTCGTTAACAAGTCATCAATGGAGTGATTAGGAAGATGGAAGTGCTCAGCAACTGTTTCTTTTCTGTTATGAATTCTGATTTCTGTTTTATGAGCATTAAGCCTTCTCCGCAGGGTCTGTCCTTTTTGTCCAATGCATAAGGCGTGGGGGCATTTCCGGCACATGATGGCATAAATCACATTAGTGGATGAGGAGGTGAAGGGCCCTTTGATGGAGTAGCTTGCTTGATTAGGTCCTATGATGGTGTCTTTTGTGCAGATATGTGGACAGAGTTGGCAGTGTGGTTTGTTGCAGGGATGTGTGCCTGCTTTAATGTTTCTGTTGTTAGGTCTGTAGTTGCTGGTGAGTATCTGTTTAAGGTTCACGGGGTGTCTGTAGGTGAGGAGAGGTCTGTCTCCCAAGGCTAGAGAGAGTGAGGGGTCATTTTTTAAAATAGGCTGGAGGTCCTTAATGAGGTGTTGTAGAGGTCTGACTTGAGGGTTGTATGTGGTGACCAGTGGTGTTCTATTGTTTTCTTTTTTGGGCCTTTCCTGTAGTAGTTGACTCCAGGGTACCCAGCTGGCCCAGTCAATCTGTTTCTTTACTTCTCCAGGTGGGTACTGTAGTTTTAAGAAAGCTTCACACAGATCCTGAAGATGTCTGTCTCTGTCTGAGGGATCAGAGCAAATGCGGTTATATCTTAGGGCTTAGCTGTAGACAATAGATCATGTGGTGTGTTGAGATGGAAGCACAAGGGATGTAGATAACTATACCGATCAGTAGGTTTTCAGTATAGAGTGGTGTTGATGTGTCCATCCCTAATTTGTACTTAGTGGCCAGAAAGTGGATCTCCTGTGTGGAGTGACCCCAGATTTAGATGTCAAATAAAATTAATGTTTAAGAGCAATAAAAGTCCTTGGAGATGCAAAACACAGAAGTTTTATATAAAATATATTTTAAGGTTGCCCTCTATATCAGACTTTGCTGTTGTTTGCTTCTTCTCAATAGTTGTCTTTCCATCAGTATATTGGGTTCCAATCCGTTCAGAAATTGAATGGAAGGAATGGATTCTACCTTGTTCATCTGAAAGGCCCTCAGTTCATAGAATTAGTACTTTGAGCAGAAGCCAAGGAAATATGCTTACACATTTGCTAAACTAATACCCACAGGCAGGCACATTAAATGGCCCTAAGTTGCCCAGGGATTTCCAGAGACATTAGGCTACTGACTTTCTGATGACCCGAATAAGGACAATAGCACTGAAAATGAAAGCTTCTATTGCTAGCCTACTTCTGGTATACTTACATTTTCCAAATTAACAGCATAAAGAAATGCCATTATGCTTAATGTTCATTTTTTTAGAACTATTGTCCAGATATTATTCATCCTTCTACATAATCAGTTGTGCAAAGGGGAATCTGGGGCAGTAAACTTGGTGAGCTCATTTTCTAGTTCAAAAACTCATTAAACGAATTAGTTCCTTGTTAGGATGTATTGTGCCATAAATAAATGGCTTATACGATCCAAAATTACCTCAAAGTGAGTGACCACATCAGCTCAATTTGAGAAGAGGCTTGCAATTTGAGGGGTGGTCTCATCTGAAAGACTCTCTATTTCTTGTTCTGAGGAATACCAATGTTGGGAAGATGACCAAAGAAACCTCCATTCCACCAGGAACATTAATTGGAACCCAATGAATGCTAGCGAATAAACTGAGACCACTGATTTATTTCAACAAACTATCAAACAGCTGACTAAATGGTACCAAACATAAGAATTCATTTGCGCTAACAAATTACAGCAGCTATTGGATGACTTTTGTTCCACTATTACAACCATCCAGGCATTGATCAAGCTGGTTTATAACCCAACTAGCTTAACAAAAAAGTCAAGTTAATAATTCCTTCATAAGTGCCAATCCACCTCTCGCATTTTCAGATAAGCAGACATTCTGGAGGCTCGTTATAATGCCAAGCTCTTTATTTTGACTATCAGCCAGTTATGGCATCATTAAAATCTATCTTCCTCTTTTTGTTTTAGGAGAGTGTAGTGGCACGAACCAGGCTGAGACTGATTCACAAAGATCAGTGTTGAAGCTGTTCATTGATGCACTCACTGAGAGGAGGCAGAAACTATCAATATCATTGACCTTTGTGGGCCAGCTGCTATTTCAGCATGTGCCCCTGCCACACAAAAATTAAATAGAACTGCTGCTGTTGCTGTTCTGGTGGTGATGCTAATAGAAGGTGTTTCTCTCCCTTCTTTCCTACACCTCTTCTTCTCCTGAGTCACCTCCATTTGTTGTGCTGCTGATAATATCTCTGCCAGACTCACATTCATATTCCCCAAAACTTCCAGGTTTTCCTAATTCCCCTTTTAAATAATTAATAAAGTGGAGAACATTTTTTCATTATATCGCCTTCCAATTTAAAAAGAAAAAATTAAAACTAATGGGAAATGCATCCTGAGCTTCATGCTAGTCCTTTACTTTTTAAATCATGTTACTCAACTGCTCAAATGAGCTTCCTTATCCCCAAACTCCCTTCATGAGGATGGCAACACTTTTAATCCTGCACAGCAGGTAAAATCCAGCCAGAAAAAAATGTGAGACAGAATGTATAATTTAACCTTTGACCTTCAGCTTCTTCCATCCATTAAAATATAATAAGGATACTTTTTGCTAAATGCAAAAAAAAAACCTAGTTTTTGCCTACCAGGGTAGCTGCAAATGATGATTTCTCCCCCTGCCACATGCCCCCAAAACAGCCACACACCCATATGCACACCCTACAAGAATTCCTGCAACATGAGCAAAGAGAAAAGAAATCTGAATCAGTTTTAGTTCACATGAAGTTTTTGTCTTAACCCACAGGCCTCAAACCTGCAATCTGAACCATAAAGAAAAATCACTGTGCTTGTGCAGAACCTGACTGGCTTCAGTAATCCTCCAACCAGTGTAAGGGTTCACCAATCTCGAGTCCCATGGCACTGAGTGGAATGGCCCAGAATTCCATGGATCCATGATCCCATGGATCAGACTCCAGGGCCAGGATTACAGTCCCTTCCAATCTGCCATCAGTTTATGGCCAATATAGCCTCTTAGGACTACACAGTAAGCAAATACATTCATACGAAAAACATCCACAAGATTTCATTTAAAAACTACATAATCTTCGTCAGAGTTTCTTTCATTAAGCATTAAGGCTTCCGTACTTTTTCCAGCCAAATTCTATTATTGTTGAAGAAGAAATAAAAGACTATGAAAATACTGTAACTTTTTAAAGCAAGCATCAGAAGAAAAGTGGTGATGATGCACTTAATACCATCTTGAATGGTTTAGAAGAAAACACTGCTTACAAGCTTTCAGTATATAGATAGTTCTATGTCTGGTAGGACAGGAGCTTGGATATTTGAAACATTATTTCTTCTTGGGTGTTTTTCTTTTTAATAGCTATATAGTTTGGTTATGTATAACTTTCCGGAAATAATGTGCTGTGGCAGTAGTGCTCTTTCCAATAAAACATTATACATAGTCAGAGTCTGGATTGTTTCCTAGCTGTCATTGTTTAATGCTAATAGTGTTCACCTGAGATGTTCAGAGAATGTCATTTAAAATATTACCAAGTGTATTTTACTCTTACTGGGTATGCCTACACTTGAGTCTTAGGTTGACTTAACCTTTCTTAAGTCAACCTAAGGAAAACTTTGGCCACATTTGGAATTTATTAAGTTGCCTTAAGGGCTTCCCTAAGTTGACTTAATAACACCACCTGTTAAGGTTGACTTAATGGTTAAGTCAACCTTATTAAGTCAACTTAAGCCAATGTAGATGCTTAAGTCAACTTTATTAAGTCAACTTAAGCTAGTGTGTATCAGTGTGAACATGGGCAGTTGGAACTCTATAAGTCAACTTAACAGGAGTGTGGACACTCTAAGTCGGTTTAACAAGATCAACTTGTAGACATACCCATTGCTAGTTTTCGTCACATGCTTTATCAAAGACTCATCAATAACTATTGACGTAACATTTGATAGAAGAGAAAGAACTCCAGAAAAATTTTACAAAACAGACACATTGTGAGTGAGATTGTCTTAACTGCTCGGCACTACCCTGATGCTGCTCCTGATAGTGAGGCCAGTGGTGAGTACATGGTATAAGAATAATAATATCAATACTGTTACAATATATCACAAATAGCTACAAATATACCTAAGCCGCTGAGTTACTCACCTCTTTGGAGGATCAGGCCTTACTACTGACTGAACTATCTTTCAGTTAGCAGAGTTACTGCTCATTTCAGTCTCCATGGCCAGTTGCTAATTTGGTTTCCCATGCACAGCAGAGACTGAGGAAAGTGACACTGGATTTGGTTTTGCAAGATCAAAACCAGGTGGATTGGAATCCAGTACCATTTATTAGGTTCAGACAAATGGCTCCATTTTGACCACCTCTACCTCTCACTATCATCACCTAGCCTAACACATCTCTTCACAGCTCTGCTCACAGACATGTACAGCACTGTTTCCCTACCTTTCACAGTTCACTGTCAAACATCACGTCACATAGCACGCATGTGAAAGCATTCAGAATGTGGGAACTAGCAGGAAAATGCCAAATTACCAGTAGCAATTATATGGGTATACAGCATGGCAATACAAGGGAAAATATTTCCAGACTTTTCCTCAGATGTGAATAAAACATATGGCTAAAACATCACTTGTAGGCGAGCTCACTGGGTGATGACATATGAATGTTTTATAGTAATATGTTAGCTTTCTATTACCCATCACTCTCAGAAAGCTTAACTCTGCAAGGTGCTGAGCAGATTCAACTCCCAACAATTTCAGCAAGAGCTGAGAATGCTCAGTACTTGCTAGTATACTATCCAAACAGTGGGAAAAACAGGCTTGCTACCATCAAATTACCACATTGATTTTTTTAAAAAGCATATCCTTAAAAATTCCTTGCATGGGGGATGGGTTGGGTGGGGACAGTTATACAGACGTGCTTGAAGAAAAATGCATTGTTTGTATTTTTAAAGGGATGCACTAGGCAATGATAACTTACACAAAGTTGCACTCATTTGCATCAGATTGCATGGAAGTTATGTAAGGTGACTAGCATAAAATGATACATCAAAAGTAAGAAAACAAGTTTTCCTAAATGATGCCTTATTTCACATAAAAATGAAGCAAACAGTCACCAGATGGTAGACACCCAATACAATGGGACAAAAGCTTCCTTCACAGTTTAATCAGTTGTGTGGAAATCTTTTGTTTTGGGAGCAAGGAATAGAAATCATTTAAAGCATTCAACTACTCTATACTATAAAACAGAGTAATTATTTATAGGCTATCACTGTACTGGAAGGGAGTGAAAACATTCTTATGCCAACAGGTCAAATTCATCACTTTATCTCCAAAGTCTAGTCTGGCACATTTATAAAAACATGGGTCTTATTTAGCTTAATCAAGTTTTTATTCTCCCATTGCTGGAAATCCTTCATGAAGCAACATGTCAAAAGGCAGAGTATACAATAGCATATCCTTGGTAAAATCATCTTTTCTTAATATCCTTCCTTCTTCCATCCTCTGCTCCCCATACACAGTTTTAAAACATTTTAAAGTTGTAAGACACAAAACTGCAGCAGAAAGACAAGAAGCATATATTTAAAAAACAATAAAGGCAAAAATGCAATACTTTTTTTATCTGTATACGTAGGTCAAAAGTTATAAACTCTGTGTATGTATCTGAATAAGAGAGAGAGAGAGATTAAAAATGTACCAAGAGCCATGAATGCCATTTTACTGTCATTTCCTTTGATTAACCTTCAACTGACCTCAATCCCTGAGGCAATTTCAGTTTCTTTTTGTTCTTACATTTGATTCTTCAATCTGCCAGGTAAGTACATCTCTGCCATTAAAGAGTTTTCATCAAGAGCATATTGTTTTTAGAGTTTTTCATAGAAATATTTGAAGAGAACTGTTTGTAAAACCTTTAAAGTCACAATATCAGATTCAGTTTGGCCAAAAATTTAAATTGTGTGAAACTGTAGTAAGACCAACAGACATTATTACCTTACTTTTTTTCACTGGAGATTTTCAAGCAGAAGGAAAAAAACTGTCAAAGTCAATTGACCTATGCCAATATAAAATAACTATAGGTTTTTGTACAGCCAACTCTCATGATTTTATCACAAGACTTATGATATTGGTGTTTTCCTTTTTTTTTTTTTTTTAAGGTTCTCGCTCTGGGAGCTGTGAGAATTCCAACCCTCATTTTATTTAACAAATAAATAAATAAATAAATAAATAAAAATTTTAAAAAGGTTGTTAGCTCCGATGACTGTAGAGAAAAGCTAGAAAACATGTTCTAAAAGCTAAAAAAAACCAAAAAAAACATAAAAAACCCAACTAGATTGTAAGCTCTTTGCATCAGAAACCACCACTTTTGTTCTGTATTGGTATAGGAGGTAGCAAAATGGAACCTTGGTCACTGGCTGGAGCTTGAAGGTGCTACTGCAATACAAATAAATAATACATTATTTTAAGTAGGTCTCATCATTTTGGGAGGTATCCTGAGATTTCTGCATGACTGAGCTTGACAATGCTTGAACCTGCCCATCTAACTCCAGATGATATAAAAATTGGAAAACTGGGAAATGTCCACAAAAGTGGTATAAAAATGATTCAAGAACTGGAAAACAGGCCTGACAGTGAGTGACTAAAGATGTTTGATCTATTTCATTAATAAAAAAACAAAGTTCAGGGTGACTTGACCATGGTGTACAAGTAATTTTACAAGGATCACAGGTATACAGTTCTTTCTTCTAGTATAAAAAGGCCTAGTGAGATCCAATGACAAGCAGCTGAAGCCAGACAAATTTGAACTAGAAATAAGGTGCATATTTTTAACACAGAGAGTAATTAACCACTGAAACTACTTACATCAAGACTGGATCTTTTCCCAAAAGATATGCTATAGCTCTGACGAAGTAATTGTCTTGATGTAAGAACTACTGGGTGAGCTTCTGTGTTTTGCAGGTCTGACTCAACGAAGTAATGATTAGAGTTAGGCAGAAGACAGTTTTTCCTTTCGAAGTTTTTTCCTCTCCTTGGGACAAAATGTCAAGTCTCAAAATGTTTTATGAACAGATTAAAAAAAATCTGGTTTATTGAAACACTGCATTTTAATAATTTTGAAAATTCACTTATATTTCAATTTTTTCTTTAAAAAATTACCTTTTAATTAAAATTTTCAAATGAATGTCATTTCAAACAAAAATCAAAACCTTTCATTTAATACTATTAAAACAGGATGCTTCAACAAGTTTCAAAAATTTTGTATTCAAAATTTTTTATATTCAGTAATATCAAAACTGGCCTGTGAACAGTTTTAGTTCCAAAAAATCAGCATTTTCCAACAAAAAAATTTATATGGGAAATTCCCAACTAATTCTAATAATGGTTCCTTCTAAGCTTACAATCTATGAATAAAAACGCATATCCACACAATCTGATAATGCAGTTTTCTTCTTCTACATGCATACAGTTTCTTTGTCAAGAGCCACATTTCCAAAGGATGCATGTAACTGCTAACAGGTCTGTCCACATTAGGCTAAGATGTCCTCAACAGTGAAAGATTCTGCATACAGTTTTCCATAACAAACATTTATGGTGAGCTCTAATAAAACAACCAGGAGCCAGCTCTTCAATGACAGATGTACTTACCTGATAGAGTGAAGTATTCAAATGTAGGGGCAAAAGGAAATGAAATTGCCTTAGGGAGTGAGGTCAGGTGAAGGTTAATCACAGGAAATGACAGTTAAATTGGATGCATGGCTCTTGAGATTAGGTATGTGCATTTTGTTGAAAAATATGTTTTGTGTTTTTCCTATTTTAGAGGCAAGCCAAAATAATACACATAAACAAAAAAAGACTTAGTCCACACATCTCCCATAGTTCCACAGTCTATAAATGGCATTCCCATTGATATGACCCAAGTCATTAGCTGCAGGATGAAGAAAGCCAGGTTCTTACCAGAACCAGACAACTATCACTGAATTTATGTGTTTATTATGAAACTAAATTAAGATCCAAGTCACCCCTGTTTGGGGGAGCTAAAATTATTTAATAATGTTGTCAATGTTTAGAACCTAGCACCTACCACCTAAACTTGGTCACCTTTTCTCAAAATAAGTATCTGAGCAAGTAATTGGAAAATCGGAACTGGGTAAATGCTACAAAAAAAGGTTGTAAATATTCATTTATATTTTTACATGACTTTGCTTTGCCCATATTGATGTCTCTTTGTGATAACTTTCCAACTGCTTTCACACAACTGGATTTTATTATCCATTCTTGTTAAAACCAATTGTTAACTTGCATTCTTGTCAGAAGGGTTTTTAAATTTGCCCTTCGCAAACATCCACCCCAGAAATCTGATTATAACAGGTGCCCTGAACTCATGAGGGAATGGAAACACCACCAGCTGACTTGTAGTCAGTCATAGCTAAGCAATACAGCTTGAATTTGCGATTTTGAATAGCAAGCTACATAGTCAATGAAACTCATGAAAAATTTTACCAAATAATTTCAAACATATCCCACAAACAGAATAGAAGACAAAATTCATCAGCTAAATTATTAATTATAAGTATTTCACTCAGCTTTACTAAAAAGTGATCTGTTCCTTTTCTCTAAAAAAAAGGCATCATAATGGTATTTTAAATATAAGTTGCAATAATGAAATGTGGCAGCTGATTTTGAAATGTGCCCTTACCAAGTCTGCAGCTATGTAAAAGGTTACAGCACCAGAGTTATTAATCCCCCATCACTTTGACAATTGATTTCGAACACCGTCTGTTGCAGTGTCTTTATAATACAAGATCATAAATGTTCAAAACTAATTTATTGCTCTTTGTTCCACCTGGCAAAAATGCAATGTCAAATTGAGGTTGTGCTAAAACAAAGATGCAGATTAATATGTCTTTTATTTTTGTTCATATTTATGAATTTCTTTATAATACCTGAGCCATATCCACAGAAAAACATAGAAAAAGGATGAGATTACACTGCCTTTAATAATTGAAAAAGGTTGTTAAGTTCTCTTTTAAAACTTACAGAAGGGGGAGGAACATCACTGTTTGGAGCTACCTTTACTGATATCTTTGTTTTGTATTGTTACCTAATAAATAGTAGCACAGATTTTCAAAAGGGGCGTATGTAAAAGTGCTCCTTTGCACATATATATAGATGTCTATATAGACATCCAGTCAGGTGCATGCGTATGTAGATATGTGCATGTACTTGTTTCAAGTAACATTTACATCTGTGCAACTAGGGCATGCAAACATACATGCCGGTTTGTACACATGCTTTATAAGACAGGTCATTTCACAGGCCCTGATCAGTTAAGTTTGCTTTGAAAATTCACTAACCAGTATTTTCGGCAATGCCAGTTATCACTTCTCACTTCCATCTCACAGAGGTCCACAGCTCCAGATTGAGCCAGGCCAAAATAATGAGGTCTGGAAGCAGTGACATTAGCAGGTAGTAAAAACAACATATAAATAAACTGCATGGATGCTTGGGAAAAAAATTAAAATAAATGAATTTGGCTGTTACTTCTACATGGACACCTCCAACTTGCCTGCATGTTCTGCAACAATGAACTCAGCTGTTAGAGAAAAAACATTACAACTGTTGCACTTGTACACACCGGTAGTATTTTTGCTACTTCTGTGGCATACTCTGTGATTTCTTACAAATACACCCTTTTCATCAATGAAGTACATGAACTTCTGTACTTCTTATGAGTCTTTTATGGTGTAGGTGTGTTTTAATAAATATTTCTCCAGTTAACAGCTGGGTTACATATACTATACATGTCTTTTGAACCCACCTACTTACTGTTAAATACACAGTTCATGGTGTGTACTTTTCACTTAAGCTATATAATTTGAATGATTCACTTTAAACTGACAGTTTATTAATTTGTAATGATGTTTAAGATTTATTGTTAAAGAATGGAAAAGAATGAACTACCAAGAAGTTTTTCATAAGAACGAAGTCTCATTCCTCAGATTTATAATTGTCTAACTTTTAAGACTTGTAAAGTCATTCACTAGACTATTAAAGAAACAAAGAGATATGGAATGAAAATATTTCCAAATAAAAACATGTCTTTTTGAAGCTTTCTGTTGCTCTGCATTTCCAAAGTAACTTTCTCTTTAGAAAGACAAATCCGTAAATTGGTTCTTATTTCTTTTTTAAAAATAATGACCTATGGTACTTTTAAAATGTACTTATTAGATAATGTATAGAATACAGATTTACTATTTACATTGTTTGGAGGCAGAATCGCTCAGTTATCCTGGCAAGCCTCACTTTATCTCCTTCTGAAGTTTTTTTCCTCTGAGTACAATGTATATTAGATGGTATTAATCAGTCTGTAGACACCTCTGAAATATTAAAATTAATTTCCAGTATAAAAAGGCAACTGAAATACTCTGAATAAATGCAAGTGTCATACTAATATCATTCTTTTTGTTGGCAACACGTAAAAGTCCATTCTCCAGTCATGAACACTTTCCTGAGCAAGATATAAGTTAATTTTACTGATCTCCAAATAAAAATTTTAGAATTTAACTAAAGCCTACATAGATTTGAAATAATTCAATCATTTAATTATCTACTGTACATCTGCAATCCCCTTAAAAGGATAGAGAAAAAGGAAAACACTTGATGTATTAGCAATCATTTTTCTGACATAAAGGAAAAAAACAGTCTCCAAGCATTCAAAGCCACAGGAAACTTAAACAGTGTCAAAGGAGAAAGCTTTTGGTAAGCACACAGATGGACTGTTTTTATTCTGGACTCAGAATTTTATTTTTCTATCAATAACTAGTTTCACTGTCAAACAAAACCACCCAATCTCCAAAAATTAAATATATAAACTTTGACAGCTTTCAAAACTTGCTTTTCATCCAAAAGTTGTTGCGCAAACTCTATTAAATTCCTAAGAGCACATAAGGGGCCTCTTTTCTAGAGTTTGAATCTCCAGTGAATAGCTCGTTTCACTTCTACATAAAGGTAAGTGAAAAGCTCTTTTTTTTTTTCCTTTTCTGCCCCAAATAGATTTGGGCTCCAAAGACTGTAAGAGCCTTCTAGTGCCCTTTGACATTCAGACTTCCAAAATCTCAACCATCAGTCAGTGGTCAGGTAACAAAAGAGCACTGAAACGTCCAGTTGTCATCTCTGTGCTACATCTGTTGGCCATGCTGCTAGGAGGTACTGACCCCATCATTTGACTGTAAATAGTCTGGAAGTCAACAACAACAAAAACCTAAGTGAACAAGGAAAATATAAGTTTCAAGTCAGGGTCAACAGATTTGCTTTGCAAACATACCCATGAAGATAGAAGGAATCACTGAATTAAATTAAATTAATTCAAACTAAACCTGTTAATTAATAACACCGCTAAAACTGTCTGTGAAGATGTGTCACTGGGTTAGTGCCTATCTGCAAATGTGCTTCCCCTTTTGGTGTCCATATTTGTATGTCCACTTAATTTGTAATAAATCTTTGGGCAGATTTTAAGGAAGAGTTTTAATATGTAATAAAAGGCCTATTGTTATATAGCAGAAATATTTTCCCCCCACAACCAGAATACTTATTATCTCAGCTTCACACTCAAAAGTTCTCACCTGTTCATCTTATGCTGGTTGAAATCTTGAATCCAATCTGTAGGAATCAATTGTTTGTGTGTGTCTGAATACCATCATCTTCCTAAAGTATCACTTTACAGATAACCACAAATGCATGCATTGTCTTTCATGGCACCTACAAGCCAAAACAGACATTATTACCAGTTTGTCAGATTTCACCACTTCCATACTGTAGTTTGTTTTTCATTTGAAATCTGAAAGAAGGACAAACATGATCACGTTGAAGGGCAAAAGATAAGAATTAATAATTAAAGAAAAAACTTTGGGCTAAAAAAAGTACAAGTTAAAGATCTACTTTTTTTTTTCAATTTTATTTATTCCCAAGGTTATAATACATAATTTTACACAAACTCAATTACATAGCTCAGTGATTTACTGGCAAAGCTGGTCAGAAGATATTATCTGACTTTAGCTAATGTGTTTGCCTAGTTACAATACAAAATAAATCCTTAGAAAATTATAAACTGGGCAAAAAGAAAACAAAAACAAAACAAAACGAAAACAAAAAAATATCCCACAGGTTCAGCCTTTCAGCTCACTAGGGTACCAAACCCAGTAAAGTGTTTGACCATCTGGGTAAATGTAAGCATGACTAAATGTACGGACTTCAATGCTAAATGTTGTCTTTGTGTCTTTTTTTTTTTAACATTTCCTAAGCATTAGTTAGCACTGTGAAAGGGGTAAACATATTGACTATGGTGGGACCACTCAAAGGCTTACAGTGACTTCAGTGGTTTGTTGGATTTGGGCCTACCAGCCATTTGGTAGCAGATCTGGAAGTGCATTATATTAACAAAGAGCTACATAAATTTATCATGATCTGCTGCTCATACCTTGAAGGAGGTGAGTGTTGCAGGTGGAAATGTTCAAAGCTTTTAAATAACCTAGCACCACAAAAACTGAAGAAGAGCTCCATGAAACTTGAAAACTTGTCTGGTTCACCAACAGAAGCTGGGCCAATGGATGATATTACCACACCCACATTATCTTTCTGAAAGGGCCATAGACAGGAGCCTACCCAGAGCTTTCCTTGGATGCAGGCAGTATGAAGCTGGAATTCAAAGCCAAAATAAAACTCAGAGGTATCTCATAGCTCAGTCCTCTGGCATAATCTGACATGATTTTACACATGATGCATACCCTAAAATGACTTACTATGCACATATCAAAATTTGTGTAACTTGACTGTGCATTTATTTACTCACCTCTACCCACAATGCAATTGCTTCATCAACATGAAATATTGCAATATGTAAGAACAGCAAACTTTACAAACAAGGGCCTGACCCTGAAATTCTGTCTCTGCCCAGAAACAACCTTACTGCAGTTAGTGCGGCTTCTGAGACCACTCTGATGATCCAACTGCAGGCTTGATCAACATATTTAAATAATTTGGATAATACATTAAATGGATTTGGACTATCAAAATACACAGGAATTGGCTGTTGAGAATATTAGTTAATAGTTTCACATTGACATTAGGTCATCTGAATGAAATTCTGGTCTATGGCAAAATGCCTATTGACTTCTAGTGGCCAGGATTTCAACCACCAAATAGAGGCAGAAGAGATGTAAGGAGTTAAAGTGCTGGCTTCCTGATGAACAGCTCCCATGTTTTAAATTATCATACAGTCAGTGAGAAGCAATCTTTCTTTAAGTGGAAACCAATTGCAGCTAAACTCCTTGAGCTTTGCATCATTCATCAGTTGAAAAAACATGGGCACATGTGCCATTTCCTAACAAAAGAAAATCATAAGGAGACAAGGACAATGTCTGATTAAACAAATAAAAAATACCACCTTTCTCAGTCCTAACAAATCCAGGTTTCATTGCTCCCCATAATATCACATCCCTCTTGACTAATTTCAGAGAAATTACTCCGAATGTTACTATGAAACCTTAGATCTTATGGCTAGGAGTATCTTTAGTCCTGATTTAACCAATGAAAATGGCTGATTTTTCTTGTATAAATGTATTGTAAGGCTAAACATAGACAGGGGCCGGATATCACCTTCCTTTATACCCCAGTGTGGTTGTAGTAGTGTAATTGAGAGAAGAATTTGCTCCAGTGACTCTAAAATAGCTCTCAGCCAGGTAATGGTAGATGTCTATCTAATAAATATTTAAACCCTGAGGGACGTTCCCCACCAGTTGATATGCTGCTCAAATTTGGGAGATGTAGTGACTTGGTAGTGACTGTCCAGTGCATATTTTGGTACAGATGCTTATTCTGAATACAAGTAACATACAGAATAATAACTTCAGAGGTTAACTTGATGGGGGTGTATATAAGGAATATATATAAAGAGTCATGCTGCCAATGGAAAAGAGAGACTAAACAGTAAAACAGATAAGCCAATTCTCTGCAAAGATGCCTCTGCAGTGGGGTTTTCTGTCTTGGGCACCCCAAGACAATATCCTCACCCAGCTCCTTGTCCTCCTACCTGAAGTACCATCAGATGTTCAGTCTCACAGAGCCCTGCCCAGCTCCTTTGGATGACATTGCCCAACAGTTCTATATATGAATGCCACTATAAATAGTAAACAGCTGTTTTTTAATTCATAAAAAAATTAATTTCCTGCAGGCTAACCACCCAGACCAAATAAGCAAGATTCTGAACCCAAAATACTATATAAAGCCGTGAAAAAGTCTTGTTTATGAGATGTATTTTTAACTTTTTAAAATCTCGAATATTTAGGACCTTATTATATTTTGCAACAACATATGTAATGTATCAGTACAGACTTGCACCACCAGTTTTTTAAGGATCTCGCCGTAGGCAACCATGTCAAAGTGGACCATAAAATACAGAAAACACTCTCTTTTACCTGCAGTCCACTCCATATCTAAACACCACCTCAGGCCCTTACCCCTATATTTGGTTTGTTTGACCATTTTCTTATCTATCTAGATACTTACACTTCCCTTAATATCACAGGGTATGTCCACACGTCTCTTTTATTTCAAAATAACACTGGTTATTTCGAAATAAAAGAGATTAGGTCCACACAATGTATTCTGATTTTGAAATGACAGGCTCCATCATTTCGAAATAAGAGCCGTCGTTTTGAAATAGCTTAAAACTTCTTTAAATCGAAATGGCTGTTATTTCGAAATGGTTATTTCAAAATAACACCATTTGGACATGTTATTTCAAAATAACCATTATTTTGAAATAACACTTTTGCCCTTCTCCTTCCCAGAGTGCCTTCCTTTTAGCCTGTATTAGGTGGGGGCATGGTCCAGGGAGGGGGCCATATTGCCACACCTCCCATGGTGCCCCTCTCCTAAAGCGAAATAGCAAGTCTTGTGTTTGGACATGCTATTTCACTTTGAGCTATTCCCTTAATTCGAATTAACATTTTCTTAATTCAAATTAACTTATTTCGAAATAAGGACTTTATTTCACAAAAACTCATTTTGAAATAACTATGTACGTGTGGACATAGCCACAGTGTCACCGTCATGAATTCCAGCAAGGTAGCCATGTTACTGCGTGTACAGCAAAAACTACAACTGTCCTGTGGCGCCTCTTAAGACTAATAAATTTCTTTGGGCATAAGCTTTCATGGGCTCCAAACCCACTTCATCTGCATCTGAGGAAGTGGGCTTAAGCCCACAAAAGCTAAGGAACAGAGAAATTTGTTAATCTTTAAGGCTATGTCTACAGCTACAATTTTAGTTCAGACTTGCTAGTCTGAACTAAAGAAGTTCAAGGTTAGTCCAAACTAACCTCGGGCTAGTTCAAACTAACCGTGGACCTTTTAGTTCCAACTAGCCATGGGTTCTAGTTCAAACTAACACTTAGTTAGAACTAGAACGTGCAGTTATTTAGAACTAATACCTTAGTTTGAAATTCTTCAGTTCGGACTAAGGCTTAGTTCATGTCTTGCCTGTGCTTAGTTCGAACTAAAGTTCAAACTAAAAGTGGAAGCTCGAACTAACCCCAGTACCAACTAATTCGGACTAAGCTTTCCCTAGTCTGAACTAAGAAATTTTTTTAATTCAGACTAGGCAAAGCCTAGCACAGCCAGGAGCTAAATTAGTCCGGACTAAGCCTCCTTAGTCTGGACTAATTTGCCAATGTAGATATAGGCTAAGGTGCCACAAGACTCTCATTGTTTTTACAGCCATGAATGGTTTTTATTTTCACAACATCCTTGTAAAGTAGGGAAGTACTAGTATTTCAGTTTTACAGGTCGGGAAGTGAAACACAGAATAAATTAAATGACTTGCTGAAAGTCACATGGGAAGTCTGGAAAAAGATGAGAATTAAGCACTGGCCTCCTAAGTGCTAATCCAGTATTTATACATTAGACCATCACTCCTACACTGCTGTCTTCTGATTAATGATTTTTTTCTCTTTCCTGTATAAACTTCCTCTCGTTATTCTTCTCATTTGACTTTTGATTGCAATGGTCATTTAAGGCCTTGATTTTGCAAAAATAACAGCACATGCTTAACTTTATATTCATGCCTAGTCCCACTAAAAGCCAATGGGAAAATTCTTATTCATAAATTCTGGTGGGATCAGGGTCATAGTGTTTTTACTGTGCTATCATAAAGTGCCCTGAGTACCTGGTCAGGAGTGAAAGTTAAAAATAATACCACATATATTTCTTAAAATGTCCTCTTGCATTTCAATAGAAAAGAAATGTATATGAAATTTCTTTATTGACATACTCCTTTCTCATCAATCCACTATTTGCTGTAGAGGGAGCAGATAATTGTAAAGGCTCAGTTCCCAAGTTACCTGAAAGCATAAAGGCTCACTTACATGTTATATATTAAAAACACATTTTAATCACCTGCTTGCTTAATCCTGAACTTTTAAAAAATTAATTTAATCATGACCTTAGCACACATTTTATGCTGATAACTCAGACTTTTCAATTAAATAGCAATAATGCAACAAAATAAAACAAAGCAATGAGTAATGTCACCTGAAGAGGCATAAATACTTCAGTTTTCTTTACAGTTTAATTTTTAAGGGAATCTTTTCACCAGTCAAAATGCTGACTGGACAACACATTGAAAAAAGGGAGGGATTCCTGACTCTGCCACTGGCTCACTGTGTAACTCTGGAAAAGTTACACTAAAATTTTTGAGGATGGCCACTCACTGAACTCCTTTATTTTTAGAGGCCCAGTTTGAGACACATAGGGCCTGTTTCCCAGTGGTGCTGAGCATCCAAGAGCAGGAGCACCATTTTGGGTCTGGGAAGAAGGCAACTTTAATCCATGATCTCAGGGGCTATATAGGCACCTGAAAATGCTACTTTTTTTCCCAAGCAACAACTTAGAAATTAACTGACAAGAGCACTGTATCTGAAGCTTATCTAAAGAAAGAGAAATAAATATTAGACCCTGTCATTTCTCATACTAACATATTCTGACATCTTGTGTCAAGTCAGTTAAGGACAGTGTTAGATTTAAAATTCTAATGTATATTCTTGAATAGAAAAATTGCAACAATGAGAGAAAAATTTAGATGACTTTCTATCATTTAGGCTATTTAATTTTTGCGCTTCACCAAGCTTGGAATAGATTGTTTCACTTTTGGAAGCATCCTTCTAGGGCAAAGTCCTGTGAATTTATACTGCACCCACATGCAATTATAGGGGGTGTTACCATACTACAATAATAGACTAGAAACTGACTTTAACAGGAATGAAACTGACACTTTCAAGTCACTTTCATGGTACTGCCAACCCCAATCGAAAATCATGAGTGATTTTAAAATAATGACTTTACGTAAAAATAATAGATTTGTTGTTCTTTTAATTTGCCTTCTGTTCTTTGAACCTTTAGGGTGCACTGAGGTCTCATTTTGAAGCATTCTTCACTGCCACAAGGGCTACACTTATTTTTCCTTTAAGGCTCATGTCTGAAATCATCACATATCCACTTGACTCCAGAAGCTGGAGCTTTAAAGAAAATACATAATTATCATGAAACTCAAGGCAAAGTCATGAGAGTTGGCAACACTGCAAGTTTCAGTTCTGTTTAAAGCCTAGTCACTTTCTAGAAGGCTCTTAATGCACAACACCCCAGTGATTGAGTTGCAGTTCTCACTGGAGAATATTTAAAAACAAACACAAAGAAAATTCCATGTTTTAAAGTTGAGGAAAAACTGAGTCTTTGGAGGACTGTCAGAGCCACTGCAAGCAGGAAAAGAAAATAAACAAGCATAGAAGCACTGGGAGCATTCTACCTTTGAAAAGAAGTTACAGGGTCAAATCTTCTAGCCCTTAATCCAGTAAAACTTCTATTGCCATCAGGGCCACCACTCACACCCATCCCAAATCTCCTTTTTTTCTGAATGCAAATTCGTTTCTCACATCATTTCTCATTCGGAAAATGAAAAACCAGTTATATGCTGTCTCAAGCATAGCCTAGGTAACTCTACCACTGTACAGACGCTGTATCTTAGGTATTACCATGGGTAAACCTGAGTAAATGTTGACTCCCAAATGCTTTTGAAGTGTTCAGCTCAGAAGGGTTGGATTTTTGCTTCCTGTAATCCAGATCCATTCTGGTATTTCACTGAAAATGCAAAATTAAAATGGGAAAAATGGTATTTCATTTAAAATTTCATCATTTCTCACATCTCCCTTTTTTCTGAATGTAACCTTGGCTCAGAAGGCTTGGCTGCATTTCTTCTGAGTTCCCTATATTCTCTCTTCAACACCTCCCTCCCACCGCCCTCCGCTGGCAAAGAGATTCCTGTCTACAAGCTCTTCTAAAGACTTCCAAATCCTTAATCTACTCACCAGCTCTTTCTTATTTTAATAACCCCTGCTTCTGTTTGTAAACAAAATACTGACTCCCTGCCCCAGTGGCACAAGCTGGAAGCAGCCCCTCTCCTCTACAGAACTCACATTCAACATTCAGGTTGGTGGGGTCTAGGACATATACTGTGATCAGGGGGCTGCCTCCTTCTGCCCCCATAAATGGTGCCAGAGTTAACATGTACTTCCCCTGAAGCTGTGGAGACCCAGTGTCTCTGAAGATAAAAATGTTGTGTCTCAAGTTCGGCACCCAAAAGTTGAGACACCCAATGTGAGTGGCAATGTTTGAAACAATTAGCCATGCCTTGGTGTGTGGCAGTTTATTCATCTGTAAAATGAGTTTAAGAGCATTTAACTAGCTAGCTCAATTCAACCATTTTTGTAAAGCACTCTGAAAATCTCAAAGGAAAGACATCAGATACCAATAAATATATATTATTACTATGACAAACAATCCAGCTCAGGAGCTGTCCATATTAAGTTGCACATTTCCTTGCCTGGATGTATTTATTTATTTATGTACTCTAATGCTGTTCACAGCAAAGAACACTTTTCTCCCCATAAGAGCCAAATTCATCAGTATTGTATTTTTCTCCTCATAAGAGACAAATTCATCAGTATTTTTACTTTTGCATGACTAGTCCTAGGTCTACTTGCATTATATTGTTCAAACAGCATTTTTGGGCTCTGAGACCCATTGCTGTAAATACAATTTTACTAGACTTGATAATCTGAGTTAGCTCTAGCAGAAATTAACTAATATATTTTTGTACATTTTCAGAAGTCCCAGATAGATAAATTAGGAGTCCCTTTCTGAAATGCCATTGTATTGTTATTATACAATGCTTTATTTCCATTTCTAAAACTCCTGTCCCTTTTCCTTTGCTTAAAGTCAGTGCTAACTTGAGGGGTTTTTTTGTTAGTTCACAATCCTCCATATAAAACAGAATTGCTTTTTAATTCCAATGCTTCTTATTAAGTTCTCTCATGTATTTCCATTTAGTTCCTCTAACAGCCTCTTTAGTCACACCTGTGTTAATTGATGAGTCTGGCCATGAACCTACTGTAGCCTATTGTTCGTAGGCTGCTGACCTTTATTTAGTGTCCTTTTAAGACTAGACAGTTCTGTGGTAATTCCTTGTGTTATTGTTTGTCATTTCTCTCATGCTGTAATTCAGGAACAGCCAATTATTTTTTTCAAAGTCAAAATATTTTGGCCAAGGGATAGTCAAAGTCCAGACTCCAGATAAAATAATAATTTAAAAAGAAAATAAACCAGTAATGATTATAAGTAAATAAAAAGAAATTGGGGTCTGTTCAAAAGCATCCTGACAGGATGAATCTGGTTCACAAACTGCCTCTTGACCACCCATGCTGTAATGATTGCCAAGGTACACTTGCCCAACAAGTACACCACTGAATTGGAGAGACAGACAGACAGACAGACAGACAGACAGAAAGATCTTACTAACAAAACCAGAAAAATCAAGGGTATATTTTGGAGGACAGGCCATGCTTGAGCAGAATACATACATCTGATACTGGTAAGACTTGCACCATCTCAAGCAGTTTCAGCATCACAGAAAGTTTTATCATGGAAACAGTAAACAACTCTTAATTATAGTGACTTGACAAGCTTTGATATATTAATATTCAATGTATTCAATCCCATTGAATCTGGTCAAGCAAAATAAAAACATAATGGTACTTTCGGTACTGGATCATGAACCAGTCAAGGCTAATACCAACATGTAGTCTATAGGCTATGTCCACACATACATCATTATTTCAAAATAACCCATTTTGAAATGAGTTATTTTGAAATAAAGTCCTTATTTCAAAATAAGTTAATTCAAATTAAGAGAAAGCCTGCTTTCAAAATAGCTGTTGTTTCAAAATGGTTATTTCGAAACAAGGCCGTTTGGACATGTTTCGAAACAGTTGTTTCGAAACAATGGTGTTGTTTCAAAACAATGTGTCCGAATGCCGTTGTTTCAAAACAACCATTTCGAAACAACGGCTATTTCGATTAGATGCGAGGGTTAATGGTTTTGAAAGAATGGCCGTTATTTTGAAACAAAGGGTCCCGTTGTTTCAAAATAACGGTGCGCCGTGTGGACATGCCACTTCTTCTTTCAAAACAACCTTTGTTGTTTCGAAATAAGAAGCCTGTGTGGACATACCTAGGAAAAATACATGTCACTGTAGTTAAGCTGTTATATTCTAAAAGGCACAATTCTCAGAGTAGACATCAAATAATTCTAAATAAAGGACTGAAGTCAAGGATGTTCCCTGCCACTCTCACTGGTCTGACAAAACTTATTTGAACATGTGCCTATTAAACACGGACATCATGTCATTGGTTTACTCAAAGGTGTTCAACTTGCAATAGCAGAAGGATTAGTTAGCTAATTAATACAGATAACAGAAACAATAGTATAAGTTCATAAAAAGGGAGCTGAAATCACAAAGTATTAAGAGTAAGAGCTAGATTGCACAGGGTTTGGGGAATTTTCTGGTCCTTCTTCAACACTGTTTTTAAGCAGAAGTACATTAGCAGATTGGATGCCGTAAGAAATAAATTGCCAATAAATAACCAGTGATAAGGCATGAGAATCAAATAACCATTTACCACTGACAATCAGCATCTAAACTGTTAGATAGATAGATAGATAGATAGATAGATAGATAGATAGATAGATACTGGATTTGCCATAGGCACTGTGTCTGGTGCTTTTTTATGCAATGTGGTATATGTTCCCTTCAGCCACAGAGCTCCTATCCAAAAGCACTCTTATTAAACTCTCCCATCCCCCTAAACCTCTACCACAAAGGATGCTGTCATAACCAAGGCTGTACAACAAGGATCATTTATACATCTGACAACCTTTAAACCCCCAAAGAAAGGAAAAAGGAAGCAGTAAAGCTCTCTGAAGAGCTCTTTGGTGGAACAGGCAGAATTATGAGCAGCAGGAGAAATATGAGTAATTAAGACAACAGTATATCTGTATCTTACAGCTGACAGAGTGAAGCTGCAAGTTAGCTCTGGGCAAGGTGTTAGCAGAGGAAAGAACTGAGCACAATGTTTCTAATGTTATTGTTGAAAAGTCAGCTCTGGAAAAGGGCTAAAGGACAATTTCATTAAAAAGAGGGAAGTAGATTGGCTTAAGAAAGCAGTTAGTTGCAGACTTGTAACTTTAAAGGAGCAGGTCAACAGATATCTATAACAAGACAAGCAATCATTCTAGGAGTCAGCTAATGTGACACTTTTACTGTTCTTAAAAAGAATGATGTTAAATGATTTATCAGTGGGTTATACAGAGAAGCAGAGCTGAAGAATTGCTCTGCAACGTGAGATAAAATACCAGAATGGAACTGGATTACAGGAAGGAAAGACCCAACCCTACGAAGCTGAACAATTTAGAAGCATTTAGCAGTCAACATTTACTCAGGGCTACCCACAGTAGTACCTGAGATATACCACATGTACAGGAGTAGAGTGTACTTGTACTACACTTGAACACCATAGACCTGGGATAACTTAGATGCCAGTAACAGAGGCTATTTGTGGACTGTTTAATCATTATACCTATATATCAACAGTATATAATAAGCCAGACTCTCCATTATTTTGTAGCTCCTTCACACCAGTCCACATATTCCCTGTCCTTCTCCCACCTCTCCTGCACTGCCCTGACACACACACACTTTCTTTCAGTCCCTATGACAGGTTGTGCTCCAGTTGGCATAATGGTGCTTTGTGGCTACGACAGCATAGTTTATAGCAGCCTGGAGGCCGTGTTTTCCACCTAATATAGATCAGTAAATTAAAGCAATACTTGAGCTTAAACAATGCACAAAACCAACACAGTTTGTCACCACAAGTCAGCTTTTGCTCATGATTGGAGCAGCAGGTATGAAGTACGCTTGAGAAAAACACAGGCCATGTCCTTCATCCCTGTGTTAAGTATGAATGGAAGGGAAGCCCTTTATGTGAAAAAGAACCGTAATCTTACAGGTAAATTATATTGTATACACAGTTACCCAGGCCAGCAGTAGTGCAAAAGAATCAGATGCATGGTCATACAGAATCATGCAGTAAGGCCCAGCCCTATGGACCCCAAACTGGATGCACAACCTGTGTAAATCTATGGAGACACCTCAGTGGAGTTATCTCAGTGTAACTGATAGTAGTAGTTGTCCAAGTGCCAGACCTAAGGGGACATCTCTCAGGCCCCAGCAGCTACTGGTATTATTTCTATCATGGTAGCACCCATTGTCCTGGCCACAGTACAGATATCTGCCACACCTTCCAAGGAAACTAGAAGTTAATAATCTTCTGAACAGCACTAACTTACTTGGACAAAGCTGTGCACTGCATATTGCCATTGGTGCATGCAATAGAGAGGATTCCCTACTTCCTTCCCCTTTCCGCTTGCCTCACCCCCTTTTCATATGGCAAAGTAATGGCAGGGATAAATCATGGTACATTCTGACATTTACTTATTGCTTTATGAAGTGCACTATGTACAGAATATCAGGCTATGGTCTGCTGCTACAAAATGCTCTCTGCTGTATCACCTGAATTAAGAGATCAGATTGAAACCCACACAGCATTTTCCTGCATTACATTGGGAGGCCCTGCATTCTGCAGATATTCACCTCACAAAATCTAACAGCTTCATAAAATGCACCCTTATATTAAGCATATAAATTAAAATAGTAAAATCCTACTCAGATCTTGCATATTTCCAGTACATATTTAAGGTGTCATACTTCCTGTGTTCTTGCATACAGCTCCCAACCACATCTGTGCTCTGACTGAGGATTGACAGCCCTTATAAACTTAAAAAATCAGCTTTCCTATTTCTTTCTTCTTGAGCACTAATATGCATTTAAAATTAGAAAAAGAGGCTTATTACTATTTTGTGGACTTCCTAATGAGTTTACTTACTCACTTGTTCCACAGAGCTATTGCTTCAGTGTAATGTAAAATGTGTAATATGCCAGGACAACAAACTGCTAACTTGGGAGAAATTCACCCATCTGTAGAGGAAGGCCAATGTGATCACTGAAGTCCTACCTAATGCTATTTTGGGTAGGGTAAATGTAACTTTCAACAGAAATATTCAAATTCCTTGGATTATACAGTATTGAAGTCTGAGCTACCAAATCCAGACGTTTCTATTACAGGGAATATTATGTATAGCATTACTTTGATGTAGGGACAGAGAAAATTAAGGCAATAAAGTACAGAAAGAGCCAAATCCTCAGCTGGTATAAATGGAGAAAGCTCCGTTGAATTCAACAGCAATGTGTTAATTTACAAGAACTGAAGATCTGATCTCAGGTAGTTACTACTTTCAGTTATCGACAGTAAAAAATATTTAAAAGCAAAGATGGGTTAAATTATACTACAGATGTTTGGATCACTAATTTCCCCCAATTTTCAGGCAGCCTGGCAGCAGCAAGGATATTGGTCTGTTTATTCAGATTTTCTAGTAGCTCCATCCAAAAGAGAGGATTGAGTATTTGCAGTATTAGAATTTTTTTACAGTGCAAACTCTTTTCAGTTTTAGAACAATTTTCAGACTAAAGCATTTTAAAAACACCCTGTGCCTTACCATTTTCACTTCAATCAACTCTGTTTATGTTACAGTTCAGAACATGATGTGATGTAGCCACATGATGTCCTGCCAAAAATTACATAATAAACCCCAGTGATCTGGAAAAAGTACTTTGTTGTGAGTACCACATTCTCCTCAGACTTCTTACTTTTTCAGATTTTGCAAACTATTTTAATTGGGTTTTTTTTTTATTTCCATTACATTTATTTTGCTTGGTTAGAAATTAGCACTATCTGATCAGTACAAAATCCTGTTGAAACCAGTGGTGATCTTGTGTGAATAAGGAGTGATATACATAAAAACCATTAAACTGTTTCTTAGTATCTAACCCTAAAAGGGCCAGGATCAGTAATAGTTGATTTTGATCGGGGTTGGAAGGGGAAAGAGAGTGGTCTTTGACAGACTTTATATTACTAGCTGAAAAAATAGGTTGTGCCCATGATAAAAATATTGGGTGCGTGAATTGCACAGTAAGGTCAAACGGCAAAATCCTGCCACTCCCTGTGCATCCAAATGATCCTTACACACACAAAGAGTTCCAGTGACTGGATGGGACACAAGGATGCACATATAAGCTAGGGTTTACAGGATCTGGCCCAAACTATTTCTGGGTGCCTTCTGGGTTTTTTGTGTTTGTTTGTTTGTTTTTGTATTTTTTAAATAAAGCAGCCTATCTTCTGCCTAAAAGTTATCTCCATCTGTGCAGAGATATTTGTAGATCTATTAATGTGGGCTAGTAACTGAGGTAGCAAGTAACTTGGGGTTTGACAGTATTGCTACCCTGACTTTCAGCTGGCATAGGAGTATTTAATTTTAAGCACTAAAACTGATTAAATTTGGTGCATTTCCAAATTATATTTTAGAAATGCATTACCTCCTAAATTGCTACATAAATATTAATAGACAGAATGATATGAAACTTTCACCCCAAGTGCCCTTGGAGAACCAGAAGCACAGCTAGGTTAGCAAATGATTTTGTCCAAGGTGATGATGCTGGCTCTTATTCCTAAACTCCATCAACTCCACCTTAGTGAAAACACTCTGTCCATTCAGTTCTCTCTAGTATATCTGGACAACATCTCAAAGGAATATGGTGTTCAAAACGTGTTGTAGAATTTCATTGTAGCTCTCCTCATTTCATAGGAGGTGCAAATCAAATCCTACAGACATTTTGGGCCCAATTCTCATTAGTTGTAAATCAGCATAACTTTAATTGAGTCCAGTAGCTTTGTATCCAAATTAGCCAATGGAGTAGCTTGTGCCACAGAATACTTTCTACTTCACATCTTTGTGAGGATTTTCCATACTAAATACCTATGGGCTGGTTATACAATGATGATCAGTATAAATTTCATACCTGTTCTACAGAACAAGCAAGGAGTACTCTGGCACTCTTGTGTTGTAGAACTACACTAACACAGCTACCCGTTCTAAGATCTCAAAACACTGGTATCTCACAACATCAATGGCTATAACTTCAAAAATGCTGAGTCAGCACTAATCCAATTCAAGTCTGCCTCCAATGCTTTTGAAAAGCAGGCCACTTCTTAATAGACCTAAATAAAGAACTATGGACCTAACCCAACACCTTTTTGAAAGTCTTGGTCCATGTCCTGGGCCATGGTAAAACATGCTAGTGTTGTCTTAAGATGGTGTGGTACTGACACTTGCAACCCCTGCACTAGCACCTCAACTGAAATCTCAAGATACCAGCAGCATGAATGGCACTGAGAAGTATTTCTGTCACGTCCATACATTTTCACCTGGTATTCAGGATGCTGGTTGGTCAATGCTAACTGCTGAAATAAGGGTGACGTTTCTTCAACTTTCGCCACGTTAGAGAGTTATAAAAGTTTAATCACAAAGGATGGATTTGAGTCATGATGAATCTTAGAGAGTAGCTCAGTAGCTTAAAGACAAGTGTTCTCATTTTCATTCTTTATGGGCAGTGCTCAAATCATGGTCAGCCATGTTTAGGGAGGGAAATATTTCAGTCAGGGAGGGGGCAGTTCTATATGATAGAAAAAGAGGAAAATGCAACTTACTGTTTAAAAATTAAATCTGATGACATTACCAGAAATGTTTCCAGAAACAGAACAGAACAAGAATTCATTATTGTTTCAAAGTTAGTTTATCATAAATCTGCCCTATGACACATAATAACTAGTAACGTTTTGAAGGTTATGTGATAGCAAGTTCAACAGTGTAGGTGACTGACAATGTGAGCTGCATGATAATGAGTCCCGAGGGAAATCAGGCTTTAGGATGCAGGGTGAAGCATCCATGGGCTTTTATTCAAATGGAAAAACATATTCAAAAGTTTATTGTTTATCTCATAAGAACATCAAATAATACACAGTCCTTCATATCACGTGTATAAAGCTCACTAGAAAACTGTTTGCTGGAGAAAAACATTGGCTGATTTGGGCTTGTATATTGAAATGCATGGAAAGACTTTTATATAAGGGGGATTTACTTTTGGTGCATTTGCTGTGTTACAGAACTATAAACTAAAAGGCACAGCAAGTCAATTTGGTCTTCCATCAGAAACAAGGAAGGGGAGCCAGAGAGCATTTAAACAGTTATTTTCAAATCTTTTGTATTTCAGCACAATACAGTTCTTTAAGTGTCACAAATCTAAACTGCACTTATGCTGAATTTAATTTTAAAAGGACATCAGCAGCAATTAATTACTTTTTAGTGTACAAACTATTTTAAAGACAATAATGAGAGAGAGGTTTTATTTGTCAAGAAGGGGATGCAGTATACGTCACACATGAGGAGGAATACCTCCTTCCTCTGCAGTTAGCTCAGCATCTGAAAAGTGGGCCTGATCTTGCTCCCATTGAAGTCAGTGGCAGTTTTGTCACTGCCTATAATAAAAGCAGAATTGGGCCCATTAACTGTGCTGGAAAAGCATGTAAGACAGAACTTTTATAATGAAATTCCCAGCATTTCAAATGCCAAGGGCAGCTTGCATTCCAAACCCTTAACTACACAGCTACTGGCAGCCTGCCACCCAGCCTTACGCAGTGATATAGAAACAACCACAACATGACCCTTCATTCTGAGCTGTCACTTCATACTGGAACATTGGGTCACTTACCTGGTATCTGGTTTTCCCAGGCACTGTAGATTTGCAACTTTAATATTTCTGCTTATCTCAAGCACATACATATTTTTACTTGAAAAAAAAACTGGTGGAAAAATACATTGTGCTTAATGATTGTCATTGAATACGAGGATTTCATTTAAAAGTATATTAAAGAATTTCCATCTAGAATGAAATATCTGAGATATTAAAAGTAATCATATGTGAATCATGAAGTTTAGGTGTACAACCATACCTGTCAACCACACTAATTCCCTGCTTTTAAGAGTTTCAGATTCTTTTCTGTGCACTGCAAGGCTGTTATTTCATAATGTATTTTGGTCATTAAAAGTAAAATTATACTTCTTTCAAAATGCTTTTCAGGAACCAAAATCCATTTTCTGTGTCTTTCTACACTTGCCTCTTTCTAATGCATTACTCACTTTGTTACATATCCTGTGCCCAAGTAGTGAAAAAAGTTAAGCATATTTTACCTCACTCTGCACTATCAGTTCATAATATTATGATAGTTTTTCAAAAATTTACTTGGGATTGGTTTACTGACACACTATAAATTACAAACATACTTGAGATTCTCAGTTTACACATAACAAAATGCTGCAATGCTCTAACGTCTTGCATGAGCTAGGTTATCCAATTAATGTTAATTCACTTACCGTATTGGTATATATCTGGACATGCATAAAAACCTAAACTTTTGAAAAACAGTAACTCTTTAAAATGCATCAAAGGAAATGGAGAAAAAAAAGTAGTTTTTAAGCTGCTCTTAGCTTTACATAAAGTACTACACAGAAGGACAATTCAAGCCAAATGCAGAAGTCAATGCATTTACAAAGGTTGTAAAGAAAATATAATTGTCATAAACTAGGTAACCACAACTGTGGATTCATTCTTTACAAAATGTAATATTGTCAGCTATTTGTCTTCTTAAAATGTTTGACAGCAAGATATTCTGATAAAATCTGACCCACATTAAAGTACAGAAAATTATGCAAACCCAATCATACAGTCAAGTTCAAATGCAAATTTGAATAGCTGGTTAGATCCTGTTTCCTATTTAATATCTTATTTTTATTAAATTATTATATGTCTAAAAACAATTAGCTAGAAATGTATATTTCTAGATTAAGTGGTCTCTGTGCCTCGTGCTGTAATATCAAAACATGCATAAATCAGTATGCTTGTTTTCCCATCATACATAAAGCTTCTGTATGCTAGTTATCAGAGGTATTCACAGATATACTCAGAGCAAGCCTATTCGGGGTCCTTCATCTGTGTGGTCTTTTAGAACTGTCGTTATCAGCTTTCTGTTTATTATTGTGCTCAGTTTAAAGGGAATTTGCCAAGTGATCCCTGGACTCCAATCTTTAGGCCTGTTGTCAGGACAAATTAATTTCTGTGGAAACCCACTGTGCCTCAGATACCATCTAGGAAATGTAGGATTAATGGAGTCCCTGCACAACAAGCTCTGTAGTGTGGCTGTTGGGGGAGGGGAGAAGTATTGTAAGGAAGTAGGAAACAATATAAATAAAGCCACCAAGTTGTTGGCGGAGGGAAGGTGTTTTTGTTTTGGAGAAGGGTTAAATTACACAAACTCACATTCGTAATAATGCAAAATATAATACAGTGATACAATAAAAACTGGAAACTTTGCAGCAATTCCTCTGACAATAGAATCAATGCACGAATGTGGGATCCCAGTCTAATTATCAATGGTTTGTATTTTACAAACTAAATCCATCTCTTCAGGAAATGAAAACAGGATATTTAGAAGAAATATTCTGCAATGACTCTCACAAGAAAATAATAAAACTGAAGTATATGATCATTTAGAATAGACATATGAAAACTGGATTTGCTATGGCTTCTGGTCATTTGCTACATTAACTGGCAGAAGAGGATTTTTTCATATCTTATTGTTGTTAAAATGTTAATCAACTTTTCTTGCTTCTTGAGGTAAATATGCTTGGAAAGTGACTGTCCTGTTAGGAAATGTTTTGTATATAGGGAAGGAAAAATGCAAGACAGAACTGTTAACAGGAAAAGTAATGCTGGCCTTCATGTCTTGCCTTTGCCCATACTCTATAGCTGGAAGCCTGAGAGTTGTGAACACAAGAAATCAGTATTTCGATGTGTTGTTTATTTTTTTCATTGTCAGTTGGATAACTCTTTTCCCATGGTTCGAGATAAAAAATTATACCCAGTAAATTGGGAATTCTTATACTATTCTTTTCTGCTACAGAGTAAATCAGTTGAATATATGTAAGACCAAGATACTGGGAAAAAACTTTTATGCAGTATTATAGCTGGGGCCAAATTCTATGCACTGTTATAGCTGGTAAAGAATCTGGTAAGTAAATCAACCCAGAATTTAGTCTACAGTGGCACTGTAACACATAATAGATTTCAAAAGGGATATGAAAGGTACCATTAATTTAAGGTCAAAAAGTATAAGCAAAATTTAACTCCACAACACAGCACTGTCATGATATTAAACTGTCAGAATAAGCTGGCGGACATCCATTTAACTTTCTCACATCCAGCAGCATACATTTCAGTGCACTTTTAATATCCGCAAGAGTGACAGATGATGAGGCCACACCGGAAAGCTCCTGTAACATGTCCCTCTACTTTGAAATACCTAAATCTATGTTGTGTTTCCCTGGAGTACAAAATAGGAATAGCGTGGAAGTTCATTGGTTTTAATATGGTGCCACATTTTCTTTGGAAAAGCGTGGCTGCACATTCTGGGTGGTTATTTTGTTAATCCCACCTTCAGCTGCATGTGATACTTAATTACTTAAATTACAAAAAATCTCATTTTTCTCCCTAAATAAAATGTATAGATTAATCTTGAAAGATTTTTATATGCCACTTTTTATTTAATATTACAGAAATTCAATTAACTCCAAAATGACAAAGACAATTATCTTTTAGAAGTACCTATGATTTGGATATGTATTAACTCTGGTGACTACAAAACACACACACAGAGACTTTTAAGTATATGTAATGGTAGTTGTAATAGGGAAATATTTTCAGAAGCCATTTCACATTTGTCAGTTGTATTCTGTCCAATTGTATCCTCTGCTTTATATTGTGAGCAACACAAGTTTTAAACTGTAGCTGTTCACACTTTGGATATTTGCTCTCCGTGAACATATTAGTTTCAATCACAATGGAACCAATTCTTAGTTGGTATAAACTGACCTCACTCCATGGAAGTCAAAAGCACTGTGCAGACTTACATTAGCTGAGGATCTGGCCCAATTAATGCACTGCATACATACCCCAAAACAATAGCCAAGAATCAATATAGAATACCTAAATTATTTATAAGATCCAAAGGGGTAGCCGTGTTAGTCTAATTCAGTAAAACAAACAGACAAGGAGTCCTGTGGCACTTAAAGACTAACAAATGTATTTATTGTGTCAGCTTTCATGGGAGAAAATCCCACTTCATCAGACAAAGTGGGATTTTTTTCCCATGACAGTTCATGCAAAAAATAAATCTGTTAGTCTTTAAGGGTCACAGGACTTCGTGTTTGTTAGTTTGTTTTAATTATTTATGTGTGAATGAAAAGGCTAAAAGTATACAGAAAAAGGTACAATGTATGGGAGGCCATTAATAAGTTTATAAATAATAAGCCAAATTCTGGCAATTGGTTATACCCAGAAAAAAATGTGCCAGAAAAATCAGTTGGAGAGAGGTAGAAGGAACAGAAGCTTCCCACAGTCTTGTTTTATAAGTTCTTCACTACAGGAGCTGTGCAAGGATGACCCAGGGCAGGACCACGGGATCAAAAGGCATGGTCCATATATTTGTGCACATACACTTACAGCCAGTAACAACTGCGAAACCCCACATTCAGAATACTCCTATCAGTAGCAAGGAGGCTGTGTTGAGCCAATGCCAGCCAGAGCATGGGAGCATATTAATGCTGCTTTAACAATATTAAAAATGGGTCTGGTTTCAGATGAAATGGTGTAATACAGAATTTGGCCATGAAGAAGCCCATTTTAACTTAAATCTCTAAATGAAACTTTAAGACATCTTAAAATTTCCCTGTGAGCATAAACCTTTATATGATCCTGCTCAGAGAACGGGAGCATTCAAACTAAGGTACTAAAATCTGACTAAAAGCATCTGAATAAAAACCATTCTGCACATCACTTGCTAAAACACAATGTGTAATGGATTGTCAAACACTGGTCACCACAAAACAGCCATGATATACCCACAGTTATCGCAAAGAATTAGAAATATCCATAATATCTAATTTATCTCCAGTTGTTGACTTCTTACTGATGACTTCAGTATACACATTAACAGTACAATCTACATATCATGCACATTGTAGAGGAGTTCAGCTTGCATCATTATCATACCAATATAATCAGGAGGTAAACTGTATCTTTAGATAGCTGTAGATGACGTCAGACATTGTGCAAATTAATTCTAATATTCTTTCAGGGATCTTTTTCTTAGAACAGTGTAAATTAAATCTCATAGGCCACATCCTCAGCTGAATCAGTTACACTGATTTACACCATCTGAGGATTTGGCCCCATTTGTTATTCATAATTCAATAAGAATCCACTGGCATTTAAACCAATATAAACATATTTATTATCTGTAGGGAGCTACTGGGTCACCTACTGTTCTTTGTAGAGAGCCTTTTCCCCCTAATGTCTGATGCACATAGCTGGACAAGATTCCTGGAACACAGCAATTACTGCAGTGTTTGCATTCAAAAACAGTTCTGGGGACTTTAAATGCCCAAGAAATCCACAGTGTCTTTAATTATAATCATTATGCAAATAATTTTAAGATGGGATTAATCATATGACTTTTCTAAACAAAATATAATCAGCATGCTACAAATCTGAGTATACAAAATAGGTAACATGGTCACATTTCAGTACCTGAAAGAGGCTAGTCTCTACTACAAAATTGCTGAAAACGTTTATACTTCAAGAAAATAAATGAAGGACAGAATTGGAGCAAAGGTAAATTGGAATTTCAGGGTAGCCAAGAGTTAGGTATTATCGGTTTAGCAAAACATTTATGCTTTCACTGAAAGTAATAAAGAGCAAATATATATTAAAAAATAGAGTTTCTTACAGAAACTCCTTACTGGTAATAAGAATAGCACAAGCTTTTGCGACCAGTGAAATCCTGCTCTGTAAATTGACACACACTTCCCCCTCTAGTCTGTCACCACAACCCCAAAATATACCCCCCGCCCCCAAGCATGAGTCATTGGAGGTAGTGATGGAAGCTCCGCAGTGCTTAGGGAACAGAATCGACTTCCCCCAGAGCTAGTCAAAAATTGGCAAAAAAGAAAGTTGTGAGAAAAATTTCTGACAAATTCTTGCCCTTTTTCCATCAAAATTTTACAAATTTGGAATACTCCATTAGCTCTTACTTCCTCAGTCCAAGGCAAGCTGTGGGATGCAATGCACTCAGTGTACAGCTATGTGTTTCCCTACCTACAGGAGTGATTAGGACCACTGGCTTTCTACAAGCATGGATCTGCCTGCAGTCCAAACTCTGCTTGCATTACATTATGTGCTTAGAATTTAATCTTAATAAAGAAAAATATAATTAATAATTGAAAAGGATGACAGACAGAAGCAGGGCTAAGAGGGAAAGTGACAAGGTGATAAAGAGGATGGCCTCATGTACCACTTCTATTTGGCTCTCTGTAAGCTAGCCAAGGCTCCCAAATATAATTGAATTCTTCAGTGTTGTTCTGTATATTTGCTGTAAAGTCAGCCATGCAACAGAACATCCATGAAAGCTGCAGTCCATTCTGATAACAAATGAGTGATCTCCTTTGAGTGCTTAAAGATTACCTCCCTGGGCATATTTTTAGTTAGTTTGGTTGCATCTTGAGACATCCTCCCACCCCACACTTACAAATTATTTTCATCCCCAGGTACACGAAGTGATGCTATGCCAAAGCCCACCTTACATGATTTATTGTATTTAATCAAAGGTCATTCTGCAGAAGTCAACTACTTTGGACACGATCAAAACAAAAAGCCACAGAAGCTAGGATGTGTCAAAGTAAAACCAGCAAAACTCAGAATCCATAATGCTCCATCTCTGAAAGCTCTCTGGTGTCCAATAGAATTTATTCATAATCTTAAAACATTTTGGAGCTGCTACTCCTTCTGACCGCTTATAATCTGCAGCATTGTTGTAGCCTTCTCAGTCCCAGAATATTAGAGAGATGGGGTGAGTGGGGTAACATCTTTTATTGGACCAAGTTCTGTTGATGAGAGAGACAAGCTTTTGAGCTCACACAGAGCTCAAAAGCTCATCCCTCTTGCTAACAGAAGTTGGTCCAGTAAAAGATATTACCTCACCTACCTTACTTTGTAACTTGTTTTCCATCATTTCCACCACACTATTTCTGTGTATAAGAAAATACAATTCTTGTTCCTAATTCATATTCATACTATGAAGAGCCTTAACATGGAAGTCTCACAAACGTGAAGATGCTGAGGCATGTAACCACTGCCCCCGCCCCCCCGGGCTCATTTTAGCCCTGACTAGTTTCCCTGTTTATTGTAGGACAGGTGAATAAAAGATTCGGTATACAGTACATAATTACGTTATTTCAGACCTGGTCCCCTCCTCAGCACTAGGCTTTGATGTAGTTTGAACTAAATGCATATTATTCTTCTCTGAACTAAATCTGAGATATTAAAAGTTCCCCTCCTCAGTCAAGAATGTTGTTCCTAATATTTGAAACAGAAGTTAAAACGTTTGCTATTTAACAGATGAATTAAAATGCTTTCCAGACTGGTTTATGAGACATGGGATAATTAATAAGAGGGCACATAACAAGCCAAGTCCTGAAGTCCCTTATTCAGGCAAAATTTTCACTGAAGTAAATGGGAGAGTCTCCTGACTAAAGAATTCTGGATGGGGCACTAAATCTCTCTGAAGGTCAGAGTTCTCTGAAGCACAAGTCATGGGAAGGGTATTTTATCTGTATGTCTTCTTTATTGACACAGTCTAACTGCATATTTTTCTACATCAAGCAGACACATATATATGCTATACAGTTTACTAAAAATAAATTCAATAGAGTATTATGGTCAGAACAAAAGCATTCAAAAATCAATTCTAGACTGACAAATTAACTAGTATGCCCTTGTAATTGCACAGTAAACACTTCTTTAGGAAATAGTGGAATTGTTTTATGTTTCAATAATAATTTGAAATAGTACAGCATATAAAAATGATACAACATGGCAATAGTTAGGGAAGTTTATTTGTGTCTAATTGCAAGAAGGATTAAATATAGGACTCGTTCCATTTCTTTTGGCTCCTGTACTGTTCAAATGAATTTCCAAAACAATATATGCAGTACACAACACATCCTTTTATAGCAATCCCTTGCAATTTCACTCAGCACTGCTAAGTTGATAATATTCTAATAAGATACCCAATTTTCTACCTGCCTGCTCTGCCTTCTTAAAACTGGCAGTTTAATATCAAGATATACAGTAGTCAAGAAAGAAGTAAGAAATGCAGCTGGTATTTGAACACAAGTTAGACTGTTTACATTGCATATGCCTGCGAATGAAATGCCTATTTTACGACAAAAGATTAGAGTGCTTTGCAACATTATTTTTTATTCTTAGTGGTGGCAATAATGAAGTCTAAACCCAGAACCTTCAGGTAACCATAGTTTGATTGATCATATAAATACACTATCCAGTAATGACATCCAGTTTACTTTTTGTAAAAAAGAAAAAAACCTCTATAGCGATATCCCACATCGAGCTGAGCTCTATTTTATTTGTATCCCACCAATCACAGTTCTGGGAAATCCATAAATTCATTTGGCAATTGCAAAAATCATGTACACAAAATTCTCACTAAATCTTCTGAAAGGGTTTATGCAAACCCTTGACATAGCATTTTACTCTAAACAAATTTCTAGACAACCTTGTGATTTTCCATCTATGAAAACATACTGTTTCCCCTCCATGAAACTAGAACAGAGGGTCTGAGAGAAAGGAAATTATTAAGCATTCTAGTGGGTTTTTTCCAACAAAAACTAAGATAGAGGTCAATGAATAAGTATGTGCAGGCTGGAACTTAAAACCTCTGGGGTGACTGTAGGCTAATTAATAATTAATGCCAGAGACACGGTGTTTGAAATGCAGATGTGATAACTGGAGGCCTGGCAAAGCTGTTCAGAGGAAGCAGATTTGGATGCTATTGGGAATAGGCACTCCCTTGCCGGCTGGCTCTGAAAGCAGACCTGGGTGCAAAGCAGGGCCTATGGTTTAGATTATATTCCCCTCAGCTGTTAATTACCTGAACCTACTTTGAAGTTCTTCTCGTTTTATCCTCTGCATGAAAAGAGATTGGTTCAGCCAAGGGATTTGAAAAAATGATCAAATACATGGGGTGGGGGGGAATAGCACTTCAGATATAAAAAAAGATAAGGAAGAAAAACACAGTGAAACACACAAGAACATACTAGGAAGTGCAGGAGTGTGGTTTGTTTCAAGCAAGTTGTGCTGCTCTAAGTTATTTTAATATAAGGGGCAATAAGTAAATCAGCAGTGGGTGTTTTTGGAAAAGATCTGCTCTAGGAATTATTTTGGGGTAGTTCTATGTCCTGTATTTCCACAGGAGATCAGACTAGAGACTCACAGTGCTCTGTTCAGGCTCTGCAATCTATGAAACCCTGCACTTTTTATGACTATGTTTGTTAAAAGAATCACACACTGTATGTATATAGTTTACAGTGTTATTTAATGAGAGTACCATAGGTGATTTTCTATGCTGTTTTTAATTTAATAAAGTCATTTAAGCCTCCTTGTGTTTGGGGCTACTTAATGAAGTGTGCAACATTAATAGAATCACCAATGAGGTGTTACTACAAGAATTAAGGTTTTGCAAAAATCATTCATTCTGGTGGAGGAGACAGGCATGAAGTACAGTCCTTATGTATGTGGGAACTGCAAATAGACAGATCTAGATCTAGATCTAAAGGCATAAGCAAATGGAACCGGGTTTAATGGCTGATGGCCAAAAGTTTAAATGCTATAAAGGGCAGTCAGGTTTGGGCCTGGGGCATATAGGTGATTTCTGATCGGTTTAAAATAAGTTAGAGAGTCAGCCTGGGAGGGGATGCCCACACACCCCTGGTGTGACAAGATTTTGCTTGCACTTTTAGCATCCATTTGCTACTTGGGGTCAAGTGTTTCCCTGAGCCCAATGGGATACCCCCAAGGGATCTTTTCAGGTGCATGTTGAGCAGCCCTGGAGTATCTCATTTCCAAACACGCTTCATATGGCTGCATGTTTCTGCCAGGGTGGTGAAGCCGATGGCCCCAGCATTGAAGCTGACACCTCTAGCTGGGGAGACACACGAGTGGGACCCAGAAAGAGTCAGGTGCTAAGCCAGTTGCTCAGAGACCCTCTCCTGGAGGATTGTATCTACTGGGGGACGGGAGCGCGACCTCCGATCCGGATGGCGTTAGGCCACCGTGGAAACGCGCAGGTGATCCGAATCCAGTAGCACAAAAGCCTGGCTGGTGCGGAGAGCCCTGCACAGCACAAACCGGTTCTGCTGGTCTGGGAAAATCTCAAGCCTGGGAGACATCCCTAGCCTGGAGAAGGAGAGGCGATGCTTTTCCTTTGGCAGGAAAGGCGCGTGTAAGGTCACAGCCACTTGCCCTGTGATCTGGTTTAAACCAAAAAAACTCAGAAAGATTAGGGCTCAGGAGCGGGAGGTGTTACACTCCGCTCGGAGTTTCAGCGAGGTAAATTCGGAGCAGCGCCAGTGGCCACACTCCGGAGTGAGACCGGTGTCAGAGCGGAGTCGGGTCCGCGCCCGGCGCTGCGGGTGACTCCCTGCGGCACCTGGCCACGCCCGAAGCCTGTTGAGCCGAGGCGTTTGGGGTTTGTTTTTCTGGGGATGTTTTTAAAGAAATCCCCCCAATCCAAGCCCAAGGGGCCCGGGCTCCAGGCACTCAGGAAATGTCCCGGAGAATTATTTTCCCGGGGCTGGGGGCAGTTTCTTGCGTCCAGACAGAAAACTCAGGAAACAGCACAGGACCCAGGGGCCTGAGTGGAAGAGGCTGGCTGGGAAATTTGGGGCGCAAACTCCAAGCAGAGTGGGGTCAATCCCTTCCCAGCTGTCCTCTCAAATAGCTTCATTTTCCAAGGAGCATGGAAGGGTCCCAATCCGGATCGTTTGGGGTGAGGCTCGAAACTGGACAAAGCCATTCAAAGGAAACGCAAGCGGCGGGGAAGCAGTAGCCAAATTTCACCAAAAGCTTTGGAGTCATCAGCGATCAGCCCCGAATGAGGAGTTAAGGAGGGAGCAAGGACCAAGCCAGAGCAATAGTCTGTAAATATTTGGGGGTGGCTCACAGGGCCCCCTTTTTTTCAGCAGACAGATCATTCCTTTTTATTTTCAGCCTCTCCAAAGTCTCCTGCCTATGGTCCATCTCCTCCGCCAGAGACTCTTGATGGGCTCCACACCTGAAAGACCAGGGCTTCATCCAAGGGGGGAATTAAAAACCTTTGAGAAAGTTTGAAGTGCAGTCCGATGAAGCGATCTTGCATAAACTTAGGAGTTCACTGCGTTTAAAAATTAATTAGAAAATGGGTGTCTTCAAGGCACAGACTTTTTATGTATATTGACGCCTATCACCCTGAGCTCTTTGCACATACTCATTTGGAAAGACAACGCGCACCGCCCTAAGTCAGCCTCATTGGAAATCAAATATTGTTGTCCCCTGTATGCTTCTCCAGACTAAACAACCATCTAGACCCAAAAATTTGCTCAGGAGCATAAAATAAAGGTGCACCTGCCTCATAAGGGGCAGCCCTGTCAGTCCAGTTCAGCAAACCAAGGAGAGACCATGCGATAAATAAATTGGTTAGTCTTTTTAAAAAGTGCCACAGGACTCCTTGTTCGCTTTTCTGGGTGTTTTGTGACAATTTGCAGCGTTGCTGGATTCTCCACTTCTAAAAGCATATTGTTTACCGAGAGCTAAAGAGACCTCAACTGAAGTTAATGAGTCTTTATTAGTGTAAATTGATCTTAACCAAAATGGGTTGCTCTGGCTTGAGGTGAGACTGCTGGGGTTTGGGTCTGTGGCGACAACGCAACGCAAGGCGCAGGCAGCCGACGTGGTTACCCTTTTCTTGAAGAAAAAGGAGTGGAAGATTTTAATGAAATCATAACATTAGACAGTTTTATATTAAATCCGGCTAATTTTCTAGGTGAAGGCTGTGAAGTGAATGCGAGGAAGCATTAAAAGGGAATTGAATTTGCATTCCTTATGCTACAGGCACATGTTTACATGACCTTTAAAACAGAATTAAAGCTGTATCATCAGCAGCTGGAGGCAATTCACATTACTAAGGCAATCAAATCAGAAGGCTAAACTAACTATAAAACATAAATTAAACTGATAGAGAATCATTCTAATTCACTAGGTTTACTTGCAATTTACTTGTTCACTACTAGTAATTTCTAAACACTTTAGGAAGGGAGCAAACTGAAATACTTGGACATTTACCTTAAAAAATGTAGTGGCCAGAGGTAGAGGCTGGCTAGAGCTACTGGTTTAGAAGAGAAAAACAAACAAGGAGTAACAAATTTGTTTATGGCATGAGTTTTGCTGGGAGAAAATCCCAGGGCTCGTTGAGAAGAGATCTCTCTCTTCTGGGACAGCCTGGAAAGATAACTAGTTGTATGGATCTTCCCAGGCACCAGTCGTTGGGGAGCTTTGAAAACTTACAAGTAATGAGCTGCAAAAGTAATCCTAAAAACTGACAACCTCACCTAATGGGCGCAGCAGAGATGAGTCGGGCTGCCTATTGAGATAACCATTACCAGCTCTTATTTCCAGATGACTATTTAAGGCCTATAAAACTGAACCTGCTGTAGTTTCTACATCTATACATCCCAAACTTCAGCGGATTGTCTCAAAGTCTGCAAGGAAGCCTCCTTATCTCCAAGATTATATTTTTTTAAAGAGTAAGCAGCTTATTTTCTAAAATCTGAACTATTAATATGTACCCCCCACTTTAGTCCCTCCACCACCAGGGACATTCTTAAAATCTCTGAAGCCCAGTAAAAATCAAACCACTAACGCCCGTCATTTCATTAAAAGTTTTCAGTGGGCATTTTCAGTTCTTTCCAAGTTTACCTCCCAGGAACAGCAAAAACTACCACTTTACATCACTAAAACCCTATTGCAGTTACTGGAAGGAGTGGGGGGGGGAGCTTCCTAAAAGTAACTGGGTTCTTCTGCCCCCCTTTGTTTTCTTTGCGGGGAGGCAGAGGAGATAGAAACTTGGCACCGACTGTTTTCAACCTGCCAGTGGGTTGGATCCAATTAGCAGATAGGCTTGGTTATATTTCATAAGCAGCAATCATTCCTTGAAAGGAAACCCTCTGAAAAGCCAGTTTTTTCCCGTGTTTCTGTGCCTGCTCACCTCCTCTGCCTTTCGGGCCTTTAGAAAATGTTGTTTTTAAAGCAAAGGAGCATTTCCAAACCTGTAACCTCAGCAGCAAAGAGACTGATTTTTTTTCCACCTTCTGTCTGCTTTTGCCTTCTGGATTTTCGTTTGCCCTGGGCCTTCTATTTTATTATTCAAATTGCTTTCCATTGGTTCCGATTAATTTGTTCCCCAATGGATACCAAATCTAACTTTCGCTTGTGGAGGGCATTTGCAGAGGCTTCTCTAGATGAACATGCACTTGGCCTAGACGTTCTGTGCTATGCACACATTTATTCACTGCATATGTGCTCAGTCTTTGATCGATTAGCTGGATAAAGAGAGAGCGAAAAAGCAAGATTAGGGAGATCAATATGCCCATCTCTGCACAGGAGTATCTCTCTTAGCTCTAAGAGTCTCACTGAAAAGGGAAGAGCCATGAAATCTTGATTGGATTTAATCAGCGTTCAGTAGCAAATAAAAATCCAGAGGATGTAACAGAAACTAGAAATCTGGGAAGAAAAGTCTCCCTCCAGTTGGCTGAAGTCTTGCTAGATTAGCATTTCAGGGCATCCTCTGGATCTATTCAAAGCGTGAGCAACTTCTTTTTTTGCAGCGCCTGGGCTTTTGATTAGGGGCCTGTGCTGGTCAGGGGAAGAAAATTGCTCCTTTCTCGAAGAGGGGGAAGGTTAAACCCAAAGGCTGGACGCGGCTGCCCCGGAGCTGAGCAGGATGAACCCGGGTGCGGCTGTAGCCTGGGCTGGAAATGGGGGCGGTCAGTAGGGTGCAGAGGAGCCCCCCCCCCCCGGAGAGAGGAGGAGGATCCGCTTCGGGAGGCACCGACAAGCCGTGGAAACGCGGCAGGACTTGGGCGCAGCAACCGGTGCATTGCGCCTCTGCAGCTAGAGGCAATCCGCAGCGAAACCAGCGCCTTGCCCCCCAAAATCAGCATTGCTCCCTGCCTGGAGCAGCCCAGAAATTTCCCTCTTTCTCTGCCCCATGCAGGCAACCCCGGATGGCTCTGCTTTTTGCAGAGGAGCCGATCCAGAAAGGAATGCAACCAAGGACTTGTCCCCAAATGATCCCAGTCCCCCACCCCGCACAACAGAGGGCGGGGTGCCTTCCCCCCACACCCAGCTCTGAATGGGTGGGGGCAGCCGGGGGCTTCCCTGAGACCTCCTTGTGGTTTGGGTGAAATCTTGGGTTTCCTCCAGTCCTTCCTCTTGCCCCGTTCATTGCAAAGAGCCTCAAAAGGCAGGTTTATGCCCCCAAAATGCGACCCCGCGGCCACTAACTAACCCAAAAAACAAACGAGGAGCTGCCAAAGCAGCCACCTGCCTTGAACTGACCACGCCAGAGCTAAACTCTCATCCCCCCACCCCCCAATCCTGGGCAAAGCAGCTTCGCTTTTAAGGTTACTGGCAAGTCCATTTTCACATCTGCACGGATTGCTCCAATGCACATGAAACAGTGAGTAACCTTCCTCCCCGACCCCAAGCATTTCCTCGCCCAGAGAAAAATGATCAGGCGGCCCAAAAATAAATCTCTGAGCCTAGGAAGGACGAAGGACCTGCACCGCGCAAGAGGCACAGGGGGTCTCTGCATCATCGGCACCCCTGAACCCTTGCAGAGCCGCCGCGGGAGAAATGCGGAGTCAAACATGAACTGAACTGATGGGGCTGGCTGCTGACCAGGGCAGGTATTTGTCACCCCAGGAAGAGAGCTATTCGTCTCCGACCTGCCATCAGTTATCAGAGGTTAACTAGCGCGGCAGCCTTTTCAGATTCAATCCGTTTTGGGTTAAATACGCCTGTCCACCCTGGCACTGAATTTTAAATCTTTGCAAACTCCGCGCCACGTGGCTTCGGATGTGGAGCCTGAATTCGTTTCTCCCTGAAGTGGGCATGGGAAAGTCTTGCCTAAAAAGAGCGAGGCTGTTGCCATCCCCAGGTTTGCAAGCTGTGTGAACGCACGTTTAAAATCCCAGCACTCCGGTTCCGGAGGGAGCCGGCCCGTCGCACCCGGACAGTTTTGACTCCCAACCCAAAGCGGCTTTGGGGAGCTCAAAAATCGCCATGCAATCTTCCCCTGCCCGTCCAACCTGCAGGCTAGTTAAATAACCGACTTACAGATCGGAGCCACTCGTCCCCAGGGCTGTGTGCCGGACCCTCAACCTTGGAGGAGCTCAGCCTGACACCTCGGGGGGCTTTTTTGTGCCACCCACAAATCCGGAGTGAGAACAACCGCCCCGCCGCTCAAATGCTCGTGTTTAATAAAAAGCAAGAGCGGCTCGGTGGCGCAAATTTGCACTCGGGGTGGATTTTGCAGACTAGTTTCTGTCTCCATGGCACGGTACCCAAGTGCTGGCTAGATGAGCCCTAACTGGCCCCCCCGGGAAAAAGCAGGTCACCCCCCCGGGCAGAGGGGCGAGGGGTGGAGGATGCAAAGGTGATTTACCTTGTGGCTTTGGAGTCGCTTTATTGTCCCTCCCCATCCTCTGGCCAACCAAGCCCGGCCCAAGGCGGGGGCTGCATTAAGACTCCCATTGGCACTATTTGAATTTGCTGCCTCTGTCCTTCGCGGTCCCCCCCTTCCGCCCCCAGCCAGCCCAGCTTTTGCTCCGGGTCAAGAAGAGCCCACAGACACCCCAAAAGACGAGTCTCCTGGGCCTCCTTAGCTTGCCCCTCGCAGGCTGGCTGTGCAAAAGGCCGCCCCACCAGCGCAACACGGCCAGGAGCCTCAATGCCCAACTCCAGACCACTTCACTTGTCCCTCCCGGCCGCTGTGCCGTGTAAACGTGTCCCCCCGGCTCCGAACTTGTGGCAGGGGGAAGTTTTCAAAGCGGGGGGCGCCAGATTGGGGCTTGGAGCTTCATGCCGCATTAAACCCGATCAAACCTAGCCCACTTGGCCCCTGCAGAGCAAGAATGACAACCTTGCTCCAAAAAAACCCCAAAGCAAATCGGAGCCAGGCTCGGTGCTGCTTGGCTAGCCCCTGCCACCAGCCACTGGGCTGCAGGGCTGCAGACATAGGCGTTGTTTTGCAGGAGCAGCTCTTTAAAGGGGGGGATTTTTTTTTTATTTTTATTTTTTGGCTCTGCTCAGCCCTGCCTTCCCCCTGGCCCAGAGCTGCCCTGGTGGCTTGTTAAAAACGCTCCCACAACAATGCCTTGCCATTGCGCCCGCCCTGCGGGCTTTGATTTAGTTTCTCAGCCCCCCAAGCAACCAGCCAGAAAGTTGGAGCCGCACTGAGGTGCCCTGTGAAACGCCACCGTCCTGCCTTTCCCTCTGCAAAGTGGCGCTGCTCCACTTCCCTGGTGGTTTCTCCGGCTCCTCGAGCTATTGTGATCTTATTCACCACAGAGATTTAGCAGAAAATATATATATATATGAAATCTAGTTATTTGTTGGGTAACAAATAACTCTTTCCAGCGCAAGGGCACCTAGAGCCAAACAGCTGAAGAGCAAAGTCCGGACCCAGCAACTTTTTTTTTTTTTTAACTTTAATGGATCTCGGTCTCTGCAAAATAAGTTACAAATTCTTGCAACAGTAGCTTTGCATGTACTTATTTTTCTCCCATGTCCAGACGGGGTCGTCTATTGAATAAGGCTCTTTTATTCTGCATGGGACAGGGGATTTGTGGCCATGGTCCCCCTTTTATTCTTCTCTCTATGGAAACCCAGATCATGGGGAGAAATATGCGAGGCTGAATAAAGAAAAGCAGCAGAAAGGACCGCTTGAGAGCGGCATCTGTTACACTTGGGAAGTTAGACTGACAGGAAAGAGCTAAAGAAACCCTCTCCAGCAGATTAGTTAGAACAGCAAGAAGATTTAACTATATGCAGATAAAAAAAAAAGACTTTATAATAAAGCAAAGGCTCCTCTAGGCGAGATCAGACGCGCTCCCAAGAGCTGAATGTTGTGGCGGTGGACTCTGGCTTAGCTGGTTACATTTAAAAAAAAAAAATTAAAATCTGATATCCAGGGGGTTTATTTCCCTGCTAATGGCTCCTCTTTAATTAAACGGCTGACCTGGACACTTATTTTCAAGATCAGAGGGAGTGGGGAAATTCTTTGAGAACCGGGAGTGAAAATTAATTTTAAATAATGCAGGTCCAGGTTTAATACAGTCTCGGTCCCCCACCCCCAGGCATGAAGCGCCGGGGATATTTATTGCCAAAGCCTCGTGTTGTCTCCCTTCATCTCTCTCCAACCCTGCATCTGAAACCAAGAGCAGCCTGAAGGGTTGGAGCCGGGCTAGAAACTTTGCCGTCAGAAGTGTCGCTTTGAAAGGGGCAAAAGGGCGCTCAGTCGCTTTCGCAGGGGCATTTTTCATCTCCTGACCTCTCAGCTGACCCTTCCCAAAAGCTTTGCCCGGACCTTGCGAGCCAGCACCTGAAAACTTTCCCCAAATTCAGGTTTGGACGGATCCACAAACCCGATTGCAGCTACCGGGGGGCGGGCGGGACCCCACTTGGCTGCAAAAGGGGCCTCAGGATGCAAAAATAAATTCAATTCAATAAGCTAACAGCACTTTTCTCGGCTAAAAGGCTGCAACCGGAGCACCAGCAAAGACCAGAATGCCGCCACCCTTTCTGGGAAAGCCCAGTCCTTGAAAACCTAGAGGCAATGAACCTTTTTTCTCCATTTCGTCTTTTTTCCAAATAGCCGAATCTATTTCAAGCACCCCGCCACGCGCATCTTTTCCAATAACTGCTTCACCAAGATCAATCGAGATTTAGGCTTCCACGAGAAATTAGTATTATTAGGATTATTAATATTATAAGGAAGAAAGTGACGCTGCGTAGTGATAAAGGAATCAGAGGCAAGCTCACCTTGTTTGCATCTGCGTGTGCAGATATATTCATTTTCCTGAATTTTCTCCAGATCTGTCTTCTCAGAGAAACTAATGCCTTAATGACTTTCTGGTAGCTGCAAGCCTTCTTTTATTTCTGCTAAATATATGAAAATGTATGCAAATTTAAATCAAGCTTAACCTAGGAGCTCTTGCAATATATTTAATGGAATTTCAAACCAATAAGGGAAGTCTGAGGCAGTCTTCAGTAAGTGCAAATATAATTACGCAGCTAGGTTACCTCCAAAATTATGCAAGGAAAGGTCATTTTTTAACTTGCGAGCTTTTCGAAGGTATTAGGGGTTTAATTTTCTCTGCTTGAGCATTACAACAAAGCTGAAACCCTCACATTTCTCCAACTCTGCTCCTTAGCAGAACAACATTTGAAAGCAGAAGCGTGAAACACAATGTTTTCCCCCCACCCTAATTGCCAAACGATTTGAAACTGAACTTGGGAGGAAAATTGAGCATTTCCCAGCCCCTCTCCCCCTTTCATTGTTTTGGCCGGACACCGCAACGTGTTTGCCTTGCCTTGCCTGCACAAAGCAACATTAAATTCCTCCACCTAGGAGAGTGTTTCGAGAAGATAAAGCCCAGTAGTTTCTTTGCTTTTTCCAACTCTGATGGGGAAGAAAAAATCATTATAATTTATTGAAACAAATCTTGGAAAGTACCTTTTTTTTATCATGATTATTTTCTAAATGAGCAGCACGCATCCCGGCGGACTAAATTATCCGGAAAGAGGAAATCTATTGCAAGTATTTTTGAAGCCTTGCCGAAGTGTTTTCCTAAAAGCAGTGCTTGTGGGCTGCGTGTCGTCCAAATACGGCTACGAAATGACATTTAACAGCCCTAAGAAGGAGGACTCCGACTGACCAGGCGACCGGGGAGGTAAAATTTCGACCAAGCGAAGGCTGGGAGTATCTTTAAACCAGGCAAGAGTTTGGCTGGTGGCTAACGAAGAGCAGCCTCAAATTGCAATGTGTAGTAAAAGATGTGCCCCTTAGGAACTACTCCCTTGCATTCATTTTTTTTTTTAAATTCTTCCTACGGGGTTGATCCAGGCACTGATTTTCCAGCTGGTGGGGAATGCACCTTCAATGTAAAGCGGTGGTTTGTAGGTGCCTGGGGGGGGGGCACTATTTGGGTGTTTGTTTGGGGGATGTTTTCCTTGCCATCAGCCCCCAGCTGATCCTCTCCCAGCCTGAAGCCTGTCAGTGTGGGGGGCCGGCGTTTCAGCCCTGCTTTTGGCTGTCCCTGCAAGGAGTCCTCGCAAACGCAAAGCCTGCCCCCTCCCCTGCGAGCCCAGCTCTGCAAAAAAGCCAGGGAAGGGTTAACCCGCCGCCCCGTGCCCAGGCAGCCAATGGAGCCCGCAGCTCGCTCCACTTCCTGCTCCAGATTCACTTCGACTCCTGGCTCCTTGGACTCCTGGCCCGCCCCCTCGGCCCTCATTGGGGCATCCGCCGGAGGCCGGGCTCTCATTGGCCAGCCGAGCTGCCCCTAACCCGGTGGCTGCTGATTTGGCTCCCTTGCCTGGGAGATGTCAAAGGCTGAAGCGGCTCCCGGTGCCACATTATAACTCTCCAGCAGCCATGGCCACAGCCGCCTCTAATCCCTACAGCATCCTCAGCTCCAGCCCCCTGGTGCATGCGGACTCTGCGGGCATGCAGCAGGGCAGCCCTTTCCGCAACCCGCAGAAACTCCTGCAAAGTGACTACTTGCAAGGCGTGCCCAGCAACGGGCACCCCCTCGGGCACCACTGGGTCACCAGCCTGAGCGACGGGGCGCCCTGGGCGGCCACGCTGGAGCCGCCCGACGTGAAGCCGGGCCGGGAGGATCTGCAGCTGGGCGCCCTGCTGCACCACCGCTCGCCTCATGTGTCCCACCACTCGCCCCACGCCAACCACCCCACGGCCTGGGGGGCCAGCCCGGCTCCCAACTCCTCCAGCGGCCAGCCCATGAACGTCTACACGCAGCCCGGCTTCACCGTCAGTGGCATGCTGGAGCACGGCGGGCTCACGCCGCCCCCCGCCCCGGCCCCGGCCAGCACCCCGAGCCTGCACCCGGTGCTGCGGGACACCCCCGAGCACGGCGAGCTGGGCTCCCACCACTGCCAGGACCACTCCGACGAGGAGACCCCCACGTCGGACGAGCTGGAGCAGTTCGCCAAGCAGTTCAAACAAAGGCGGATCAAGCTGGGCTTCACCCAGGCCGACGTGGGCTTGGCGCTGGGGACCCTCTACGGCAACGTCTTCTCGCAGACCACCATCTGCAGGTTTGAAGCCCTGCAGCTCAGCTTCAAGAACATGTGCAAGCTCAAGCCGCTGCTGAACAAGTGGCTGGAGGAGGCCGACTCCTCCACCGGCAGCCCCAGCAGCATCGACAAAATCGCGGCGCAGGGCAGGAAAAGAAAGAAGCGGACCTCCATCGAGGTGAGCGTCAAGGGGGTGCTGGAGACTCACTTTCTCAAATGCCCCAAGCCCGCCGCCCAGGAGATCTCCTCCTTGGCAGACAGCCTGCAGCTGGAGAAAGAAGTGGTGCGAGTCTGGTTTTGCAACAGGAGGCAGAAAGAGAAGCGAATGACTCCGCCGGGGGAGCAGCCCCACGAGGTTTATTCGCACCCCGGGAAAACAGACGCAGCCTGCCACGACCTCTGACTACCGGGCCCGGCTGGCAAAGCGGACTGGCAGCCCCGCGGATTTTTTTTCCAGGCGGGTTTTAACTTATGCTGAAGGAGGAAACGAGACACCCTCACGTGCCAGGCAGAAGCAAGCGGCGGAGGCTGGGAGCATGGGCCTCCCTGCTCCGGCTCGCAAAGCTGCTCCTTGCGGGCGAAGCGGGCTTGTTTTCCGTTTCCACTAGGAAGAAAAAGCAAGAGAAAAACTAGACAGATTGTGTGCCTCTGAATAACCTTCCAGCGCCTTGGTTCTAGCAGCTGTCTTTCAGGTGAATCTGTTTTACAATAGACTAGTTTTGCATTTTTTTAAAGACTTAGCTCGCGTTTTTAAATGGCTGAGGTGTTTTACTACAAACTGTACACAATATTTGTGGCGTAATTTGTACCCCATGGAGCAGGCGACGTTGCCTCCCCTCCCCGGCCCTCCAGGTGGGCGGCTCGGGGTTACAGGAGGGGGGAGAAGACCTGACCCCCGGCCCCTCTTCCTCCCCCCTTTTGCACCCCAAAGGCAGGGCGTTGGGCCTCCCTTCACCAGCCCACACAGCTTCCCCGGCGTGGAGAGCACCAGACCGATTTGGGGCAGCTGGCCCTCCCGTGCAACTAGCAGCATGGTGGGCTTGCAGTGCTGCAAAATCCACGGAATTAAACAAACAAACAAAAAAAGACAGAGAGAGCGAGCGAGCTGAAATTAAGCCTTGCAAATCCAATCCAGTCAAAGGAGTGGCCCCTTCTTTTCTTTGGAAGAGGCGCCGGGCTCTCTGCGGAGGTCTGTAGTAAAACACCTTTGTGATCCTGCGCTTCGGTTTCCCAAATCGGTTTCTGTGGCTTTTTGTTGGGGGGCGGCGAGGAAAGCGGAGGGGTCGCCATGAGCTGGGAGGGAAATGCCCGCGGTGGTTCCCGCTGAGCTGATTTTGGTCTCCCGGGGACGTGCTGGATGTGTTGAAAAGCTTTTTTGCGCCCCAAAAGCAAAGCTAAAAGCGGGATCCTTTTCGGGCTGTGTGCACACAGCCATGGAGGATGGACGGGTGGAAAGCTCTCGCTGCATCCTCTCGAGGTGAGGGTGTGCACAAACACACACCTCGCCACCCCCTGGGGGCTGACTGGGGCTGCTGGGGAGTGTGAGGCGCGTTTACACGCGGCCTGGCGCACACAACCAGCTAGCTGCACAGCTCCGGGGCGGACGTGGGCAGCTGGCCCCCAAGGCCCAGCCTGAGCCTGCTTCGCATCCCTGCACCCCCCCCCCGCCAGCAGCAAGATTTTCATTTTGACATTTCTATTTTTCAGTAAGCGCTAAAATCTCGCCCCTGAGGCCCTGCCTATTTCTGCCAACTTTCTACCTGTACAGTTTTGTATATGAAACGTTTTTTGGAAGTTCTTAATTTAAAGACAGATCCTTTAGTTTCTCCATTTAGTAAGGGATGTCGAAGAAACGCTATTTTCATTAAAGGTTGCTTTTTTCAACTATTTTCTTCCAAATTGCCTCTTGCCGTTGCCAGCGATTATTTATTTTCAAGAAATTCCGCATTGCGTTTTCAAAAATGGGTTCCGGGAGCCGAGATGGGTGTAAAAAAATAATAATAATAAACCCCACGATTCGCTGTCCTGTTTGATTGTCCACCTGGGTTAATCCAGGGCTTTATATTGACGCAATATTTTATTGTTGTAAAAGGAAAAAAAGGTTTAAATAAACATTTTTACAAAATAAAACCACGTTGCGTTATTTGTCTGCATGCGAGGTGGGACGTGGGACACAAGCTGGGGGGATCCACCCTGGTTTTTAAGGTTTTTTTCCTCGTTTGTTTGGTGCCAGCAAGGGAGTTCAGGCTCCGGGCTGGGAGGCCCCCAAAAGCCAGGCGGATTTGCCCAGCTCCGGGCTCTCCCAGCCCGGCGAGCGGGCCAAAGCTCAGCGGGTTCCCGGGGGTGTCTCCCTCCACTCGGGACGGGCTCGTTCCTTCGGCCGCAGCGGGCTCCGGGCGGAGAAGGCGGTGCCGGTGCCCGGGGTTAGTTTTTGGGGCAATGCGGCGGGTCTCCGGCGCAGGGGGCCGGGGCAGCGCCTTTCTGCGTGTGATTTTGGTTTACACGGGAGCGCGTTGTTTGGTCCCTCCCGAGGGGTAGCGATAGCGCAGGGGAGGATTCCCAGGCAGAAATAACTGACGCGGAGGGGGAAATCTTTAACTCCGGGGGTGCGGGGTGTATTGCTATATAGACACACTCCGGATCGAGCCAGATTTCGAGGCACACGCGAGGCCGGCTGCTGGCTTTTGGGGAAAGCAGGGGAGCTGATGCGCTCAGCGATGCTTGCTGGAAAGGCCAGCCCAATCGTTTGAAAAGGGAGCTTGTCCTAGGACTCGGCTAAAGCGGTCAGCTGGCCCCTAAATAAGCACCAGGGCTAGAGAGAGGGGTGCGGGTATGAAACACAGTTGTGGGTACCCACAGCCACTTCCCCTAAGGGTTGTGTACACACGACCCTTGCCATGCAGGCCTTTTGTGTGTACACCTACAGCCAAGTGGAAAGGCTGCCTTGGGGTAGGTTTATAGTAAATATAATCCTGGCCTTTGGTCGATGGTAGAGTAGGAACCAATCGTGGACTGTGGTTTCTTAAAATTCATTTAGTCCAGATTTCAATACATTAACTGATTTTTTAAAAATATTCATAGGCATACTAGTGCAAGTGTGATGCGGAAGCTTCCCCCCCCCCACCAAGAACAGCAGGAAATTGCATGAATGAAGTTTCTTTTGTTACATATTTCTCGCCACAGCCCCATGTTGTCACCCTCCCCATTTCTCCTAGAAACCAAGGGAGAAATGCCTGGGACGACTCTTTGTTGCACGGTGCTGCTTTCTGCAGATAGCCCTTGCCAAGCAGGCAGCTTTAGATTCAGATTATTTCCGATCCATATGATGGCTGTTCTGTCCCATGTGAACAAGAAACGAGGTATTGAGAAAGAACAATGACCGCTAGTCATATTTAATGGGGTGAATCAGAAAAGCTACATCCTCATCACCTGACCAGAGCCATAGGCACAGAAAAGGTGTTGGGTGAGAGTAAGGTAGGAAGGACTGGCTAGACAACAGCAAACAAAGCCCAGCTGAATTGCTCATACAGTTTCATCTATATTGTCTCAAACTGAAGCTGGAAGAAAAAACATCAGATAGCACTACATATAATTTGGAAGGGGACGGGAGGGGAAAGATAGCAAAATAGCTCCTTTGACAAGCTGCACCAAGCCTTTAAAAAAAACAAAACAAAACAACTAGCAGGAAGCTGTGTTTGCCTTTAATAAACCCAGCACCATTCCCTGGGAAGTATTTAGCATTCACAGATTTCCATTTTTTTCACATCTCCCTGCTACCCTTACTCCACTCTGACTGCAAAAAGAAAATCCAGTATTTATGAAAAAGAAGGGTTTGCAGTAAAGACAATGGGCAGAGAGGCTCCCCCCCCCCAAACATAAGGATTGTTTTTTAAAAACAGTTTAATCTTTTAACTGATGACACTGCCCTAGAGGCCAGAGTTTCGGGCCTGATCCTGGTCCCAAGGAAGTCAAAGACAAAATTCCCATTACTTTCAAAGTGGTCAGCCTGCATTCACTAGGCCAGGGTCCCATATGAGAAGTCCGTGGTCACGTTGCTGAATAATGCCTTCAGGATTCAGACCTGTGATAAAATCATAGGTGGCCCACAAACAGTAGCCTCCACGACTAACTCACTACACAAAGATTCCTATTGACTTCAATCTGGCTACTCACAGAAGTAAGTTCCTCATGTTGGTTAATGTTTCAGCAGTGTGGACCATAGCTTGTGACAATTTGAAAAAAAAAAAAAAAAAGCTCTGGAAACTGGAAAGGACACAATTACAAAGCCATCACATTTCTTACATCCAGTGAGCGCACGCACACACTCTAAATTGAGTAAAGGCGCTCTCCCCAACCCCAGAAAAGAAAACATGGAAAATATTCACCAAGTAATCTGTGTAATAAGTTGGTTGCAAATAGGCACATCCTGAAATATTTTTTTAAATACCACCAATAAGGACGCTTAAGAAAAGCCTTTGAGATCAGTGAATACTTTTTTATAGTTCAGAGTCTCTGTTGGTTCAAAGTGGAAGGTTCTAGCTGGCTTTGGGTTCTTCTAGGATCACTTTAATGATGGGTGTATATTATGTTATGGTCAGGGGCTTTTGTTTTGTTTTTTTAATTGTCTACACACCTACAGTTGCTGCTGATCAGCAAAATGGATATATAGAAAGGGTTAAATAAAACAAACCAAATAGAAGTGTTTTAAAAGTCCATTATATGGGGGAGGAGGGAACCACAAGCAAGGAAAATACACAAAGAAAATAAAAATTCTGCATACCGTTCTCTCTCTAATTTAGTGCCCCTCTGAGCAAAATGAAACTCTTTTGTGCCACCTAATGTTAAGTATAGATCACTGTCCGCTCCTCTATTCTCATTTGGACGTGTGCACACACCCACCCACCCCTTGATTTCAGAGGTGCTTTGAATCCATAGCTTCCATTTACTTCCAAACCGAGTTGAGGAGCTGCCGTCTGGGGAAAGAAATCAATCCCAACTATACTGTCTTATACACAACCATACATATGACACCTGGCTAACACTGGAGGTGTGACAACCCAATAACAAGAAAAGACAAAGTTAAGATTAAAATCTAAGAAATGATCAGTCCTGAAATCCTCTACTTGTGAAATTGGGGGGAAAAAACCCAAAAGAACAAAAACAGAGTGAGGAAGCACATAGGCTTAAGTATTAGAAAAGGTTCATAATTTGCTCTCAGTTGTACCAGTGTAAATCCAAAGCTATCTTGGCTTTTATGAGGCTGCTCATCATCCAACTACCTGAGCAACTGACTCCACTGGAATTATTCTGGATTTACACCAGCATAAGTAACAATAGAATTTGGGTAAGTTTTTTGAGCATGGAGTTGGCTTTGCTTGTGCAGTCATTACACAAGCATTGCTCCCAATGAAGTATTAGCGTGTGAGGCATTTAAGAGGCATCCTTCACAGCCATTAACATTACGGGAAGGCACTAATTTAATGCTTAAATATCTCACACAGTCCAAAGAAGAATATACTGGAAAATATATTTCAGCAGTACCACTGAATTTCATTGCTTTTGTGATTTTAATAAAGACCTTTAACCATATTTTAATAATTCTGGGGCTGAATCACCTTTGTGTTTTTGTGTTATTTGAAAAGGATTAAAATCTGACACTTCTTAAAATTTCTGTTTTGGTAGCCGGGCTCTCCTCCCTTTTAGGAAAGGCAGCACCTTATCAAACTGATCACTTTAAAGCAAAAATCACAGCATGTCTCACTTTACTCTGAAAGGGCCTCTAGATCTAATTCAGGATATGACCCAGTGGGTTTGCACCTAGACAAAGCTTGACCGAGAAGCTTTAAAAAATTTTAAGCAAAAGGCTTTCTGTTTATGTTTTTGAAATGGAAATTCCACAGCTTCAGCTAGCGCAGGATGAAATCTGACCATGTTTTCTTCTAAATTCATTTAGCGAAACTGCCACTGATATCGTGGGAGATCTACAGATGGAGGTCAGTATAGGTTATATGTTTAACTCACCCCACTGCAAGGTAAGAAAGGCAGAGTTATATGATCTGACGACTATTTGCAGTCCGTTTCTAAATGTCTAATCCTGAAGTGCACACAGGTAACTTGTGAGCAATCTCATTTAATTTAGTGTGATCACCCATGCCACTATGAGTTACTCATGTGCTGTTTGCAGGATCAGATGCAAAGACCCTCATGCTACATAAATATATGCATATAACTTTATGCACTGGAGTGGTCCCCTTGAACTACTCATTAGTATGTAGTTCGTGCAAACATGTAGGTACGAATATGTCAGGACCTAAAATTTGCATTTTCCCCTTTCTTACAGTATGGGTTATAGACCTGATACGTCATAAAGGTAGTAATTATGTGCTTAGGATATGTGATAGCTGTAGTTAAGATCCTTAAGAGTGGGATAAAATTTACTTTAAATGTGCAACGGCTAATTTTTAAATGACCATCTTTTAGCTGTTTTTAATTTTATTTTTTAAATATCAAAAGCAATTAGACCATACTATGGCCTACATGCTAAATAAGTCCTAAATTAAAATCATTCTCGAAGAAGCGAGCCTCAATTTTTGCTAAACTCGTAAAATCTGGAGATGACTAAACTAAATCAACTTTTGTTTTAATAAGCTAAAAAGAAATAAGTGTTTTGCACCTAATATGAGATTTTACATGTTAAATTTCAGCCAAGGCTGATGTTTGGTCAAATGTTAAGCCCCTTGAAAGTAGGGTGAGTAATGAAAATAAAACTGCAACCTTAGAGGGTTAGATGCCTCTGTGATGTTTGCAGTACCCGAATCTAGATAAACGGAGCTTGCAAAAAGATCTATAACTGCACGGCACACCTGTATGCAACAGGACTTTATTTCAGTGGGATTCTGCACAGAAGAGGCCCAAGCCTTCACTTGCTCACTGCAAGGCATATGCTTACAACCAATATTGTCCAATTCACAGAAAGCACTATGCACACCCAGACAGTACATTTTCGCAGAATCAGCTTCTCAATTACAATGGTAAATATCTATTAAACCTTGGAGAGGAACAGTAGGGAAAAGAGGAATATTTGCTGTTGTTTAAAGCCTGTCAATAACAAGCTAAGAAGCTACTGATAAACTTTGTTTATGCCAACCCTTTTTTACTGTGATATTGATTTCCATGGGTTCAGCTCTGGAGCCTGTACTGTTCCTAGTCAGTTGCATGTTAGACCGTGACAGGATATAACAACATGCAAAGAGTGCTTAAAAGTTGAACTGTGAAAAAATACATTTAAAATATTCAAAAATATTTCAACAAATAAATGTCAGAATCTTGACAGCTGCTTCTTGTATTATTGTTCATTACTATTAGGGGACCAAAAAGTCACTGTATTATTCTGCCATTAGATTGTTTTCTTAATGATGCAACTTTTTGACTTTTGCACCCCAAGAACAAATAATATTTATCCAATGTATAATTTCTGCTATTTTAAATCTGACAAATATTTCCCCTCTTGGCTCAGAGCAAGAAGTTTTGTTTTTCTTATTTACCTTTGGCCTTCAAAACAATAATAGAACCCCCCCCACACAATCTCACTGACCATAAAATATTGACGCATAAATAACCATCTTAACTTCCTTTCCATTTGAGACCCAAGACAAATGGCAGAGTAGTTCTGTCCGGGTTAAGGAATCAGTCTCTGTTACACTATCTACAGCTAGTAACTTGTGATCTAATTAAATCAGCTTGAAAGCCCACCAGCAGGTGCTGGGAATCATACTCCAAAACAGATACTCTGTGCAATTACCATGGAAAAACAATGGATCTCATTGCATGACATTTTTGTTCTGATACAACACTGCAAAACAAACCTACTTCCACATCTCACAATTCTGCTGAGAATTATGAATATTTTGATATACTCTTACTCTTAAGTGCTTGTAACATAACAATTACCAATAACTGAAAACCTCACACTATTGGAATTTACATTATCCATTTTCTCTGTTTGCATCATAAAAAACATGTTGGCTATTTTGACTATTTTTGATGGAAACACGGCAAGTGGCTTCGTAAATTCGTTGTGGCTCACTAAATCTACAGAAGGCTATCATTCTCTATACAATTCTATAGCTGATTAGACCCTATCTATTTAATCCTTGTGAAATTTTATTGGACTTCTCCATAAATGAAGTCCCAATTTTAACCAACGAGAGTTCTGCCTGAGTAAAGTCTGCAGGGTCTAAGCCTTTTCCATTGATATACCTTTAAATGGAGTAGAAAAAACCCATAATAGGTAATACTAGATCAGTGGGTTCCCAACCTTTACGGCTTGCAGGCCACCACTTGTACAACCTTCAAAGGACACCTGTTCCTGCTGGCAGTCCTGCCCTCAACCCACCCCACTGCAGCCAAATGGAAGGAGTTCAGCAAGGAGGCTGCCTCCTCAGTGCTCTTCTGTCTCTTTGGCTGAAGCAATGAAACCTCACATGGCGTGTAGCCTTGTGTGCTCCACCTGGGTCCCTAGGCAGTGGCCCCCTTCTGCAGCCAGGGAAATGGATGATCAGTCTTCCCCTCCCTCTGGCTCCAGAAAGAACTCAGTCCCAAGTGCTTATGTGCCTATGCAAAATGCTTTACTGTCTGCCAGAGCTGGTAGAAGGGAGTGCTGATCTCCACTCCTTTTGCCTTTAGTGGGGACCCCAGCACCTATGGACCCAGGCAAAGCACTTTGCCATGTTTCCTGCTACAGCCGGGAGGAGGAAAGTGGGGCCACTGATCTCCCATTGCAGCTGCAGCAAGGAGCCTGCTCCAGTCTTTTAGCCTTGCAGCAATGTGCTCTGTCTGGGCCCTTACGCAGTGACTCCCTTCTGCAGCCAGCAGAAGGGGAGCTGTGGGCCACTTTGAAAGTCTCCGTGGTCTACTGGTTTGGAACCATGGTACTGGATGATTCAAGCAAGCATGCAAGAATGATATATACATACAATAGGTGGGGTCCAAATACAACACGCTCTCCCAAAACTCTTAGTATCTGCAAGTGGAAATTTTGGATGTGCAAAGAATACCAGTGTTGGATCACTAACTTCATCTTTGACAGGCAGGCAAACAGTAAAACAGATCCCACTTGGCAATACATAGACTAGATCTTTGGTGAAATGTGATGAAATTTTTATATCATGTAACAATCTGTTTGTTTAAAATACATACTCTGACTCACAGCATTATGCGTTCTCTCCCTCTATTAAAGTTTTCTCAGCATAAGTATGAAAGAAGTGGATTGCTTCTGAGACAGGTTGAGGCCACAGTGTTTGTATCTGGATCAGGTTTAGAACAAGTGTTCAAGTTCACAGATTTATCAGGACTAGGATGCCAGAAACTTTCAATATGAGTTTCTTGAGCTTTCACTATAGAATGAGAGAAATATTGCATAATTAGCCATGATTTCAGCCTCCTTTTTACTGAAATTAGAAAACAAGTCATTCTCAGGTTGTGAATGCAATCCAGAACTGAAGCTGCAGGAGAGGCTTCAGACCTAAAACAGGAAGCAGTGGGCAGGTCTGAAAGAGACTTTTTCTTTAAATATGATTTTGGTAAAACAAGCTATGTAATAAGTGACTAAATTTACAGTAACTCAGTTAAGAATATATTTAATTTGCTGTTTTTTAATTTATTGTTGAAATTCAAGCCAAATGGTGTTTTCATCTTCTTGTAATCCCAATAGTCACGTATCTGACTTCAGAGCTTTGTTAGTATTTAGAGATTTAGGATTAAATTCACCCTCTCTAACTCTTATAGTAAACCTGAGAGGACCTGCTTGTTTCCTCTATCCTCCCTCAACATCTATTCTGCCCCCTCTTACCTGTGAAAAGAGTTCACCAATACACTACCACAGGCAACAAGCTCACTTGTTGATCAACTGTCTGATTGCTTTTTCTTGCCTAAACAAGGGTAATATCAGATGGTCTCAGAAATTGCTCTTTTGACAAAAACAGTTGAGTAGCAATCTAAATCAATTTAATAAAACAAAGTACTGGTTACGGTACCTTACTGTTTATACCTGATTGAAAAGAAAGGTGTGTATTGCCTGGTATATTTGGTATTTTGTCCATTTACCATACTGTGTAATAATTTCAGTTCATTTCACGTTAAAGCCTATCTGAAGTTTCAAATTTACAGCTTGTTTCCACTGCATAACTTTTATAAATCATTGACTGGAAAAGTACTTGGACATTTTAAATGAAATGAATTATGTAGAATAAAAGGATGCTAAATAATGATTTTAACATGAGGCCAAGTGTGGGGCAAAATATTCCCATTTCCATGACTGATCAAAGTATTTGTTCTACAATTGCAGCTTTGCTGCTTGTGCATGTCCAGTATGCACCAAGCCAAGAAAGGGAGGCACAGAATCCTACCACCATGCAGTAAATTAGTAAAGAAAAATGAGTTAAGTATGTTCTAGTTTCCATCCATGTTATAATGATGCTCCTAAGAGTTCTTTTGTCCCATTTCTTCTTCTTGCCACAACCTAAGTCACAAGAACATGGTATCAAAATTGTAACGCCTCATGTAGTCTGCGGACGATAATAGTAAACTGCACTATTTTGACCTTTTCAGTATTTCTGCTGTTTGATTCACTAGCCATTCCCATTCTTCCTGTTTACAGCCTTGGTAACCTGTAGGGATGCAGTGGAATGGGTAGCCAATCAAAATACAGAATATTGAAAAGGTTAAAGTCTATGTATGTTTATGAGTCTATTAAATGTTTATAGTCTTTCGCACAGGCTGTCCTGAGCATTAAAATTATGATATCTCATTTTCATAACAAACACTGTAATGACAACAGAAAATGGCAAAACATGAATCCATTCTAAAGGCAAAATTTGCAATAAAACTAGAGAAAAAGCATAATATTAATTCACTCCTTTGATAATAGCAGCAAAAGAAATGGATAAGTGGTGCAAACCTAACCCACTGCTAGTGCAAATCTACATATCACAAAGGAAATGCCATATTAGAACATACCAAGTGTTCGTTTAATGCACTCTCAGTCTTCAGCACTGACCAACACTTGATACGTCACAGGAAATTATGAAACCTAAATGGTAGCCAGAAATTTCTTACCAGTCTCTAGCTGGTAATCAGTTTATGACCCAATATCTGAGGATAAACATTGGAAAGATTATTGATCCCAGACTGTATCATTTGGCATGGTGATGCTATTCCCACAAATGCCTAATCTCTTTCAAATCTCTCTAAACTCTTTGCTTCACTGCTTCATATGGTAGTGACTTCTATCTGTTAATTCTACATTGGGTAAAGAAGTATTTCCCATTTTAAACAAACTGCTTTTACATTTCACTGGGTATCCTGACCTAGCCCTACTGTTTTTGTGAGGCCAATGCAATTATTTTTCCTTGCCAAACTTAACCAGTTTCCATCAAGCTCAGAATGCATTAATTCCTCACTTTTAGATTCAGTCCTTATTCTGCTAAATCAGGTGTCATCATTAATATCCCTTTATTGCTGTTCTAAAAAAAACCACGTCACTTGAAGCAAAACTTTTCTTGCCTGCCCATTCCCCCTCCCCACACATCAAAGGAGTGAAAAACAAAGACTCCAAGAAATCTAGTGTGAACTTTTCTCTTCATAATCAGTTTTACACAGAATGTGATCAGATACTACAATGATGGATGCTATCTTTCTTATGAAGATTATGAATTATTTTTGTATTTCTTTTTTATCACAAAAACATCAGACTTTGCTCCCCAAACAGCTGGTTTATATAGTCAGCTGCAGACTGATTTTCAAATGCTAACTTTCTTGTTTCTGCAATATTCAGTTTTAACTACACAAAGAACCACTGTTCATTCTTTGACAGTCTTTTTACATTACCTTGCAGTTTTAGATTATATTGAGCAATAAAGTTGAAAAAATTTACAGAATACAAAATATTAAGCAATAAGACCTGACACCCAGTCCTTTTTTCTAACTATTGTTCACTGAACTTGAATAAATTTTGCCAAAGTTGCAGAATTATGTTTGTGTAAATGGGGCTGAAGGTTGCGTGAATCCGTTTTCTTTATCTATTGCTGCTTAAATTTAACACCAACTATAATCCCTTCTTACATGTTATACTGACTCAGATGAGGTAGGTGTAAATAAGATACTGTTAACCCATCATGTGTCTCACAATTTCTATGGAATTGTTCATTTCATCTATTAACCACCTTTGACAAATTTTAACTTTCTATTTTTTGAGGGTGCAATTCTAGTTAAATTACCCAATTATACAAAGGAATGCACTGGTGGTACCTGTGGGTTCTCTGAAGGGTGGAGCATTATATCCCATCTTATTATTTTTAAACACTTTCATTACAAAAATCGCTTTTTGGAGACAATCCACCCACAGAGCAGATGTAGAATTAAGCTTTTGAGAAGAGATTAGCAAAAAAGTAATCTTTGGCAGGTACTGGCCAATCAACCAGACATCGTGGTAATAGACAAGGACCAGAAGACAGCGATGGTGATAGATGTAGCAGTGCCAAGTGACAGCAACATCAGGAAGAAGGAGTATGAGAAGCTGGAGAAGTACCAGGGACTGAAAGAGGAACTAGAGAGGATGTGGAAAGTGAAGGCCAAAGTGGTCCCGGTGGTGGTAGGAGCACTCGGGGCTGTGACTCCTAAGCTGGGAGAGTGGCTCCAACAGATCCCAGGAACGACATCAGAGCTCTCTGTCCAGAAGAGTGCAGTGCTAGGAACAGCTAAGATACTGCGCAGAACCCTCAAACTCCCAGGCCTCTGGTAGAGGACCTGAGGTTGAGGAAGACACATACCACCCGTAGGGGTGAGAGGGGAAATTTTTTTTTTCCCTATCAAACAATTTACATCTAGGCTCCTAGTCTCTATGCCAACTTTCATGAAAGTACTGAGAAATTAACAAAATGTAACATCCAGAAAAAAACATTAGGTAAGTAATTGAAATAATGCAAAGTAAGGACCAAATCCTGCCGACCTCCCACTCAACACAAAAACAGTAGGCTCCATAGTACAGTAACTGCCTCATGAATGTCATGTTTTCAGAGCAAATCCATTTTTTTGAATACCTAACTCCTCACGGGGGGACCTAATTTGGGTGACCAATCATCTATCATAAATGATTGAAGATGCAATTAAAGCAAATGATTCATCTTCAACTTAATAGCTAAAACATTTATTTAAAAAATTAACAATTCCAAACAACAGATTCTTTCCAAAAGCTTCTATTCACAAAAAAAATTGCAAAACAGGAAAAAAGGCAAAATAAATTAGCCATCAAATGACTTCCAAATTACTCCATTTTTTATTTTAAAAATACGTCAGTCAGACAACTTGTTACCTTTAAAATGGCAGATACAAAGCAAACTATGTTATAATAAAAACACTGATAAAACATTAAATATGGCAAAATCTCATATGCAATTTGTATTGTGTGCTAGCATCATTTTATATTTGTTTTACAGCACAATAAAATGAACTACGTTCATCAAATATTACACATGTCAAAAGATTAAAAGATGTAGCATAGCCCCAAAAAGAGAATTAGTCCTGCTTAACTTTCAAACTGGGTATTTAAATTTAAATGCTATGTTGTATCTAATGAGGAGTAATTGAGACATCTAGTCACACAAAAAAAGGGGTGACAGGAAGGATTATTAATTAAATAAGAAGGATATGTTTAAATAAGACATTGCAGAAGCTGTTGGTTTCATTTCACAAATATTTATGAAAAGCAAACATTTTACAAACAAAGCACTACTGACAGAAATTTTAAACCAGAATCTCAAATAAACCATATATATTGCTTGGATGCTCCAAGCTGTGTTCAAATACTGGGAAATTTCAAATTAGATTCAGGACTCCTTAACATTGCTCCCCAGTTCAGTCAGCAGCTCTAATGTGGCTTTTCATACCAGAGATGACCAGTCACCAGTTTGGCTCACAGTCGTCCCTACAACAATTGGAGCTGTGGTTGGACAGACAGAAAATAATTCCCTGCACATCTCACAGGGAGAGAAGACCTGGAGATGCTGAGTAGTCTAATGGGGTGATTTCTCAGTAGGAGGGGTCATGCAGGGTTTGGTGAAACTGAAGGCAGGAGTATGGAGTCAAAAGGTAGCTGTTAGGCTTGGGTGGAAGATTTGCGAGCTTCCTTCACCCCACTCAATTCCAGAAGCCATGCTCTGTCCCTGTTCCCCCTTTAGTCCCACTCCATTCCCACTCCAATCCAGTTCCACCCTTCAGCTCATCCACATCAGCTCCTCACCTTTCCCAGCAGCTGAGCACAGTGACTGAGGCAGTTGGGGGATCCTCTGCTTTCTTCCATTTCTCCTGCCAGCATTGAGCCACCAGGAAAGGTCAGGAACACCTGGGGAAGGCAGAGAAGATACCTGTTGCTCTCTTCTCTTCTGATCCACAGCAGATCCCAACCACTTGAATGTGAAATTGCAGGAATATTGTCCTCAATCCTTGCAGCCTTGCTGGATGTGTGAGATTCCACCATGACTGCCAAGAATGCATGGACAGCCGGGATAGTGGAAGAGGGTTATGGCTGCAGGAGCTCCAACTGACTGTTCAATCACAGAAGGCAGGCAACTGTGACAAACAAATATGGATTTGCCAACCTCAAGAAGTTAAAAATAATGAGTTAGGCCAAAAAAAAACCATGAGATTTTTAAAAAAGATTATATTGTGGTTTGGGTCTGCGTCAGCCCATCCCCAGCATGGGAGATACACTTGGTGTTAGTCACTATCCCAAATGTACTAGGTTAACTGTTTGTGCCCTTGCTCATCCCAACATCTGCCTACCTTTGCTCAGACATTAATTCTGCCCCTTACCTTCCAAAGCAGCTCCTAGCTTTGCTCTTACATCATTTCTGCCACCCAGCCCATACCCTGCCCCCTCATCAGTTCTGCCCCCTTCCTGTGCAGCTTAGCCTCGTCCCGTCCCATCAAAGGTTTGTTCCATTACAGTCCCAGTTTTGCTCCTCCTGGGGTTCTTTATCCCATCGCCCAGGCTGGGGGTGGTGGGAGAGAGGGGTTGCACCAGCATCCCTAACATCTCCTCTGTCCTAGAAGGAAGGGACAGTGACTCTAGAGGCTTTTCACCTCTCTCTGCCCTTCCCAAGACAGGTGCTACAGGAAGGGAGGGGTGAAGGAACAGATTTGACATCCTTTCCCCATTGCTCACAGGAAAAGAAGGCGCAGTCACCTTGTGCGGAGAGGCTCTTTAGCTCCTTCACCCCTAATGAGAATGACTTCAGTTTTACAGAAGGGAGGAGAGGAGAAGACTATGCCTGCAGCAGCTCTGATTGGTTCTTCAGCGCCAGGTGGCAGGCAACTGGGGCAGACAGCCAAGTGGCTCAAATTCAGGAAAGGGCTGGAGCTACTGGCCATCTTGCCAGAGCAGACTGCGGCTTCAGCCAGAAGTGCCAGAGCCGGGAACAGTGAGGTGTGAAGAGTCACTGACACTTGCCAGGTCTGCCTCTGCTGCAGCACTGTTTGTTTTACCATACTGTGGAAGTGAAAAGCAGCAAAAACCTGATTTTTTTTTAATGCAAACGGATGTGGCACCAAGTAAACCCAGGACATGTCTACTGGGTAAGATAATGTCAGTATCACATACAGACTTTACAGAATAATAGTTTATAGTGCCCAGGCTGCTGCCTCCAGCAAATGCAGTTTCTGTTTTGTGAATTAGCATAGGCCTTTGTTTTCCTGTGCTATCAATCCAGAAATTCATGATCACTGAACTCACTTGCTGAAATGTAATTACTTCCCCATTACAGACAAACAGTCTTCAAAAATTTCAGTAAGGTATATTTTAAACAGAAACAAAAACCTAAAACAGGAATATTTTTTAATTGTCTCATTAGACAAAGTATTCCTGATCCAAAAAATATTCAATATTTCATATAGATATATATATAAAAGCAATCATTCTCAGATTTTCAGTGCTAATATTCAGTCTACAAATTATTTTTGTGGTCTCATTATGAGTCCTTCAAAAGAGAGGTTTAACACAAATGAAATTTGACCACTAACTTAACTATCTTGCTAAAATATTATGGCACTACTGTATACACAGATCTGTTGTGAAAACGTAAGTCAGAATGATAAAGAGAATGTAGCATGATACCAGCAATGAAGAGCATCAGCTTGGATAGACCAGATCACAAGGAGACATAAAGTGTACTTTCTTAACAGCGTTTCAGATCTATGCAATTTTCCAAGCAATATATTTGTGAAACTATCTGGCATTTCAGTGGGAAAGCATCATGGAAAAGTATGAGCAAATATATCAAGTCTCATAGATCTTCCCTGCGAAATGCATGGGCACACAACAAATCCACATATTCCTACTCGCTCTAGCTGCTGATCTATTGATTTTGAGCTGCTCTGATTCCCCCAGTGTCTGACTGTGGATGCAGAAGAGATGAAGCAACTGGGAAATCAGCAAAGCAGCAAGCAGAACAGTACAAATTGGCAAAAATTATTTAATACTGGGAAGCTGATCTACTCACCCCTGGTAATACTGTCAATTAAATGTCTGAAATGAATATTAATTATCAATAATGAATTATTTGTGGGTGTAATGAATATAGAAATATCAGGAAAAACACAAACAACATTTTTGTACTGTGACTGAACTGTATTTGAAATATTTCTGATCTTCTGTGTTGGAAATCAGTTTTTTTGGTCAGCTGAATTTATTTATATTACCGAGAGCTGATTTTACTTACACATCTGCTAGTAAAGGATAGTAATACTCAGAGACAAATGTATTTATCGCATGAGCTTTCATGGGAGAATATCCCACCTCGTCAGATGCGTTGAAGAGCCACAAGACTCCTTGCCTTTTTTGCCTTACTAGACTAACACAGCTGCCCCTTTGGAACTTGGCTAGAGACACATGTATGCACCATAAGCAATATTTGATTAAAAAGTTCTTTTCATTTTAAAAAAGATTAAAAAGTCAGAAAAGGGACAATTCAAACATGCAAAGGATACAGTCAGCTAAAGCAACTACCTTAGAAGAAGATAAATCAGTGGGTTGCCAAAAGAAAAAAACACCACCATTCAGCAAATAATTATTTATAAAGCTTCACTTTGCTGTAATTATTATACTTAGTCCAGGAAAGGAAAAAAGATAGGAGCAGAATATATTCTTGAGCAAAGGGAAAGGGAAAGGGAAAGGTAGTGTTGAGCTACTTTGTCTCTCTCCCCATTTTGGGTCAGCACCAAGACTGGGAGCCTGAGAACATCCTTAGAACAGTGCAGTCTGGTCACTTCTAGTGTCCACTCTCTGCCCTCCACCTCCATGGTCCTTGATTCCTGCCCAGCCTGTCCCACACATCAGAGACTGGAAGCAGACTAACGTAGAGCCCTTAAACATATTACAAACCTTTGTGTGTGGGGGGGGGAATTCTCAGAGGGCACGTGCACACACGCTCCTTCATGCTGCCAGAATCACATGTATGAGAAGGAATTGGGCCCTTTGTACATAGATCATACTGTAATTTGAAATGGTTGGAGAGTTCCTTGCTTTAATGAATTGCAGAGTTTTCCCCTCTCAGAAAAAGTTTAGAAAATACACTCTCCTGATAGTACAATCTGGGCCACTTCAAAAACAAACAAAATATCTTCATTAATATTTTCATGAACCTAGACCTAAATTGTCTCCAGGAGAGGAAATCTGGGGAGTGAAGAGTTGAGATTTATCTGGGGTAGCTTAAGCAGCCCTCCTTTTCCTTCAGTTTGGTGACAGAACTTTAATTAGGCATTTCCAGGTGTCTGAGCTTTCCCTCCAGCACATTAATGGGGTAACTGGTTAAATGACCAAGTTTAGACAATCACCAAGACATAATCAGAGTCCTTGGTTTCATCAATATATATGTGGGAACTTTAAATTGTGAGGGAGTATCCATCTGTGTTTATTTAAATAGTTAACCAACCATTTCTAACACGGTTGTCCGTGACAAAAATTTTAGAGTAGGTAATTGCTTTACTTTAGAGAAATGGTAAGCATTAATTTATTGTTGCACTACTGGAAATTCACCTGCTGCTAGCTGATTGTGAAAATTTTACTTGCCTGCTTGCTTAGAGGACTAGTCTGGAAGCAGGTAACTGAAGCAGTAAGAAAGCAAGGGCAAGATCAAAGTGGGACTCCAGACTGAGTGGGTGGTGTGGAGGAGAAGCAGGAAACTGAAGTAGACAAGGTCAAGTGGGAGAAAGAAGAGTAGCAGGGAAGGAGAGAATCCATAGTTGCTGGAGTTTTTTTTAATCCAGGTCAGGTCAGCAGGGCGGAAGGACAGCAAGAAAGGGAGGCAGGCACAAGTTCAGAAATGGAAGCTGACAGAAGGGAAAGGTTTGGGGCAAGCTAGTAGGCATGCTACTCATGCTAGCAGGTGGTGGCTAACTTTTATTAGCCTTAAAAAAAATTGAATGTACAGCAGACGGAATAAAATATGCACTGTCTATTTAGCTGTGCAGGCTGAACAGTACAAATGAAAATTCAGAGATCTCATTCTGGCTATCCAAGGACTGTGTGGCATGGTGGGGGGATTCTGTGTTCTTGTATCAACTTTTGCTTGTAGAGTGGAAAGAAATTTGGTGGTAAAGATGATATCATGTTGATGAAACAGTTTCAACTGAATTGGTGAACAGTAGAAACACAATCTCAAAGCCATTTCAGACTATCATGAAAATTAGGATTTATTAATTAGGGGTTATTTGTACTGCGCCTATATGCCTGTAATCAGGACAGGGACCCCATTATGCTAGGTACTATACAAACACACAATCCTTCCTTGAAAAATGTACACTCTAGTCAAAGAGCTTACCATCTCAGTGAAATTTATAAAAACATATAGGAAGTGTAGTCAGGAGTATACCTCTTAATGGTATGGTCCAAATTTTGCTCTTATTTATACCCCAAGCAATGCCACTTTAGACAAGGAAAGGTGGGTTTGGGGAGGGGGTGGTTCTTCTTGTTTAGGACTGTTGCAGGGTTGGTGTTTTATTATAAAGTAGTTTAAATATATAGTACTGTACCTTGACCACACAGAGGAACAATTTAATTTCACTGCCTTATCACAAGCAGCACAGGCAGCAGTGTTAAATGTAAGGATTAACACAAAAGAGGGCATGGAACTGTTGCGAGATATAAAATGCATGCCTCAAGCACACAGCAAGGAGTGACACCAAAGACCATTTGTCTCCAGCACTCTTCAAGGGCACGCATCTCCCAGGGACTGCATGTTCTTGTGCTTGCACTTGCACTTACACACTTCTGGTTTTACAAGTGTTAAAGCAGTGCACCACATGGTGAATTGATGGGGTCACTTTAGGTGCATAAGGATCAGTGACCAAAGTAAGGAGCAGTAGTTTTCAGCAGCACTTCATATAAAGGACAAACCTGAACCAAAACCCCAGGTCCATGCACACTCCATTGTGCAGCTGGCATCTCTTCATATAATGGCCCAAATTTAAAACCTGGATCATCACCCCAATTTCTAGAGGGTGTTGAAATCTTACATTGAACTTTTGGGCCCTACTTTAACTCAGATATGTCTGAAATCACAAAAGACCTACGGTAGATCCCAGATATTTTTTAACCTTTCAGTGCAGAGAACCACCGCGTCCCACTGCCTACCTTGCAGACCACCCAGGGGGCAAATGCCCCACACAGGTCACTCTCCTACAGCAGGGGCTTTGCTCAGGGGCAACTGCTCCCCTCGCAGAAGTTTTGCCCTGCCTTCTCTTTAGCAACAGCTTCTGAGGTGAGTCAAGAGTAGAGGTAGCACTCTCCCCCCGAGGCCCGCTATGCAGGACTAGCCCCAGCTGGTTGGTATCATCACTTGCACTTCTTTGAATGATCCTCTGCACCCTATTGTTTGGAAACCTCTATTCTAGATTCAGAGGTGGCACATGGGGACACTCGCTTTCCCAAAACCTTTATTGTGTTCCCCCCATATTAACAGTTACACATTGCCTCTGTTTTGGTGTCTTTACTGCAATTGGTAGATTTCATCTGAGCCACTCAGTGTTTGCCACGTTAGTCTGTTTAGTTATAGGTGCTGACGCCATTATTATAGTGAGGTGCTGATGATGGAAACCCTGTATTTGGTGTTTGTTATTACTATGTCAAGTCAGGGGCTGCAACAGCTCCCCTTCTTCTTGCACCACTGGGTGTAGTTGGCACAACTTAGAATGAACCTACTACTCAGAAAACAGAACAGTAGGAAAAACGTCTCCCCACTCAGTGCAACGTAAATGATATGGTAGTCCAAAGACAGAGAAAGTATCTCTTCATTTTTTAAACTGTTGATATAAATGAGTCAGAGACCTTAAACCATGATGTGATTTGTAGAACCCCCTCTGCACCTTATCCACAAGTGCCCAAGGCTATATACTTTTGTTTTTAAAACACAAAAGCAGAGTTCTGGTAAATTTAGGACCTGAACTGTCTGTTATTTGTAATGCGTCAATGGCTGCCAGTTGTTGTCAATCAAGAAAAACAATCATGCAGCTGAACAGCAGCAAGCAGTTCTCGTTCCTTTCCATCAAATTATTAAGACCTGTTTACAACTGAGAAGAATTTTTAAAATGGCAACATGCGACACAACCTGTTTCTGTCTCCAATTGCACTATATTAAGCATCTTTCCTTTTAAAGAGGGGGAAACCAGTTCAATGACTCTAGTTCCAGAATAGAAAGATGTGTTATGAGAAAGAAAGGACAACCACAAGTCTCTCCCTCTTTCTGTGAAACCAACTAGCATTGCAGGCACCACCTCAGCTATGTAATATTGTAACATCATTAATCTCAGTCCTTGTCAGAAGCAGGCTAATACAGCGGCTTGGTTCTAGACCTGGCTCTGCCACTGACCTGCTGAACAACCATCAGCAAATAATCTAATCACCTTATGTTTCACTTTTCCTTTCTACAGATAAGGGAAATTGTATTAACCCCCTTTTATGAAGTACTTTAACAAAGTTGGTGAGATACCCCACTTACATAACAGCTGCCTTCTTGATTGCCACTGGGGCTTGAACCAAAGACCTCCAAAGGTAAAAACATGAATTTTGAACTCAAACCCCAAACTCTCAAGTGAGAGCTGGATCAGATATTCATCTCTTCTCTGTATTGAGCACAGAGGGGAATTACACCAATAATTGGTATTATTTCCCATCCATCTACACTATAAGTCAGGTGCTGCTTTTTTTTTCTTCCAGTTAATTAGTTTAAGGACAATGGGAGGAGAATCTATGAATGGAAAAAGTCCCTGAACCAAAACAGCTCAAACCCATCTCTACATTTTCTACAGATGGCATTCATGTTTCACAAAGAAATGCAGACACATACTACTTTCACTGTGTTACCAGCAATGTCAGACCAGGCAAACCTGTTAAAACATAGTATCTTACATTTTATTTTTTAGCAACTTCTTTTCCCAAGCCCTCTGCAAACTCTTACATAAATCAATCCATCTACTATTGAAATGTAGCTCTAACTGGGGTAGAACTACTCAGCTATTTGTTCAACACTACTTAACAGTTTAGGGCAGGAAACTAAAACGAATGCCACCTCCACTTTCAACTGCAAAGGAAATTAAAATAGGCAGAATGCCATGCTGGTATAGCTAGGAGACTTGAGCAAACACCTCTTCTACTGTGAAAGGTGTTAAGGAATTTTTAATGACAAGTGGTCAAAATTTCCTTTTTATAACTCATGCAAAAGACTCCTTCTGGCAGCAGAGTGACCCCTAGCATTTTACTGGGCCATTGATTCAGTACTAAGAGAATGGAAGCAAGCTGCCTACTGAATTCCATACCACGACTCACATACAACATCTTGAACATCTTGGGTTGGCCTGAAAGGTTCTGCCTTGAGCTGGCAAGCTGTAGTGAAATCACAGTCCAAAGTTATATGGCTGTAGGGAAATGAATAAATAGAACTACTGCAGCATCAAACCTCTCCAGGATGTGAAGAAAGATCACAGGTAAGATGTTCTTCTAAACAAATGGCTGCAGGCAATTGTCTTTGTCTTTTTCCTTCACTAACTCTACTAATCTGTCATCCTTCTCATTCTACATCAGCTTCACACTTCTCTATGTTTTTTTGTTTTTCCTTATGGGGCTATGGTTCAATGTACTGATGTGATCATGCACATTGCAAGTAGAAGCAGCTGTCTTTTTTTTTAGTACTTATACACTAATTGTGAACTTTTCCCATGCATACCACAAAATATTAGGCTAGGCCCTTTCCTAATCATAAGTTCTAAATTAGGGGTACTACAATAGAGAATTTGGATATTATACCAGTTGCTTTATATATTATGGGAAAGGAACACCATTATTATATATCTGGAATTCAACTTTTATCACTCAGATTATAATAATCAAAATTTAAGTGTTAATATAAAAATAACAGAACTGCTTTGATTGTCATACAGTACACGGAAGTGTCAAGAAAGAGCTACCACACTATGTTCCAGTAGCACCCCCTACTGTCGTACAAGTGAAATAGGACAGAGTTGGGAAATGCAAAGAACAATAATCATCATTTTCCACCACATATGTACTAGCATTATATATTTAAAAAACCAGGTTTTGTTATTTACTGAAAAAATTAACTGTTAAAATGACAAGAGTATTACTCAACTGGGGTTCATGTGAAAAATTATTAGTCTGGATTGGAAAATTAGGAATTCAAAGCAAATCTGAATACATGCAGCTTTTCTTTTATAAATGTCACTTTTTACAGAATCCACATATTTTCACCATCAAATGTGCATGCTGAAAATCCATGTTACTCATTAAAACAACTCACGCTCCCTGAACATTGACATGAGGGCAAAGGGAAAGAATGCTAAATTATTTTGCCATTTTGATTTGCCTATAATCCATTTACTAAACTTTTTAATTGTTTGTTTTACAGCCTCACAGGGCAATTACTGACAACTGGCATGCTGTGACAAGAAAGATGGGGCGGATCTTCAGGGGAGTCTTTACCCTGAGTTATGGTATAAAAAAATAACTACTGTTTTCTTTAAGAACAGGGAATACCTGAATCTCATAGTCATCTTGCCCATTTTTCTTGTTAAAAAGATAAAATGAATAATTACACTCATGCAGTTTATGGGAAGGGGGTCCTTTGCTAGAGGCTGTAGGGTGAGGAGACCTCTTTTGACAGAGTGAAATGATGCTTGAAGTGAATGAAGAGATTTTGAAAAAAAAGGGGGGGGGATCGCTTTTGTAGGAAAGCTCTGTAACTCAGAGCTCTGCAGTAATGCTGGCCTCACTAATCCATACCTAGATGGGAGTGCACATGAAAAATAATTAACTCTTTTTTTTTATTTATTAGGCGTAGCAACACTGCTTGGTGCTAGAAGGACCAAAAGCCGAACAGAATCAGGTTTTGTTTATACAGTTAACAAATATATGAGTTTCACAAAGGAAGAAAGTCAGTTTGTGTGAAAATTCATTTACCGAACATGAATATCTGTTGTTGTCTCATAGAGAAGCTGTATAGAGCCCAACTATAAGGAAGGGGGGAAAAAAGACCTGTATAGTTAAGGATTCTAGCTGTAAGAAATAAGGCCATAACAGTGTTTCTGCCTGGATGGGGACAGAATAAGTGCTGCAATCAGGTATCAGTTTCATCCAGAAGAGGTAAGTAACATGAGCACAAATTATAAATAAGAACGACAAATGCTTCTTTAGCAATGAGGGGAAGCTAATAGCTGGGCTATCTGACACTGTGTGAAAAGCTAGATAGCTTTCTGAGGCATTGTGGGATGAGTATAAATTAGCAGCATCCCACATAGTTAATTTTTCACAGTGAACCACGTAAGATAGGTTATGTTGCAGGGACTGCCACTGCACTAAGGAAGAGAAGAGAGAAGCATTTTTCATTTCCAATTCTACTGCACTTTCCCCTTTCCTGTCTCATTGTGTAATCTGGGAATGTCACTACCTCTCTGTTTCTCCAGCTGAATCTGGGAATTATAAAATGTTCCTGCCTTTCCCACAAGTCTCTTCTGAGGATTCATTTTTGTGCATAATAATTCCAAGCACTTTTCATCTCAAAGCTTTGGAAAGAATAAAATAAAAATGGAAACATTATCCTCATTTACAGATTGGAAAACAAACAGGTTAAATGAGTCCCAGCCAGGGACACACTACAAATCAGTTGAACTCTTGTCTCCTGACTGTCAGTCCACTACACTTATACCTCCATTGGATAGCATTAATTGGTAAATATTTGTAAATTAATTAGCAAATTTTACACTGTGCTTCGAAAATGTAAATGTACAATATCAGTATTAAGCATTCCATGGTAGAGTCGTGCTGTCCAAAAAGGATTCTGGAAACTTTTTCTGAAGAGCATCTTTGTTGAGCAGATTTATCAAGTGAAATCCTTATGGATAGAAATCCCATTTTGTAAATAGCTTCCAACATAACAATGAGGATGAACTACCAGGACTTCAGCTCAGAACAGTGTTGGTAAAAGCAGAATTTTGACACACTGAGGAAGACAAAAAAAATATCTATCGGAACAATACAATAATCATAAGTGATTTCAATTCCCCATATATAAACTGGCTAGTCTTTAATATCACATTGCAACATGACTTGCAGAAACAAATTCTTGATACCATAAGCAATTGTATATCAAAACAGCTTACACTGGAACACACATGAGGAAAGGATATGGAGAGCTGTACCAACAGTCATAGTGAAACAAACCTACTCAAAATTAGACTGGGTTTAGATTTCATTCCTGAACTCAAAATGCAGGTCAGATGTGTGAAAAGTTCATCAATCAAAGCAGTGTTTCAGGCCCATATTTGCCAGTTCCTCCTGCTGAGAGCCTCCTCCACACAAGTCTCAAAAGTTCATCTCTTTACCAGGGGGGTACCACACTCAGGTTGGCTAGCCATCCCCTTATGCTTGCAGGCCAAGCTCTTCCCTCTAGGATTTTCTTATGGGCAGAGATACAGAGGGACCATTCTCTCTGTGGGGTCCCTCATGACTGGGTTTCCCCACCAGCTATTAGAAAAGATTCTTATAGCTCTGTTATTCATATTTCTAAAGCACCTATGACAGAGTAATCAAAATGCCAAACTCTGTTCCAGCTTTCTTGCTTTAAGGGTATGACAAGAAGAAAGTAAATTGTACCTCTTACCTTGAACACCTTTTCCAAGACTTGGAGGTGGTGGTGATGGAGAGTGAGAGGGCTGGCAGTAAACTCTCAGGGAGTGGACACTCAGCAAACCCAACATGCAAGTCTAAGATTGCAAAACCAACGCAAATTGAGCCTTGCAGGTTTAAAGCACCACTGCCTGCCACTGAGAACACACACAAGCTGATTCAGAAAGCTTGGTTCAACTGTATCAGTGGCTACCAGCCATAATCAAAACTAAGTGTGACATCCCTACTGGGATGGGTGAATCCTGCCAAGAGATATTGCCTAACACTATATTTCAAGGAGAGCGCCTTAAAAGAAATTGGAAAGTTAAACACAGTCATTTAATATAAAATCAGTTCAGAAGCTGATCAAGGCCTTGTTTCAGTCACAGAAGTGATGCATACCTCAGTACTAAGGAAAAAACCCATAGTAAGGCTAAAAGACAAGGAACAAAAGATTATTCAAACCTAAAATCTGAGTGGTACAGCCATAAAGAATACATGTGTTTTGCTGTATTAAAAAGGGGATAGAAAAACAGTAGAGATGTTATTGTCAATTATCAGACTAGCTTCACTGTGACTCTCTGAGGGTTTCATTAAGAGTATGTCTACACTGCAATTAGACAACTGCGGCTGGCCCAGGCTTGCAGGGATCAGGCTAAGGGGCTGTTGAATTGTGGCATAGATGTTCAGGCTCAGGCTGTAGCCAGCGCTCTGGCACCTTCTGCCCCAAAGAGTCCAAGAGCCCAGACTCCAAGCCAAGTTCAGACATTTATGCCACAGTTAAACAACCCCTTGGCTCATACCCCGTGAGCACAAATCAGCAGGTATGTACAAACTGCAGTGCAGACTTACCACTGAAGCGATGTAAAGGGCCCAGAATGAAACTAGAAATTGGGCAGTCAGTAGGGATCCCTAAATAAAAATTGGAATAGGAGGTGGTAAGTGTGAAGATTTATGAATACCCCTCTAACAAACAGGTTTACAGTTATTTCTGTCTTTTATTTTCTTCCAGAATTTCAAGAAGTATAATGTTAATGGAAGTGAAAGAATGGTCTGCATAAGACGTGGCTGTGACTCAGCGAGCAGAGGGAATTACTGTAGCATTGTGTTTCTACTCCTGGCCTAGGGTGCTCAAGATATTATAATGGGGGGAATCACAGAAATGCATATAATAATAATGATGATAATATGCATGCAGCCGGGCACCACAGACAAATACTTTCCTAGCTTTTCCACCAAGCATAATAATAGAAATTACAAATAGGAAAAAACCCCACTGAATCAGTTAATTTAGGCTCTGATGATGCATGATTGGTCACTACCATATATTCCTCTGTGCTCCAGTTCTCAGCTGAAGTGAAATTCACCCTTTGCAGAGGCTCAGAACAATTTCTATGCATTACTTAAGTCCCATTTATATCCTATTTCAAAGGTTTGCATGGAATTTAAATAGTGTATGTGCATTGTGCCTGCCCTCTGCATAAGGGTTCAGTTCATACATAAAATTTACATGTACAGAACATTTTACTCATTGAAATTATAACTAAAGACTTCATGGGCAAGCTAACTGGAATTATCAGTAGAAAGCTTGTGAAGTTTTCTCCTAGTGAATTCTGAGAAAGCAAAACAAAAGCACAAATAACCAAATAATATGCAGATACAGTCATCTTATCGCCATGAGAAAAAACTTATATATCACTCATACTGTTCAGCTGGGGGTTATTTTTGTTTGTGGATTTACACAAAGATTTTACTTCATCAGAATACTGAAAGTGATATGCCTGTATTGTTCATCTGCAGAATTTTAATCTCTTGGATATTTTCTGTGAAATAAAATTTATTCTGCACTGTCCCATGCCCCCAAGGGCAGGCAAAAATTATGTCTTCACAAATAAGACCCATAACTTCTGTGGGTGAGACAACACTTTTTGGCAATAAGGCCCACCCAGCAATCAGTAACTTGGATTTTTTTCCATTTCAAATAATCCCTAATTCCTCTAGAAATAACATCTTCAAATTGCAGTGGCTAGGCACAATGCAGAGCTTTTATTTCCACGCCATGTCATGCTGGAGAGGAAGCTTGTGTATGTGAGAGGGTGCAAAGGTTGAAAATTAGTTTTTTATGACACATAACTTTGCAAAGGCTTAGCCAGGCACCCTTGATGTCTCTGAATAGCATTGTCTAAACCCTTTTTTTGGAATAAAGTAGCTGCCTCAATGATATCTTCATTTCTTGGAGACAGTTGATCTGTCTCTTTTCTATACTGTATGTTCCACATTAAGTCATTATCTATGCTGTTCACTCCATTAATTCTTCTAGTTTTATTAGCAAAGTTCTGCTGCCTGGTCCTGTAGTAGTGACAAGCATTTCTAAAAGCTAATCTGACAGATAATGACTCCATTAAGTGTTGAATACTAATTGGTTTACATCAGGGGCCTGAAATTAATTGATGTAAATAAATTAGCACCTGAGCATGCATCACCCCAGCTTTGGATTTTCCTAAATACCAATGATTTTTAAAGCCTGTATCTGCAGCAAAATGCAATGGAATATAAACAGACAGGGTGAGTAATTAAAATGTGGCAACAAAGTAAGACTATCAAGAGGAGCTTAACAAAGATTGTTTACCAATTGGTATAAAGGGTAGCGCCTGCCTGTGCGTTCTGTGTACATTGTGACGACTTGTACAAAAGATGCTTTTTTCCCTGACAGCCTCTGAGACATAATTTTCATTATTAATAGTGAAATTGACCTGCACACCACTGCTAAGATATAGTAAAGTTAAGTGAAATACCAGTGAATAAATGTGATTAATCACAGTGAACTCCTTTATTGTTTTTTTCTCCCTAAACATTAAGACCACAGGTTGTCACCTATGCATGCGATTACTAAATATTATTTTGTTTTAAAAAGACAAAATCTCATCAGAAGGGAGTTTTACTACCATAATTATGAAGACAGAGGTTTGTTTCTACCTCAGCACTACTGAAATGTAAGAGTATATTCAGAGGTTTCAAAAGCTGTTAATAGGTTAAAGATTAGACATTGATAGGGTCTAGTCTTATCTGTAGAGCTATTACTTGTCTCTCATTTATTTTTATAAAGAAAGTACAACCCAGGAAAATTGTGTAATGACTTGAATTCAAGCAGTACAAAAAGGTAAAAAGAGCCTCATTTGTCTTTGGAATGCAGATATCATTTAAATAGGTGATACAAATTCAGGTTTAAACTATGCACAGCAATATATTTCTGCCACAGTAGACCAGCTCACCAATATATCAGTTAGAGACACTATAAGCCTCATCCAAAGCCCAAAGAAGTCAGTAGAAATTCTCTCTCTCACATTCATGCACACGCCCACCCCCACCCCCAAATGGTGCCACTGCCGCAAATTCTTCTGTTAAAGCCAATGACTTGGTGGGGAGTCCTTTGCTGAATTTCTATACATATCTTTGGGGGCAGGAAGGGAGATCATGCAATACTATCAATGGCTATGTCTACACTACAAGGCTCGGTTAAGCTGGCTTAATAAAGTCTGCATAAAGTATTAAGCCAGTTTAGCACGCCCACACTCAAAATGCCAGGAGACTACCCATGTCCACACCCTCCCTGTGTTGCCCAGACTCCTCTGGCTCTGGACCAGGTGCTGCAGGGCAACTGCTAGCGCAGGGGCAGGGCACAGAAGTTAAGACTTAAACACCAGGAAACAGCGCATAGAGGAACGTGAAGTCAAATCACCTGTTATAATGGGGAAAAAAATCCATAGTCAGGATTTAATCCTGCTTTTACACAATCTAATCTAAAAGAAATAGCAACTTTTTTTCCTCTTTCTTTCTTTCTTTCCATGTGCTATTTCCCAGTGTTTGAATCTTAACAACTGCTTTGAGTTGCTGTTAGACTGTGACCTGATTCTATGTCTTACACTCCTCTGCATTTATTTCCTACAAGTCTGTAAATTCCCCCATCTTCAACCTATCTGATGAAGTGGGATTTTTCTCCCATGAAAACTCATCCAATAAATAAATTTGTTAGTCTTAAACAGTGCCTCTGGACTCCTTGTTTGTTTGACAACAATATCGGGGGGGGGGGGTCCTTTGAGAAGGGATGACACACTGGGTTGGTTGGAGAGGGGGAGAGACAGGCAGGGTCAGGCTGAAAAGGGCAAGGGGAAGACTGGAGTTTGGGCAAAGAAGGGGGAGACACCAAGGATTGGGCTGAGAAGAGCAAGGGGAGACACACAGGTTTGAGTAGAGAAGAAGGAGACAGCCAGAGTTGGGCAGAGAAGGGCCGGGGGGTGGGGGGGACACAGATTTGGGCAGAGAAGGGGGAGACACCAAGGATTGTGCTGAGAAGGGCAAGGGAGAGACACACAGGTTTGGGCAGAGAAGGAGTGAGACAAGCAGGGTCGGGCTGAGAATGGGGGAGACATGCGGGGTGGGCTGAGAGTGGGGGAAATGTCAGGTTGGGCTGTGATGCCCGGTCCGGCTCAGAACGGGGGAGATCAGTCAGGGAACATGGAGAGTTTGGCTGTGGTCCACACAGCTGGGAACACTCCCAGCTGTGTTGTGCCTTCTAGCCAACCTCCATCCCTATGTTTTCTGTGGTTGGGAGGCCAATTAAGTCGACTTAAGGCAACTTCCCCTCCACATTGCCTTAAGTTGACTTAATAAAGTCAACTTAACTGTAAAGTCAACTTTATAAGTGGAAGTAATAAAGTTGACTTTACCTGATGCTAAAGTCGACTGTATTGCCCTGCAGTGTAGACAGGGCTTTGTTTAAGTCGACTTAAGTGCCCTTAAGTCTACTTAAACACACAGTGTAGACATGCCCAATGAGTTTCAGTAGGAGTTGCTAGGGTCAAATGTGCCTTTGAAAATCTTTCTTTTAGTCTAACTGCACTATCAGCATGTGTCTCAGTGAAAACAACAAGGCCTAGGAAATTTCATAATTGTCAAACTCTCTCTAATCAGTCAAAGCCAAATTCTGGCCTCCCGGTAAATGTAGTCTTGTACACAAGAAATTCAAAACTCAGCCATCTCTGGCTAGCTTTCCATTGGTGATCTCCACTGCAACACTATCTTCTCTTCTCTAGGACACTGCCATAAAAGAAAGATAGATATAAAAATATCAGCTAACACACATGATCTACTTTTCTCATGGAACAATGATGTCCCAATAGGTACTGTACATTTCTTCCATAGTGCTGTCTCTTCACTCCACTCAGTTCACTATGTCCTTGCTGTTCTTCATTGAGTTATATGCCTACGTTACTGGAACAGACCAAAGAGTTTAAGGCCAAAAAGGGCCACCAGATCATCTAAAATAGCATATCTCATTATATTTCTATAGTGCCAGGCATACCTGTGAGATTATATTAATAAAGTCCCTAAGTAAATATTTTCCCATTACACAATGGATAGACACAGTCACTTCAGTGTATAGTAAAATGGACTGTACCAGAACCCTCAATGAGACACTCCTGAATTATGGTTGTGGTTAATACCCGCTCCTAAGCTAGATGCATGTTTCTTGATTAGCAATTCTTTACATGGGGTTAACCTGGAATCCTGACACTAGATATTCTTCTTGATTTTGGTACATGGTTGTGGTGCGTGGTTCTCTCCCACACACCCCCAAAATATCTCTAATTTGTACCAGGCTCAGTTTATGCATAGCTGATTACTGTAGCCAACAGATAGATGCACTAGGTGTACAACCAATGAGCTTCTGATTATGTCTAAACCTGAAATTCTAGTGTGGACAGAACTGTAAATCAGTCACATGGAAGCTGAGAGAAACATAGCTTGGAGGGATTGAGATCATATATGCTACAATTAGCTGAACTATGGAGGACACAAAAACCGGAGAAAAACTTAAAAAAGAAACTACAGCTGCAGATACTTGCTGTAAGTTGCACCTCCCACAGAATCTGCTACAATAAAAAGAATTTTATTCATCTCATTGTCTCATCACATTTTGCCAAATATATGTGAAAAATGGTTTAAAAGAATTTTGTTTTTGATAAGTTTTAAACAGGTCCCCACTGATTCTTGGTTGTAATCCGTAAAAATATCCTCTCTTTTATATATTGCAACTATAAACTAATGATTGGATATAATTAGGATAAACAGTTAAACTCTTACCTACTGCAAAGAAGCATCTTGTAAGAATGAAAATCCCTTTTGTCACTTACGGCAATACGACACCTGAAATATAGTAGTAATTAGGCAGCTTTCACAAGAATTTTCTTTAACCTAAAGAACAAGTCAGTAGTATTTAATAATACATGGCCTAATTTCACTGATGCTGATGACTGGAAAATTCCTTTAGAAACGACTCATCCAGAAATGATAAAAGAGTACATAAAGCATAACCTGTTGGATAGACTTAGCCTTATCCTACAACATGCAGCCCTCACATCATTGTGAAGAGTTATCAACAAGAGCATTAACATTACTCAGTTTTAAAACATGTTAGAGCCAGATCCTCAATTTGTGTAAACTGTCACAGTTCTATTCAAGTCAATGGCATTTTGTACGATTTATTGTACATAAGTTTAATTAGAATTCAAAAGATGTAATGAATTAAGATTCTCCTGTTGTGCACTGGATGCTTCTATATTACATTCTAATGGAATACCAGTCAAGGGCATCCAATTTGTTCATATATATTTAGATTATCCTCTTGTTACACTTCTCTTAGGCCAACCTTGTACATTGCTCTAATCCTCACCTTCAGGAATGACAAAACTATGCAGATAATATGTGGTTGTTTGGATCGGAATGTATAACCTATGTAAGGATGTGATGCAAACGACATAAACTAAGTGTGTTAATTTCAAAGAGCAATTTAGATTGTACTGTATTAAGGAAGGTACTATACACATTACCAGAATACAGTACTGCTCCACTATAAGTGTTTGTTTTTACTCTCAGAAGTTGTGGAATGTGGATACAAAGTGAAGCATCACCTTACAACACAATCCAGGCAAATGATGATGTTATCTCACTTGATTATCATGCTTAGGAAAGAAAAAAACAACTTTTAGTGCAGCAGTAACAGTGTTGGAGCAGCCTCACAACAGCAACACCTGAGGAATGTCCTCTTCCCCCCAAAACAGTACTTGTTGTGGATACGTCAGAGGTGCACCTCCCATTTCTGTGAGCCAATGTCATGTCACTTTATCAAAAGGTGGTTTGGGAAAGGTTGAGCCCACTCAACACAATCAGTAAAATTTTCTTTAATTTGCATGTTTTATGGAGACCTGTTAGGTCACGTAGACTGAGGATCTAAGTTCAGAGGTCTCCTGCACGCTGCATATTCTTTATTTATAAGCAAAAGGTGAAGATGTGCTTTAGTTGTAAGCCAAAAAAAAGAAAACCAAAACACATGTGTATGGGCAGGGCAGTATTTAGTTGTTTTTGTTCATATCTGAACGTTTGAAAACCTTCTAAACCTGATGACTCCTGTAGTCAAGAACATGAAACCCCAGAACATAAATGGAAGTACAGTAGGAGTACAATTCTCTTACCTGTGGACAGCAGAGAATAGCAAGAAACAGTCTATAATTATCTCTGCTCCTTCTTTAGTTCCCCTGATGTGGTGGTTTATCTAACCCAAGTTTTTCTAGCATGCCCATCATCATGGTCTCCAAGCACTACCTGGGAGATAGTTCAGGACTTAAGGAGAGCTGACATGTATCTATATACCATGTGCTATATTTGCCTCCGGGAACAGGGAATCAGTGTACTCAGCAAAGAGAGAAAGTGCCACTCTCTGCCTGCCTTTATATGGCTGGTTTTCTAAGGCAGGCACAAGAGGTACAGAGGAAATGAAACTCATGTGCCATTGGGAACTGATTTTTAGGGCCGTCAGTTAATTGCAGTTAATGCATGGGATTAATGCAAAACAAATGAACTAGATTAAAAAAGTCACAATGAATCACAGTTTTAATTGAACTGTTAAACTGTTAATAATAGCAATTTAAATTTATAAATATTTTTGATGATTTTCTATGATTTTGAACATTGATTTCAGTTACAGCACAGACTAAAAATGTGCAGTGCTCATTCGATATGACTTTTATTTTTACAAATAATTGCACTGGAAAAATAACTAAAAGAAATAGTATTTTTCAATTCACCTCACACAAGTCCACTCAGTCCTACTTCAGCCAGTTACCAACACAAAAAACCCAAGGTCTTCCATCTTTAAAGCAGCTGATGAAGTGGGATTTTTCTCCCACAAAAACTCATGCAATAAATAAATTAGCAGTCATTAAAAGTGCCACAGGACTCCTTGTTTGTTTTGCTGAACTAGACAAACATGGGTGCCCCTTTGGAACTTGTCAACACAAACAGGTTTATTTATATTTACAGGAGATAACACTGCCCGCTAAACATTTGTATGCCCTTCATGCTTCAATCTGTAGGCTCTAAAGTTTTACATTTTTCTTCATGAAAGCAGTTACATAAAATAATAGTAATTTTACATTTGTTAATTGAATTTTAATTATAAGGATATTGCACAACAGTACTTGTATGAATTGAAAAATACTATTTCCTTTATTTATCTTCTAACAGAGCAAATATTTGTAATAAAAACAATAAAATGAGCACTATACACTTTGTATGCTGTGTTACAACTGAAATCAATATATCTGAACATGTAAAAAACATCCAAAGTATTTATAATAAATTTAAATTAGCATTCTATTATTATTTAACAGTGTCATTAAAACTGTGATTAATTGTGACTTCTTTTAATCTTGCAATTAACTGCAATTTTATTAATCATTTGACAGCCCTACCAGTTTTATTGTGATACCAGTGGGAAATAGGCACTTAAATACCTCTGAAGATCTGGGCCATAGTTACTCAGCGATGGTGGGAGGGTATTAAGGTGGGAAGAGATGAAGCAGTTATAAAAATCCTTTGTGGGTGTTAATTCATATGTCAAGTGTTTCATAAGGGGGATAATAAGGGGAGGGAATAGTTCAGAGAAGGATGTGTATGTAACAATAACAAGGCAAAGAAGGAATATCTATTTATATGCTAAATTCCATGGCAGATGCACTTTATTAAGAGCAAGTGGCACAGAGATTGATATAGATTCTATAAACTACCAGTGAAGTTGCAGACGGGTAACTGGAGGCCCTATTCAGATCCCATTGAAGTTAATGGCAAATTTTCTCAATGGGAGAAGTGTGATGTTCTAGAGTAGTGGTTCTCAATCTTTTGCAGGTCACGACACACTTGGTGGCATATCGGGAGCCTAGAGGACCCACCAGTCCACCCCCTCGAGGCCAAATCCAGCCATCTCCCCAGCTCTCTGCAACACAGGGGTTAAAAAATCACTGTTCTAGAGCACACTGAGATGAAAAGTTATAATACCTCAAAGTCCTCAAATCTCCATTTTTTAAAAATAAAGTAAAATAAAACCTCAGCTCCTGCTGATGTCCTGGGAGTAGGCCACCTCCCAGACTATAGTGTCTCCAATGGCAGAGAAGAAACAGAGCACATTTGTAATAAAAAGGATTGTTTCTTGAAGCTGCTCAGTACCAACAGATCCTATAGCTCTCAGACCAACTAACCAGTTTGTATTGCCTGCCATATACTAGGCAACTTCTCTCCTACTCACAACTGGTGTAAATTGATTTGAGAGGCTAACATGATTGAACGACAGCTAGTGTAAATGAAACGGAATTCAGGTCAGGTTGTATCTACATCCTGGCCTAGACTCAACAGTAGTATCTAGAATTCACATTCTGATAACCTCTGGTGGTGAAATTTAAATGGATCAGAGTACTTAGAGTCAGGCGTGCAGCCAATATGCATCAAACAGAACCAGCTTTTTTGTTTTAATTCTAATTTTTTCTCAACTAGAACTGTGGAAAGTTAAAATCATCTGAAGAAATGCTACTGTAGGGGTTTTACAATATTGTTTTTCTGAGCTATTTGGGATTCTCCCTGCCACAACTTAGCTACCGAAATGAGCAAAAAATTGTTTCAAATTATAGGCCTAGCTGTTAACCCCACCTGTTTTATGATTGCCTAGCACTTCTCATTATAAGACTCTCTTCTTTTCACTTGCTTAAATCTTTGCCAAATGACAATTTATGGAACTGAAATCTTCTGTGTTGGTAGTCTGCCTCAGTCTCAACTGTTTTGAAAAATTTCAGCCAAAAAATAAAGTTCAGTCACTTTAAAAAACAAGGTTCAGGATAAAAACGTTATTTTGCCCATGTTAAAAAATTCTGGCAACATTTTCTTGAAAAGTTCTTTTGCCTTTGTGCTTTCTCTATAAGGAGGAATTTAAGTTGCAGGTATCTTACTTTTCTAGCCCAAAATTTTAAAGTGTGGTGCAAGCATATCTGCAGAATGTACAGCTCTCCTAGGCAGCAGATCTTCTGCGGATGTGTGTCCGAGATCAGTATTGAGAGTCTGTAAATGAGGCAGCCTTTAAAACTTGAGGAACCAGGCATGCCTCTAGAGTTGAGTGCTTTTCCCTCCTTTGAAGAGAAAATAAAACTCCACTCTAATAGCTCCAGTGGAGACCTAAAGCTCTATTGTGTGAAAAAATGAATTTTTTTCTAACAAAAATTAAGTGGAATGAAAGGAACTAGTTATACTTACTACTAACTAAGTCTAACTAATGAAAACTAGGGTTATTACATTAGGTAGAGAGACACTGCTGGAGTTCCAACTTGAGCCAAAGAAGATAGAGAAGGAATTGAGGGCAATTGGTTGCACAGTGCCAGATAATCACTAAGATGATGTTAGATAAGAACCATACAGGTGAGACTCAACTGCGGCACTACTATAACTCTGATTGCAAATGCAGGCGCACACAAACACCTGAAATGAAGCACCCACAGGGACATTGCTCAACGTAGAAACTTTTTGTTTTGTTAATGTCCCTTTTCTTGGATCATTCCATATCCTTTCCTAATTTGCAAAGGTTATGTATCACTGGACAACTTAGAAGACATTTGTCAAAAGCCTGTGACTAGTTCTAAAATATCTGAACTTCATACACCATACTGGAATTGAAGCCAGCATGTTCTTTAGCTGTTTGTTTCTATCTATAGCAGTTTTGATGCCTTCTTCAATAATATTATGCTATGATAGACCTCTATGGGAGATCACAGTCAGTGTATCTTCAGTAAAGTTAATCTGATGTTACAATATTGAGAAATAATTAATGAACATAGAACTAGTCCTTGTCCTCCCTTACTTTGTGGAAAAGATTTTTCCCAAATCATTTGCACCTTTTAATCATTAACCTGCATATAAAATGTAGAGCACATAATACACAGAAGAGCCTGTGGCTCTTAAAATATGCGCTCTCTCTAAATCCTACCACTTGGCAGTTGCTACTAATGACTTTTATTAGATGTAGATCTAGACTAGACATCAAGATTTGCTAAAAATGATGGTAATGTGTTGCAGTATAAACATCCAGATAAATAAGATTAGGTAGATGAAAAAAAATCAGCCAGCCTTGCACCTATAGCTATTCAGATATACTGCAATGTCAGAAATAGATTAGGAAAAAATATGAACAGGCGAAATGGAGGATGCCATGAAACTATATTGTCACTGAATTCCATAACAGAACACGAGATTGTGTTCAAATGATACACTGAAAAACAGAGTGAAGGAGCACAACTGAAAATGACAGTGCTGTTTCCCTAATGCATGCTTATATATACACACCTTATATATTCCAAGTTACTTATCTAAATTTAAAAAAAAAAATCTGTTCCCTGTATGTAGAAATACATCTCTCTCTTTACACTTTGAGCAATGGAAACCTGCTGAGGCACCAGGGCTCAAAATCTCATTCCTTCATTCCAGGGGCTGGCAAGATTTGAAATAAGGAGTATAGCAGAGTGAAATGCAGCACTTATGGATCATGAGGGGCTCAATGAACATGTTTCTGGTTTTCATTCATGGTGTCACACCTCCTTGCCACTTGGTCACTGTCCAGGGAATCCTCTTTAGAGGAGTGTACAGCCTTTCTCTGCTCCCTATACAGTATTCCAGTAACGGGACTGAGAGATGTTCTCCCAGGCCTGCTGCTACAGGCTGACGATGGTTCATGTTCCATCAGAGGAAGCTATTGTTTATGGTCAGCCTGATGCACTTAATTGCTTTTTTGGTCAGGAGCTTCTGTTGAGCTCCACAGCTCAGCTCCCCATCTGCAGACACCACTGGCCTTTGCTCAGCTGTGCTCCAGTATCATGGTAGAGATGCAAATAAGGAGTGTGGGTGGATGGTCAGATCTGCGCCTGTGATGACTGATGGGCTAAGAAACTGACCCAGCTAATCATACTATGATGTTGTCTGTATAAACTCCAGTGTCTCATAAGGTGCCACTACAAGTCATTATCTTCCTCTTACAAATGACAAGGACTGTATCACCCATGTACTCTTTGGCTGCTGGGCAGCTGAGAAGGGCAATTAGGTTACTATGGAGATTTTATAGCGTTTATAGAGAACAGATGCCCATTAGATGGTTATTAATTTCATTTATTATTTTATTACTATTTCATTTGCTTGAATTCCTTCCTTATTCAGACTTTGTCTACCTGACTCTCTTTTCTTGCTTCTCCGTTTGCTTTCTGTTCTAGTCAAAATTCCCCAAATGGGCAACATGTTTGCAGACTAATAATGTGGAGCCATTGGAAGGAAGGAGTCTTTAGTTGCTTAACATTCCCATTCTTGCCAATCTGTTATTGGAAAGAGAGAGTCCTAGCTAGTCTTGGAGAACAAAGTTTGTCTATAGCAATGGTTCCCAACTTTTCCAGTAACATGGCACACTTCAATGAGATAAACAATTCCATGACACATTCACTTTTTTCAGCTGAATTGATTGCTCATAAACTTCAGTTACTTACATTCACTATGGTTATGGTCTTACTAGAGTGGTTTGCAATATAGTTCATACAACAAGCTAAAGAAGGATCAAATGCATTAATGTTTCAAATCCATCCAAAAAAAAAAGTCATCTTAATTCTGCCCTTTGTCCACCTGCATTTAGAAGGTTCACATTTTCGAATCGGAAGACTGATACCTAGCTTTTAATTTGATCATTAATTTTCATGCATTTTATGAGTTGAAATTTTGGTTAGATAGGATATTGTTTAAGAGGAAATAATGTTTGTTTTGCATTGATTTTCATTGCCTTTGGACAAAATTTCATGGCATACTTGGACAGCTCTCAACACAGCACACTGATTGAAAGCCACTGATCTCAGAACGGATACAGCACAAAGAGACAATGCAAACATCCTTCACTAAGGATCTGAGGCAAGCACCTCTAGTCTGTAAGACAATGTTTCATTTTATGTTCTGACTCTGCCAGCAAGAGTCCTGATTAGTTCAACATGGAGACAGTTTATGTTATGGGGACAATTATCTAGTACAAATTACTGCAAACCATCTCCTTTTACATAGGGCACTGAATAGCCAATGATTTATCCTCTCTATACCTCTTGGAACACAGAATATTTGCTTGGTTTGGGGAGAGATTTTCAAAAAGTTTGCAAGCTAGAGAATTTTTTAATAGATGAAATGATGTATTTCACTCTGAAATATATCTTGTGATATTTCTGAAATAAAACAGTTTTTACAATGATTAGCTAGTGAATGGGAATTTTCATGAATAGGCACTTTTGGAGAATTATTTTTCAAAGGTTAGGAATGAGAACATATTTGTTTTTGTGACCACTGGCCAATTTTTTTAAACTGCACATTGGGAATAGTCTCTACGGCACAGTTTTATCATATTTTACAATAATTTAAGACTGAAGCATATTTTATTTGTGTATTTGCCAACATTTTGAAGTATGTATCCCAGACGCCTGTTCTTCTTTAAAAAGTCTCCTGAGACAATTCTTGTGCTCCCAGAATGAAAGATCCCATACCCCAGAATGTAAGAGATTGTTTAAACTGGATACTTTCCAAAAATGAGAAAGCTGCTGAAGTGGGCTATTTAAGATGAAACATAGCATGGTCCATTGGGTCCCATCTTCAGGCGTTTTTCTTTAATAAATTGTTGGGATCAATATTCACTAAAATCAATGAGAGTCTTGTGGCACTTTAAAGACTAACATTTCTTCGGGCATAAGCTTTCATGGGCTCCAATCCATTTAGTCAGATACACTTCCAGCCAATG